>BPLT01000003.1:8635000-9835000 GCA_019656295.1 Rhododendron mucronatum var. ripense | reverse complement strand
CAAGCTCGGGCGGGGCCTAATTTCATCGAAAAAACCTTGTAGAGTTACATTGATCTGGGCCAAAATGCAATTGGGCTGACCCACTGAACTTACTGGATCGAATCCAATCTTATGCTGCTTATGGCCTACGAGCTTATATATATCTTATGGGACTTTTAGTTATTAATTTTTGTCTCTACCAAGTGCGGCCGTGGATAGATTTTTCTCCTCTGAAATTCCATAATCCACTAGCACCCATCCCTAGCTTTCAAGGTGCCAAAATTTATTGCATTTGATCTAAATAAAAAACCAAGAAAAGAAAAAGAAAAAGCAAAACTATGTTTGTTTATTCTCAAACTGTAGTGGGCTACGAAAAGAATCTCCTTATTCAAAAGGCTATTTGGAAAGATGATGTCATACATCCGGGTTCAAAGTCCCAATATAAAGAGATAGAATTACTTAAACATCAACAGAGCAATTTCGGAGACACTTAAAAAAACAACTAAACAAATATTTCATCTCAACCCTCTATTTCAAGGGCTAAGATTAAAATCCCCCTCCACCCAAAAACCAATAACACGTTGCCCCCCTTCTCCTCTCTCCACCCACGTCAGCCGACCCAACACCCATACCCTCCACCTCCCTTCACTCCGACTGATGAGCTCCCAGCTGCCGACGACCCACGGAGGCCAATGACTCCACCCCTAAACAAGAATGTGGTAAATGAATGGTTGACATCGGCATCTGAGAGGTCTCCTCTAAAGCGTTTTGCAAATATATTCAAAGAGGGAAAGGTTTGAGTTTCATGGCTGATTGTCTTCAGTATATTATGTCCTGATTTTACTCGTCTTTTTTGTATTGCTTGCCTCCGAAGTCCGAATATGGTCTTAATGGGAGCCACACATTTTGAATTGGAGTCCACACCAATGTGGAAACGACCTTGTGGCGATGCTTCGGAAACAATTAATAATTTTTTTTAACCAAAAAAATGACCGAAAACACCATGATGTCCCAACTTTTTTGATAATATCATATCCGTGCGATATTTGTGTAGTCTGTTGTGAGCTCTAAAAGAATTCTTTTCTGATTCGAATCAATGGTGAACCAAATAAGTGGGGATATGTGAGAACCCGAAGGGGTTGGTCTGGAGTCAAACCTTGGCCTTAGGATATGTGAGAACACCATTATCTGCATTTGTTTGGTTGGAAGTTTAATTTAGTTTAGTTTTGGTAATGGGTGGAGAGAGAAGTAAAGCAATGATTGAAGAGAGAGGTAATGATTGGAGAGAGATAGAGAGAGATGAGCAAATAATAATTGGAGAAATAGGATAATGGTTGGAAAAAAAAAGTAGGGTAATAATTGAAAAATAAAACTAAAACTAAACTAAGAACCGAACAAAGAAATTTTGAAACTTCCCACTTGCTATCAAATTTTTTTTGGGTAGTTCTTGTAGAGCTTTATTCCGACTTTAATTAGACCTCTGCTAGTGAACGGTGTGATTGTATCTCCAAAAAATAATAGAGGTCCACGTAAGAGAATTGTACACTTGACAATTTTTTGGGAATAAATAGTGTCATTTTGCCCAAAGACCAAAAAATAGTAAAGGTCCTGTACTCAAGTAACAATTTTCCTTATATGAACAAAGCCTTTTTTTTTTTTTTTTTACAAAAGTGAGAGATACTGCATTGATAAAGCCCAACAGCACTTACACAACAAAATTCATTACAGATAACTTGGACAAAGTCATATTAATCATCTAACTGATACATAACGAGAAAGAACGAAGTGATCGATTGATGTTTTTTATCCCCAGCTCAGATATCATCTAACGCACCTTCTGCTAAACGGAAGTTTCATATATCCGGCCTATAGTAGTCTCAAAAAGAGATACATTGCTAGTCAACCAAAAAAGACAACAAGAACCCAGACGATCAGATGAGTTTCGACCAGAAATAAACACACTAATGAATTTCTTGTAAACCACCAATAGATACATATTAATCTTCTCAAGCCCAAAGTAAACAATCGCCTAAAGGCAAACTTTATTACTCTCACAAGAAGAGACAAAACTCCCCCAAATCTTGCGATAAATCCAGCATCATGCCCAAAAACCGCTGAACGGATCACAATCCTCACTGCCTCTACTGCTGCTACCACAAGGGCTCCGTTGACATTTACCAAATTTAAGAGAATTTTTTGTTTATGGATGTAGCACGCAATTTGTCATTTCTTTTGCTATTTTAGATTAACAATGAAAAGGAATTCTAACATTTGTAACATGCGGTGTGAATGCTCTAAATTGACGTGAACCCATTGATTTATTGGAAAAGCTGAGAAATATGATTTAATTAATTTTTCTTACAATTCTATCTAATATGAATTCTGTTTGGGGTGTGTTTGGAACTTGAGGAATGAAAGAAAAAGACGAGAAAATTTAAAAATCTTCCTTCCATTGTTTTGTTTCTGGAGATAAAAGAAATGAGAAAGTTAAAAAAAAAACAAGTTCAATTTCATATTAATTCTTCCTCTAAAATGTTCTTCTTCAGTTAACTACTTTTCTCTCCTTTCCCTCTTCTTCCCCAATATCCAAACAATCCTTTAATTTATCTTTTGAAAACCGAAAAAGACACGAGTTTTTTATTTTCTTTAAATGTGTAAATCACGAAAATAAAAAAGTCAACACGCTCGCCGAAGTGCTCATTAATGTCGTTGTACTCTGGTCGGCTCCGTCCGTGGACCCAACAGCCGTCCAACGCCAAAGGTTACGAACCCGTCCGAGTCAACTCAACCACAAAAACTGCGAATGGACTCGTGGACTCGACTCGGCTGTCTCCTAGAACTCGGACACCAACGTAAGCATCATCCACGTGGGGGTCCTGCAAAAGACCCTCAGACAAACAGCTACCCTACGCTCACTACCCGACACCATCCCCCCACTGCCCCATAAATCAGTCAATCCCAATATTTACACGCTTGGGGTGTCAATTATGCTTTTACCCCTTGGACTATTCATGTTTCTTTACTTTGGTCATTTAGGTTAGGTCCCGTTTCCACAAGAAGTTAAAAGGTATTTCGCCAATGCACTTGAGTATATGGGGACGTTTTTGCTGAGTTGAAAGTTATGGAATACTTCTTGTACAACTTTGTAGTGAAGTTATTTTCACTAAACTATAACTTAAAGATGGTTAGGAGAAAGCCATGAAGAAGTCAAAAGTTGAATGGTTGTAAAAAAAAAAATAGCGTAGGAGAACCAATTTTATTTTTGACACTAAGTTATAGATAAAAATATAGCGGAAACAGAGGGATATAAATTTTTGAAGTAAAGATGTAGTCACCTGAATGAGTATCAATCTTGTTTTGAATAAACATAAGTTGGTTATGAATAAATTGTTAGGAAAATATATATGAATTTACAACTCACATTTACACAACAACTTGCTTGTATGTAGTCATTACATACTTCTGACAAGAAACAAAAGTTAAATTTATGTTCAAAAGACGATTTATAGACAAAAAAAATAAAATATTTCTCACATTTTCTTTAGCCAAATTGCCCTTGGTTTATTATTAAGGAGGATTATTGGATTATTGGCTTAAAAAACCACTTCTTATTTTTTAGCCAAACTAGTTTGTTGGACTTCGATAATCAAAAATCCTAGATCATTTTTTGCTGCTAAAACACCCCTAAAACGCTTAGTTTCCAATTGCTCAATTAAAAAATGAAAAGAATATGTATTATACAAAAATGTACATACAGCACGTATGTACAGATTTTGGTCTCGTCTCGGGTCCTACAAAAGTGATATAAGCTACTCATTTTGTTCAAAATATCATTTGTTTAGAGTTTTTGTAAAAAATCAACTCAACCAGAGATCAACAAAAGCATTTCAAAAACATTCCAACTCTGCTTCAAAATTTATGCCGCTCGGATCATTTTTTTGCGAGACCCAAGATGGGTCTCAAATCAGTATTTATGCACTACATATGCATTTATGTATGTATGTATGTACCTATAGCATCTTTGGTTCAAAAATCAACTTAGTACACCCTTCGTCCCAAATTTTTGGTCCAACGATTTTACGAGTAATTTTCAATAGCCTATATCTCTCAATGTATATTTTTTTAAATATGTAATATGGATGTTATTTGATAGATTTTAATTATTTCTATAAAATAATATTTTCAAAAAAAATAAAAATAATATACCTTAAAAAATATAAACAATTAAAAATTACATTTAAAACCGTAGAAAGTACGTAAAGGAAAATTAAAGGCCAAAAACAAAAAAGTGGAAGATACATTTGGGTCAAAAGCGTAGTTTTGCACATAAAGACGAAATATCTATTCATATGCGGGCAGATAATAGTAATAGGATTATCGCCAATATTATTAGAATAATATTTTGGCAGGCGCCGCAGCGAGCAGCACCGTACAATAAGGTAGGGCTTACGTATCACGCCTGGCAAAGAAGCCGTGTTAGCTTTTTTTCATTTTCTGTGTGTGTGTGTGTGTGAGACTGGCAGTGGAGTGGTCCCATGACGTACACGCCCCTGCGACACGTCCAATCAGGCGGCGGCTTCTTTCCCCTCCGTCTCTCTCTCTCTCCACGGGCCCACTTTCCTGAGAGTTTTTAGTTCGGAGCGGGGATCTCACGTGGAATTCGCTCGGCTCATCCAATATATTTTTGAACGGCTCAGATTAAAATCTTTTATTGCCTCTCATCCCGACTTTTTCTCTCTTTTTTTCTCTTTCCAAATCTGAGTCGTTCAAAAAAGAAATAGATGGCTCAGACGCGCGAACCAGAACCACTTGGTACCCGCTCGGCACTGAAATTTTTTTCCCACTTTCCTGAGTTTCCTCCAAATTTGTCTGGTTCTTTCCCGTCCGTCTCACGAGTACGAGTTCCTTCAACATCCAACACGAAAATCGCATTTCAAATCGTGCTATTTCTGCGCTAATTACTCTGAAAGAGACTTTAACGATATCCAATTGAACTATGAGTAATTTTCTGCAAGAAAATTGTAAAAAAAAGAAAAAGTAATGACGGATTTAAATCGTTTTTGTGAGATTCGAATTGGACGCTACAGATATCATATGTGCACATATCAAACATGTTTGAAAGTTTCTCTCTCCTTTTTTGGTTATTCAAGAATGACAATGGAAAACTTCAAAAACAAATGCAACTTTCGCCTAATCTCTTTGTAACTTTTTTCCTCATTTCCTTCTTAATTATTTTATCTTCTTTTTCAGTTATTTCTTCTCCTGGGTGCACAAAGTTCCAGCATCAATACAAGGGAAAACAACTGTGTTCTGGAGCTACTTTTTTTTTTACTTCCCCCGTCACTTTTATAGAGTCTAGTATTTTATTTTAAAATGTCCCTAAAAAAATATCTATTTTGTAAAGTTAATGGATAAAAAATGATTTTTTTTCATTTTGCCCTAAAAGTATATTCTATTTTAAAAAGTTAACTTATCAAAAAAAAAATGATGTGTCTTTAATAAGTTGAAATTACGAACCTGAACACTTGAAAATGGACGAAGGGAGTAACTTACTACATATTGTGAATTGCGAAATGTGAAATTTGAATTATGGTCAAATGTATTATAGAGTTAACAAAGTGTTTGAATAATATGTGCAAAATTGATAATGAATAATTGAAAATATTAGGGTAATATGAAAGAATTGATTATGATATGATTTTTGACCTTTCCTATAAGCTATACCCCGTTCGTTTTGGAATTTTGAATTTGAATTTGAAGGTAATGAGTTTAGAGAGAAACAGAATAATGCTTACAAATATGGTTAATGATTGGAGAAAAAAATGAGAATAATAACTAGAAAGAAATAAGATAATGATTAGAATTCAAAATTCTTAAACGAACGGGTCACATATCCTATCAAAGGTTCTTATAAGGGATAAGGTATTCTTTTGGTTCAAAAGGGGTTTGAAAATATAAAATGAGAAATCTATAAGCTCATTTGGAACTGATTCTCGGATTATGTCCATTCTCAAATTTTGGAAAAGTATTCTCATTTGCTATCCAAACATCCTCATAATGTACCTTGTTGAGTTTTATAAAAGCGGTTGGCTGCCTTTTGAAACCATGATTCTCGTCCTTTTACATCGTTAACCATTAAATTATAAAAATCACGATTAAATCATAAAAAAAAACTTTTAATGATTAGATATCATCAATCACATAATCGGACAGCATTAATTATACAGAAATAGAAGATCACTCTAATTTAGCAAATAAATCGTTAGATATTTTTCTTAATCATATGATTATCAAATTTTGGCTAACTTGATTTTTAGTGTAAATGTAATGTTCAACAAACTCTGTATGAATTTGAGGGTGCGAGTATATCGGAAAATTGCTCCATCATTAAGACCATGTTCATTTGGAAATTTTGGACATAGAATTTTTTGCTCGGCTAACAGCTTTTAATAAATTTTCTCTCCAATTAATACTCTCATTTATCTATCTATCTATCTATTTCTATTCATTATCCAAAATCCCAAAACTAACCTATTACTAGTATATATTCGAAACGTTTGCTTGAAGTACAAATGAGTGTGAAGACCGAAGAGTAGTGATTTGTTAGACAGAGAAAGAATTCATTACATTCGTTAATACTTTTGTGTTTACCCATGCACGGAAAAAGCACATTATTATCAGACTGAAAAGGAGTTGGAATTAATACTCAGTAGAATGAACTGAGAGAAGAGGTTAATCATCATCAGTTACATAAAGAAGCACAATAAAGCATATATACAGACAAAGCTAATCCTCACAGTTTCCTAAATCCTCCTTCCTGACCATTTCTTCTCTCTCTCTCTCTCCCTCGATGGATGGCTAAACAAACACGAGAAAACCATTGGAAAAACAGACTACATTCCGAAGGGAAACGACGACGCCCAGAGCGATTCCATCATCACAGCGACAATGGCGGCGGCTCGTTCAAATCGATCGCCAACCCACGTCTCAAAACCCCAAAATACCCCGCCTCAACCTCACTCACCGGCGCCGGAACCCCGCCGTACTCATTGTTCGCCGGCGACTCCACATTATTCGCGCTTGCGCCGTTCAGGATGGCGGTCTGGAGGAACTCACGGAAGGCCACGCGGCCGTCCGGCGAGACCCACCGGCCGCGGCTGTGATCAGACGGGAGGTTGAGGTCGAGCGACAGCGCGGTCGGGGGCGGCGGCGGAGGAGGGAAATTGGTCTTGGCCTTGGCGCCGCGGAGGGAACGGGCGGCGCCGTCGTAGGCCAAGGCGGCCTCTTCGGGGGTGTCGAAGGTGCCCAGCCAGACGCGGGTTTTCTTCCACGGGTCGCGGATCTCGGCAGCGTAGCGACCCCACGGCCTCTTTCTCACTCCTCTGTAGTGTCCCTCCCTGGAGGCGGCCATGAGGAGAGAGAGAGAGAAATGGAGAAGTTTTTTAGAGAGAGAGAGAGAGAGAGAAAAAGAGTGTGTGGGGCTTTTGGGGGAGTTGGTGAGGTATAAAAAGTGAGCCCTGCTATGGAAACTCTATCTTGTGTACCGAATTTTGTGGGACCTATTTTGAAGTCTCAAAGGAGTAATCGTAGCCGTGTATATCTAATGAATTTTTTAAGTCGAGTGTTGTTAACGTCAAAATTGTTTTTAATTGTCCATAAAATGTTCGTACCATGTGCAAGATTTAAAACTTTTATGCACTAAAATTTTGGAACAAATAAAAACGATTTTGACATTTTCAATTTCAATACAAAAATTCAACTCAATTTGATACTCCTTGATAAGAGTTTGATAAATTCATTCAATTTTGTTTGTACAAATATGGATATTAAAAGAATTGATTAAACTCTTACCGATTTCAAGTGAAGTGAACTGATTTTTTATCATGATTATCTAAAGAAATATTTTCAATTAACTGAACAGTTCTGATCATTTGTGTGAGATTCCGAATAATTCCTTACATTATGGTGGACAACTAGTGTACAATATTGTCCCAACAAATAGGGATAAAAATATGAATGAATCAATTAAGCCTTTATCGTTATTCAAGTCTTTTTTTTTTAAGAATATTTTAAATTAATTGAACAGTTCCGATATCCTTCCTAAAGCTGTTAAAAAAAATTGCCGGACCCCAATCGATCGAATTTTTGGTCAATTTTACCTGGTTTCGATTCTATAAGAAAAAAGTTAGTTTTTGATTGGATCTCCGGTGACTGAAATTTTAAGTGAATCAAACCAAAATTAAATGGACCGAAGTAGGATTGAACCAAACTGACTATATAAACCTATAGTTTACATTAATAGATTTCAAAATCATCTTAAATTTGGTTTGGCCCACTGGCAAGTTTTGTATTTGGCTCAACTACGGCCCATTTTGGGTAGACCAAAACCCCCGACTGTACCGACCACATCTGAACCGAACTGAATCGAACCGAACTTAATTCTAGTCGGAATCGATCTTGAAAATATTTACCCCAAATCGAATCGGTCTTCGAAACTTTTATCCTGAACCGTCCCGAAATCACCCCTAATCCTTAAATTGTTGTGCACAATTGTGTACAGTACCCTAGTTTTTTTTTTTTTTTTAAATACAAAAGTGGAGGGACCTACTCGATGAGTCTCTCCCCGTAATCGTCGGCTGGACGGCACGACCGCTTTTATTTTTAAGCACTCCAAACCTACGTATGGGAAAAACATTATCTAAAGTGGTCTTTTTTACTTGTTTTTCTTCAACCGTTAAGACATTACGTTAATTAATATTCAGAATAGATTAATGTGACAGTACTCCCAAGAACTGCAACAGTTTTTAATGAGGCGTGAGTACACAATGGCCTTAATAAAGAAAGGTTTAGAGCACCCTGCAAGTCGCGCGTATCAAGATCCGAACTCAATACCTGATAGATTCTTCAATGTACCTCTTTTAAAGATAAAGTCGGAGTTCTCATTATCTTGTGGTCTAAATAATCAAAACTTACGACCATGGAAATGTTTGAGCATTTCCGAACATCTACGAAATCTTAACATTAAAAATGTACTTTAGTACCTCTCCTTCAACATTTCGAGGGATATTATGAGAGTATTTGTTGTACTTTCAAAATTCAGACACAAAAGGGAAGTATTTTGTATTTTACTATTTTGACATTTTGAAGAATGTTAGAACTATATATTCTCAACTTTATAGGGTTAAAAGTAAAATATCAAAGCTGAGATAGTGTTTGATTGATATGCAAAAGTTGCCAACACTTATATATATATATGTGTGTGTGTGTGTGTGGTGTTTGAGTGTTCTACTTGAAATGGTCTTAGACTTCTACAACTTTGTTTTAAAGTAAAATGTAGTCAATTTTCCGTCTCTAGAAGCCTTAGGCCGATTAGTTAGACTATCTTTGTGATATACCTTTTGTGGTCTTGTTTAGCGCATTACCGTGTTGTCTTCACCAAAGATCTCTTCTCTTTTTCTTGATGCGGAGAAGATATAGTTCTTAGTTAACCTCCTGGCCAGTTCAGTTAAGAGAGTTCGAGGCATAGCCCATGTGCTTTTAGCGAAGCCGGAATTCCACTAAGGTAGTTCCGCTGAGGGTGACATCACTGGGGAAGAAGAATACTAGATCGAATGTGATTGAGATTGAGGAGGGCTAGCTTTCACGTGGTTCGATCAACACTTTTTAACGTTTTTCCTTTGGAGAGAATGTGATACAATTAGGCAATATATATCATTTATATTTTTCAAAATCCAGGAAAAAAGATTCAGGTGGATGTTACGGACATCAACAGTATAATTGGGTTCAACGCGAAATGCACAATTTCATTGCAGGATTTTAAAAATTATCAAAGGAATGTTATTCGTAAATTTTGCAAGTGGACAACAATTTTAGTTTTTCTTGATTGATAATGCCTAGAATTCAAGATCCTTCATCTTCAATTAGCTTCTATCTAGTCATATAAAATTTCAATATTTTGTCCTAAAAAACTTCTCTAGATCCAATTTTTTGTCACACACATTCAATAATTTTATGTTATTGTAAAACATCATCATGTTCAACCAAGGGCGCCCGTATAAACCTAATCCTTTTTCATACCCCGCGGCCGTTGCATGGGTAATGATTTTATAGGCGTTTCCGATGTAGAGCCTTAGTACGTAGGACTGAGTAATTGAATCGTGGAACTGGCCGGGTTCTCTTAGGATTAGGAATCCCGTAGTAATTGGGGTATTTGTGGTTATCCCTGTGGGGAATAGGGTGGTAAAGTCTGAAGGAGAGTCATTACATCCCTCCAAATCCTACTTGAGATATTTATCCTGAAATTCATGGTAATCCGATGTAGTTGGGTGCTCTTGGTCCGACCAGACCGATTGAGCATACATTAGTCGAGTCGAGTCGAGCAAGATTCTTGAGAAAACTTCAAGTTTTTTACTTCAATTTGCTAACAAAAATGATATGATCGATGACACTGGATTCATAAAATTGTCCATGACAAAAATGAAAAAAAAAAAATGCATGGTTTAACTGAATTCCACATCAACGTCATATCTATGCATTTTCTTCTTTATCTCTTAACCAATGTTTGACAATCTGCCTTGAGTTTTCGATGAGATCTTCATTTCTTTTCTCAATATCCCGAACAAGATCCCAAAATAATACTATTAAGAATAGTTGATGGAACAAGGGGAATTCCCGCTGCGTATGCTAAAACTTACCAAGGACCGCGCCTCATGGCATCCAAGTTGAATTCCACATCATTGTTCGATGGTGAGGAGCGGGGAGAGCACTGTTAGAAAGAGAGACTTTTTTTAGTTCAAAATCAATCGAAGATAGATTTAAACGAGGGTAGTGATTTTAAACTCCATTTCTTTATAGTAAATGCAATCTAAAATTAGTCTTTAGTATTTATTTAAAATTACAATCAACATAAATAATAAAAGACAAATTTTGTAGTGCATTTACAAAAAAGTAGAGTACAAAAATTAATTTTCTAAAGTTTAGATTATTTTTATTATTAGTAGACTTTATTTAAATTTTTAGCACAATTTTTTTTTAATTTCTCCAGTTGAAACAAATAAGTAATTTACAAAAATTTGATGAAATATTCCTAAGAATTCATAGAGGATGGAAATTGCAGATAAATGATCCAATAACAAAACCCTGTTTGATTTAGATTTTGAGAGAGGTTTTAATATGTAATGAGTGAAGAGAAAGAGATAGAGATAGAGAAAATTTATTGAGGACCGTGCAAAGATTTTGAGTACCCCAAACGAAAAAGTCTGAGCTCTCTGTTGACTAACATACTAATACACTGCTAACCCCCGCTAATGTATACCGTACGACACACAAAAACGACCAAGCCCCGGTGGACCTGGGTGGTAAAGTCATTTGCTGATGTGTGCTATGTGGCCGGCCATTGATATAACTTTTAGTTTTCCGCCGTCTTCGAAGACCTTGTCTCGAATAGTGATCCTTCCATTAAATAAAGTTTAATGAGGTGTTAATTACTACTGTACTTATCGTGAGTGCATGTTCTATTTTGTCATTTTGAAACACTTTTTGGTCAAATTCTGATATCTACCTTACTTTAAATAATATAATACTCCTATTTTTAATTGTTTAGTCACACAATAAGAGGGAATACTTTGGAATTCCCCTAAAAAAATTAGTACTATTATAAAAACACGTTTGACAAATGAAATAAAATTGGAGAAAGACAGTATCAAAAGCTATGACATTACTCCGTCCAATTTGACGACGAAGGCTCAAACGTGTGCAGATTCCGACGATACGGACAATTCCTTCGCTTGCCATCAAAAGCGCCTCTATACGATAGCATCATACGTATATATATACATAGACTTGGGTGGACTTTGTGTATACATACGAATATGTATATATGGACTTGTGCGTATATGTATATGATATACGCGTAGATATGAATATACGATATATAGAGGATGCGCGATGGAGACGTGGAGTCCTATAAATTACTCAAGATGCTGAAGACCATACGTCAGTGGTGTGTTCCAAATTCCCTCCTTAGAAAATAAGTATTTATTTGCAATTTTTAAACTTAAAAATAAGAGAGATGTTACACCCACTGCACGCGTGTGGGGTCCACTTTCGAGCCATGCACAAATGATTCGAGCCGCTCAATAATTTTTTTAAAAATACCGAGTGGGCCCACACGGAAATCGTCTCAGTCCGGTTGGTGCTCATTTCAATCTTCCATTTGTGAACGGCTCGGATCATCTGATTTTTGAAAGTTTGAATCGAGCAACTACACATATCGAACTGAGACGATTTCCGCGTGGGTCTACTCAGTTTTTTTAAAAAAAATCATTGAGCGGCTTGGATCATCAGTGTGGGGCCCGGAGTAGGCCCCATACGAGTGCGGTGGGTGTATGTGCAGTGGGTATATCATTAATGTAAAAATAATAGGTTTACTGAAATAAAAAAATATACAATATGGATATTGTTTGATAGATTTCGATAAGATCTGAATGCATAAATAAGGAGCTGAAAAGGTACCTCTTTGGGGCTGCAAACACCACCGTGTTTTGTTTAGAGAGAGAAATCGAGAGCATTGGTGGTGTTTTGCTTGCTTTTAGTCTCTCTCTCTCTCTCTCTCTCTCTCTCTCTCTCTCTCTCTCTTCGTTTTCCCGAGAAAATTTGAGGGAAAAGAAAAAATGATGTTTTTGTGATCTCAATTGGCCTTCCAACCGGACGTTGACAAGAGAGGGGTGGCCGTTTGAACGACCACTCTCTCTTCTCTCTCTCTCTCTCTCTAAATATATATCTCTATGTAACCCGTATACGTACAAGCTTTCTCTCTCTTGTCAACGTATATCTCAGATTTTTTAAGGTTTCAGATTTTTTTGCAGGGTTTGATAAGATCTATCAAACCGTGCAAAAAAAATTAAAAAATTATTTTCGTAATTTCATTAGTTTTAAGCTTAAAAATGAGTTCTTATTTTTTAAGTATTTATTTGAAAAAGTGAAACAGAATACAAAATAGTGGGGACAATTCCTTATTTTTGAGGCGTGGGTCATGGGCCGTCTCAGGTTGCTTCCCTTCTAAATTACTTATCTTCTCGGGAAATTTCATATCTCAGTTATACACCACATAACACAATTAATTAGAAACAATAATGTATAT
This sequence comes from Rhododendron mucronatum var. ripense, assembly GCA_019656295.1. NCBI lineage: Eukaryota > Viridiplantae > Streptophyta > Magnoliopsida > Ericales > Ericaceae > Rhododendron > Rhododendron mucronatum. The sequence continues at coordinate 9,821,880 of BPLT01000003.1, read as the reverse complement.
GATCATGGTAAAATATTGAAAATCATCTTCATCTGACAAGACGGATAAATATGGAGAAGGTCCATGGTATATTCAACAAGCAATTAAATGCTAACGAACTCGAATCAATATAAGTAATAATCCATGAATTGTTTAAAGATACATTGTGTTCCAAAAATCAATTGATATCCAAATAATTTAGGATGAGTTTTTGAGAAATTTTTTTATGAGAGTAATGAGTGGAGAGAGATATAGAGAGAAAGAAATAAAAATAATGATTGGAGATCGGGATAATGAGTGGAGAGTAATAATTAAAAATATGGGTAATGAATGTTTTTTGAGTTGGAAATTTTTTTCCAAATATTGATCCAAACAAGGCATTAATTTTTTACTTAAATAATGTTCTCGACGATCAAGCTTTAAAAAAATAAATTATTATCCCACTCATCAAAGTTATCCCAAAATGGCCTTAATGGACGGGGGAGATTCCTATAGATAGTTTTAGCTGTACGCGCAAAACACATTCACAATGCAATGTGGTGGGGTCCCTTGGCCAATATTGTAAGTGTGTGCGTTCGTGTGCAACTTGCGCACGATTCTAGTTTCTTTTTTTTTTTAATACGTTGTTCTTCTCTTTCTCTCGTTTTAATAAGTCTATAACCCGTGAAAATCGCTATTACTGTCTCCACTTTTTTTTATAAAGATGGGTTTCATTTCCTGTCCTTAAAAATTCTAAGTAGAGCCGAAAACAATCAGCTAATAGTTAGTTCGACTTGTTTGATATACAGTATTATACATAGTTTTTAATTTGAAAGATTAGTTTTGGTAGGACTTTTTCTAAACTTATTTTCGAAATTGTGACCCCAAAGTCAGCCAATTTCACCCCCTGCTCAACCTTCAATGGAACTGATTAATTTGCCTTTGTTTAAAGGCCGGCACGAAGCTCACCTCAAAAGAAGCAATTAATATTTATTAGTAGGAAAATACTACTGCACTTTACAAGGGAAGGTCCACTCCACTACGAACATATTCCTTGATTTGGAATAATAATGGGCCCCAACAAGTCCAAGTACGGTGTTACCTAAATTTTCAGCAATTGACCAAACTCTTTGGAATTGATGTATACAAAGTTATATCTCGATCCTAAATGATGGATCATGGTCAAGACTATTATTATTATTATTATTATTATTATTAAAAGATACAAGAGGGCCATAATTCTTGATTAATTATTTCTTCGACCAGAAATTTTCAAAATATTTGGCTTCTCGTCAGTTGCTTAAGATGATTCAGCTCATGTTTCACATAGCATTTTTTTTTTTGGATAACAAGTTGTTTTCCCAGTTGATCGGAGTCAAGCTCCCATTTAGTGGGTTTTACTATCCAGTCAGCCATTTTCTGACGAACGTTGGTTTTGTTCAATGATCGGATCTGTTCATATTATAGATCTCATCGAGACCCATTACCATGCCAAAAATCATTTCCATCGGATATCATTCAATACACGACCGGAACACATTTATTTCAGAAAATAAATACATACCCACACTGGAGTGGAACCACTCTCATCCATTTGTCCAAAATAAATGTGTTCCATAATTTTCTACATGAGCATACATCTTGACGAGATCTACAATATAAATGGATCCAATCATTGAAAGAAACCAACAATGACCGAAAATGGCCGATTGGCCCGATCTGGACTGTAAAACCCACTTGATATGGGAGCTTGACCCTTAATCGGAAGGTTGCTACACTGGTCCAATCCAGCCCACCATTTTCTTTTGGAAAAAAAAAAGAGGCTGTTTTCAATTAGCCGATCAATTGTTTTAACTTACAAAGTATTTTTCGGGGGGAGTTGCTTCAATTTCTTGTACTCCGACAAAATAATGAAAGATTAATTTATTCATTCTTATTACACAAGTAATGTTAGAGTTAGGGCATGGCTCTTTTGGGCTTTCAGCTTGGGGATTTCTGCTGTCGTATTTAAGCTTTTGCAGATGAACTATTTTGATCAGATTCTAAAATTTTAATTTTAATTTTGATTTTGCCAAGTATAATGCAGCTTAGATAATACCTTCTCTTCAGTAAGTTTTATACGACGGATGGAAAAAGGAGGAATAAGTTAATAGAATGACCTGAATATAAGCAATAAAGTTAACTATATTATGTTCAATTAGATAGAATCACCGGATAAAGCATGATAAGATTTGAAGTACAAAATTATATTTTACGATTGGACGCAAGAAATTAATAACAGCTAAATAATTCAAGGGTTGGGATCTCATGCAATAGCTTATCGGGGTCTTAAACTAATAAGAACTGAATCTCTGTCACAATGTGGTTATTAATATTCAATCAATTTAATTTTTAGTTTGATTACTGTTCTAGACGAGGCCGATAAGTTGAACCATTCGGATATCCCAAATACAGTGTGACGAAGTCGATAATGATTTTACTAATATGAATCTACTCCATTTTCGCTGACAAAAAAAAAAAAAAAAAATCTACTCCACTTCTTTAGGTATCTCTAATAAGTGTAATTTGAAGGGTGGCAAGTGTATTTTACCAATGTGTCCATTGGGTAGTTTGGATTGAAAAGCTACGGAACTTATTTTTTGTCTTTATTTGAATTTTTTTTTGCATTTGTTTGTTTTGCGATTTATTGATTCGTCTCAACGAGAGTAATCGAAAAAGTATAACATTTTGATCGAAAATCATAATTTTTTGAATAAAGACCATTTATTTTTTTACTTATTTGTGTCTTTTTTTAAAAAGTATAAGTTTCAATCAGAATTTTATACTTTTTCAATTCTCTCGTAAAAGTTTGACCAAAATCAAAAAATACAATTTTTTTTAAAATAAAAACGAAAAATAAATTACTATTGCACATTTTAATCAAAATCTGGGATAGGATAAGCACAACTGCACAAGTGAGTTATTATTATTACAGCGGTGGAGGACCACAGCACTGGCACTAGATGGGTCCGACCTGGGGGGCTTTGGCCTGGACCCTGACAAATACGGCAGTTGATGGGAAAAGGGAGCAGAAAATGCATTCAGACACGCTAACTCTTCTCTTCTCCTCTCCTCTTGGACAGTGTACTCCTAATAAAAGAAGTGCTACCTAATTTCTGAATAATAAATAAAGCGTCACCTCTTTAACAGCTGCTAGCGGCCTGCAAACAACAGTAGTGTCATTTTGAACAAAACAAAACAGATTCCGATACACATCTCCCAGCTGATTGTGCCCACCACCCCCACACGCTCCGGCCCTTGTCGTTACAGCCGGGTTCAACTTCACACTAGTACTATCTTCTTTTGAATTTTTACATCATTTGAAGGGTGCAATTATGAGTAGTTTTGAATGAGGTAAAAAAAAAGTTCAAGAAAATATTCTCGGAAGCACCTTATCTGTAAGGTCAAAATGATGTACAACTTTACGTAACAAGAAAATAAAATGGGGCGGAGTCAGTTTACCCGCACCCCAAACTCTGAGCGGTGGTCGTCGTGCCGCCCATATATACACATTACTTTGTATTGGTCTTTCTCATATTATTGGTTTGTAAAGGTTGAGTTCTTTTTAAAGAAATGTATCAAACATTGTGTAGAGATGTATTTTATACCAACGAGACTAAATTAAATCAAAATATTTATATTTCAATTCAATGATAGCACAGTTATCTGAAAAATATTTGGGTAAAAGTTATAAATTTTTACTTTTTTGATTCGTAGACGAATCAATAATTTACAAAAATAAGGTGCAAAACTAACAAATTCAAAAAAAATGTCAAATAAGAACAAAATCTAAAAAGTCCTTAGCGAAACTAGCCATAGTAGGAGCATAATTGATTTTGAAAAAAAAAATAGAAAAGGAAAGAAGAATGTAAAAATATGAAGGGAAATGATATTGCCACACCCTTTTTTAATAATGTCATACTCTGTAAGTGTATTTTTTCACCAAAACTTACAGGTTGTGGCATTATCAAAAAAGGGTGTGGCAAAATCACTACCCAATATGAAAAGAAGGAATTGGGGATGGTGTTGTGTAGTGGTGTGCGCAGCACCGAATCGACGGATCGTATATTTAACGGTTCGAATCTCATCTCGACAATAAACGGCTCAAAGATCACTGATTATCGAGATAAAATCCGAGCTGTCAAAGGCACGATTTGACAGCTCAGAGGTTCGCAGCACAATATCGTGCATAGCATCAACCAGAAGTAAGAAAAGAAGCATGTACGAGGGGACCACATGGCGCGTAAGTCAAGGTTTGTGCATCCATCCACGTGGCCCGTATGGAGCCGATGTTGTTCTGCGTGTGTGTGTGGGGGTGATGATGTTAGTGGGGCCCCACAGCCTCACGAGCGAATATGTCGGCAGCAGAGGCGTCACGGCGGTCATAAGTTTGCTGCGAGTGCGCGCTTTCTTGTTTTTTGTCTTCTAGCTTTTTGTATTGTTTTTACTACTACTAGTACTAGTCTACTACTATCACTTTATTTAACGTAACGCATCATCATACGGTACAACATTATAGAGAGAGAGAGAGACAGAAAGAGGAGAGAGAGAGGATTCCGTGACGCTGTCGGTGACGGCGCCGGCTTCGGCGTTGACGGTCGTCCTATTAGGGTGCAGCTTCGTTGCAACCCCACCTAATCATTACTCCCACCGTTTAACGGAACCGTTAAGGTGGTGTTCCACTTTTGTTAAAAGTTTCTTTTTTTCAAACGGATGTAATTTTAAACTCAAATATAATAAAAATAGAAATTATTTTTTCAATTTTTTTTGAACCGTATAAAAGATCTCAATGAGATCTATCAAACAAGATCCATATTTGTAGGAAAATTATTTGCGTAAACACATAATTTTTGAACTTGAAATTACATTCTTTTTCTAAAAGTTCTTTTTCCGAGAAACCGGAACACTCTCTAACTCTCTTCCCACCTGAATTTTGGGACAAAGTTTAGGCTCTGGTAGTGGTGGGTAAAGTTACCAGTTTTTATTTTTCGTCTATAAAAAAAATTATTATTTTTATTTATTAAAAATAAAAATAAAAAATATTTTTAGTGACCATAATAGTTTTTATTTATTTATTTTTTGTGTTGCCGAAAGAATTTTTCAAAACAAATGAAAAAACACAATTTTTGTATTTGTAGAATTTCCATAAACAAGTATAATTGATGTATTTTGTAAATAAAAACAATAATGAAAACATTTTTATGGTACCAGTTTCAAAAAATATCGAAAACAAAAATAAAAAAATAGAAATAAAAACTTTTTCAATTGAGCTAATTTTTACCAATATTTTGTAAACCAATATCTAATTGATTTGGTTTTTTTACAACGATCCGAAACAAAACTGTTTTGGACAAATGAGCAGTTTCGATCATATTTGAAAGACCCGATATGAGTCCCAAAGCCACGCGGGGTATGTACTCAAACTCATGAACATTATGTTATGTGAGGCATGACATGCATGCGCACACATGATATTATTATGTACGGTGAGTTTGACCAAGTCAATTGAATTAACGCTTGCCCTGGACACCTATGCAATTATGAACAGTATTTTAACTGTTGCTTGTAAACTTTTTTTTTTTTTTTTTGTGTTTTGTTCGTCTTTTTGAATTTTTTTCAGATTTGCGTTATATATTTTAGATTAATCATTGATCTCGACGAGAGTAACTTAAAAAGTACAAAATTATCACGGGAAAAAAAAGTTCACCAAAGATGAAAAGTATATTAAACAACTGGCTATGTTTGGTTAAGAGTTTAGTTTAGTTTAGTTTAGTTTTGGTAGTGGGTGGAGAGAGAAATAGGGTAATGATTGAAAATAAGGGTAATGATTGGAGAGAGATAGAGAGAGATGAGAAAGTAATAATTGAAAAAATAGGGTAATGATTGGAAAAAGAAGTAGGGTAATGATTGGAAAACAAAATAAAAACAAAACTAAGTATGTAAACGAACATAGCTAGTCTAGTTTGTCTAAAATGCTGTATTATTTGAATTTTTTCAACAACGGTCTAATTTTTATATTTTTTCAACTCATTTTGTTTAGATGAACGATTAACTTCAAAAATTACGACGAAAAGTTAAAAAAAAAATTACAAAAAATAAAAAATATTGAAATAAATTTCAGACTATAATGTTTTATGTGCGGTGAGTATGACCAAGTCAATTGAGTTGATGCTTGCCCAGCCCGTCCCACCCACCAATTATGAACAGTATTTTAACTGTTTTTTTAACTTATTTTTCTTTAGGGAATTTATTTTCACACCCTGTTTTTTTATATTCACACTCATTTTCTTATTTTTTAGCAAAAAAAATTACACACTTTTCACACTAAAAAAAAAAAAAGGAGTGTGGATATCAAAAAAGAAAGTGAAAATCAATTCACTTTTCTTTATTTTGTGTGTTTTGTTCACCTTTCTGAATTTTTGTTGGATTCGTGTCATATTTTTTGAATTAATCATCCATTTCAACAAGAGGAGCCTAAAGAGTCCAAAATTATCACGAAAAGCAAAAAAAAAGGGACAAAACATAGGCATTTTTTTTCATCTCGTTGACACTAATCAACAAGTTTTAGGAGTAACATTTTACCATCTCATTCACACTAACAAAAAAGTTGTAAACAAAAATGCTTTTGCTACAATAACTTTAGACACTTCGTTTCATAGGATTTTAGTAGTTTAGGCATTTCGCGAACTTTTTGGTGGTGATGTGGCGGGAGGGATGGTGGAGGTGGGCCTATTAAGCAAGTGGACAAGAGACTTTACAAATTATTAAGGTGGACTAAAAAACTCTAGAAGTTCTTTATAGTGGACATATCATTAATTAAATCTCCCAATAAAATACCATGGACTGAATTCCTACGGATGGAGGCTTAGCTTATAAAAACATTGAACACATGTTTGAGGCCAATTTCCAAAAGGATGTGATTGATATTGATGATTGAATTAACTAAGAAAAAGGAGAAAAATATCTGTAGTCGAGAAGAAAATGGGGGCAATGGAATTACCTGTCCACAATGGTAAGATTTAGGGGTTTTTTTTTTTTCTTTTCTCACATAACGTCTCGGGTTCAAAACTTCTTACCTGCTATTAACTCTTGTGGCCTTGCTAATGCATAATGGGCTCATGATTAGTTGAAGTGCACGTAAACTAGCCGGAAGATTTGAGTTATCAAAAGCAGTTGTTCATGCACAATACGATTATGAAAATCCACGAGAAGAGACTGGACGTATTGTATGTGCCAATTGCCATTTAGCTAATAAACCCGTGGATATTAAGGTTCCACAAGCAGTACTTCCTGATATTGTATTTGAAGCACTTGTTCGAATTCCTTATGATATGGAATTGAAACAAGTTCTTTCTAATGGTAAAATGGAGGCTTTGAATGTGGGGGCTACCTGTGATTGAAATTCTATTTACACATGGATCACATTTTTTCTTTTGTTAAAACGCCCATTTTCAAAAGATTGAGATTTGAGGGGAAAGGATTTCCATGCTAGAGACAGGGGAAATATTGTCAAAGACACCCTCACATGGTGGGTCCTTTGTGTTGAAATCTTGAGCTTTGCATCTTAGCTGGTGTTTTCTGATTTTCTGCACAAGAGGTGGAAATCTTTTGTTTGACTATTATACAAAACGATCTGATTCTTTTAGGAACAAGTTACAGTCATGTGAACAACTATCCATGCGGGTTGTGCCAGGATTTGTTACTATACCATCCCGACGGGTTGTGCCGGGGAATACGCATTTTTCTTCCTTCTCTCTTTTTTTTTTTTCCTTGGGGTATGTCCCTTTTTTTTTTTTTAATCTTCGGAGTATGTCCCTTGTAAACATGTACATTCGCTTAACCTTTTTTGATAATGCTATGGTGTCCCCGGTCATTTTGGGGACACCGTAATTTTTATCATAATTTTACCATTATGAGCATAATTAAAACTCATTACAAGCATAACCGAACCCAAATAACGTATAACCAAGGAATATCTAAAAAATCAACCAAAAAATAACCAAACCCAACAAAAGCATAACAAACAAGTTATGTCTTACTATAATTCTGCTATGCTCATAATGGTTTTGGTTATGCTCATAATAGGTTTTGTTTGGTTATACTCATAATGGTTTTGTTATGCCAAAAGTTACGGTGTCCCCAAAATGACCAGGGACACCGAAGTCATTCCCTTCAAACTTGACCAAAAAAAAAAAAGGAAAGTTGAAACTGTTGGAAAAATTTCGGCAGTAATACAAAATTCCAGAGAACATTTTCATTCATAATGTAACAATTACAAACACATAACAAATTACAGAATGTAAATGGAAGAATAGAATACAAAAACCGAGATACAAACAAATTTTTGTAGGATGAAACCGAATCCTGTGTAGTACCACAGTCTCCTTCAGAAATATTCGCCGCCTATCGTGGGTGTTGTAGGTCGTGGCGGCGACTTTCTCCCAGGGTTGGCTCGGCTAAACCGCAAGCCGTTGGAACACCTCTGTCGGCCGCCTTGGCGAACTGACTACCGCCTGTCTCTCTCTCTCAAAGAACAAATCTCAGGACTTGTTAGGATTGCTCTGAATTTTCTTGTGCTTGTACAAAAACGGGATGCCCCTTTTTATAGCAAAAGACCCAAGCTGATAACTCTCATTGTAAATTCTGGCAATTGAATTCTGGAATTGATTTCTGCCGTGATGAGGGAGGGGAGGTTACGGGAATAATTCACCATCATGAGGAAGGTTACGGGAGTTACAGATTTCCACAATCAATACGTCTATTGATTGTGGTGCGTCCAAATTCAACGAACCCGGGACCGGTTACCTCGGGAGACCCTCCAAAATCCCGGTTTCATTCACCCGAAATTCTGTAAATTTCCAACAGAAACTTCATGCACCTTATCTAGCATAAAATACAAAGGCATAACAAACAAGTTATGCCTTACTATATTTTTGCTTGGCATGTACGTATTTCTTGAGTTTAGAAATTGTGTTGCATTTTTGGATTTATAATTGTAATAATTAGCCTCATGCGAACACAAGTTGATACTATTACACATTCCAATTTCATCATATGCCATTATACCCTATTTGGTGCAGGATGAGCCCGAGACCCCTTTAAACAACTCCGATTGCAATTAAGCAACTTCTACTGGAGTACATGATTTTCACCCAAAAAAACTACTTAGCATTTGAATTCACTTTCACCTATTCGTATTTTTCACGCATTTCCAATTCTATATTTGAAGTTTTGAACACAACGGCACAAAACGATCATGGCACCATGTACAATAATGAAGTCGGATTCAACTTGTGTGTATATTTCCATTCATTTCTCTAAGAAAGAAAAGAGACTGTTTTGCTTGGCGACGAAGGCCAACATCATTTATTTTATGCAAACATAAAAGAACCCTTCACTAAGTATGCATGCAAGTCTTGTGGCTCGAAAAGGGCGCTTCCAAGCCCCTGAGAGTTTTACAAAACGAATTTAGCTTCTCTGCAAATGGCATATAGACTGCACCGTGCACTTGGCATAACGTGGGCCAACCACCCGTCCAGTTTTCGATGTTGATTTCTTACAACCTACAAAGATTGTCCATGCAAAAGAATATGTTCACCGGACAATGTTAGCAGCACATCGATACGCATAATGGAAAAATGGACAGTCTAACTACATTTTTTCCCCAAGTAATGTGTTTTGAGAAAGCCCTAACAACTGGAGTATTTGCGTCCAATCTTCACAAGTGGCCTTACGTGTTAACAGCTTAGATAATCAAGATAAGACGAGTGGTGGGCCTACGGTTGTGATCTGCACGGTCCAGGCCAACTTGAGAGAAGCTACATTTATATAAATTTACAAACTATGTAGCTATAGCAAATAAAAGTAAGTAGCCAGAGTATCTGAAAGTTTTTAATGCAAGTTTCTCCAAGATCTCCAAAAACACAACAATCCTCACATCTTATAGTGCCTAGACCTACCTAGATAACTCACTTCTTAAGGAGAAAATTACTGAGCATTTTCTGCATCGCTTAAAGCCAGCCGAGCATCCAGATTGACTTCTTCGGTGACCTCCTCAGCTATCCTCCATCTATTGAAAATGAAATGTGCGTATATTTAAGTAATATATTGTGAGTGAAAAGATTTAAAACGAAGGAAAAGCGGAAAAATAACACATTGCATACCTTTCAAGAACAAATTTTCCTTCTTTATACTTCTGGGTTTTGTCATATGCTGTCACCTATGCAAATTCAAGAAAAATGACATGGAACAGTTGGTGCGAGACAAAGGCCTAAGATAGAACACAACAACAGCCGGAAAATATAGAATACACCAACCCAAAGTTAATTATAGCCCCCCACTTTGCAGAAATATTAAGCATGCGGGTGCAAAACCTAATTGATAATGAGATCGGAACAGATAAATGATGCACAACATAATACACAAACTAGCATCTTACTTGTTCGATGCATGGGGACGGAAACAAAAATATCAGTGAGAACTTTTTTCCCGTTATCATGTGCATCAGTGGGTTGACATGTATGACTCTTGGAATTTACTCCCTATTCTCGCAAAAAAATTAGGAAAATTCCACAACAAAAAATATAAAGAAAGAAGATAGGTTTGAGGCAAAATAAAGTACATACTCTTTGGTATGTTACTGATTGAGCTTGATTTCTTTTTCAAGCAAATTAAAGTATATATTTTACATTTTGTAAAAAGTGTAGAATAATGAATAAAAAGATGAAAAAAATGACCAAGAAAAGCCATGTAGAGGGTGAGTTGAGGAGAGAGCTTCATTTTATTTTAGGTAACTACATTCTTACAGTATATAGCATATATTTTGCTAAATGCTTTTTGCAGAATTATGGATTGGAAGCGGGTTACACAATAATGACTTTCCTACAAATGCATGCACTATTTCCCTAGCGATCAAGAAAACCCCCAATAAGTCAAGTATAGAGTTACCTTTGAGAACCGAAAAATATCATCTGTTTTTCAAGCAAAACAAAGAGAAAAAGAAACAAAATAGGACACTGACAGTTCAAGTGTATAAGAAAATTACACTTCTGGTTGAGACACTTCAGAATTTTTGTCAACGCTTCCATTTTCCAAAATCATTTTATGAACCAAATTACGACAAAAAATTTCCGAAAGTTTCCTAAATCTGTTAGAGAGAACTTCATAATTTTCACATAATTTTCTCCAATTGATCTTTTAGTAAAAAATTCATTGTACATAGTTGGTGATATTTTTGAACGAAAAATAGTTTGTTGTGTAAATTCCGCTAATCTCCATCATTCAATACTACAGAAATTTACAAACATGGCAGTTTTCTTGGCTCCATTATACAGTTAGCTGCAATAAAATCTACAATCCCACAGCCAAGCAAACATTCTAAAGAAAACCTGTAACTGTTCCGTCTAAGGTTTATTACTATCAACTCTTCAACAACCGCACACACTTACACAAACGCAACACACACACATTGACGTTCATGTGGAGGCCCCCCACACACTGGAGATGATGTATGTGTGGGTCCCAACATGAATGTGAGTGTGTGTAGAAGTGTTTGTGATAAGTGTGTGTGCTTGTAGAATTTTTTTTTATAACCGTAGGCACCAACTAGAGTACATGACCCTATTTCACATTAGAGGTGGTTTGAGAGACACATATACAAGAAATGCCGAAGTGAATAGATAGAGGGAGCTTACGTATTTCCAGCCAAGAATTTGTCCACAGCAACAACAAAATACATCAGACACAGTATGCAATCCGGATATCATTGTCCTTTCCTCCGTAGGCCCAACAGATACATTCACACTGAATAAAAATGCCTCAATATAAGTCGGTTGTAGGTACATATCCATCTTCATCTGCATACTGCAGTCCATGAAACAGATACAATGCGCAAACGAAGTGTAGAAATTGCAAATGATTCATACTGTAACTCCTATGTATGTATATCCATTTGCTTGTGTGGATGACACATGCTTGATTTGTTAGGGAAAATTGAATAGGGTAACTAACTAATAATCCACCCAATTGCTTTTCAATTGGTAATTAGTCATAAGAGCTTGACCTAATTCAAGTTTCCCTCTAGGGAAAAACTGCCTAAATCAATCCATTTCATGTACTTAGAGCAATTAAGTGGTTGATCCATTGAAATCCGCATAGACTTGGTGACAAAACATGCCTCATGCCATCAAGTGTTTCATTGAGGAAACCGTTATATAGCTCAGAACTTTAGGGAGAGAAAAAAATTTCAAAAACCATCAACGCATTTCATAAGAAGAATCACACATGCTCAATGCTGACTACTCGAAAACTTCAATGCTTAGAAGAGTATTATAGGGATTTGTCACAGTGAAGCTGATGTCGCATACTTCTTTGAGGGTTAAATCCAAATTACCCCTTCTGTTTGTGCCTCCCTCATGTAGGAAATAAGCACATAATTCAATGTGGCATGTGGACTAAAAATGAACTGTCAAATTAGGCAACTGGCCTTGCAAATTGACATAAATCCCATCATCACGTTCCTCCCTTGTGAGCGGAACTTATAAAAAGATATCTGTGCATATTACCTATCAATCAACCAGCCCATTCACATGCACAGGAGACGAGGGTGCACAGCAGTGCACGTGAAAAAACCAAATGAAATTGATATCTACCGAATTATAGCAGTGCTCAATTTGACTATAGGGGAGGGGGGAACAATTGGAACTGAACTGAATAGGGCACAGGAGACGTGGGTGCACAGCAGTGCAGACATGGAGGTGTGGATATGGCTGACAAAGGTGGGTTGTGGAGTAATTGATTCGTTTTTTGGACAGATGACATGCTTAAGAAGTTAATTGTTACGATTCTTCTTCCCAGTCAATCCTTTATCCTGTTATTTCAGTTTTGAGGGGAATCTTTTCTGCGAGGAGTCTATATTAGAGAGAGTGCTATGAGGGATAGCTCTGTCGAGTGAATTGTAACCTTTCTTTGTATTTGAATTGTTCTGTTCGTCTATAAAAAAGCTAGGGACTCCATTGTTAAGCTCTATTTTCTTCATGTTGCCATTTTCCAAATGTAATCATGTATGTAGTTGGCCGTGAAGAACACAGATAAACCACATGAGAGACAAGAAATGGAGTAGAGAATGAAAAGGGAGATGCAGGCTTGTATGAAAAGAAGACGGTGGTGCATGGGGACTACTGTGGAAGATGCTGGTGCTGGAATGCATTAGAGATCCTTGTGAGCAAGGTTTGCACCAGTTATAAAGGATTCAAGATCGAAAAAGGTTGGTGGTGGGTGCTGAGAGAAATAGAAAGACAAGACAACGGAGCTTACAGGAGGAAAGTTTTGATGAGGAGAGTGTTATTCTTACAATTTGGTACACATAAAAGGGCTGTTTTGCTTGAAAACATGACCACTCTTGTCTAATTTATGCGAGTTTCACAGCTAGTTTGTTCGAATGGAAAATGTAACGGTGCATTTTAGTCCAAAAAACATGGAGATTTATTTGCATATTTCCTAACATGAGGGGAGTGATCCGCACATGGCCCAAACAACCAGAGGGAGTGCATTTTCTTACTGTATTTAAGGATATGAAGGTAAGACATACGTAACCAAAATTTCTAGCAAAAGACAAGATGAAAGGATGTTTCTGTAGGACTCCATTAGTTGGTCTTGCTTCGTTTGTTCTTGGTAGCCTTTTTATTATTTAAGCGACCAATACTACAAGGCTCATCCTCAAATTGTTTGGAGAGACTAAAGCTTCTACATGCTCCACGGCAAAGAGCCCTTTAACTTCGATACTGAGAAGTCAGATCCACAAACCACTGAGAATTGCTTAATTTTCAGGAAAATACCACTTGGGATTGCCAGTTAATCAATCACGTCACAGAGTATAACAAAGTCAAAGACAAACTAAAAATGAAGAGACAGATTTAATGACAGCCCAAAATTCAAGCAAAAAGGAATATATTCCACCTTCATTTGGCCTCTGACATCATATAACGAGTGAATAGCCAACCCTTCTAGGAGAAAATATATAAAAGAAAGGGGAGAAAAAGGAAAAAGAGAAGAAACAATCAACACACATGCACGCACGTGGATGCAGTAAGCCAGTAACAACCAGTGTAAACCAAAACGATATCACATAAAAACAAAAAGAAGAGAAATAGTAGTTGTTAACACTTACGCATTGTTGAAAAGGTATGCCCGTCCACGACTGCAATTGAAAGACTGAACATAACACCCACAAAAATTAGGTCTAAGTAGTCGAGCGTACCAAATTAAGAACACACCAGATTGCATACCCAAAAGGACCAAAATAGCACACAATTATAGGGATTAGAGAAGAATAGAAATACCATCTACACAAAAAGACTGTGAACGCTAAAACTGTAATGAATTTCGCTCTTTGTCAAAAACAGTAGCCTATTGATTTTGTCGATAGTGAAAATTAAGAATAACATCGGAAATGGGAACAATGGCATGGACAGAGAATGGTGCACATGCAACTTCGATCCCAAATATCTTACGAAGACAGCGCTATAGGGAAATGCAAACATTATCTTTTTAGACTGGTGTGATATATCAAACATTCTTCACATACTTTGGCATGGGTAAGTGTTCTTTTCTTAAATAGTCCAAACACTCTCTGTTATCAGAAGTTTATGATTCACAATTCATATCGCACGATTCAATTTAATGCGCGCTATCCATTCATACTTGTGGGGCAAACCATTGAAACATGAAAATCATACTCCCTCCATCCCTAAATGTTTGGCACTTTTGGGAGTTCTAACTTTTAAGGAAGAAATATTATTGTATTGTGCAAAAACCAAGTGTCCAATCTTACCCTTGTAATGTACTTTGAATAGTACTTGAAAATTTGAAATTGAAATTTTGTGCCCAAAAGAAAAGGGTAACATGGGAAGTTTACCACATGTTGCTTAAACAGCATGAAAGTGCCAAATATTTAGGGACGCAGGGAGTACGATTCAGGATACACATCGTGCGACATGGTTTGATACACTTGAAAATCGATTTAGTTAATCAACACTTTTTACTAGCAAAATGAATAATTAGAAGTCATCAATCAGAGACGAGTGTGGTGATTTGAGTGTTGAACGCCTTCAAAGCTGAGTATTAGGATTCAATGCACTAACCAAATTCTTTGAATTGACGTCCCTTGCAATACAAAAAAGATCTTCCTTATTAGACCTTGTGATCCTCAATTCATCACCCAAGACAAGTTTCTTATTGATTTAGGAAAATAATCACTTGTACGAGATATCTTGCTAATTCATAGGCGAAGTTATAAAATTGAACATATGTTAGTGATCAAAACTGAATGAAAGTGATTCATGATTTTATTCAATTCACGATTAGGAAAAGAACCATTTCAATTCTCGACAGAATTCATGGTAAGACAACTATGTACAAAGTAACCAAACAAAACTTATTTTTTCTTGATAAAACAATTGAGTATATGGAATCACCATCGTAAACCTTTAACAGCTTCGTCAAACTTTTCACAAAAGTATGAATAGTTGTTTGAAGCAACAATGTAGACGACTCAACTCAACCATATAGCACACAAAGTTAAAACCAAAACCATCACATCCCGATCCCAAATCAAGGGATGCCGATAATAGGCATCAAAGTAACAAACAAGGGGCATGCTTGGATGACTTCAACATTTTGTCATATTAGTGCATGCTTGTATATGGTATATCTATTGGACCTCTGTTACCAGAAACACAAAATATTGTTCACCTTCATTCTAAAATAATGAATCAGGTGTTTCGTAGCGATCCCAAGGTTTTTCCACAGCAAGCTTGGCCGTGCAAGAGCCAACTACCGGCCTATGCCATCAGCTTTAGTGTGAGCCAATTTTGATACTAAAACTTGAATAGATCCTTGAATCATGTCCTCTCACTGGGATTTTCAGTAACGCACACTTTCCCCTTCCTATTTTGATCTTTTCTCAAACTCTAGACCTCCCTATTAGTTCAAAAATACCGATTCTCCCAAAACTCAGGCTCATGCAGGTTGCACTATCCACATAGAATCAAATCAAACTCCATGAGCACAATATTCAGTTTAAGACCATCAAACACTTTATCCACAAACAAAACTAAATTAATTCAATTTGGGTTGTAATTGTACCATCTTAATCAATTCGTTCTGGGTTTCTCACTAATTAATCCATATCCGAAAAAGAAACACCAAACTAACACATGCATACACAAATACATCCACAGAGAGAGAGAGAGAGAGAGAGAGAGAGAGAGAGAGAGAGAGAGAGAGGGGACCCGAGAGACGACATCATCGGCGAGGGCAAGAGGGCTATGACAGTATCTGCATCTGTAAGATCTTCCTTCCAACTCCACCAGAAATACTCTCCCCATATCCTCTGCCTATCTATCTATCTATCTATCTGCTCTGCTGTGCATAATCATATCCTTCCATTTGCTCTGGGTTTGGTAAATCCCTCAACTAGAGGAGTCAAATTTGACCCACGCACGTAAAATCCTATAGTTGTGTAGCCGTTACGGCGTGTTTGGAAGAGCGGACAAAAAGAGGGAGGACCGTATTTTAATGAAAAATCGGTTGCTAAACCTTTATTGTAGGGTAGTTAAGGGGTAGCTAAAGGTGATGGGTGGTAGTTAAGGTGCAACAAGTGTAATGAAACACTATATAAAAGGGAGAAAGGACTCTCCCTTTTATTAACCACATTTCCTTTTTTATTTTTAGGACATGAAGTTACCAAAATGCCCACCCACTTTTCAATATTCTCTTCTTGTTGTTATCCACATGAGATTATTTTTGCACAAATCCTAAGGACATTTTGGTAATTTCATATACTAAAAAAAAAGGAGAGTGTGGTTAGTAAAACAAGGGATGCGAAATCACTTCTCTGTATAAATCCTGAAGTTCGTGAAATTCCCGGCTATTCGTTCATTTATGAAAATTATGTCCTTTGCAAATTAAGAAAATAATTGTGCGCATAACGTTTTGATATGCTATCTTGTGAGTCTCTTAGAGTCCTTTTGGCCTAACTATTTGCCGATTTAGACACCCCAAATTTGATTCTCCAAAAATTTTGAGCTAAGTCCTGGATAGATCACCGATGATAATGTTGCGACGCCTTGAACATTACTTTATTAGGTTAATGAATTTTGGGGAAATGATGGTTCAGAACGTGTTTTAATAATTAATTTTCGTCAAAAACATTTTCAGTATCAACAAATGTTCTCAGCATGTTCCTGGCGGGTTTTAATCATCAAAACACGTCATTCGTCGTCATTTTCCCATGGATTTTTGTCTCCTAAGACCCAATAAACATCTCTAAACCCATTTAATACTCCAAGCCCAATAGAAAGACCATTTAAACCTTTCCAGCCCAAATAAGCCCACCAAAGTACTTTTCTAGCCCAATACAAACCCATTCCGGATTATCCAACCCAAAAGAAGCTCAGAAAAAGCCCAAAACAAAGCCCAGTGCTAGCCCAAAAGCAAATTTTATGGATGCAATATTATGGGCTACCATACCTTGCAGACGAAACCTGTCAAGTAGCGGACGCAAGGTTATGGGCAACCTAACGCTTCAAACGCAATGTCAAACCATGCACCGCAACCCCTAAACCACCCAGATTAGACATTTGCTGCAATATCGGTGTGGGTCAAACATGGAGAATTCAATAAGGGAAGATGACGACCAATGACATGTTTTGATAATTAAAACCTACCCAGGACATATTGAGAATATTTGTTAATGCTGAAAATGTCCTTGGCGAGTATTAATTATCAAAACATGTCATAGGCCGTCATTTCCCATTCAATAACCTATGGGTGTTCAAGAAAACTGCCCGAACTGTAAAATCGGTTTGATCCAGACCGAACCGTCCTATTTGGTCCGGTTCTGCGGTTTTACGGTCAGATTATGGTTCCAAAAAAATAAGAATCAATGAACCGTGGTTAGAACCGAACAGGACCGGACCGTTTAAAATTAAGATAAATATAGGTATACATATGTGTGTGTAATAAAATATGTATTTGAATTTGGTAGGTTAATCTTTTCCTTGCTAAACTTAATTTATTTAGAAATGAAATTTCTTTTTTTTTTTTGGTAAGTAATGAAATTTCATTTATTAGAAAAGCTTTTATTTTCTTCCTTCCTTTTCTATTTCAGCAAATTATCTTTTTATTTCTTTAATTTTATGAGTTTATATTTTGTGAATAAGTGTTTGAATGCATATTGAATAGAATTGGAACTGAACCAAAATTGGACCGGTCTTGCGGTTTGATTCTGGTTAGATTCCATGCATATATTGGTTAGGTTCTGGTTCCCAATTTTCTAAAACCGTTTGAAATGGTCCGGTTACTAATTTTCTAGAGAACCGGACCAATCCGAACCGTATACACCCCTACAATAATCTCTTATCTGATCTTGTGCCTGTAAAAGGACCCTATATCTCTAGATTTAAGAACACGACGAAATACAATAAAAAACTTCTCACCCAAAATGTCACGCATTTTGATTTAAATATAAATAAATATTTTTTTTCATAAACCAAACCCTCAAAATAAATCATATAATACCCCAAAGAGTTTGCCATGTTCATTACATCAATTATAGTTCCAACACCATGTGTTTCAAAAAATTATATCAATGGCACATCAGCCCGAAATAGTGTAAGTACTAGATAAAAATGGGTTAAGGGCTCGTTCCGCTTTCTTTCTAATCCTTCTTTTTTAAAAAGAAGGTAATTTTGAACTCACTTTTTATGAAAATGAAAAATAATTTTTCAATTTTTTTGCATCGTTTAAAAGATCTCAATGAGATCTATCAAACAAGATCCATATTGATAGAAAAATTATTTGCTTAAACACACGATTTTCTAGCTTGAAATTACCTTCTTTTTCAAAAAGAACTTTTAAAAAGAAAATGGAACACCTCCTAAGTGTTAACAATTATCTAATGTCAAAAGGATTTCATATAAAATTACAACTGCATCTTCAAAAGGATATTTACAAAGATGTATGTTAAAGTAATTCTTCCACGTCAACTTTCAAAAGGGTATGATCATATGCATACACAACACCTCATGTCACTATCCTTGATTAGTACCTGAAAATAATGAAGAATTGAGCTATGCTAGCCTAGTAAAAAAATCTACACTAGCTTTATATGCAATGAGATGACATGAAGGATGTATAGCAGAAGCAAAGCATGGAATCTCAAGTACAATGAAATAAGCATAACATATGAAGTTCGTGGTTCTAACCAATTCTCTAACACGTTTCTGGTTTCTCATCATTATTCATTTAATCGTTTCTGCATCTCATTGTCATTTCATCATCAAGTATCCTGAGCAAATGCTTCTGTTTGGTATTTTGGATCCCATGGTCCCTGCCTAGCATCCTCACCTGTAGGTGGGTCTAGTATGTGTCTCGACTCTCATGCGATTGCTCCTACCGGGCATTATGGATCTCATGGTAGCTACCTATCATCCTCACCCGTTGGCAGGTCTAGTACGTGTCCACATTGTGTATCAACATTTTGTATCAAGTGTTAATGCATCACATTTTAGTCATAAAGTGTCCACAACATGTTCGTAATTCTCATCTCAATATTAATCAAGTCATCCACGTCCAACAAATAACGCACCAAGTGAGAAACATGTAGTGACATCCTTAAACTCATAAGCATGCATAATTCAACCCAATAGAATGAAACCTGGCGTTGGAATAAGAAGGAGGGATGTTTTATGAAAATCTCCTTGAGTACGGGTACTGGCAAAAATGGGAGTATCGGTACTGGAGTTACAGGCTGCGAGAAACTTGAGAAATTCACCACTGGATAAATGGTACCGATACTGGGCAAAAGTGGGATACCAATACTCACCTGGAAAAATGCGGCGAACAATACAGACATGGCAGATTTCCCTCAAACTCAAAACAACATTCAAAGGCAAGATTTAGAAACCACAACTACTCAAAAACACATAAAGGAAGTAAGAAATTCCTACCTCAAGTGTTGAACACAAAGATCCAAGCTCAAACAAGCAAGCCCTAGAACTTTGAGCTAGAACTCTTCCAAAAACTCCTCCAAGCTCCAATCGAGCAGATACAAGCTCAGCACGCGAATGGGAAGTGGATTCGAACTAGATCTATATGGGTGCGTGATGTATTGAGCTTGAGAGAGAGTGTGAGTGTGTGTGTGTGTTAAGTGGGTTTGAATCTTTTCATGTACTTATTTTTCGTTTTACGAAATATGTCATTCTCTCACCAATAATTTTAAAATCACACACAAACACTTACACACACTCATAAAGGGAGTGGGCCCCACACACACTGCACACTGTGTGGGGCCCACTCCCTTTTGTGAGTGTGTGTGTAAGTATTTATGTGTTTGTGTGTGGTTGTAGCATTATTGTTCTCTCATAATACGTCACCTTTAATTCAAAACCTTACAATTTTTTAATTCCAAGCGTCATTTCAAAGTCAGGGAATGCAGAAGTGCTTTACATTGTGCACAAGAATGACATTTTTAACCTCATTATTATTCTCAGTCTCTACCAAGAAAAGTTCTCTTCTATAAAACCCCTAAAGCTTCTCTTTCCATCTTCCCTTGTTTTGTTTTGTTTTTTTTGTTTAATCTGAAATCTTCCATTGTTTTTTATTTGATAACCAACCGTCGGAGCCAACTTACGTACAAATCAACTAATTCTAGAAGATCATAAATCCACCGTGTGTCACGCCCTCGATTTTTAACATAAATATTGATAATTTTTTCATAAAAGATATCCTCACTTGATACCCATAAAAATTTCCCCAAAAGAGTTCTTACCAACCTCCTCGAATTGAAGTTTCAAAATATTACAACATGAGACACTATGGCCCAATACTCCATAAATACATGAGTTAAAAAGATGATAAGAGTTTACATTACACCTTCAAAATGTGAATTTGAAGTAAATAAAATATCTTCACTTTCTCAACTCTCAAAAGTATGCACTCGAATACATGCATGTCACTCCATGCTATGGCTCCGAGCTCGTACCTGAAAAAAAGGGTTGAGCAAATACGCGCCTAGTAGAGAAATCTACACAACTATTATATGCAAATGAGATCACAGGTAGAATGAATAAAAGAAGCAGGGTACGGTGTCACAAATGAGAAACAATACACGACTAGTAACTATCCCAAGAAACAATACACGACTAGTAACTATCCCATCGTCGATGACGAAAATGAAGTACAACGACTACTTACCAAGATTCTAGTCTGACCACGAGGACTTATTATCTATACGATTTACTCATGACTCATGACTACCATTGCTCTTCATCCTATTCCGATTCACTAATCCAACATCTGGACTCCACAATAGGCTTAAACACAAGCGCTTAAAGAAAACAAGTATACTTTTTAAATATTGTTGTAACACCCAGACCCAAAATTCGAACGTGGTTCGATTTAAAATGAAGGCCAGAGACCGGCATGTAAAATTATTTAATTTTAGTCTGGAACAAAAATTAAAAACATTTCTTGGAAGATGACAAAAATACATAACTTCAGCACATATGTAAATGTATGTACGGAACTTGGAAGAAAGGGGGAAAAAATGACACCATGCAAGCTGTAACTTTGCCACCTCACTATTCTATAACATAGCCTAGCCTAATAGCTTAGCTTACACCAAGGCAAAAAAAAAATGAAAAGTGTAGTACTAGGTGTCAAAATTAGATCCAATTAGGAACTCTATAAATAGGGGATCTATTCTTAGTGCATGGCTAAAAATAGCTACTTGCTAAGTACGGCAACCAAAAAAAAAAGAGAAGGGAAGAATGAAATGTGTGAGGTTAAGGACTGAATATTAGTAGATTAGTATTGAATAAAGGGAAACGAGGTACTGGACTCCCAGCCGTGCTTTAGTTTTCTTTCACTGAGCTACCACTACGTCGTCCAGAGGTTAACAAGTATACGTAACAAAGAATTCTAAGGTAAGATACTTATACTTTAGTTACATGAATTTTCTTTATAAAAGTAGCATGATTTTATGTTGAATAAAGATTACAATTTTATTTAAGATATCCCATGGAAAAAGTTATGACAAATTTTTCATGTTAAAGATTAGAAGCACGTCAAACAAAGGTGGTGACGCTGTAAAAATTTAAAGCTAGAAAAAGGAAGCGGTCAGACAAAGGAGATGACCTATTGATGCATCCAGACAGTTGTCCCGAGTTTGGGGGACAATTAAAAAGATACCATAACACAAAATGGAGTTATACGAACGGAAAGAATAGGGTCCTAGTGGCTAGTGACTTGATCATTTCACACAGCAAGAGGGGTCGCTCTCCTACAGAAAGTTTAGGTTGTTGGGTGAACATGTAAGATTATTTGTCTCAGATTATACAAGCAATTATGTTAAAAATTGTTCCATGGTATAAAACGTGCAACTTTTGTATTTGTATCTCACACGAGCATTCGGCTTATGAAAATTGATATTTTTTTCACAGATAATGAAGAATAGAGACGGAGTTGCTGCTGCCCTGGGACATGCTTGTTGTACTTTTGTGTAGATATTGTAAAAATTTTATCTTTTCAGAAGACTTGGGTTTTGTAATAAGAGTTTTAGAAATAAAACAGTCATGTTTTTATCTCCAAATTTAATTATGAAAAAGAGGCCTGAATGAGCGTTAGGTCTCATCGGCCGGTCACGATGACTCGACAAATTTCTAGAATCGGGGTCGTGACAATTGTGTTACCACTCCACTCATGGATTTATAACATTAACTCTTCTTTCGTTTATATATCATCATTGTAAACCAACATCTCATGTCATGAACGAATGCTCTTCCCGAACTAGTTATAGTGTCCCGTTACTTTCCACAAGTGTCTTTCTCATTGAAGGAGCTAACTTAATTTACACTATATATGTCATCGTTGCCACCTTTCATTTGACGTACTTCATGACGCTACCATTCGTCTCAAACACATATAAGAGATCTTTAAACATAACACACCTTCACATAGTAGTAGCAAAGATATTCCATTTCAATCAACTCATAATCGTTATATAGGTTTCTCCTATCGGCATACATACATCCACATATCTCATATCAAGGTAAACCCACTCTCAACGATTCATAGATTTCTACCTTTTAGCTCATCATATCACATCAACTACGCAAACGACATATTATGCATCAAGCATAAGAAAATATCTCTCGTGTCCATCTCTAGCATTTTCCAGCTTAAAGGGATGTCCTACGTATACAAATATATCTTCCTTGAAGGCCTAGAAGTATACCAAATCATATGTGAGGTTCAAACGCAATATAACCCCCAAAGTCGACACGAATCCTTACAACGAATTGGTCTTTTTTTGGCTATAACATCTTATTGGTTTAGAATGGGACCACGAGACTACCACCATTAGAAAGTAGACTCTCCGTACATCAATTTCGATATATAATTTACCCCAATTGGTGTTCGGATGAAAAAATTATGCCCGTTTGAAGTTACAAGAAAATCTGTCTTAAGGCCCTAGGTATTGATAGTATCGATACCAATTGACTAGCACGAGTACAGACGCGAGGGTGTCGATACCATGATACCATGCCAAAATGGTATCGATACTAGATGGTTTCGAGCAACGATTTTTCCGGATTTTGACGGAGCTCATTGAGGCCCGAACGGGACGATCAAACACAGATTAAAGCACCAAATCAACACATAAATACATAATAAAAGTGAGAAATTCCTACCTCAAGTGTTAGATGCTCAAGCACGAGATCAACGACCAAGCCCTAGCTCCAAAAGCTTGAACAAACCGAAATACACCCTTCCAAGCTCAATCCATCAAGATACAAGCTCAAAAATGTGAATAGAATGTGGATTGGAGGTTGATTGTCATAGGTTTTGAGTTTGGGGTGGAGTTTTGAGTGATAGAGTGAGAGAGAGGGAGAGAGATCGAAGGGGAAAAGAGGGCGGGGCGGGGGGGTCAAGATTTTACTCCTCTACACACACTAACACACATATATATACTAACACAAATATAAATTGCACTTGCACCCCTCTACTAACAATTTTTTCATATTAACCCCAAATCTCCTATTCACACAACATTTCACATTATTTTGATATTCTAATTTTCATTTAAATGCTAAAATTATTAAAGTTAAAACACGGGTCTCTACACCGTGCACTAGATGAGACCTCATTTGAAGTTGGAGCAAATGATTCGTTATGTATTGACCCCAATAAAGTTAATAACATCTGAAAGGTTTTGAATGTTGGGTTTTAGAAGAAAGCAAAAATCGCAAGTTCTAGCCCTTAACTATGAGATCAACCCCTTGGGATTGAAATATTCCCTCATTCCTTTTTTTTATAAGTAGAATAATATTCAAAAGATGATTTTTAGAGGGTAGTTTGATTATAATTTTGAATTTTTTACATTTCTCAACAAACTAATAAACTACAAAAAAAAAAAAAAAAAATCGATGCAAAACTAACAAGTACGACAAAAAATTTGGACAAGGAAAAAAAATGTAGCTCAATTATTAAGCCAAAACACTCCTTACTAGTTGAGACCGAATATGGATACCGACAAGAGATGTACAAATTATGTGCAGATGGTGTGTGGAGCCCACTAAGAGGCTGGGTAGATGATCCAAGCCGCTCAATAATTTTAAAAAATATTTTTGAATGACCTCATAAAAAATCTGCTAAATTGGATATATATATATATATATATATATATGTAAGTACTTCATCCAACCTTTCAGTTTTTCATTCAAAACTCAGAATTCTAACTTTTGAATTAAAAATTAAAAAATTGAATCAAGTACCTATTTTGGCCTAATAGGCCAAATGACCCCCCCCCCCCCCCCCCCCCCCCCCCCCCCCCTTTTTTATCATTATTCAAAAAGAAATCGCATTTGTTAGTTTTTCATTGATTTTTAGGAATTATTGCTAATTTTTTCGTTTGAAATTGAAAATGCAGAAATTGAGCGAAGCTCTGTATTCTTTTTTAGTCAAACGGAAATTAAAGCTCTGTATTCGGACAGGACAAAACAAATGCTTCCCAATGCCTGGGCAATCAAAAGGAATATTCTTCATTATCATGTTTATTAAAAAAATTGCTTTTCTATCGTAATTGTTTACTTTTTAGATTACTCTCGTCATGTCGAAGAAATAATCCACAAAATTAACAAAAAACTAACAAATGCGAAATAAATTTCAATAAGGACAAAAAAATTAAAATTAAATTAAAAAAATTAACGATCATCATGACGAAGCAATAATGCACGAAAATTAATGAAAAACTAACAAATGCTAAATAAATTTCAATAAGGACCAAAAAACAGCCCAAAATAGGCCTTAAATATATTCAATTGAGCATTTCTTACAAATTCACTCAAAAAATATATTTTAAAAGTACTGAACTGGTCGGATCATCCCACATTTACAATAGTGTATGCTCGGCCCACGGAGCTTTTTCATTTCCGGCTTAAACCCCATCTTAGAGTGCTAGGGTACTTCAAATTTTTAATACTTTGTTTAGAACACTTTTTGAAAAAAAATTTGAAAAAGTAGTAGGAGTAATAAGTGGAGAGAGATAGAGAGAGAAATGATTGAAAATAAGAGAATCTAGAGGAAATCTTTTGAAAAATATTTTTCAAAAAGAGAAGCAAACAAAGCATAAGTGGTGGAGGTTAGATTTGCCAATTGCAAAAAATAAAGGTGAGACTAGAACGATTTTCAATATTGTACCAAAAGCAATCAATTATAGGGTATAGAGGGGTCACTTGGATTGAAATACTACAATTATAGTAAGGCGCCGTTTCGCTAAGAGGTTATACCGTAGCTATTTAGGTTCCTTTATGTATCATTTAATCCTTTCAAATTTTTTCGATATGGGATCTAACAATCTCCCCCACTTATGATACAACGTTCTCGTTGCATTGGCCTAGCAATCCTTATCTGGTGACCATGGTGTAACACTTACTTCTGTGCAACACAATTAGTGTACTCATACCAGATTCTAGAGGTGGCTCCCACCATGTAGACTAGAGCTGTGCTCCGATACCAACTGTAACGACCCGCGTCAACTGACCTGCTAACCCTAAGGCTAACCACGTGACTTAAAAGGTTAATCCCGGATTATACAGTAGCTGCTTGCAGGAACGGATTGAAGGGGGGTCACGTGCCCCCACTCAAACGCATGCCCCACTCAAAATTTATATATATATATATATATATATATATATGGGGCCGGTTCCATGGACATCATTTTTGACACAACTTTTGCCACTTCATCTCAACCCTTGAAATGGAGGGCTAAGATTAAAACTCTTAAAATGGCACACACACCCAACCTCACCTAATCTCTCTTTCTCCCTCTGTTACAACTTACGACCCATCCCCTCTTGGGCCTCCCTTGCCCCTCCATATTCGCCGAAAGTCCTCATCGGCAAACCCATCTCCGGCAATCAACCCAATACTCTCTCTCTCTCTCTCTCTGAATAGCTCCCCGTCTTTCCATATCACGTTTCTATGTCGTCTGTAGCCTCACGTACTCTCTCCTCACCGACACGCCACCACCTGCGACTCCCGTACCCGGCGAACTCAGCTCTGGCGTTCTCTCTGTCTCTCCTGCCCACCCTCGCACTTCTCTCTCTCTCTCTCTCTCTCTCTCTCTCGAATCCCCAATGAAGCCCTAATCTTCTTACCAATTGATCAAAATCAAAATAATTACCTCAATACCAGAGAGGAGGATGCTAATAACTGCAATGGTAATGTGATTTTGCTTTGCACTTGAACTTTTTGGATGTTATTTTCGTCCATAAATTGAAATGGGGTTATGGGTTCTGAAAATTGAATGCTATGGGTTCTGAAAATTGAATGTTATGGGTTTCCATGGGTTTTTCTTTTTATGCCCATTAAAAAATCTTGAAAGGGTTACGGTGGAAATTGGTAAACTCTTGTTGATGCTAACATCGGGAGAGAGAGAAGATGGTGTTTGTCGGAGATGGAGGCGCCAGAGTGGGAGGGGAGTCGCCAGTGTTGTGATTTGTGAAGGTACAAGGAGAGAGAGAAAACATTAGATAGGTGAGAGAGAGGGATAATTATTGAGTACAATATCCTCTTTTAAGGTTTAATCTCAGCCCTCCATTTCAAGGGTTGAGATGAAGTGGCAAAAGTTGTGTCAAAGTTGATGTCCACGAAACCAGCCCCTATATATATAATATAAATTAGCATAATTATGAAAATGTGTTAATATATAAACATACACACTTGGATGTATTTCGAAACTACACATAAAATTAATTTTATGTCCAAATTTTATCATATGGAGCATTTTTATATTTGTTGGTTTATGAGTTATTTGTCTATTTGGAGCTATTCTTTCTTGATTCTCTTTATTTTTAACCGTCTAAGAGAAATATTTTAAAGTAAAGTCTTTAACAAAGTAGCTCAATCATTCTAAAATTTGTTGTTGTTCATTTAAAACATATTTTAAAATTTATGTTTGAGATTTTATACTCATTTTTACCTAATTTAACTTAAAGTATGCGTTGTAAACTTTTGTAGTTAGTAATGTATGTTTTAATTTTGTACGATCTTACTGTGGTTGACTATAAAATGTGAACTTTCGTCATTATGACTCGACCCTGACGACTTGGGCTCCTTTATATGCCACTGAATCCTTTCAAATTTTCCTGATGTAGGATCTGACAAAACACACCCTAAATATTACTTCCTCCGTCCTAAAAAATTTGACACTTTTTGGATAAGGTGTTATTTTCAATCGCCTATATTGTTCAACGTGAATGTCAAAACTATTTAATATGAATCTTTTTGATAAATTTTAATTAAGGCCCTGTTCCAGAAACGAAATAAGAACTTATTTTTTGTGTAATAAGAATGCTTGTTTCTGAAAAGACTGAACAATTACTTATTTTTTGAGAAGACAATTTCAAGCTCAAAAATCATGTGTTTACGCAAATAATTTTCCTATCAATATGGATCTTATTTGATAGATCTTATTGAGATCTTTAATACGGTGCAAAAAAAATTGAAAAATTATTTCTCATTCACGTTATTTTTGAGTTTGAAAATGTGAAATATGCTGCTTATTTGAATTTTGTGGAACAAACCTTCTTATTTTTCTTTGAGAAGTGGCAAAATAAGTACTTATTTTTTAAGAAGGTTTCTGGAACGGAGCCTAAGTTTATTATATAAATTTTTTAAAATTACATTAAATTTTATAAATCAAAAAATATAAGCGATTCAAAAAAGCATGCTATCCTAAACATTTATGTTGTGTTTGATTTGTGTTTTGAAAAAAAAATTGAAAAATAGTAGGGATAATAAGTGAAGAGAAATAGAGACAGAAATATTAAAAGTAAGAAGAATTTAAGAAAAAAGTTTTGAAAAATTCTTTTCAAAAAGCAAAAGGAACAAGTCATTAAACTTTGGGAAAATTACAGTAAGCCCCCTTCAACTATACCTCGGTAACGAGTTGCCCCCTTCATCGTTTAACTCGGACACTTAACCCCCTTCATCTTTTATTGCATGACACTTAACCCCTACCGTTAGTGAGCTGTTAACGGAATTGCTGAAATTACCAATTTACCCTCTTTGGGCTATTTTTGTTTCGCTTATAACTTTTCGTAGGAAACTCTGTTTCAGCCCGTTCTTTTTTCAGAACTCTTGTTTTTTCCTCTATTTTATGGGTCTATAATAATTTTAGTATGATTACTTTACGCTTTCTAAGGTTAGATAAAATAACCATACTAAAATTATACTAACCTTAGAAAGTGTAAAGTAACTATACTAAAATTATTATAGACCCATATAATAGAGGAAAAAACAAGAGTTCTGAAAAAAGAACGGGCTGAAACAGAGTTTCCTATGAAAAGTTATAAGCGAAACAAAAATAGTCCAAAGAGGGTAAATTGGTAATTTCAGCAATTCCGTTAACGGCTCACTAACGGCAGGGGGTTAAGTGTCACGCCATAAAAGATGAAGGGGGTTAAGTGTCCGAGTTAAACGATGAAGGGGACAACTCGTTACCGAGGTATAGTTGAAGGGGGCTTATTGTAATTTCCCCTTAAACTTTTTGAGACGGAGAGGGTACACCTTAAACGATGCATGCGCCTGTTAGCAGGATCCCTTTTTTTACTAATATTTTAATTAGAGCGCGTAACGTGGGGGCCAATGGCGGCGAAACCATCTTTTTATCCCTTGATGATGGCGTGGGGCCGGGTCCCACACCCCACTGACAACCGTTTTCCCGTACGCAACGCAGCCGGCTCGCCGGCCTAAACTGTCTCTTCCAACCCGACACGTCACCTCTCTACACGGTCTCCGCCTCCGTACCAGTCTTTCCAATTTAATACTCGTACTAATAATAAGTAGGATAATGCTACTCACACAACGATCCAAACACAACAACTTACACAACCTCTCACATACAT
Organism: Rhododendron mucronatum var. ripense; assembly: GCA_019656295.1. NCBI lineage: Eukaryota > Viridiplantae > Streptophyta > Magnoliopsida > Ericales > Ericaceae > Rhododendron > Rhododendron mucronatum. Next base: position 9,792,412 of record BPLT01000003.1, on the reverse strand, counting down.
GTGGAGCCCACACATAGTAGTGTGTGTGGAGCCCACATGCATGTGAGAGGTTGTGTAAGTTGTTGTGTTTGGATTGTTATGTGAGTATCATTTTTGTAATAAGTATACTAATCAGAAAAAAGTTAATGAAATAATTAATTTGGTGCCCCTCATTATCTTCACAAGGAGTGTGTATTTTCTTATTCTACTATTACTAGTAGTGCTCCAATATTCCATGGTATGACAGTGAGGCATCACAGCATATATGCATACACTATACATACATGCATGCATGCCCGGATAATTTTTAATACTTTCGTGCAAATAACATAAGAAATTTTTAAAAAAATGAGAGTGCGAAAAGTTACCTGAATGGTAGAGTTTTATTTTGAATCTTGGATTTTCAAGAACTTCAGGATGAAAACTTGATCATATGAGGAAATTTTTTTTGTCATATATTTAGGGTGTGTTTATCTTAAATCAAGCAAAATACTTTTTTGTTTGTCTTCCATAAATAAAATTTAGATTCGTGAAGTAGTGCTCTTTTTTTTTCTAGATTAATCAATTTGCTTGATGTGAGGAATCTAATGAGTATAAACTTATGACGAAAGTAATAAATAAATCAGTACTAAAAGTTAAAGAAACCAAATAATAGTTGTAAGATCTTTCTGTTTGAAGTTTCTTTAGTTTTTTATTACTTATGTGCATATTTTAATACTATTATGGTTCCTCTCACTGATTATCGAGACAAATGATTAATTTTATATATTTTTAGTACAAATTAATAGTCCTAAAAATTGACTAAATATCAAAATAAGTCACTGCCATTTAATCAAAATTGCCTCTAGGTATCATTTTAATAAAAATAAATTAAAGCATAGTCCTAAATTAATAACCGTTTCGCAACGTGGCGTCGAGTAAAAGTACACTATTACCATCTATTTACTTAGAAAACATGAGTTGCAGTCTCCTTTTACCTGGAGCATCCAGGTAAAAGGAGACTGCAACTCATGATTTCCAGATAAATTCATGGCAACAGTGTACTTTTACATGGGGCCACGTTGGGCCTATTGAAAAACCAAACTAATAATTAAGTTGTCCCATTAATGATATCAAATTTTCATAACTGGATTTATTTGAATTAATAGACAAAGATACTCTATAATCATTAATTAAAGTTGTCACCACAACATCTCTCAATTTTTCTAAACCCATTTTAGCACTTGAAACTATTCAAATCCAAAATGGATGAGATCACACAACCATTGTCATTATTCAAAGGTGGATATCAGCTTTTAAAATGACCCAAGATTCCCTTCACCATTAAAAAAAATGAGGGTTGGCTCGATTAAAATAATCTCCAATAATTAACACAAATTAAGATTTCGGGTTAAGGAGGAGAATATTAAAAAATGAGACAGCAAAATCTTCCAAGGATTTTGAGGACCCCAGATGCGGGGTCCACCTCAAAAGCGGCAGCCGCGCTCCCACTTCGCCGCCCGCGTCTTAAATTTCGGGTCCCACCCGTACCTGTCTGCTTTTCTTTTCAGACTAGTATTTTCCAAGCAACAAATATTGAGATAAATTACATCGATTTACCCTGAAGTTTTTCATAAATACACTAACTTCTCCTTTGTTCTACAAATTATTTTTACCTATCTTACTTTACATTTACCCCTTGCACATACCTCCTTGCCGTTAAAGTAGACAAGCAATGTTAACTTTGATAAGTAAAATATCAAAGTACCCTTGACATGTATAGATTAAAATGCATTGACCTCACATGCTCTATGTTAACAAAAATTACTGTATCCGTTATCAAAATAATATTACTATTTCATAAGACTAATTTATTTGACGATCGCAATTGGCTATGAGCAATAGATAAAATTCATTTTTATTTTACTTTGTATCATTGGTTCATTGTTTTACTTAATCTTAATATTGTTTGCACTTTTTACCATCCTCAAAAGATTATTCCAGTTGAAGAGTAATAGGCAAAAAGTGATGATTTTATTCTTTACCCTTACTTTTTAAAATTAAGTACATGCAATGATGATGTTTTACAAGGTAAAAAAGAAGAAAAAATATGACAAGTATAATGATGACGTTACTCTAATAAGTTAGAATCTCCAAAAGAGAACAATAAATTGGGACGGATGGAGTACTTTTTATTTTAGTTTTATGATTGCTTTTCTTTGAAGATAAATTAAAAGAGTCATGCTACAAACAGAACAACATGCAAAATATGTCTATGTGTCCTTACTTATTGCGTATTAAGAAATATCAATCGACCCAACTACCAAAGAAGAAGTGCCAGATTGGCATGTTATATATCGAGGGTATTTCTCTCTACATTATTTATCAATTCAACACCATTTGGCCTATTTTGACAGTAAGGAAGCTGTCCATATATTAGTTTGTAAAATAATGGAGGTAAAAAGTGATTTTTGAAACCATAGGGCGGTCGGTGTACTTGTCGTAAACCTCAGGGGTGATCACCGTAGTTTACCCCAAATATTATTATTGTATAAGAGGAACAGTAGTAGATAATCAATCAGATGGACGGCCGCAACAACACGTGTAATCCGCTCCAAACAAAGGTGTTCCCCCCAGTCAACACTGCGTTATCCTTTCTTTTCTGTTCTGGCCCTTCTTCGCTTTTGAAACCGCACTACCCTTCACCACGCGCCTTCTTCACTTCCTTACGCGCGTGTCGTTAAGACAGATACCTACATAGGAAACGGATTCTTTCTACTTTTGGAAGACGTAGACCGGTCCGGTTCTTACTTTTAGGCTGGACTTTTTTTTTTTTTTTTAAAGGCTTTTAGGCAGGAATTTAAACAAGCTTTGTCGAGTTTGAGTTCGGCTCGAGCCTTAGCGAGCCAAACTCAGTCTTTTATTAAACGAGGGTCTTTAATCGAGCCGAGTCACCCTTAACGAGCCAAACTTTTTTCGAACGAGGTCAGCTCATTTAGTAAATAATCCGAGCTTACGAGCTGCTCAACTCATCTAGTGTGTCACTTTTGACGATAGAAATCATTCATCTTTTAATAGGAGTATAATTTTCTGAGAATTTAAATCTGATAAAATATATTAATCGTGGATCATGAACAAACAATTGATACGAATTTTCCTAAAGTAAAAATGTTTCGATTCTATGTGTTCTTATATTTTTTCAAGATAAATATGTTCTAAATTCATGTGTTGAATATCGATCAAAGATTTTTTCAAGAGGGTTTAGTTCTGGGCGAGCTCTATAATGATATAAACAGTTAGATATCTATACCGATCAAAGGAATTCAGTGGAGTATTTTTTTTGAGATAAATGTGTTCTAAAATGATACTCCCTCCGTTCCAAAATAAGTGTTCTTTTTGGGACTCCGTGCCATTTTCAAATACTTATATTTTTTGATTTATGAAGTTTTATGTGATTTTAAAAACTTTGTTTAATAGAACTAATTATAATCTATCAAACAAGATCCATATTGCATATTTTTTGACATTCACATTGAAAGATATAAGCAATTAAAAATGACACGCTTTCCCAAAAAGAACACTCTTTTTGGAACGGAGGGAGTAGTATCAATAACGTGTTTTTTTTCAAGGTTGAAATCCTCAACGAACTCTACAGAATAGACATTTCTAGTCGTCAAAGTGAGCTTGAAAAGGAGGCCTAAAAAACCAAAAAACTGGACGAATCTGTTTCGTTTCCCAAAACCGGAGAGGAGCCAAATCTATTTGTATACACCACCCCAGTAGTAGTTACCAAATACTCCATTTTGCGGAGTTAAAATTTTCATAAATATAAGTTACTTTTACGTTAAAATTTTGCACTTTGTCCACCCACTTGCATTTGATTTGTTTTCTTATGAATGAGCAGGTAGCTTAATTTAAAATTAAAATGTTACTAATTGCTTTCCTTTGACCTTTTAACACATATACTGACCATTTAAATAATATAATGGGCGCATACTTACGTCCCAAGTTTACGCCCATTTATTTTATATATTAAATTGAAGATTTTTTTCCCCCTCATCTCACATTCATGAAGAATGAGTTTTTATTGTCCGACTACAACATCAAAATTGTTTAAGTTTCCTTCCAATTAGTTTTGAATCCCACGAATATCATCATCATTAATTTTAGTATCATTGACGTTAATGACCCGTTAACAGATCGAGAAGATTTGAATTCTTAAATTACTGAGAATTTTATCTCGTAAACTAGACTACTCAAGACCTGCGTTTTTCTTTTGAATTCTTTTTCTCTATTTTTAGCATACAGAGACTTTGGTGGAATTGGCACCAAAATTAATCTTCTTTATTTGCCTTCATGTGCTGGTATATAACAATGGTAGTACTAGTCTTGTAGCATTTGTTCAGCTGATCATTTATTTATTATATAGGCGAAAATTTTGGTTGGTTGAAACTTTTGAAGTCCTTTTCCCTATAGCTTAAAGGGGCCGGGAGCTGCCTTTTGAATTTTTCTGAGAACAATGCTAGTTGCTACAATTCAAGTCATTTTCCATTTTGGGAACAATTATTTGACAGAGTGCTGTAACACCACTAAAAACGTCTTTTGTCTCCATCAAGTCTGTGGACTTTACAGTTTTAATCTCAATTGAATAAATTTCAATGTCTAGCTCAAACGCCATTATTGAAGTGGAAATGCACAGTAGTACTGTAAAGATCATGGAGCAAATTACCGTACGTGGTTCCCAAGTGCTAGATAGACATAAAGGAAGGGGCGTATAAGCAAAAATGGATACAACATACGGAATGAACGGACATCTTGCCAAAAGCGGCACCGTAAACATTCCTGTCTTACTGTAATCACCAATTTTCTAGTTTGCTCCGCTCCCAAGTGATATGGGAGCATAATGAGAAAAATAGGTAAATCACGGCTATTAGATTAAAATCGCCCACAAGTATGGTGAATTTGCTGAAAATGAAATTATTTAATGAATTTTTGGCCAAAAAACTTAAGAGTATTACTTACCACGGAAATAAGTTTTACATACCATTTAATCAGGTAACACTTACTATGTGATATATTATAAAAAAATAATCTGTCTCGTAAAGCAGAAAATAAATAAGAACCTTTGTGGAATGGGGCCTTACTACTATTTCAATGACCACATTTATTATGTATGAGATTTTGAGAATTTTTAAATTCACACCTCTTTAAGTTATATCCATCCTACTTTTTCTCTTTTTCTAATCATAAAATTGTGGGCAACCTAAAAAATGGGATGAGATTATAATGTCACGTTCACACTTTTAATGTAGAAAGTACTCCCTCTGTCCCTATTTAATTGTTTATTATGATTTTGCGTGCATTTTCAACGATTTATATCTCTCGACATATATTGCGGAAAAAAAGTAATATATCTTGTTTGATAGATCTCAAATTGTTCTATAAGACAATGATTTCAAAAACATAAAACATAATATACGTCGAGAGATATAAGTCATTAAAAATACACGTAAAATCGTAGTAGACAATTAAATAGAGATAGAGGAGTATAATGTTTTACAACATAATTATGGCATTAATTCGTAGTAAGTATAGTCATTGAAATGGTAAGTACACCCAGTTCATAGCATACTCTCCGAAATTGTCGATACTGTAGTTTTTCAAGTATTTATGGTAAGTATTTCCTTCGTCCGGATTTAATAATTATTTTTTGAAATTCGTGTCATTTTCAATCGATGATATCTTTTAATTTAAATTTTTTATGTGATTTCGAAAAAGATTCATATTCGATATGAAATTCATTACGAATTCAAAGATATAACTTATTGTTTAGCTGTTTAGAGTAGAACTAAGGCTCCGTTCCAGAAACCTTCTTAAAAAATAAGTACTTATTTTGCCACTTCTCAAAGAAAATAAGAAGGTTTGTTCCACAAAATTCAAATAAGCAGCTTATTTCACATTTTCAAACTCAAAAATAACGTAAATGAGAAATAATTTTTCAATTATTTTACACTGTATTAAAGATCTCAATAAGATCTATCAAACAAGATTCATATTGATAGGAAAATTATTTGCGTAAGCACATGATTTTTGAGCTTGAAATTGTGTTCTCAAAAAATAAGTAATTGTTCAATCTTTTCAGGAACAAGCCTTCTTATTACACAAAAAATAAGTTCTTATTTCGTTTCTGAAACGGGGCCTAAAGATAATTAAATCCCGCCGGAGGGAGGTATAATTATCGAAACAAAATGAGAGTATCATTCTCCCAAAGATCTGTCGGAACAACCAACACGTGGCGTACTTTCCAGCCTCGTTGGACTTTCTGGCAACAGTGGACCCCAAATGTACAAAAGAGTCTCCGAGGGTTGTCGGATAACCGGTCAGCCGCCGACATATTCCCGATGAAACGGGTTGATATATTGATGCTTTGTTTGGATTGGGATTTAAAAAGTGTTTTTAAAAAATAGTAAGGGTAATGAGTGGAGAGAGATAGAGAGAAAAATGTGAAAAGTAAGGAAAATCTAGGGGGAATTTTTTGAAAAATTCTTTTTGAATCGCGAAGGGAACAAGGCATGAGTTTCTGATAATAATAAAAAAAAAAGTATGAGTAATATTTTTATATACTAAAAAAAGTTGGGAAAAACGAAATAAAATTGGAACATAGTTACATAGGGGGAAAAATGAGAAAATTATTCCCTCCGTCCCTCTTTTTTTACTTTTCCTTGCAAGCTTAATTAACCGAAGATAATAAGCAAACAAAGTACAAATACAATACAAAAGCCAAACAAAAAACAGAGACCAAGAGAATGACCTTTGAAACCCAAAACAGAATTCCTCGGTAAAATCTAGTACTCTTTTCTGAATCATCGCCTTTTTTGGGTCTCTTTTGACAATCGTGGATTTTTTGTTCAAGGTTAAATTTCATGTCATTTGGTTTGTCCCCCAAGGTGCAAAAAAGAAAAAATCAAGTTAGTTGTCTTATTTTTCTCTCCTATGGTAACCTTAGTTTGAGTCCTACGAGGAGTAAGTTTGGGGTTCAAGACTATGAATAACTTCTGAACCACCTGTTAACATCCCCCTGATATATACCGCATGACCCAAAAAAAATTGCAAAAATTACACACACGCAAAAAAAAGAAGGCAATAAACATTAAAAAATACAAAATAAATAAATAATGATAAAGTCACAAATTGTCGTCATATATATTTTATATTCGACAAATCAAATACTCCTAGTAAAATTTTCGAAATCGTGGATATTTTTATTTGGCTTATGTTTGAATTTGTATTACTTTATTAGTCGATAGACTCACGAGTCACGACTGAGGAAATTACTTCTGATAAATTACCCGCATTTTCCCCAATTTTTGTACTTCGCTCTATTTGTCCGGTGTGGGACGAGCAAGAGAAATTACGAAAGAAAATTGAACAGATCCCGAAATAACAAAATCTGAAAACAAAACCTAAGAATTTTTTATTTTATTGATGCTCAAGTTGTCCAAATCAATTTACATGCATCTCAACATATTAAGTTTCTGCCAGTTATGCACACTGAGTCTATGAAATTCACAAAAAATTAATTTTTTTACAGTTCAATCCAAAAAATCGAACCTCAACGAAAGAGCAAATCCACAAACCAACGGGACTTACTATTGGAGCTAATCTAAGAAAATTAAAGACTCCAAGTAACTGAGGTTCTGTTTCAGAAACATTCTTAAAAAATAAGCAGCTTATTTCATATTTTCAAACTCAAAAATAAAGTAAATGATTAATAATTTTTTAATTTTTTTTACATCGTATAGAAGATCTCATCAAGATTTTTCAAACAAAATCCATATTGCATATTTTTATATTCTAATAAGTCCATAATTTTCGAACTTAAAATTGCAATCTTAAAAAGTAAGGGTTTTTTTTTTTTTTGTGTTCCTGAACGGAGCCTGATAGTAGTAATAAAATTCATTGCAAGGAAGAAATTGAATTCAACTAGAGATTAGATTACATCAACATTTATCCGTTCGTCGCTAAACGAACAACAACAGCAGAAAAACAACCAACCGAATACCCGATTTCTATCTGTTGCAAAAAAAAGAAGAGGAGATCATCGATTCATCTACGTATTCACACATCGGACAACAATTATTGACCCGACGGTAACGGATCACCAAAATCCTCATAGTAATTAATTTACTCCTAGTAAGAAAAAACGGTGGTAGAAAAGGCCGTGGCCGGAAAACGGCGTCACTCAGTTTCCAACGGCGGAAAGTTGAGATCGATGGGTCCTCCGGCTCCGTCTGGCTTAACGTCGTTATGGTTCAAGTCCATGACGGAAGACGAATCGGAGTCGCTCTGGACCCCACCGCCAGCACCACCACGCGCCGGCACGCGATCCATGCTCGGCCGTCGAATCGGTGCGTCGCGCCGGAGAATCGAGTCGAAATAGATGAGTTGATTCGCCGGCGGTGGGAAAACTCCGGCCACCGGAGAAACAACAAACCGGTTGCCTTGGAAAGGGAACCCGAACCCGCCGTAGGAGAGGGCGAGATCCAGCGCGGGCGGCGGGGGCGAGAACCCAGCCGCCTCGTGGCCCGACGACTCGACCGTGCTGGTCGGGCTCGGGCTCTGATTGCAGTTATTCCCCATCTGGATCTCCGCTGGGTTACTCATGTTCATGCTCTTCATCGTGCGATTCTCCTCGTGCGCTGCTGGCGGGAAATTAAGCTTGGCCTTGGCACCGCGGAACTCCCTGGCCGCGGCGTCGTAGGCCCTGGCCGCCTCCTCCGCCGTGTCGAACGTCCCCAGCCAGACCCGGCTCTTCCGGCCAGGATCCCGGATCTCGGCCGCGTACCTCCCCCACGGCCTCTTCCGCACGCCCCTGAAATGCGTCTGGTCCTTCCCCAGGTTCCCCTTGTTCACTTTCAAGCCCATCGCCGCCGCCGACTTCTCCTTCGGCGCCATCTATAGATATATTATATATGCGTTTGTTCTTTGTATTTGGTTGGTATATGAGGAGAGGCGTTGTGGGAACAAAAGGGTGGGGGGTTGGAGATGTGATGGGAGAATGGGAAGCGAGGGTGATTATATAGAGAGAGAAAGAGGAGAGAGAGAGAGAGAGAGAGAGAGAGGAGAGGGGGAGAGGGGGGGAAAGGTGGGGAGCACAGTCAAAAAGGGATTTGACTGGGGAAGGGAAGCAGCCGTGAGCCGCCCCCTATGAGCGTGGGTGGAAATTTAATATGGGCGGTACTTCCGTATAACGCGTCGCATGCAATTTTTCAAATTTTCTCCCATACAAATGACAAAAAGGAAAATAACTCCCCAGACAGAAATTATTTTTATAAAAATAAGATGAAAGTATTACTATTAAAATTGCATAAAAAGACAGGTATTGTATTACAAATTACGATACTATGAAAGCATATATTTTTGGAATTAAAAGAAAAAATGTTACCATTTTGGGGGTTACAAGATTGTTTGATTTACCATGATCCCTAGTTGGCTAGTTCCATTCTGTAAACACTCTTAAGCGTGCTGGCTATCCATGTACACTGTTGACTATGTTCGCTTGTACAACCAACCATCTATGCGCCCGATTCTTAATAAATTTTCATTCTAATTGTTACTCTCATTCCTCAGTCTAGCTCACTCCACTTCTTTTTCACCTTTATAGATACTTTTGTTTTGATGATTTGTTTCTTTTCTATTAGGGAATATAACTGGTCAAGTTTAATTATGGAGATTAATAAATTACTATAGGCTTTCACATAATGAATATAGTGTTTATTTTATTTGAGTCTAATAGTATGTATATAATTATATCCAACCTATTGATTGAAAAATGCAAGCTCAAAAGAAGAATAATATGTCGATACATCTCTTAATGAACAAATTATATATTTAAAGAAAATCTTTACGAAAGTAGTGAAAGAGAGATACAAATTAGTGGTACATAAGTTTGTGCAGATTGGGGTATAAAATTCATTGTACGGATAATATATTTAATTTTGACTAATTTAACACACAATTTATTGATATAAGAATTGACGAATTAACTTTTAGACTTAGCGAATGAGGGAACAAAACAACTCTTTTTGTACCAAAAAAAATATTTAAATTGTGATATCTCGGCCACAACTTTTATTTCTTTTTTCTTGTAAAATAAGGTTAAAAGTTGCTTTAACACTAACTATGAAGGGAGGCATTTTTCATGATATCAAAATTTTTTCTTCAAAAAAAGAATCAAATGTTTGGACAAACACACCCATACTTCTTGTGTTATCTTCACCCTTTTGGACGGAACAAATTTATGTTCGAGCTAAAATCTAAATTGTTAATGTGATATCCTATCATGTGGTTCATCATGGTTCCACTTGATCATCCAATCTATTTATTTTCTAAGCTTATATAATGTTTATGGTACATAAACAAATTACTAGTGTGGGCTCGATCATATCTTGACTGGTCATAGGAGAAATAGACGGTCAAATAGACCGTTTATTTTCTCTTATAAATTATCTATTAGTGTAGATACTGATATCTGATTTTGTTTAAGATGATGAACACGTAAAAGCCTATAAAATGAACAAGTAGAATTATTAAATGAGATCATAGATAGCTTGATAAGATTACCTCATGAAGATGAAAAGATCCACACTCTACGCTAATTGGAGTAAATTTGTTCAAACACATATCTTCGTTAGCTCATGAGAGAATTTAGGCAGAGGGTCCACACGTAAACCTCATTGATTTCATGTTTAAAAAGGTGTGTTCCTATTTTGGTCCCAAGGTTTTGTAAGTGTGCGAGATTAAAAACATCAGAAACAATATCGGTACAACAAGAGCTGCACAAACAGCAGAGCATACTACGCACTTTTGGGTCTGTCTCGAGTCTAACAAAAATAATTGGAGCCGTTTACTTTGTTCAAAATATTTTGTTTAGGGTTTTCATAAAAAAATTAGCTTCCTCCAATATTGGTAAGAGCGTTTATGAAATATCCAATTTTGTTTCAAAATTTAGCTAAGGTGGGATTGGACGTTTCGTAAACGCCTCTACCGATATCAGATAGAGCTGATGTTTTTATTGAAATCCTAACCAAAATATTTTAAACAAAATGAACAACTCTAATTATCCTTATTGAACCCGAGGCTGGCTAAAAAACACGCTGTATGCATGCAGCCCTCGCTGTATCAGTAGCAGCTCTCTAATATAACCAGTGGTGAGACTGCCGGGCGAACCACATCCTTTTCCTAGCTCGCCGGGTGGACCATTTTGATTTGACGAGAGAAAGGGCGAGGAGAGAGAAACGAGGAGAGAGAAAGAGAGAGAGAGAGAGAGAGAGAGTGTGTGTGTTAAGTGGCGGCATACATAATTGCGTCCGGATTTCGCTTTCTTTTCCTTTATCAATGCGTATTTTTAAACCACTCGTTTGGACCAAAGGGTGGGCGGGGGGAGGCCTTATGAGGGGCAGACACGTATTGGTTGGTGTCCCGGAGTTACGCGTGTGGAGTGAGTCAAAATAATCTAACTGAATGCCGGCGAGTCCGGCCCAAGGTCATGATGTGTGAGAGAGAAAGAGAGTACTACGTACTGTACCAATTATACCACCGCTACTGAGGAATTTATGACAAAAACCAGTGGTTTCAAACATCAGCCGACACTCTCCTAATCCCACGCTTTTAAACATTCGTCCCGTCCACGCGCCACTCCAATGCCTTTCTTTTATTTTTTGGGATGTGATAATGCCAAAACTATTTTTGTTGGTTGCCAAAACTTCAATGAATAAAAATTTGTACACTGCACGTAGTAAAGTCTTTTGTGCAGTAGAATTTTGGTAACAACAAAAACAGTTTTGGCATTATCATTTCCTTTATACGAATTTTGATTATTCTAACATTAACCCAAAGAGTGTAGAATAATAAATAAAGGTGCATTGATATTCAAAAAAAGGTATATTGATATTTGTAAAAGCGTAACATTATTTTTCACTAAGGCTCCGTTTGTTTCAATGTAAAATGTTTTACAATGTAAAATATTTTTCATATAAAATATTTTTTCAGAAAATAAATTTCAAACTTTTATTTTCCGGCAAAGTTGTCAAATCCGTTCCGTACCGGCCGGTACGTACCGTACCGGTTCTTAAACGGAACGCAAAAAGTCATGTTCCGTTCCGGTTGTAATACCGGTCTGTTCCGGCCGATACAAAATTACAATTTTTTTTTTACATTTTGTTTATGTTTACACTTAAAATTTTAAAAAATGGTAGATATATATTAAATATATATATATAATATTAATTGCGGTAAATCCGGAACGGTACCGGAATACAGCCCAGTACCGGTACGTACCATTCCAGTAGTGAAAACGGTACGCTGGCCGGTACGGTATTAACAACTTTGTTTTCCGGTATTTAGTTAGTACTTGAAAATATTTTCAGAAATAAAAAAAAAATAGTGTAAAGAGAGAGAGGGGGGCTTAAACGGTGGAGAAATATAAGATTATTGGAATTGAACGTGGATCAATACTAACGATCAAGGAAACTGTGTTTTGTTTGGTTTTTGTTTTGAAATTTTTTTTTTGAAAAATAGTAGGGGTAATAAGTGGAGAGAAATAGAGAGAGAAATGTTGAAAGTACGGGGAATCTAAAGAGAATCTAGGAGGAATTTTTTGAAATATTCTTTTTGAAAATTGAAGAGAACAAGGCATGAGTAATGAGAATTGCAGTAAAAGACAACAGGTTCATTTCGAAAAATAACTTACGGAAGATTTAAAGGTAAGTCCTTTTCATTCAATTGATGAAAAATGTTTTATATGTAAAATATTTTTATCATTTTTTACACAACCAAATACCAAAAAATAGGTAAAACATTTTATCGAAAAATATTTTACGTACAATTTCTAAACAAACGGAGCCTCAGTGGGCGGAAGTTAGCAAGATCGCTCGTAATTTTTGCATTAGTTAGACTGATGTTGTGCTATCTCCGTTCCAAATTGGTCCACTCCTTTGAACAACGGTCAGCCATGCAATTTAAAAAGTTGTACTATCTCCTTCAAAAAAATTGTTTATTGACATATTATTTCTTCACCTATACTGTATTTTTTACTTTGAACACTTTGTACAAAAACAATTGAAATCTATTAAATAAGATCTATATTAGATGTACAAAAAATTCGTTAAAAAACGTTTACAATTTCTTTAAAAAACTTGAAATAGTAAAAAGAGACTGGCAACTTGAGGCGGATGGAGTAGCATTAATGTCTGGAAAAAAATTCTCTAATTGGTAGGATTACTTAAATCTTGTTCCATCCGTCTCATAAGATTTCTTGTCTATTTTGAGTAGTTAAGGAAAAAATTAAATTAATTATTTTTTGTTCTTCACCGCTCACTGCCATATTCAAATTCAACAGGGATAAGTGCAAGAACTACAATTTTCGCTTGCTTTAAAAATGGCAAAATTCAACTTCCTAATATGGTTACTTTCAATTTGAGAATTCAATTCATGAACATGTTTTGATCATTTACGTGTAAATATAATTTATTAGATTTAATTTGTCGCATAATAATTTAATCTTATCCCTCTGCCCAAACGGACCGATAAGAGCTAGTGGTCAATCCCAAAGTTATGAAATTACATTATTTCACTAACCCTGTTTTTTTTTAGAAATTAACACTTATGTTCATTATATACATGCCCAAAGATGTCATTACACACCAACGCAGGTTGATGTCATTCCCCCTGATAGAAGAACAAGTCGGAAGGAGTACATAAAAATGTACGGGAAAATGACGGCTCAGGAATCAGGATGTGTTTTGACAATTAATACCCACCAAGAACATGTTAAGAATATTTGTTAATACTGAAAATGTCATTAGCGGGTATAATTATCAAAACACGTTCTTGGCCGTCATTTTCCCTAAATGTACATACAACGTGTACATATGGACTTTGGGCTTACCTCAGGTCCCACAAAAATAATCCGAATTACTCATTTTGTACGAAATAATTTGGTTAGGGTTGCTGTAAAAAATTAATTCAATCAAATATCCGTAAAAACGTTTCTCGGTCGAGTGGAGTAGCCCAGTGTGCCTCCCCTGTCATCGAGGTGATGGGATTATACATTGAGGGCCCAATTGAATGATTGGGCCATAAGTCATATTCCGGCTCACTACAGGTTTCTAATGACGCCTGATATTTTTTGAAAGATTCCCGATCAAAAATTTATTGCTTGAAAAATACCAGAAAAATGCTCATAGGCCTCGAAGCATGAGATCTCAAAATGACGAAAATGCCATTGCCAGTATTAACGAGAATGCCACTAGTCATGCTAGTGTGCCGAAGTGTCCCATAGCATGAAAAATGCCTCGGCCCAGCTCCCACACTGACCGGGGTCGCCACCAACTCCTTTGTCAACTAACAGCTCATGACACCGGGGCTGATGGAATTGACAATGAAATGCATCAGGCTCCGTTCCGAAACGTAAAATAAGTACTTATTTTTTAAGAAGGCAATTTCAAATTCAAAAATAATATGTTTACGCAAATAATTTTTCTATCAATATGGATTTTGTATAATAGATCTCATCAAGATCTTTAATACGGTGCAAAAAAAATTTAAAAATTATTTTTCATTTACCTTATTTTTTAGTTTAAAAATATGAAATAAGCTGCTTATTTTTTAAGAAGATTTCTGGAACAGGGCCTAAGTCACCGGATTATTACTTACTGATTACTTCACTACAAATTTTTATTTTTATTTTTATTTTTATTTTTATAACAGTCTTCTGTGCTAGCTTACACTTAATTCGACTAATTCTTGAATTCTAAAGTTAGCGGCTGAATAGACCTTCAGTGGTCTCAAAAGAGTTGGTAGAACTTGAGAGATTCCGAACCTAAAACCTTAAGAGAGAATAAATTCGTAAGTCTCAAAGCTTTGACCACCAGGCATGGCCAACGCTTGGAGTTATTTATTTCTCTACTTGGAGGCTTGTGATTGAATCCATTTGTGGGAAAAATAAAATGAGTCAAAATCTGGATGAATCATATTTTGCCACGTATGCGGTCAAAATAAACGATGACAAAAAACCGGTGATATATCTAGGGGCGGAGCCACCTTGAGACAAGGGGGGGCGTCCGACCCCGCTGCCTCCCAAATTACAATGGAGATAGTTATAGTTTTCACCCGAAAATTGCTTACTTGACCCCACTTTTACATTACATTTTGCCCCAGTCCGTTTAAAAGTTTGGAACTTGAGGAAAAAAAAGGAGCAAAATAAAATATTCTCACTTCTCTCCCCCCAAAAAACCCCAAAAATATCTACTTAACTCCTTTTTGTTTACCATTTCAACGTTTTTTTTTTACTATCAAGTAGTATGAAACAAAAAAATTTTGTGTTATAAGAAATTGACCCCACTGCCAGAAATTTCTGGCTCCACCCCTGGATATATCGCATCCATCCCAAGCCAAATATACGCATCATAGGATTCGTATCGTCTGTCCATGAAATCAGAAAATATCCAATAATAAAGCTCGCGTGAAAAGACCTGATTAAACAGAGGTTTTTCGGCTGAAAGGGCTCCAATCCAATTAACCTGCAATTTTGTTAAAGACCCATGGGCTAGTCTTCTAATGGCCCAAACCCAAGATCATGGATTGACTATTACTCGCTCCGTTCAATTTTTATTGTTCATTATTCTGTTTCTCTTTTATATTTTTTTGTCTATTTTTTTATTTTGAATTTAAAAAAATATGCAATATGAATATTATATGATAGATCTCGATTAGTTCTATAATAATTTTTTTAAATTATGAAAAATATTATAGATTGAAAGATATAAGCAATTGAAAAATGTATGCAATTTAAAAACAGACAATGAAAATGAGACAAAAGGACTATTTCTTTCAAAAAGTCCAATGCGGTGGTTGGATGGGTTTTTGAGAATTTTTTAGTTTGGTTTTTGGGGTAATGAGTAGAAAGAGAAATGATAATAATGATTGAAAATACGAATAATAAGTAAAAAGAGATAGAAAGATAAATGATAATAATGATTGGAGATAAAAGTAATAAGTGGAAAGAGAAATGAGAGTAATAATTAAAAGTAATGGTAAATTGGTAATGAGTGTTTTTGAGTTGGAATTTTTTTTTCAAAATGTAAACCGAACAAAGCACAAAACGTTAGGGTGTTGCTAATGCCAAAATTCTAATGCATGAAAACAAAAACAGTTTTGACATTATTATTTTCCAAACATTAAACCTAACACTTTTGAGCCGACTCCTCCATTCGATAGCATCCTCGCCAATCCTGATTCCTAATCGTTCTTGCAAAACCCCAAAGTCCATGGGTCGGTCTTGAGCTTTCATTACATAAAATTAAATTACATTATGCTAAATATCTGACGTTCAATGCCTGAGACAACAAAAAAATCACTAAATTAGCGATTTTTTCTGTCATTGTTTATGAAACAGCCAAACAGGCAGAAAGCCAATTGATACCAGATATAGTTGAAGTTTTTTCAACACATACGGTACCCTGGGAGCCTTGAATAATTTGTCCTTCATAGGAGTATAATTCTCCAAAGGCCGAAGCCCTAATTTTCCCATAATTGTCTCAGACCAACAGATTAGCAGAATAGTCTGAGACCAAATCAACCGCCAACTTCATTCCCCCACGGGCCTCTCTCTCTCTCTCTCTCTCTCTCTCTCTCTGTGCTCTTGGTCGATAAATTTTGGGCGGCGATTATTGGGAAATGGTGGAACCGCTTTCACAAGAAATGACTTCTAATAAGCGGGAGAGGGAATCTGCCGACGGGGCCTATTCTTCAGTAGCTGCTGCTGATTTGTCTCCGGATCCGATGAAGGTTTGCTTCGTTATCTCTCACCTGGAAAAACCCGTTGCCCATGAGATTTACTTAATAGATGTTAGGGATATTAGTTGTAATTCTGGTAGTACTAGCAGTAGCAGCACTAGCGAAGTTGATAATGATTGGACTCAACAAGAGATACAAAGTGTAACTCCTGCCATCGAATTGCCCAGCGGCAAATATCCGGAGTCCATGGCCTTTTTCAATGTGGGCTCTAGGGTTTATATGGTCGGTGGTGAAAGAGTAACTGCTCCTCCCCGCACAAGGAGTGAGAAAAATACACACCTTGACCGCTCTGTCTATGTCTGTGATACCGCATCCCCACCACCACTATCCGTTGTACCAGCGCGTCGCATGAACGGTGGCAAGCGTTTCCCTTTTGTTTCCCATGTCAATGGTTTTATGTCCTCTCCGCCCACCCGACTCGTTCTACCCACTTCACTAACAAGACGCCGTTATTCGAGTCTTTTGAGCCAGATGCTGGAATGTGGTCTGTTTTGCCAAACCCTCCTTTTTACGACTATGGGGAGTATCCTTATCGTGGTAGCCCCGGACTGGTCGAGTCCAATACTGTGGTTCGCTCTAAGATCTTTTTCTATACCACTCACAAAGATTTCTTGTATGCTTTTGATACAGACCGCTCCGAATGGGAGACTTTCAATATGTCCACGTATAATTGGGAGAATTTTCCCTTCAGGAGTGGAGCACCTATTTTGATACCTGACTACGGTATGTGGTCTACTGTTGGTTATCCTTTGACCGCTCATGCTCTCATACCAGAAAAAGGATTTGTCAGCAAGGGCGTTGAAGGTCTCACCGCACTGTTAAATCATCACCCAAGCCTTTCCTATTCTGTGCACTTAAATGTGCTTGACTCGAAAAACGGATGGTTTTGTCTTTTGAAATCCGGCTGCCATGCTCATTCGTATGCTGGAGGGAAGCCATCGCTTCTTGCTTCTGTGTTCCGCCTTGTGGAAAATCGCAAGGACAAGGTCGCCGCTTTTGAAGTGTATCGTTTTCCGTCCCATGACAAGTTCCCAGCACTGGAAAAAGGTGCTCGTCCTCCAGACTACGAGAGGATTGTTGGAGAGACGTCCGTGCTAGCTGCTGCAGACCTTCGTTGCTCCCTGTTTAAGGTTGAGTCCAAATACTTCGAGGAGGAATCTGGCTTTACCACTTCCTTCCTCTTGTAAAAGCCCCTTTTCTAGTCTTTTTGTTTTCTACTACACTGTGCACTATCTATTGTTTATTTTGGCCTCGCTCTCTCAATGATATCGATGGAAACACAACTTGCTGCACTGAGGTTGAATTTCACTCATACAATTACTCTAAGGGTATGTTTAGTTCGATGGAATCAAAGTTAGAATTCAAAACACATGTTTTGAGAATGGAAGAAGTAATCTTTTATGTACTAGAGTACTAGCTTAAGAATGTGATCAGCTCATGACAAACTTTGGAAATGAGAATGAGAAAATAAGATGCAATTGCCTGTGATTTTGCGTATCAGTAATTGGAAAGTGTGTTTGTATTATGTATTTGTCATATCATTAGAGTTAGAGAATGATCTTGTATAATTTGTTTATTGTTATTGGTCTATTTGCTTCCTGTTAATGATTGATGAGCAATGCATGACTATGATTACTTGTAGGTGAGGTTCTGCGGTGGGACAAGATAATAGAGTTTTTTTTCCAACTCCGACTTGTGTTTCTTTTCGGGATTTTAATTTTGGCAATCCAAAATTCAGTGCCGGCGCTCCAAAATTGGAGTGTCAAAATCAATTTCTAATGATTATTTGTAGGTGAGATCCTGTGGTGAGACAAGATATATAATAGAGTTTTTCCCACTCCGACTTATATTTCTTTCCAAAATTTTGAATTTTAATTTTGGCACTGCAAAATTTACTGCCGGTGCTCCAAAATTGGAGTGCCAAAATCGACATCCTTCTTTCCGAACCGGCTTTAGAATATACATTTTTCGTTATATTTTCTTAATGCTAGCTTCTCAGTGCAATTGGTTGTGCCTCTAGAATGGGGGTAGTTAGGATTTGGGTCTTTGCTGGATAGAAGGGGTTCCGCTCCTGTCCAGTGTGGGTCAAAGTTGCAGATGTTGCCATGTCAAGCCTCCCCATTTCATGACCTTAAAAGCAACGGAAAATTGCTAACGGAAGTTTTAATTGCAAAACCCAAACAAAACTCCACTCAAAGCCACGTGTTTTTCTCAATTCTCTGATTTACATGGAACTGTGAGTCTTACACTCATCAATGCAAAAATTAAAGTAGCATTCCGTTATAGGATTTTTGGAATCTTTTTGTTTTTGTTATTATTCAATTTTTTTAAGCGTTTGTTAGTTTTGTGGCAAAAATTTTTACTATTATATTTGTCTCGTCAAGACAAGTCAAAAAAATAAAAATTTATGACTGTTATCCAAATATTTTATGTAATAACCAAGATAAAGTCCAAAAAATCGGTTTTTAAACTTTTTGGTAAAAAATAATAATTTTTTACTTTTTCGATTCGTCTTGACGAGACGAATCAAAAAATTATTAAAGTTATGCTCAAAACTAACAAACGTGAAAAAATTAAAAAATTCAAAAAATTCTCAAATCCGCATTTGTTAATTTTGAGCTTTTGTTCTTATTCAATTTTTTTCACGTTTGTTAGTTTTGAACCCAATTTTTGTGATTTTTCAATTTCTCTCGGTAAGAAGAATTGAAAAAGTAAAAAATTATGACTTTTACCCAAAAATATAATTAAAATATCTAGGATAAAGCCCAAAAAATTAGCTTTTGAGTTTTTTGGGTAAAAATCATATTTTTTACTCTTTCGATTCATCTTGATAAGATAAATAAAAAAATAAAAAAATTTGTCGCAAAACTAAAAAAAGTCAAAAAAATTGAACAAGGACAAAAACGAAAAAAATTAAAAAATTCCTTAAATCCCTTAGCAGAACGCTACTAACTTTTGCAATAATGAGGGTCAGACTCAATTCCTTGTAGTAAATGTGAGAGTTGAGAAAAAACACGTGGCTTTGAGTGTAGTTTTGTTTGAATTTTGTAGAAACTTCCGTTAGCAATTTTCCGTTTGTTTTAAGGCCATGAAAGGCGAGACCTGACCTGGCAAGATCTACAGCTTTGAATTTGATAGAATTGATCACAGCCATCAAATGGATCACACTGGATCTTACTACACTGGACAGGAGCCGAACCCGGATAGAAGAACTTTAGATGTCCATCAGAGATCACTTTCTGGGCTAGCTTATTTGATTCCTAATCGTGCAAAGCCCAAAAGTGCACGGGTGAGCTTTCATTAGATGAAATAAAATTACATTATGTTATCTATGTACTAGTGTTGTGCTCGTTCAATGCACAGAAAAAAAAATTATATTGGTATTTTTTTTGGCCTCGTGTATCAGACAGACACAACATTAGTTGATACAAGATATAGTTTAATTTTTCCAGGTCCCGTATTCAATATACGCTGGCATTATTCCCCCATTCTTTGCATTGAAAGACATGAATGTGTGATGAAGATTGAGTTTGGAGCACTGCGCAATGGTGTCAAGCGTAGAATATTTTTTCTTTATATTGAGACACACCACCACCACCACACACAACCCCCCCCACACCCCCTCCCCCCCCAAAGGAAATCTAAAATTGTAAAAATTAGGATTGGGGTTTGGGTTTGGATACTTTTGAAGGCAAAACACATTTGCAATGAAATCTTTTTTCTTATTGTCCCACACATTAATGGGCACAACTCTAATAATATCTAATTCTCAATTGTGAAAAATATATGATCACAAAGAAAACAAACCAAAACTAAAAACTCTAGAAAATTAGGAATGGGGATATGGAGGGCTTGAGAAGCACAAACATACTTGTATAGAGTGTGTGCATATATATATATACAAAACTTCGAGTAAGGGCGCCCTTACTCTATTAAGTTAAGGACATCTCTTTCCCGACCAATTTGCGATGATCCGAGCCGTTCAATATATTCAAAACGTTATTCTAAGGGTACTTGCGACAAATCAACAAAAAAAAAAGATTGAAAAAGGCTTAATTCGAGCAATTTTTTGTTTGTATTTTATGGAACGGTTCAAATAAAAATTGCTCAAATCAAGTCCTTTTCGGTCATTTTTGTTGCTGAAGTCTCCTGGGTACCCTTAAAATTAAATTCTGAACACATTGAGCGGCTCGGATCATCGAAATTTGATCAGGAAAGGGGAGAAAATGGGACATCCGTAGTTTATTTAAAATGAGGACGGCCTTACCTTAAGGGGATATATATAGTTTGATTGATTGATATCAACTCTTGGGCTACTTGTTGCACAGGAGAGGAAAAAAAAAACATTTTGAGAGGAAGAATCCGTCCCCATGATCAACTTATAGATGTAAACAGGTAGAAAAGTGAGGAAGCGCAACTCCCACGCCACTCTTTCTGAAGCCTCAGCGCTCCATCCCATCTCAGTAAATGTTGGAATTAATTTAGAATTGATAACAATGTTGATACATCGTCAACATAAAGTCATGTGCTTGGTACATGAAGAGTCTATGTGTGTTCGATATATATTCAAGGTACATGTATTTTGTATCTTTGTGTGTGTGTGTGTGTGTGTGAAGTTTAAGGGTCGAGTCAATTGTTAGTTCAAGAGTTAATTAGTATGATTCATGTACTTAGCCTAAAGGTCATTCATGAATGTATTTATTATCTAGGTTTGCGTACTTGACTAGGTACGTGATAGAAGTGTCCTATATATATGTTAGAAGTGTTTGAGTCAGTTTGTAATATTGTTTCTTTCCGAAAAGTGACAATTTGGCCTAGGAACGGCGAGTAGTGCAGTTCTAGGCCTGATGTGGGCGTGCCAGGACTGGATTGCAGTCCAAATTCGTATCAAGGCCCTAGATGCCTCAATCTGACTTCTAACAGACCATTGCGTACGACCTAAGGGGTGAGGCCGTATGTGGTTCGTGGTTGGCCTTTGCGGGCTAAGGACTTAAAAATTTCCTAATCGTTGCTAGAACAATGGAAAGAAAGATAATGCAGTAAACAAGGATCAAACGAACTTCATTAACGGTTTAGTGAAGCTTGGGTACAGGAAATGAAAGGAAATAAAATCTAGTCCGCGCTAGATTGAACGGGAAAGTAAAGACAATTAAAAGATAAATTGGGTAAGCCGGGGGCTTGATGGTCGTGGACCTAAAGATAAAAGATAATTAAAATATAAATTGAGTAAGCCGGGGGCTTGATTGGCCGGGGACCTAAAGATAAAAGATAATTAAAATGTAAATTGAGTAAGCCGAGGGCTTGATTGGCCGGGGACCTAAAGATAAAAGATAATTAAAATGTAAATTGAGTAAGCCGAGGGCTTGATTGGTCAGGGACCTAAAGATAGAAACATTTGCTGGAAATATAACGATAATTGAAATGTAAATTTGCATAAGCGCTGGGCTTGATGGTCGGGGACCGAAAAGATAAAAACTAGTTGAAAAATAAATATGCTTAAGCCGTGGGCTTGATGGTCGGGGACCGAAAGATAAAAATAATTAAAAGATAATTGAAATATAAATGGGGTAAGCCGGGGGCTTGATTGGTCGGGGACCTTGGCCAAGGCCTCCAAAACTGGGATTTATAGGAGTCACAAGCCTTGAGCTGCTTCAAAATGCTCCAATGCATGGTCGCCATGTGGCCTTCTAGCAAAGGTCTAGGCTTTGAGCAGCTTCGAAATGGTCCAATGAGTGGTGTTCTCTGAGCAAAACGTGTCTTTTACTCTAAGGAAATAGTAAAGGCCTGAAAAGCCCTTCTTTTCTGCATAAAACTTTGTAAAAGAGTAAAACGAACTTCTGCATCCAGGCCTTTGAGCTGCTTGTGAGCAGCTTGCTTAGGTCTAGATGAATCACTAACCAACAGCTCCAAGGGGCTGCATGTACGCCACCTGTCCTTGGCCTTGCTTTATGCTGAAGGATAGGGTCCACTCAGACCTTGAGCTGCTTGTAAGCAGCTTACCCAGGTCTGCCCAACAAGAACATTTTAGGCCTTTGAGCTGCTTGTGCAGGCCTAAGCTGCTTGTGAGCTGCTTGAGACGTCTTCATGCATGGCTGCCATGTGTCCTTGGTCTAGTTGAGCTGCTTGCGTGCATGGATGTTTGTAAAAAAGGTATATTTGGGCCCACCAAGGCCAAAAACGTAGGCCTGGTTGAGCTGCTTGTGAGCAGCTTGGCCTTTGAGCTGCTTGAGCAGCTTACTAGGGAGAAGCTTCTAGGCCTTTGAGCTGCTTGTGAGCAGCTTGAGGCCTTTTCCTGCCAATTAAAGGCCATATGTGACTTTTTTATGGAATTAGGCCCATCTATCAATTGGGCCCAAACTCAAGGTGAATTATGGGCCTCGAATTTCTTTGTAAGCCATATGAGCCCAAGTCTGGAAAGAAAACTTGGGCTTTAACTGATTTAGGCCCACTTAGAAGGCCTTATTATTTTTAAGAACTAGCCTAGGCCTGGATAAAACACTCAGATCTAGTGGGTCAACCCAAGTCTTTGGCCAATCTTGGGCTTGGGCTTGGGCTTGGGCTTGGGATAACGAAATCTTCCGTATAATTTGGCCCAGGCCTTTGAAAACTTAACTCGATCAGTGGCGTTCAAATCGGTCCGATTTCGTGGATGACCGATCATGAGGCTTTTCAAGGCCTAAGACCATCATTCAAGGCCTTCTTCTAACCAACAAATTGGTTTTATGAATTTTGGCCAAAAATGGGTGTAAACAAATATATAATATCTTGGTTAACTTCAAAAAATATATAAAGAGTACATTGTTGAGTGTTTAGGCACGCGTGCTCTTTGGGAACTCTGTACAACCTTCGGGTTGTACATCTCCATTTATGTTCTTTGTTATCTCCTACACACACTTATATTCCAACGTATTCCGTTGTGCTTCCCCAAACATAGCAAATTATCATTTGCTTTCGTTTTTTGTTTTTCTACTTGGTATCAGATATTTTTGTTTTCTACTGTAAACACACCTTGACTAATAATCCCTTTCAACATGTGGATTTGATCAAACTGAAAAGGCAATAAACACAAACGTAGGACGAATACCTAATATAAGGCAGGTGAACAATTGTACCCCATCGAACTCTAGTTCTATACATGTCCTGATATACTAACCTTCCTAGGTTTAGAAGCCAGGAAACACACAGGCCAATTCCTCCTTGGACAAGAGTTGTTATCCAAACCCGAACCTATTAAACAAACGAGTTTGGCCCTTCACTTGATAAATTTCTTTTGGATCCATCAACAATCCGCCCCTCCACCTTCCGTTTTGACTCACCAGCAATCAAATGTTGAGTTGCCCGAGACTCTCTAGACTCGCCTCCCTCGTCTTCTGCTTGGGATAACCTACAACACAAAAAATTAATTCATCGCGATCAAAATAGAGATTGTAACTTTTAACACCACGACGAGGGGAAAACAGAGATTGTAACTATGAACCCGATAAGAATTGGACCCTTGATAGTACTTGCATATTATGGAGCTCCACTTCACATTAATAGACAGGCTTAGTCATTTTATCATCAGAGGGCAATGGACGCAATCAGAAAGTGATGGTCCCGAACCCAAAAAAAAAAATTGCTAGAATGTTGCACTGTTTAGGCATAAGCATTGTAACCAAGTCAAAAATGGCGATCATGCATTTATAGAAGAAACACGGAAAACAAGATCCATAGCTGACAAAATAAATGGTTAGGGCATTGGAACGAACAAGAGAAATTCCAGCAATTACACATCTGAAACTTACAAGATGCAGTAACATATGAAACATATAAGCATATTGCTAACACTATGTGTGTTCTAATTCTAATATGCAATATCATAGAACAAACTTGTTTCTCTGTCTTAAATTGAATGGCGCAGGTGGCTCCCAATATTGTTCTTTCCTGCTGCATAATTCACAGCGCTGGCAGACCACAAGTACGAAAGTTGGCTAAAGAACTGAGCAATATTTACACAAATGATATTCCAACACTTGATCGTTCCACTTACAGTCTTATACCGAAGGTTGTAAATAAACATCACATCCTTTCCACTAGAGTAGCACATTACTTTCATATATATTTTTTAGCAGAAGATAATAATCCTTTCGCTTGTTTAGCAGGGGAATCTCAGGACCCCTATAAAGATGATGGTACTACACCAGCACCTACACCAACTTTAGGTGACTTTTGGGATAGCATGACTGAAATGATGGCGGAACAACTGTCCTCTCGCAAAGGAAAAGAGAAAAACCAATAATGTTTTAATACGACCAACCAACTTTCGGTGGAAAATTCCAATCATGGGAATAGGAACTCAATTATGGAGTACTTTACACTCAACTTTCGGTGGAAGATATCCATGACGATGGGGCCAGAGAGCACCCGGCGAATCTCCATTTTACTTTAATTTGAGTGTAATTTCATTGTAATTAGTCTAGTATTTCATTTGAATTTCTTGTAAGAGTCCTCTATATAAAGGACGCGTCTGTCTTGGTTAGGTAGGTTTTGGATTGTCCTCTTTTCCTCTCTAAAATCCTAGCTCTTTGCTCTCCCCCTCCTCTGTACATTGACTCCAGGCCCTTATTAATAATAAGTTCAGTTTTCTTTTGTCGATCATTTTCCTTTATTGGTATGTATAAACAAATGTGCAGACCAAAAAAGCATAACATGAAGTAGCAAACACCATCCCTATAGGCAAAGGAAACAATCAGCAATGGACTAGAAAACTAGCCCTACGTACAAGAAGTATTACACAGCTAAATACTTTCAAAACTACAACTTATATGGCAATTTTAGCTATTCTTTCCTTGCTCTAGATAGCCAGGTAATGGGCTCGAAATAGAGCTTGTGTTTGCTCTTGATCTAAGGCCGGGGCAGGAGTCAACAGCAAGGGCTAGGGAGAGGTCGCGTAATTTACTCCAGTATCTATTTACTGAATCGATTACCATAGCTATTAAAATAGGAGTGTGGAAATCATTTTCCTGTTATAAAAGGGCTCAGTTTTTTTGAATTCCCCATATGAATTTTTGATAAGTCCATTATAGCATGTTTCTAACCCACCCAATCCACTTCTAAAGTTCCTAACACCTCTAGTCCACTAAATAATTCAATGACAAAACTAACCTATATAAAAGAAACAAGGGTCTTGTTTGGCTAATACAAAAAATACATTTTTTCATTTTTTTGATCTTATTACAACCACATAACTACCACCACTACCATAATGACCACCACCACGCCCCCACCACCACCTCCATCACCACCACCACCACTCCATCACCATCACCGCCACCAACACCACCACCGGCACCTCCACCACCACTACGCCCCCACCACCATCTCCACCACCAATCCGTCGCCGCTGCCACTACCACCACCACCACGTTGCCGCCGCGACCACCACCACAACGCCGACACCTCCACCGCAATTACCACCACCACCAAGCTGCCACCACCACCACCACTCCACCACCACCATCGCCACCGCTATCACTCCACCACCAAGCCGCCACAACCACCACAATTACCACCACCACCAAGCCGCCACCACCACCATCACCATCACCACCGCTATCACTCCACCACCACGCCGCCACAACCACCACCACTACCACAACGCCGACACCTCCACCACAATTACCACCACCACCAAGTGATCACCACAACCACCATCACCAGCACCACTCCATCACAACCACTACCGCCGCCACCGCCATCACTCCACCACCACCACCGAAATGACAACCACCAAGCCGCCACCACAACCACCACCACTCCGCCACCACCACGCCGCCACCACCAACACAATGACCACCACCATGCCACCGCCGCCACCACCACCACCGGCACCACCACTACCACCACTACTCCACCACCACCATCACCATCACCAACACCACCACCACGCCACCGCTATCACTCCACCACCACCACTTTTTCTTTGGTAATTCATCTTTCTTCTGGGTCACACTTGCTTTTCTGATGTCTCATTGGCGTTAGTGTTTTAAGAAAATAATTTACAGTCTAAAAGTGCAAATTTGCAGTTTAAATTTTCATTGATTTTAGTGTTTATTTAATAATTTGCAGTCTAAATTTGTGTGTAGACTACAAATTTGCACTTTCAGAATGCAAAGTTTACGAAAGTGTATTTATTTGCAGTCTAAAAGTACTATTAATTTGCAGTCTAAATTTTCTCAAGCATTGATGTTCAATTAACAAATTTGCGGTCTAAAAGTGCAAATTTGCAGTCTAAATTTTCATTGGCGTTAGTGTTCATTTAATAATTTGCAGTCTAAATTTTTGCCTGACTGCAAATTTGCACTTTTAGATTGCAAAGTTTACGAAAGTGCGTTTATTTGCAGTTTAAATTTTTTCTGGCATTGGTGTTCATTTAACAAATTAGCAGTCTAAAAGTGCAAATTTGCAGTCTAAATTCTCATTGGCGTTACGTTCATTTAATTATTTGCAGTCTAAATTTTTGTGTAGATTGCAAAATTTACATTTTTAGACTACAAAGTTTATGAAAGTGCCTTTATTTGTATTCTAAAAGTGCAAACTTGCAATCTAAATTTTCTCTTTGCAGTCTAAAATCTCATTGGCGTTAGTGCTCATTTAAGAATTTGCAGTCTAAATTTGTGTGTAGACTGCAAAATTTATGAAAGTGTCTTTATTTGCAGCCTAAAAGTATAAATTTGTAATCTAAATTTTTTCTAGCATTGGTGTTCAATCAACAAATTTGCAATCTAAAAGTGCAAATTTGCAGTCTAAATTCCCATTAGTGTTAGTGCTCATTTAATAATTTGCAGTCTAAATTTTTGTACTATTAGCATTCGTGTTCGTTTAATAATTTGCAGTCTAAATTTTTGTGTAGACTGCAAATTTGCATTTTTAGACTGCAAAGTTTACGAAAGTGCCTTTATTTGCAATCTAAATTTTTTCTGAGGTTGGTGTTCATTTAACAAATTTGTAGTCTAAAAGTGAAAATTTGCAGTCTAAATTCTTTTGTAGACTGTAAATTTACACTTTTAAACTGGAAAGTTTACGAAAGTGCTTTTATTTACAATCTAAATTTTCTCTGGCGTTGGTGTTTAATTAACAAATTTGCAGTCTGAAAGTGCAAATTTGTAGTCTAAATTGTCGTGGGCGTTAGTATTCATTTAATAATTTACAGTCTAAAAGTGTAAATTTGCAGTCTAAATACATAACGAAAAGTATGTATAATACATTTGGTCATTGTGGTGGTGGCGTGGTGGAGTGGTGGTGGTGGTGGTGGTGGTGGTTGTGGTAATTGTGGTGGAGGTTGCGCCATTGTGGTGGTGGTGGCAGCGATGTGATGGTTGAGGTGGTGGCGGGGGTGTGATGGTGATAGAGGTGGTGGGAGTGGTGGAGCCGCGGTGGTGGGGCCGTGGCGGTGGTGGTGGTGGCACCGTTGTGGTGGTGGTAGAGGCGGTAGAGGTGGTGACGCTGTTTTTTTTTTTTTTTGGGGGGGGGGGGGTTTGGTGGTGGGGGCGGGGTTGTGGTGGAGTGGTGGTAGTAATTATAATGAAGGTTGTGGCAATGTGGTGGTGGTGGCGACATGGTGGTTGAGGTGGTGTTGAGGGCTGGTGGTGGTGGTGGTGGCAGCATGGTGGTGGTGGGGTTGGGGGCATGGTGGTGGTGGAGTGGTGGTGGCGGTGGCAGTGGCAGAGTGGTGGTGGTGGAGTGGTGGTGGCGGTGGCAGTGGCAGAGTGGTGGTGGTTGCAGCGTTGTGGTAGTGGTGGTCGAGGTGGTGGCATCGTTGTGGGGTGGTGGTGGGGGCGGGGTTGTGGTTGTGGTGGAAGTGGTGGTGGTGGTGGTGGTAATTATAGTGGAGGTTGAAGCAATGTGGTGGCGGTGGCGGAGTGGTGGTTGAGGTGGTGGTGGTGGTGGTGGTGGCGGCATCGTGGTGGTGGGGTTGGGGGCATGGTGGTGGTGGCGGTGGTAGAGTGGAGGTGGTTGCGGCGTTGTGGTGGTGGTGGTAGAGGTGGTGGTGGTGGTGGTTGGGGTGTTGTGGTGGTGGAGCGGTGGTGGTGGTGTAGATGGTGGTTAGGACGGCATTGTGGTGGCGGTGGCGGTGGCGTGTTGGTTGTGGTTGTGGTGGAGGTGGTGGTGGTGGAGCGGTGGTGGTGGCATCGTGGTGGAAGTGGTTGTGGTGGTGGTGGTGGTAATTGTGGTGGATGTTGCGGCATTGTTGTGGTGGTGGTACGTGGTGGTGGTGGCGGCGGCGGCGACGTTGTGGATGAGGTGGTGGTGGGGGCGTGGTGGTGGTGGTGGTGGTAGAGGTGGTGGTAGAGGTGGTGGTGGGCGCGGCATTTTGGTGATGGTGGTGGTGGTGGATGTGGTGGTGGGGGCATGGTGGTGGTGGTGGAGCGGTGGTGGTTGTGTCGTGATGGTAGTGGTTGAGTGGTGGTGGTTATGGTTATGGTTGTGGTGGCAGTGTGGTGGTGGTAATTATGGTGGAGGTTGGGGCATTGTGGTGGCGGCAGCGTGATGGTTGATGTGGTAGTGGGGACGTGTTGGCGGCTGTGGTGGTGGTGGTGTAGTGGTTGTGGTGGTGGTGATGGTGGTGGTGGTGGTGGAGGCGGCGCCGGCGGCGGTAGTGATGGTGGTTGTGTAAAGTTTAATGAAGGGACAATTTTATCTTGTCAAAAAATGAAGTGGACCTGAGACTTTAAAAAAAGTAATGGGCTGGACTATAAATATTTTGAAAATATGAGGTGGATTGAACATGTTACAAAATTCTATAATGGACCTTACAACAATTCTTTATATTTTCAACCATTGGATCTAAATCAATGACTGATTAACTTCCCTGATAGCCTTCAACAGCTAAGGTTGATTATGGCTTGAATCTAGGGTCAACATTCACATAAGCCCTCAGATTTTGCCCGCCTAAAACCTCTGAATGGTTGAGAGTAGTGATGACTTGGGAAACCAAAAAGACATTGCGCTACTCTGATACTAAGAAAAGGAGCAGCCCAAACTCATGTTCGGCTAATCCCTTCATAGCCGGATGGAAAGAATTTTGGAGCTTTCCGGTTCCGAACAAGGTACGGCGCCATTTTATTTGCATTTTCTCATGGATGTCCTCGGCAATCTTCAACAGAAGCACATTTGATGTGGTCCTTCTCTGTTCGTGATGCAGCAAAGATTAAGAATTCGATGAACAGCCACTGCTGTACTATTCTTTTTTAACCTAATTCTATGGAGTATGCCCTCTGTCCTACAAAGATTATCCATTACGATAAGATGTACAATTTCTGGACAAAAAGTACCACTTCGTAGAATATGATGTACTCATTTTCATCGATTAATCACTAACAAACACAGTTAATATCCAAAAAAATACCCGCGTTTATTAGAATAGCGCTGTTTTTATGATACAGATTTTTATTTTATTTTTTGGACCCGGGGGTGGCAGGCACGTCCTACCCCGCCCCTTGAGTTCCTCTTTGCCAAACAACACAAGTCTTCGACGAACGTAATTGAGAAGGCTACTAAATTAAGGAGGACGTCCGTTGATGCAGCTATTTTAGCCAAAGGTAGAATTAGTATCGGTAGCCCATGTCGCACGTAATTGGGAAGTGCCGACTTTGGGGGTCATCAAAATCAACATAGATGGAACTCTTGTAGTTCCGGAATGATCCGGGTAGTATTAGTGTGGCACCAGCTCGTCTTTGATGTCTATTTTCTGCCAGTGTAAGCTCTGATCTCCGCTTAATCATCAAATATGGGATGCGGCTCAAGTTATCCATGCTCTTACACAGGACATCCATATTCTGATTGTGACTCAATTGTTCTATATTGTGTTCAATTAGCTCCCTCATTTTCCATCTTGTTTTTTGTTCGGCCATTAAGCGCGAATGTAATAACGTATAACCCATTCGTTGGCTATGCAATTCCTTGTCGAGTTCTATGAAGGAAAGTTGGAGGGGAAGTGTTCCTTGCTTGGGGCATAGTAACATGTGCTCTCGAACAGGCGGACACTCGTACCGGACTTGTTTCATCCGACACATAGGAATGAGGCAGAACAATCCACAGTTAACTATGTCAATGTGTGATCCCAGCAAAGCAGAAAGCGCCCAGCAGGATAGAAACTATCGTGGATAACAGTACATAAGCTCAGTGAAAGAATATACTACAAAATAAACACATTACTTAAGCATTGCAATATAAGCTACCGGCATGCTCTGCCGAGAAAAGGAAAACCAATGAACAGACTTCGAATGATGTATACTGCGACAGCATGGGCTTCCTTTGTAAACAATATTCAGCTCCAGGAATCCGTAGTTCTCTTGCCTGTTTGGTAAGAGGGTCATACAAGAAAGGATGACCTAATCGCTATCCTGGAGGTTGAGCGTTTCTTAGGATTAGAAGCTCCCACCTATTTGAGAAGCCGAGGTAGGCCCATAAACCACATAGCTGGGGTTTCACAGTTAATTCACATGACCACCGGGATGAGGAGGATCCCTTAACCCCAACCACGCAGTCATAGTCCCACTCCTTCATCTACCATACTTCAAAGAACAGATAAACAACTTCAAGTGAGTCCCTCAGCAACGTAAGGTTACATCCCTTGATGTGATACGTTGTACAACAGTGAACTCGTATCTTTTAAGCAGCAGTGAACTCCTTACTCATGTCAAATGAAAGAACCACCTGAGCTCCAATCTTGTGATCCAAGAGGAAATTAAAAACAACACTATCATTGATGAAGTTGCCGATAAGTACGCCATAATCATAAATTTTTGCATCTCAGACATCACCATCCGTGGGGAGAAGTCTTCAAGTATCAGAAGGTAAGGCGTACACTTACGCACATCACAGTAAACCAACCTGTATCTCCGTCCTAGATACCTATGACTTTAAACCACCTTGTAACTTCGAGTTTTGAGATCACAACCAAACCCTACAATTTAATATTTTGCCTTCTTATACAGTGGAGTGGATAGTCAAAGTTTGACACGGGGAGAATACTTGCAACAGTTGGTAGCTGTTCTATAAGCAATTGATTACGAAGACCATTAGAGGATCTCCATTGTAAGCAAAATATGCCGTCACATGGACCCAGACCTAGATTAAGTTTCCTATTGAACCCAAAATTCAGATTCACAATTGCAACTCATAAAGAATTCGGGAATACGTGAAAAGCCATCATGCCCAATGAACAGAACATAACTGTTACAGTTACAGCTGCCAAAAATATAACAATGCCAAAATATGGGACTTGGTCTCATTTATAAACATCTCCAATGGTCAATAGACTCAATACCTCCTGCCAACATATAAGGTTTGGCATTGCCAAATCTTCTACATCATTCAAGAACAAGTATGGTTATAAATGAGAAACAGAGCAATGAAGATTTCAAAATTGTGGCAAATCCAATGGTCAGTTTTAGTTGGGCCAAAATATGACTGTTGAACCATCAGAGAACCTTGTTTTATTGACTCCTATATTGAACCATCGGAGAACCTTGTAGAATTCAGTGGAAATATGAGTTATAGAAGCGCAAATTCCCAAGCAGGTAGAGCTGGCATCGTAGGGGTTTTTTGGGATTCTTAAGGGCGTTGGAATACTTGGATAATCAGCACGTGGGTGACACAACCAGCCTTGTCGCTGAACTCAAAGCAATTCGTATGGGTCTCCAAATTGCTTGGAATCAGGGTTTTCATCGATTAGATTTTTCAGCAGGCTCACGCACAAAAAAGTTGTGTTAATCCAAATGTCCAAGACACCAAACTTCATGTGGCTTCACCAAACAGTTGGGCTCAATCCATTACAATGTTAATGACCCAATGCATACAGGTATTAAGATGCAAGCACATCGGCAATCACAACCAAATCAAAATTAAAAGATAAATTACTCATTGCCTGGAGAATAACAAGACTAATTTACTCAAAAAACCAAGTTCCTGTCAAAGGCGCAAATTCACATTTCTCTACCTGCAAAAGCATTCTATCTAACAACAAAAGCACAATTTACAAAGGAAATTCTCGGCTACCATACAACAAATTCAGTTTACGCATAAGCTTCATTTAACAAGAGCAGTACTAGAGCAAATGTACCAAAGTTGTCCAGACTGATTAAATCTAGGATGGAGATAAAGAAAAACCAGGTTCTTTTGTTCTACACAAGGCAAGCTTGTTGCAAACACAAGAAAGAGAGGCACACAGTGTGAATCCAAACCACATCCACCATCATAATCTGTTATCATCTTTCATGGAACCATTAAGTCGCCCTCAAGGAGACTGATCACAGTAACCACAGGCAAAGTTGAGATGACTAAGTATAGACGAAACCCCTCTTACACTTTCCAGAAGTGACTTAGCTATTTTTCGAGAAGACAGCGTTGCAATTCAAGCACGACGAATGGAAAGGCTGCCATCAACATCTTGTCTATGTCTTCCTTCTCGAATAACGTTTCCTTTATATTCAACAAAACCAAATTAACCTTAAGGGTGCGTTTGGTTGGATGGAATGGAATATGAATAGGAATAGAATTAAGAATGGAATAGAATTGGAGGAATTGAGAATGGAATAATCATTTTCATTCTCATGTTTGGTTGTGCTTAGGAATAGTCATTCTCATCTCCAATGGAATAGTGTGGCAATAGCAATTTTTGGAGTGGCAATAGCAATTTTTGGAGTGGCAATAATTATTGGTGTGGCAATAGTGAATGTTGGAGTGGCACTAGTAATTTTGGTGTGACAAAGAAATTGAATAACAATTCCTTAGTTTTTTGGATGGAATGACAATTCCTTTACTAAGGTGAATAGTGATTCCATTTGAAATCATCATTCCATTATTCAATGGTGAACCAAACATTGGAATAAGTAAGTCATTAGAATGACTATTCCATTCCAACCTTGATTCCATCCAACCAAACATACCCTAAGGGTATGTCTGGTTCGATGGAATCAACGTTGGAATGGAATGGTCAGTCCATGGAATACTTATTCCCATGTTCGATTCACCATGAAATGATGGAATGATCATTCCCAATGGAATCACTTTTCACCTTAGTAAAGGAATTGTCATTCCAAAAAAAAAAAAACCAAGGAATTGTCATTCCATTTCTTTGCCACACCAAAATTATTAGTGCCACTCCAAGATTCACTATTGTCGCACCAAAAATTACTATTGCCAATCCAAAAATTACTATTTCCACTCCAAAAATTACAATTTCTACTCCAAAAACTATTATTGCCATACCATTCCATTGCAAATGAGAATGACTACTCCTAAGCACAACCAAACTTGGGAATGGAAAAGATATGCCAATCTCGTTTCCTCCAATTCCATTCCATCAAACCAAACATACCCTAAGTTTATCTATATCAACCAAAGAGACAAGTCACATTGTAATTGTCAAAATAATTTTCTCGATACTATTTTTATACAAACTAGTACTACACGCGCATGACCAAAAAAAAAGGGATTCCGTGGTACGGTCAGTCTTCTAAAACAAGGAATTAATCACCGATAAATTGTTGGTGGGGGCCTATCCGATTAGGTACGACTAACAATTAATCACCAATTACAAATTAATAAGCACCAATTAATCACTCGAAGGTGGCTGACAGGCTAGGCAATCCAACCCGCCCCGCCCTGAACGGGGCGGGTTTTCTATAATATTTTCGGGGGCCGGGTCGGGTAAAAAAATTGAACCCCGGCCGGGTTCGGGTAGGGTTCGGGGTAATAGTGCCCCGCCCCTAAACCCGCCCCGAACCCGCCCCGAAATTACCCGACCCGGCGTACTTATACATATATATATATATATACATATATATGTATTTATTTATATATGTATATATACTTATATACATATCCTTTCATTTTTTTAGTATTAATCCAAAAAACAATGTCTCTTCATTGTCAAGTAGCCTAACTAAATTTAAAAAAGAAATAAAAATTGATATTTATTGGTGTTTAGTGGATTTTTTAAAATGTTTTCTTCAAATATTTATATTAAATTCTACACATAAAAAAATGGAATGAAGTATCTAAAATATTGATTGCAATTAAAAGTTTAAATTTGATCGTGATACCAAAAGACATAAAAGTAATTTCAAAAGTTTTATTTTCTAGATAATTTTTATTCTTATTTAGCATTTTTTTTTTTTACTTTTTTACTTGTAGTTTAATTTTTTTTAATTTTTACGGGACGGGGCGGGTAAACCCATTCCCCGATCGGGGCGAGAACGGGGGTACCCCAAAAAAAACCCGGTCGGGTTCGGGGCGGGGGCGGGTAATGATTTTCGGGTCGGGGTATGCAAAAACCCGCCCCGCCCCGTTGCCATTCTTAGTGGCTGACCGCCTGACTAGCACCTAACAAGTTTCAGAACATTGAGTACAGTTCACGTGGAGGTAATTGGGGTGGTCTTTGGTGAATCTGTGTAAGAATACGAAAACACAATAAATGACAAGAGTGAGCTAAGGAATTGGATGTGCATGCATGCATGGAATTAAGAGAGGAGCGAGGGCTAAGTGTGAGGTGGTGTGCATTTTAAGTGAGTATTCTCCACGTAGTGGTGATATATATTTAAGGTGTGAAAGAGTTAAAAAGGGAGGAGCGGAAGAAAAAGAAAAGTGGAAAAAAGGGTCTCCCCATTTTTGGGTCTATATATGTATATAGTACTGATTTGCAGTGGATTTTTTAGTAGGTGTTCAATTGACTAGGGTCTTATTTTGTTAAATATTACTAGTTGACTCAAGTACTTCTTAATTTGCATGTTGGGATGTGTGATTACACACATACGCATAACCCACAAAATACATTCTTATTCACGAACTTCAAGTGTGTGCGCCCCCACCAATGTGATTAAGAAAACAACCATTAAAAGAAGTAAATGGACTGATTGGGGCAAACTAGAATTCAGTTCATAAACGAAAAAAAAAAAGGACTAAATATTCGAAACATTTTTCAGCCATGGAAGAAAAGATAACTTAAATTGCCCGAACTCTTCGAGAGATGCACCGCATTGCCCATAAACCTTAGAAGATGCATGCGCCTATTACCATAGGTGTGAACAAAGGTGAGCTCTTCGTATACAACACGCAATGGGGTGTTAGTGGCAATTCTATCCGTCCAATGGGGCTGTCCCCCAAACCATGAAAGGCTCATGCAACCCACTACTCTGAAGAAGTCATCTTTTTCGGGTGAAGATAAAAAATCTATATCATCACGAGCACGTTTTAGAAGGTCATTCCTCTCATTTGGTTCCCAAAGACTTGCATGATCACGAAAAAGATCTTAACAACCACTATCATGTAAAATAACCCCAGTTAGTATAAGAGGAACATCAACTTCAACAAAAGCAAGTAACTAATTATGACTTTCAGTATAATGCTATTAATTCCCTAGCAACTATAGCATAAAAAATAAATTATTACCAACTACACCTTTTACTAATTAATTCAAGAATCCAACACTTAAAAAGAAGTATTATCAATTATCATCAAATAAGATTTAATATATCTTTCCCAATTATAGTTGGGAGAACAAAACCTCTTTGTCCTCAATGGTAATGCCTACATATTTATAATTAAATAAAGAATACTATTGCGTTGTTGAATGTTTTCTCAATTTAAAAATCTACATTGCGAAATCTATAGACACCACCATTGGATAACTTATCTCCATCCCAAATCATTCTTGAAGCGGTTTTACCTCTGCACGTATATTAAACTAATCGTATATTCTATCGATCCGTTCCATAACGGATTTGTAGTGTTGATTCTCTGTGTTGCAGTTCAAATTCTGAAGCTCAATACAATGAACTTTGGATCATTGTCAACCATGACGATATCATCCATGATAAACCCATTCAGAGAAGTGTTTGCCTTGTGAAGACTCCTTACGTATTTGAGAATTGACATGTTCATGCATGACAAAGAAAATATAAATCAAGCATTGTACAGTAAAAGGAAATCGTCTCATTTAACATAAGTAAAATGCTAACCAAATTAGATTTCGTACGTGGGGATAAACATAAAGGCATTGACCAATATATGAAACCGCTCTTGAATTAAAATTTCTCATTTGCCTTAGACCATCGATATACTCGTCCAAATGCATTGAATAGTTCTCGTACATGACAAAATTGCATCCATTGTCTCCACCAAACAATATCAAGAGGTTGGGATGCGTGTTCGATAAGGAGGCTTCAATAACAGCATTGAACTATGGAGTATGATCATGCAAAAACTTTCAATGCCGTTATGGAAGCCTCTTTATCGAACACGCATCTCAACCTCTTGAGATCGTTTGGTGGAGATGAGGGATGCAATTTCGTCATGTACGAGCACTATTCAATGCCTTTGGAGGAGTATATCGATGGTCTAAGGCAAACAAGAGATTTTAATTCAAGAACGGTTTCATACATTGGTCAATGCCTTTATGTTCATCCCCGCATATGAAATCTAATTAGGTTAACGTTTTACTTATGGTGAATGATATGATTTTCTTTTGCCATAAAATGCTTGATTTATATTTTTCTTTGTTATGCATGATCAGTCAATTCTCAAGTACGTGAAGAGTCTTCATGAGACACTCAGTTTTCTGAATGGGTTTCTCATAGATGATATCGTCATGGTTAACAATGATCCAAAGTTAATTGGTATTGAGCTCCAAAATTTGAACCGCAACACAGAAAATCAAGATTATAGATCTGAGTTCTGGGACTGATCGATAGAATATATGATCAGTTTAACATACCTATAGAACTAAGCCACCTCAAGGATGATTTGGGAGAGGATGATTTGGGAGATGGAGGTAAGTTCTCTATTCCTGAACTTAAAATACTTTAACTCCTATTTGTTGGATATGCCCACAATGGTGGCACCTACAGATTTTTTATTGTAGATTCTCAAATTGAGAAAATATCCAACAACGCAATAATATTCTTTAACTATAAATGTCAACGTTACCATTGAGGACAAAGATGTTTTGTTCTCTTTAAATACAATTGGGAAAGAGGTCTTTGATGATAATTGGTAATACTTCTTTTTAAGTGTTGATTCCTGAATTAATTGGTAAAAGGTGTAGTTGATAATATTTAATTTTTTATTCTATAGCTGTTGGGGGATTAATATCCAATTGTTAGATTGTGCTGAAAGTCATAATTAGTTAATTGGTTTTTTTGAAATTGATGTTTATCTTATACTAACTGGGGTTATTTTCCATGACAGTGGTCGTCAAGATCTTATTCATGATCATGCAAGCCTTTGGGAACCATATGAGAGGAATGACCTTCTAAAAAGTGCTAAAGTGCTCGTGATGATATAGATTTTTTATCTTCAACCAAAAAAGACGACTTCTTCAAAGCAATGGGTTGCTTAAGCCTTCCATGGTTTGGGGGACACCCCATTGGAGTGATAGAATTGTCACGAACACTCCGTTGCGTATTGTATACGAAGACCCCACCTTTGTTCACACCTATGGTAATCAGCGCATGCATCTTCTAATGTTTATGGGCAATGCAGTGGTGCATCTCTCAAAAAGTTCAGGCGAGTTATCTTTCTTTCTATGGCTAAAAAATATTAGGAATATTTAGTCTTTTTTTTGTTTATGATTTGAATTCTAGTTTGCCCCAATCAGTCCATTGTTTCCATTTACTTCTTCTAATGGTTATTTTCTTAATCCATCATGGGCACACATGAATTAGAATGTATTTTGTGGATTATGTGTATGTGTGTCACACACACCCCAACATGACAAATTAAGTACTTGATAGACCTAAGTAATATTTAACAAAATAGGACCTAGTCAATTGAACACCTACCCAAAACCCACTGCAAATCAGTACTATATACATATATAGATCCAAAAATGGATATACATAAATTTGAAAAGTGTCCTAAAAGTTAGCCAATTAGTCAGCTAACTAGTCCCAACCTAGGCACTAGTCGGCTCCTACACGCTAGGAGCTCCTTTTCTGCCCAACTAGCACCTAGCGATTTCTAGAATATTGAGAAAAATTGAGCAAGACCCATCATCCAATTATCCATAATCACAACATACCCATCAAGTGATCATATTTACGTTTAGCCCACACAGAAAATGTAGAAGATTTCACTTCATAAGGAAGACATCAATATTCTGTTGGGAATGGTGATATACACCGTGCAAATTTCTAGAAGCGTATGATAATTAAACTGGATGTATAGTATTACTTCGTAGACATCAACACCAACAGATTCAAAGTCACAAGGAAGAAGACAATTAGAAGGCAAACCTGGAGGAGAAGTGTGAAGTTATTTTACACGGTCATTGTAGCTACCGACGAATAGAGCATGAGGTAAACCTTCTTCCTTTTCTATTGCCCTGTCTTCCTCTTCAACTCCCAAAAATACACTTGCTCTAATTTCAACCTATAAAATTACATGCCAACAAAATATGAATGATAATATCTTCCCCAATAGATTTGTGAGGAAGAAGTGAACAATATAATTACTTGGTATCCAACAAATTGATTCTAGGTTTTATCATGTCAAACGATGAGCACAACAGAGAACTTTTGGTTTAAGGTTTTTTCAGGCTGACAGTCCTCGCACAAACAAAAGCCAATATATATTTAAGGCAGCTAACCCAAAAACTCTATTTTGTGGCGAATTACATCTAGGAGGAACCCATATCATCCTAGCAATCAAACTGTTTCCATTACTTGTTCAAATGTTCTCGATTCTGAGCATCATTAATTTATTTTGTTTGACAGCCCACTTTCTCCACACCTAGTTAGCGCATACGTCACATCTGAAAATTCCCATAAATCGAAGATGATGCACCAAAAAATACCACTTTAACCCTCAAAATTCAAAAGGGGGGCATTTCAACATTTTCTCTTATCATTTTCTTAACTGCAGTTATTACAATTCGTTTATCATCACATTACACTAGATTAGACATGCCTCGTGCGGAGCTCTTCTTTTTCCTTAACAACATTTGAGGGAGGAAAAGGGATTCTGTTTCATTTGTTTTGCAAAAAACTGAAGCAATCTACTATTCTTAACTCTAAAGTAACAAACTCAATTCTTTGTTTTTACACAAAATCAAATGTTTGAAAAGTCTAAAAATTACAACAGAACACACAATGAACCCTAGATGACCATCAACAAAAAATCAAACAAATAGAATGATCTTCCTCGGCTAACAAGATCATGAAAAACTGCCATAGATACATATATAATCAATAAATACTCTACTCTAGTATTTATATGCAATGAAGTACCTAAAAGCTAGCAAAAGTTGTCTCTTCTGAGGAAGAGAAAATCTTCGATCCGACAAAAACATACCGATCCCAGTACGCAACTCAACAAGGTAACTATGTCCATGATCGTTGTTCCTAGCCTCAGCTCCGTCCATGATCGTCATTCTTGGCCGCAACATCAATTGATCAAGTTAGAGCACAACCTTTTACCTTCTTCAAATTTGCTCCCTAAATTCATTAAAATCACTTTTAACTTAACTATGCCAACTCAAGATAGAATAAACAACAAAACCAAATAAAATAAGTTTAGGATTGGTAAAGTCATCAAGTCATATAGCACCCCAAGTTTATAGAGTAGACAAAAATAAATTATCAACATCGATGTCATTTGACTCATTGTTTTGTGAACCCTTGCTTTATTTAAAGAGAGAGGGAAATCTCCAATCAAAT
Source organism: Rhododendron mucronatum var. ripense (assembly GCA_019656295.1). NCBI lineage: Eukaryota > Viridiplantae > Streptophyta > Magnoliopsida > Ericales > Ericaceae > Rhododendron > Rhododendron mucronatum. The sequence goes on along the minus strand of BPLT01000003.1, from coordinate 9,751,898 downwards.
GCAACATAAGTTTTTTCTCAAAGAGAGTCTTGTAAGTACTAAGTAGGAATCATTCACACAATACAAAACAAGGAATTCAAATAACCTAGTGGACCCTAATTACTTTGCATTTGTCTTGATACGTATCGTGGCATACATATATGCAAACTACTGGTCAAACCAAGAAGTTGGAATTTGAACCCACTCAAATGTAGGAAGTATCTAAAGTTCTAAAAGCAATCAAATTTAAGAACCAAACCCTCTAATTTTTGAGGAAATTGCATAAGGAAAAAGGAAAAGAAAGGGAAAAAGGGCAAAAAGAGCTTCGAAAACCCTTTTATTTCCTTTCCCATGAACAGATCCAATATCCAAACACACAGCCTTAAAGGCATCCATCCAATGAAAACCTGATCGATTGCGAAATAAATGCAGGAAAAACTCCTTCCACTTAGGTTTCTCAAATAAAACCCATCAAAAACCCTAAATGCTACAAGTTCAACTAAGAATTTTATAAAGCAAAACCCAAAATTCCTGATCACAGTGGACATGAATCATGGGATAATAATAGTTCATGAAACAGACTCTTGAATACCCATTTGAAGATTGAAACGGAAAAACAGAAAAACAGGGGAAAGTAGATATTTGTGCTGTAAGAATCGTTATCATGTACTAAAGCATTTCAATCTAGAAGGAAATATTTGTCTACTCCAGTAACAAAATCCATGAAGAAAAGAAAACAGGGGCATGAACACCAAGGTTCAAGATTATAAATGAAACAAACCCTTTCCAACTCTGCGATGAATGCCCTGTTTGATGGTTTTCTTTCTTCTCAACAATATCTTTTCTTGCATTATGGCAAGAAAAGAAAAAAAAAATACGCAACTCTGAAATGAAATATTCGAGAATGTGTTCAAGAATCACTTATTTATCAAACCCACTGGCTGAAAACGAAAGAACCAAACAGGGGTTTGCATCTATGACAGTATGTGTCGATATATCTTTATCTGATACGTATAAATAGAGAGAGAGAGAGAGAGAGAGAGAGAGAGAGAGCATTGTTACTTGGATTGAGAATGTTGCTGTCATCTTCTTCCAATCTCAGATCCACCGCCATCTTCTTCCATGCTTTAGATTTGGAGACAGGTGAGATGCGGAGAGTGGAGGTGGGTTTGAGGTTGAGGGCGGTGGTGGTGGAACAGGAGAAGGTGGGAGTGGGGATGTGGGTGGATAACAGCATCTCCGGCCTTAACCAATTTTTTCTCCCAAATTTAAGTTAAATTTTGGGTAAAAATTTTTTGAGTAGGCACATAGCCAATCATCAAACCCAAATTTTATCCAAATATACAGTCCTTTTCTTATCCTATCGCCCGAATTTTGTTATGATCCGGATTTGGGTCTTAGCTGTTGGACGTCCCCTATCCAATCCAACGGCTGTGTAAAGAAATGAGGAATAAAAGGAATTTTCTACCTCCCAGCCCCATTCATTTCACAGCCAGAGAAAGAAAGAGAAAAAGGGAGGCGACTATGTATGAACGACTTGATCGAAGACAACGAATGACGACCCAAGGTGTCTCCCTCCCTCCATCCCTCTCTCTCGTTGTCTTTCTCTCTCTCTCTCCCTCGGTTCTCTGTGATTTTCGAACTCATAACTGTAATTTTTTGTGTGGTTTCGATCGATCTCGGGATGGCCAAGGGCGGAAATCACAGTTATGAGTTCGAAAATCACAGAGAACCGAGAGAGAAAGAGAACGAGAACGAGAGATAGGGAGGGAGGGAGGGAGACACCTTGGGTTGTCGTTCATCCTCTTCGATCGAGTCGTTCATACATAGTCGCCTCCCACAGCCGTTGGATTGGATGGGGGACATCCAACGGCTAAGACCCAAATCCGGATCATAACAACATCCGGGTGACCTGATAAGAAAAGGACTGCCTATATATATATATATATATATATATATATATATATATATATATATATATATATATATATATTACTAATTTTTATTGGCATAATGGTAAACAGAGCCAATCAAAACAGATCACGTCTCTACCTTTTTCTTCGTCTGCTCACAATCTTTAAACCACCACTTTCTTTTTCTACATGTTCTTATTTGTCTGCACATCCAGCAATGATCAGCGTCCAACTTCAAGGAACACAAAGTTTCGACAGCACAAATCTCCGACGAACACAGCTCTGACAACGCAAAGATAGATGACAATCTAGTGAAGACAGCTTCTACAGTCGGCAACTCAGCAACTCTAGCAAAGGTCGACCGGCTCTGACGAAATACAGAAGCCCCGGCTAGGTCGCTCTATAACTAGCAAGCAAAAAAAATGGGTCAAGGCAAAAGTTGTCCCAGATTTGAGAGAAAAAAATGGGTAAAACCTAAAAAAGGGAATGGCTTGGGTAAAAGATTGGAGAGGGATTTTTGTGATTTTTACCCAAATTTTGAATTTGAGTCTTAAAATGGGTTAAGACTGGTCTCCACCCCTTACTCAAATTTGAGTAAAAATCACTCAAAACACCACTACACTCCTTACTCAAACTCTTACTCAAAATTTTCACCAAATTTAGTTTGAACCAAATCTTTACTCAAATTTTGAAAACTATTTTCTCCCCCTCAAATTTTCAATTATGTCATTAATAAAACTTTTACTCAAATTTATACCTAGACTTGCATTTGCCCATTGGATTGGTTCATATCAAATGAAGCTTGTACTTAAATTTAAGTAAAAATTTGAGCAAGGAGTGGAGATGCACTTAGGGGAGAAAAAAAACAGAAGGAAATTTACAACATTATATATTATGATATTATCCAACCCTTCATATATCTCTTACCAACAAACTAACCAGCCGATTAACTTATATACTCCTCTCATAAAATAATCTCCCCTCCACTTATATCCACTTCTTTATCCCTCTCTTATTATACTCTTTTTTCCGTCAATTTTTTAAATTTAGACTCCGTTTGGAATTTGTGGAAGGCTGTAGACTCTATAAGAAACTTGTGGAAAGATGCAGGCCCCATCTAGAACTTGTGGAGAGGAAGAGAAGATTTTAAAATTTCCCCCTTCCTTTATTTGGTTCTTTTTTAAAAAAAGGGGAAGATTTTAAATTTTGACTTTTTACTTTTCTCTCAATTTCTCTTCAATTTTCTCTCTTATTTTTCTTATCATTATTTTCCCTTCTTTTCTGCTACCCGTTCAGATCGGGAATTTAGGGATATTTTGGGGATCGAATAGGCTTCGAAGATGAATTTTGAAAAAAAAAAATGATAAACGGGTAGGGGTGAATATGTGTCTGTCCTTGCCACATACCCGCCCCAAATCCCCGTCTTATACCAATATTATTAGTATATAAGTATTTTTAGACCTTTTACTCTTTTAGCATTGTTTGTGTTAATGAGTGTGTGAATCTGTTATTGAAAATGTGCTCACAACCTATGAATCCCAGGAGAATTTATTGGTAGAATAAGATTGGATTAAGAGTCTTAATTTTCGGTCCATAATTTGTTTAAATCCATTTAACCAGTTTTGTGCTGAATAACATAATCCTCTTGATTGAAATCTATGATCCCTTTTTTTTTTTGGCTTTGGATCTCCGATTCTCTGTGGGAATTCCCGTTTCATGTTTGGGATGGAATTGAGATTAAAAAGCATATCCGATAGAGATTGTGGTGGGAATGGGGATTGAATAGGGGTGGTGGATCGGGATATGCATCCACCCGCCCCGTTGCCAACTTAATGATCTTAAAGTAATATATATGAAACTCAGATATGTATTCAATCTGAATGAATGCCATTTTTTCGCTATGATTTGGTACTTTCTTGTAAATAGAGTTGCTTGCTTATTATCGAAGTCTAGTGTTTACGCATTAGGTATGTACTGTGATATGTAGTTACTGATACAATTTATGATTTGGTCTTGAACATTGAAGCAGAAGAACATAATTGTGTTGTAAACAAAAGGGCTAAACGAGATATTATGCACAAAAATTAAGATTGACCCCTAAATTGCTGTGTAGAATCTTAGGAAAAATTATTGCATAAGATTAGTCAATAGTGTAGATTCCAAAACCTTAATTATTTTTCTCAACTTTTAACCACTTCCTACTTTTCTACTATGTTTAATTGCTTCTTCTTCTTCTTCTTTTTTGGCATTATTTATTTATTAAATTACAAATAAATCACTCTTTTGTTAACTGGGTTAGGGTTGAATCAATATAAGTTTACGTGAATTCAACTTATCTCTTACATAACTATTCATATGATTAGTGCGCTTGCGACTACATTAAAATTACACATCACCAATTACCAATGAAACAAAATTGTAGAAATTGTTATGTTTAGCATGTATTCTAGTTTTAAGTGGTGCTCTCCGCTAACGGACCATGAATTTATGGTCCCAAAATTAGTTTAGGGTGCCCTAAGTTGGACCGAATGCCTATTTGGTAGTACTCCACTATATTTTTGTTTTGTTTTGTTTTGTTTTGTGGTCATTCCATGTAAAAGATTTTTGTCTTTTTTGGCGGCACAATACGTCGTCGTGTCAGAAACCACACTCTCCCTACTGAGTGCGCTATCCCATCTTTCCCATCCCATAAATCCCAAAATCCCGTGCTGAGATTTATAGGGTTAGGGTTTGCACATTGGAGGAAAAAAACCCAGAGCCAAAACACAAACCACAACAGCCTTCCACCCTCATCACCTGCACTTTCCATGGCATCGACGGCGAACGGCGGCGGAGGCAGTTCGGTCCCGAAGCGGAAGCCGGTGTTCGTGAAGGTGGATCACTTGAAGCCAGGGACTACCGGCCACACTCTCACCGTTAAAGTAGTCAGTGCCAACGCCGTTTCACAGCAGAAGAAGAGCCGTAACAACTCTCAGCTACTTGGAAAGGGCGGTGGTGGTCAAGCTCGCATCGCCGAGTGCCTCGTCGGCGACGAGACCGGCACCATTCTCTTCACCGCCCGTAACGAACAGGGTCCTCTCTCTTTCTCTATCCATATGCATGCATATGTGTATGTGTATACACACATACACACACTGCTAAGTCTTAGGGTGCGTTTGGTTGGATGGAATGGAATGTGAATAGGAATAGAATTAAGAATGGAATAGAATTGAAGGAATTGAGAATGGAATAATCATTCCCATTCTCATGTTTGGGTGTGCTTAGGAATAGTCATTCTCATCTCCGATGGAATAGTGTGGCAATAGCAATTTTTGGAGTGGCAATAGTAATTTTGGAGTGGCAATAACATTTTTTGGAGTGACAATAGTAATTTTTGGTGTGACAATAGTGAATGTTGGAGTGACACTAATAAATTTGGTGTGGCAAAGAAATGGAATAACAATTCCTTAATTTTTTGGATGGAATGACAATTCATTTACTAAGGTGAATAGTGATTCCATTTGGAATCATCATTCCATTATTCAATGGTGAACCAAACATTGGAATAAGTAAGTCATTGGAATAACTATTCCATTCCAATCTTGATTCCATCCAACCAAACATACCCTTAGTGTTAAAGTCGTCCCTTACTATTTGGCGAATAATCTAGTCAGAAATGAGGGCAAGCAATAAATCCTCAAAACATTTGCATTTGTTTATGGAGCTGAGATTTGTTGTAAAGTTGCTCATTTTCTCTACTAGATGAGTTGCAGTTAGCAAGCTAACTGATGTATATCTATGTATACGCACATTGGCGGTCGCAGGATTTTTGTTGAGTAAAACAACGTGTATTTTCATATTATAATAAAAGATTTTGTTATGCAAGTACATATTGCTACTTGCGATGTCTGAAGAAAGGACGATATCACGTGTTTGTGCGCAACGATATCACGTGTATGTGCGCAGCCACCGCATAAATTTTATACATGCAACCTAAAAAAATGATTCATAACTTGAAATTTTGGGGATTTTTACCCCACATATATACAAAGTTGAAGACACGAGAGTATCTTTCCTAATTAACCTAGAAATTAGTGCAATATGCGAGAGTAGTGGCAGTTGTGCAGGGGCCTGAGTCCCCCCTTGCACCCTCTTGGGACCGCCCCTGTATACGCGTGTTGCTTTGCGGTTTATGGCTGTCAGGTATACTACTATTGATGATCCCATTTCAAGGTTGCTTGATCACAGAGTGTGCAGTTGTGCATCATTATATTTATATATATGCTTACAAAGTTGGGGTTTGATGTCGATATGTTGTGTATGCAATACTTGTGTGTATATGGTGTTTTTTTTTTACCAAAGAGGAGCTTAGGGTTTAATTGTTTATGTATTTGGTTTGTAGACTGTTTAGATTCCAATTGACTGTTCAATTTGGGTTGATTTTGTGGGTTCATGTTGAAATTATGAAGAAAGTGCTTATGAATAATGATGCAGATTCTGATGAGTTTGAAGCTCTTTGCATGTGTACTGTATTCCCTTGTTTATTTGTCCACGCAGATGTCAAGTCTTTAAACGCGAATCCAAATACAGCTCAACTGATCATCACGTTTGATTTACTTTTGATCGATTATATGACTACTCAAATGTTTTGCAGCGTTGATGAGAAAGTTAATGTCCCTACGGTCCTACCAGAAAAAAATGAACTGGGCTAGTACTTGAGTAAAGCTTTTATGGTTTCATTACTCAATTCCATTAGATATTTACCTGGATTACATGAATGATATGCTATGCTGTAACTTCTATTAGGACCTCAAGTTTCTAGAAATTACAGACTATCCCCCCTCAGCTTTATGAAACTGTAGCAATCCCACTTTCCCTCGTTCAGTATCTATAAAAACTGCCTCCTTTTTAACCGTCCAATAATGACATGGATGGAAAAAACAATGTCACCAATTTGGAGAGCTCTTAAACTTACCTTTGACAAGAGAAATTTACCTTCAGTGTATGCGTGACATTCTATTTGTTGACCCTGTTTTAAATTCGCTTGACCCCCCGTCAGACTCTTGGAACTTTTTAATACAAGTTTTTGCATGTAACCATGAATTCAAGATAGCATATCAGTTGGGGATTTGCAGTTGGAATATTTCGTAGAATTAAATGGGGATATATAATCTAAGGTGCTTTCTGGTCAAAATTGGAGCTTACCGGTATTTATATCTGAGATTAGTAGACACTTGGTTCTTATTGAGGCTTAGATCATCTGAAAGTGGTTTTTGAATTATGTTGCCTTTACTTTTATATATTTGAAATCCCATGAAGTGGTAAGTTTTTCAGCATTTCTCTCTTTTAGTTGTCCAAACGGGCAAAAATCTTTAATGGAATTTCCTAATACGGTTCAACTGAGCACGCTTGTTTCGATTTCATCACATTTGTTTTGCTTATCCTCCAAATTATGAGTTTTCCTTTTTCTCTTTTGAAGCATTGATTAGAACTTTAATGGCTCATTTGTTAGTGGGATAAGTTGTGGAGGGATACGAGAGGATATAATAAGACGGGGATATAGTAGGAAGGGAGATTATTGCAGACGGGTGATTAGTTATACAGGATTTGGTTGGGTTCCTTTGTAGGAAGAGGGATATATGGACGGATGTGAGTTGGTGGATGGCATTTCTGTAATAATAATGGCATTTTTGTAAGTAATAATGCCATTTCTGTGAGTAGAGGCCGGATATAGAAGGGGGATTATTATTGGTTTGTGCATAAGATGTGAAAATTTAATCTGAAGGGGATAAAAGTTAAAACGATTCCCCAGATATCATATTCGGGTTCAAAGGCGTTGACAACTCCCGGATTTGTGCACCCCCGATTGCCATATCAAGGTGGTCTTATATCCCTCTGCCAATGACCCTTAACAAACAGGTTGTTAGGCCTCTTTTATTCTTTTTTGCTAAATTGATTTCCCACTCAAGAAAATTTGTTAGAGCTATTTACCAAAAAAAATGAAAAATTTGTTAGAGCTTCCATGGGTGGTGGTTTGCCTTTTCTAGTTTTCTTTGTGGTACTGATAGTACCTTCTTCTTTTCCTCTAAAATATAGCTTCCTCTTTTTGCAGTTGACCTTATGAAACCAGGCACCACTGTTATTCTTCGTAACGCAAAGATTGACATGTTTAAAGGGTCAATGAGGCTTGCTGTTGACAAATGGGGCCGCGTTGAGGTCACTGAGCCAGAAAAGTTCGTAGTTAAAGAGGATAACAACCTGTCTCTTGTCGAGTATGAATTGGTCAGTGTCGCTGAAGAATGATTGGAATTCCTTGGAAGTCGAAGTTTTTGGTATCCAAGTATTTATGAAGTTTGGCAAGCTAATGATTTGTTTTACTGCGGGTACATTTTTTGTTACTGGTATATGGTTTAGTATACAAATGCGCTAGATCGAGCATGATCTTAACATGTAGTAGGAAGCCAATGTCAGTTCTCTGGTTAGTATGTAAAAAGACTTGTGCTTGATGTCGGTGAACTTTGATGTGCTAGGCATGCTTATAAAATATGTTTAAGCTTGCAGTTCCAATTATTTGCAGGTGATGGTTTGTTTTATTTTATGGGTTGAATTTTATTTTTTACGGTTGTGAAATGCGTTTTGTTTTGTTTTGTTTTGCTTCATGTAAGGGATGATGAGGTGAGGTATCATCGGTTTTTTGTGCTGTTACGTGTTACTCGTTATTGATCTTGTACTTTCTGGCTGCAGTAGATTTACTAGATTCTACGAATGTTGACTAGCTGAGTACAAGTAGTTCTATTAGGTAAAGGCCTCTCATTCCTGCAGGAGGATCAGGTTTTGTACGGTTTCTAGTTCAGTCAATATCATAGGTTCATGATCTATACAATAACACTGCTTTGTGGGCTGATATTGGATACAGTTCTTTGCCATTGGTTTTCCATCTTTACCTTTCTTCTTTTTGGACAAATTTGGATTTTCCTAGAGCAAGTTAGAATTGTTTAATAGTTTTAAGTTTTGTTCGTTCTGCCTTTTTTTTTTTGGTACTTGGGAATATATTTATTCGTTCTGGCTAGCTACGATTCTTCCCCGGTTTCGTCATCTATGTACCATTGTCTTGTTGGCAGATATTGCCCAGCTCTTTGCACTGGTTTTAACGGCAACATTAGCCAGGATTTGAGTTCAGTGGGTTTCTCTCCGTTTCGTACATAATCGTGATTTATTTAGACATTGATGTTGTGTTAGGGACAGATTTGATATACAAAGACGGTTTGTCATCCATTCTATCCAGGTCCGAAATTCTCAATCTGCCAGAGGAGTCGTCGCTATCTCTAATTTTCTACACAAGACCAACAAAGCATTTGCTATTGACAAATAATTGGCAAGCATTCATTTTTGTTGGACTCTTCAACTCATGCCCAAATGATTAGCCATCTATGCCATATGCACGGCCGTATTCGGTAAATGGCTTTTAATTAGCTTACATTTTGAACCAATTTGGAGGGACTGGGAGTTGGGGATCCTTGTGGGTAAAAATTCGACATTTCATCTTTCCAAATTATGGGGATGTGGTGGCATGCTAAAATTTGACATTAGGAGCGGCATGGTAGTAGTAGCTTATATCATTGGAGATGTCCCTTTGCTTTTCTTTTTCTTTTTGGGTTTTGTTAACGTATGCCCATCGGCATATGATAGTGTATATATATTCTCTTTCATTTATTGTTGGGAAATTTATATAAATGGTCCTTCTAGTTTCATCCGAGCCTTATTTTCGTCCTCTAAGTATCAATTACAACTCTTTTGACCTTCAAGTTTGGTTTTCGTACCAAATTGGTCCAATTAATAACGTCTATCAGTCAAACTGGACGGAAAAATCAGATTGATGGCAGTTTAGACATTGCAATTCGTACCAAGTTGGTTCAATTGATAACGTTTGCCCTCAATCTGATTTTTTTCGTCCAGTTTGGCAGACATACGTTATCAATTGGACCAACTTGGTACAAAAACCAAATTTCAAGGTCAAAAGAGTTCAATTGATATTTGGAGGACGAAAATGAGACTCGGGAGATACTAGGAGGACCATTTCTATAAATTTCCCTATATTGTTTGTATGGGAGATCTAAGTTTGAAACACTAGCCATAAATCCTTCATTAATTATTTTTGAAAGAATCAATTTTTTCTATTTTGGGCAGAAATCTCAAATACCCCAATTAGAGGTCGTGTATTAGTTTACTTTTTGTGCACAAGTAGAACGGCAATACTTTTTGGTTTGAAACAAGTATATTACACATACATACTTTTCGTTTTGGACAGATTTTCACCATTGCTATTAGTGCATTGTTTGTTTACTTTTTCACCATTGATGGGAATTTTCGGCATATTCCAATGTGTGATCCGGTCTTGTATAGGAGAATTTTTTTAGTGCCAAGCGGGTATATCACGTGGTATCCACTTAGCGTATCTAAGTTGTCTAAGAGTGTTTTGAATGCTATAGTTTTAATAATAAAAAAATTTCCAAGAAAGAGTTTAACTTTTTTGGGAAAGAGTTTCTTTAAAATCTAGACCTTCCAAAACACTTTTGGACGGTCCGAATGCGCCGAGCGGGCACCACGTGGTACCCACCCGGCACTGAAATTTTTTCTCCTTGTATAGAATTGAGTAAACGTATGTTGACATCACTATTCGTTTGGCTACAACTGGGTAAAGGTCTTGTATGAACTGTGGCTACAAATTTTTTTTGGACATCACGACATCTACTCTCTGGGTTTGGTCTTGTACATGTCGAAAGTTTTTGGGAGGGAAAGGTGTATGGTTGAGGGTATTTCTGTCCAAAACAAAAAAAGTTAATCCTTTCAAAAACAATTAATGAAGGATTTATGACTAGTGTTTCAAACTTAGATTTTCCATACAAACAAACAATAAATGAAGGAGAATATATATACACTATCATATGCCTATGAGGCATACGATAACAAAACTCATTTTGTCCAGTTTTGAAATCTTCAAATCAATAGAATTTTTTCAAGGAAAAATTCAACACTTTATTTTTACCTTGTTTTGCAAATCAAACAAAACATTTTGGGACAAAGGTAGTACCTAGTTCTATGAACGAAGGAAGATTTGTCAAGCAACGCAAAAATGCAAAAAGATCTTGCTAGTATGTATCCGTTTTCTAAGCAACGAAGGTGCCAGCAAAATTTGCAGGGAGCCTGGGTTTTTCACTTTTGGTAATAATGAGTTAGTTTGTAGTGGGATTCTCGCAATTTCCACCAATCACAGGAAGGGTAATGTTCACCCTCTTTTAAAGAGGATAAACAAAAAATTTCTTGTTTTAAAGGGTGTGCCTTTTCGTTTAAGCCCATGTATAAAACTGAAAAAATATTTAAATAAGCAGAAAACTGACGAACTGGGAAGGAAAAACTTGATTCTAGAAGCTAGGAAAGAGGTTATGAATTATCAACCTTTTTAGCTTAAGAGGCTTAAGTTGCAACAAACAAGCGGACACAGTGCAAAAGCAGGGAAAGCTGATCGATGTGTCCTTTTTAACCCACGCGAGCCTGTTCATTGATGATCAGGAATGACTTTCATCCCAATTAGACAGTATGAACTAGTAGGACCAAAACCCTCCTTGCACTCTCATCCAACCAACCAACTCAACGCTGCTTCAAGCATGAGTGGCAGCAAAATCAGAACTATTGCGAAGCTACGAAGGAGTTCCATGCAGCATAACTACCAATCATTTATTTTCAGAAAAGAAGCCAAGAGAAAATGTGATCCCTTACATTATGATACCCATTTTCTGTTGATCAGAAATCAGTTGACCGTCAATTTCACAAGAATCAAGCAAATAATGCCTCAAAGAGTCTAACAGAGCCTCACAATGTCCACTGATGTCCGGGAAAACAATGATCAAATGCAGCATCTCAACAAACAACTATCATCCATCTACAACACGAAAACAGAAGAATAAACTTACGGATGATATCAGAAAAAAACAAACTTTAAAATCGGTGGCTACAACAAAAAGTCAGAAAGAGGTGTAAACAAAACAAGCAACAAACTACATTGTCTGCTCTGCTAGCTGTCTTATTAAATTGCAAAGAAAAATAATGGAAGCAAGACGACAACACCATGCCCAACCCGAATTCAACCAACGAATGGTAATCACAGCCCTAAACAAAGAAAAACCCGGGTCAGAAAAAGACAAAAGGAAAAAAACTGGAAGCTACTTGTTGGATATAGAGTGGAACTCATCATCCTCAACAAAGAAGATTCAAGACAGGGCTGAACTAGAAGCTGCTCATATAACATTTACCAACCAAATTTCACGAGTGTGGAGAAGGTAAAACCCATTATTTCATGCAATAATCAAAGTCACTTAAGCGGACATCTATTGTTTTGTCTCTAATTCTATTTTGTTAAACTTATTGCCACAGGCATAATAACAAGTACCAACAATTCTGACAATTGAACAAGAAAGGAGGATAAGCAGGAGACAAGTTGCCACTGATACTGGGACCTTAAACTTCCACCAGAATTCACCTTAATTAAAAATCTCAAAATAACAAGTTTCAACTGAGAGGTCAAGGGGCCAAATCTGCCGAAGGCAAGAATTGATTATTATTTCCCCTTTATAGATTATTTCTTTTTGGTAGATTATTTCTTTCCCGTATAAGACTATTGGTTGTGGGTTGTCTATTGGGCTTAGTTTAGTGGTAGTGAACTCTCATATGATTCATGATTGTTGTAGCATCCCATAATTGGTAATTATTGCGATATATATATATATATATATATATATATATATATATATGAATGTACTTCTCCTATAGCTTGACATAAAAAGCAACAGATGTCATCAACAGATAAACTTTGTTTCAAAATAAGAAAAGAAAACAGCCACAGAAGTATTACGTGAAAAACTGCTCTGGGAGTCTTTTATAAGAATTCCATGTAATTCTTATTATTTTGCATGACCAACATTATGAAATTATTGAAGATTGATCACTTGTTTCTCACCTATTCCCACAAACAAAGTTTCTTACTTAGCCTAAGAAAGAGAACCACCCCAATACTGTCCCATCTTTGGTAGCAAACTTGCAACATCATCTAGTCCACTCTAGCCCTACAACAGAAAACAGAATGCAGAAGAATACGCATTCTTTACTATATGCATACATGTATTCTAGATGCACCCACATGCTCACGCAGACGGTTATTTTAAAGAAAAACTCTAGTTTCAAATCAAACCTTTTAGATCAGAATATTGGATTACACCCAAACAAATGTTCAATTTTTGAACTACTATACTACAACTGATTATAATATACACTAGTTAATTTAATGATAACATATTATACATCATACAGTTGGTAACTTTTGTTTGTCAAAAATAGAAACAATATTGGCAAACTTTTGAATAAATGAAGAGACAAGACAGTCAGCTTGCATGATTGAACAAGTTGGTTTAGATTCCATATTTGAAAATCCAAACAAACCGTTTGCAATCCTGTGGATGAATGAAGTTTTTGTCATCAGAAAGGTTTTTGACAAAAGCTAGTCACCCCCAAGAGTGAACTGCTTGTTTGTTCTGTAAGCACATTGTGCCTAACGACACAAAAAAGATTCATAAATTAATGAATGCATATAAAAGAAAAGTTGTTTCAAGGTCGGTTTCCCATGACTTCAGTCTATTCTCCTTAAATAATCAATCTTCTTACCTGTGTCAATATTTGTAATGCAATAAGAAGCAAGAACCATTCTCGCCTTTCCCCCCAACTAAAAACCAAGCTAAATGGAGGAACAAGCATCCATGAGCATTAGAGAAAGAGTCATGAAGGCATACCAAGGACAAGAAAATTGTGAATTGAATCTAAGTTGAGGTCCCATTAAACCTAAGATTTGACAAGATACGTTGTGAAAGATACAGTGACAAAAAAAAAATAAAGAATAGTCCAACAGCCTCATATAGAAGTAGTACGCTATGTTGTATTCAGTTGATTACAATAACATATAGGAAGAAAATGTATTCCTCAATTAAAAACTACACCAGTTTAGTCCCCAATACTGACGGTATGGGAGGCAAAGATTGGATGCAGACTTGAACACAGGCATTAAATGCACATCTGCACGTCCTCAAGTTCAGAATGTCTTCCTTACTTTCAGAAGAATCAGAACTATGGGTCCCCAAAACAAGAGTTTAAGTCTCTATTAAGCTATTCAAGGTGAAAATCAAAGCACCTACATTACTAGAATTTGGATAAAAAGAAGCTTTGATATGAAATCTTTGTACTCGGGTAAATGGGCTCCTTAATTTTTTTCAATGTGTTTGTGGACAATATGCTCAATCCTGTAAAACAGCTACGTATAAATATACTGTTCCCATTATCCTTGAACAAAGTTTAACATTCTAGTGACAATTCCTGCAACCATCACATAAAAGTTTATAGAAAGACCAGTCCGCCCCCTGCCCCACCCCAATCTTCTAATCTTTTCCGTTTCATTCTCTTTTCTTTTCTCCTCGTCCCTCATTCCTAGTCAACCATTATGAGATCTTCGTCCTTAGATTTGTTTCCTCTCTTTTTCACTAAGGATAAACCCCTAATCATACAACAGTTTGATTTCCTAATCTATCGTAGGCCAAGGATCCCGCATTTGAGGTTGTTACAGTCTCACGATAAAGGTAGAGGCGGTTATGGCAGTGGCGGTGGTGAAAAGGGAGGCGGCGATAGTGAGCAGGGAAGTCTGCAACGGAAAAGAGGAGGTGGGTCCACATTGGTACATTTCAGATTGAAAAGAAGGAAGTGAGGTGGGCATCAGTGGGTCACATTGTTGAACAGAAATCCAGCGGAGTTCGGCATAGGCAGTTTCAGGCCACCAACAGGAGACAAGCTGGTACGGAAGCAATGTTGGTGGAAAGGGAGGCAGCATCAACGGCAACGGTGGCAGCGGCTTCTATAGTAGCAGTGAGGGGCTACAGTAGCAGTGCTATGGTGCCAGTGTAGCGGTTCCGTGCACTGGCAGCAAGAGTGGTTTTGAGGCTGTGCTTCATATGTTCGACCGTGTGATTGGCATGTTGTCAGCTACACTCTTTTATGTTGTTTTATTGGCTTTTTGTTGCTTTTGTATTGTTTTATTAGTTGTTCCTTTTATAAAAAATTGTAAGATTGCGAGGCGGGTTGAGAGTTCGCTAGTAGCAACATCACGAGAGTTCATGTTTTCTCTCTGAACCGCTATCATGTATTTCTCTTCGTAGGTACCCATTTAATGGTTTGATCATAGAATTCATGAAATTTCCCTTTCCCTGTACAAAAAAGTTCATTGAAATCTTGAAACATCTGAATATCTTCAATGCATTGTATTCTTGTACCCCAACTATCTAGCAACAACAATCTAACACACAACAAACTTTTAACGAGCCATTTGTTCTCATTTTGAATTGCTCTTTCTATTCTTCGTATGGTTCAACGAGGGAAAAGCAAGCTTTTAGATACTTTTAATTTTCTCTATGAGACACCAAATTCCCTTCTTTTGTCCAGAGAGATTTCTAGACACGTTTTGATTGAAATGAGGGATTTGAAATTTGTACGAAGTCGGTGGTCAGTCTGGTTCTGGTCCAAGGATTAGGAAGTAAATTTTCTTTTTTGGTTGTAGTGCTAGCCCAGATGATAGATCTATTTTTTGGCGATAAAAGAATTCATGGATATCGAAATAAACTACGTAGAGTTCAACATTTGATTTTTGTTCATGCGTTTCCATTAGGTTTGTTTTTCACTATTTCCGAGCGCAAGGGCCTATTTTTGTTCATGTGTTTCTTTTAGGTTTGTTTTTCAACATTCACTTAATCGCTAGTACTAATAATACAAAATACCAAAGTCTGACTATGCGCCAAACAACCAAGCCCTATGAGATTAAGATCCACCAACATATGTATAATACTTGTGAGCAAAATCATTGAACATTGTGTAACCAGACAATAACACATACACACACATTTCAATTGAAAAAAAAAACAATTACCTTCAAAAGTCCAACCGTAGCACCGAGGAGCGACGGAGAGCATCGAAGTCAGCAATGCCGAGGCAGTGGCAGTGTGAAACGGCAGCATCGAGTCGACACTCACGCAGCTCATCTCAACAGGAGACCTGTTCAACGCAAAAAATTAATTCTCCTTATTCCATTTATCAAAGTTAAGATCCAGAAAGTGAAAAGAGTAGTGACTAGTGAGTGGTAGAGCAACCTGAAAATGCGAGAGGAGAGGGGTTTTCGAGTCGGGAAGCAAAAGGGAGATTGCGCGGCCGCCTTCGGTTTAGTTCCCGCGGCCAGTCTCGCCCCGGCGCTTCGGGCTGCGGCGGCGGAGCGGAGGACGGACCTTGAGGCGGCGGCGTACATGGCGGTGGTTATGGCAACGGAATTCAATTGAGGGCCCAAAAAATGAATTCCTTTTTGTCTTGTGGGGTTTTGTTGGGGTTTTGGGGAAGGGGAAGGGGAAGGGTTAAATTAGAGTAGGGTTGAGCTTTCTTTTTAAACATTGTTTTCTAAAAAGAAAGTAATTTTAAGTTTAAATAATGAAAATGAAAAATAATTTTTTTTACCCTTTAAAAGATCTCAATGAGATCTATCAAAGAAGATTCATATTGATAAAAAAAATAAGCTTTTGAATTTGAAATTACCTTCATTTTCTAAAAAAAAAAAATTTTTTTTAACCGAAACAGAGCCTAATACTCTTTGAAATATTACTGACACCCCTTAACAGCAAATGCCATCATCTTCCCAGCAAAATGACTAAAATACCCATGTTTGAAGACATCAAAGTAAGAATGAAATCGGTTTGGTCGGTTCCGGCCATTTTTATCACCGAAACGGAGTTGTTCGGTTCGGAATGTTTAAAGCCGACATTGAATGATTTTTGCAATGACTCAATCGGTGTCAGATTTTAACATTCAAAATTGTTAAGTTTGGTCGCTCTCCAATCGGTTTGGTTCGGTGGATGTTACCCATTTGGAGGTTATAAACTCTTGAACCAATAGTTTTGTACTTTCAACCCCGAATAAAAACTCCAATTCACAAGGAAAGTGATTAGTGAGGGTGAAACATTGAGAGCAAAAATGGATGAATGGTAACGTGATTTGAACAAAAACTTTGTGGGAACTACTAGCCCTTTTGTAACCTCTTCAATCACGAAATCTGTGGAAGAACGGAGAAATTTTGCCACATCCAATCATAGATCTGGTGTTTGAAGCTATCAAGATGATTGTATCATCCTGTGAAAGTATTTAATTTTTGTAGAGATATGGACAAAAATGGACAATAGCTAGGGGAAGAGAGGGGGAGAAAAGGATTGAAAATTCAGGATAATTGATCTCCCTACCTTTTTAACAAGTTAGATATATGGCTAGGATTTAAAGTGGCATATCAAAATCTAATTGGTTCAGTTTGGTGTAATTCGTCTGTTCTACTCAAAATTAAAACTTTAAAACTAAATAAAAAATCAAGTTTTTTAAAGATTAAAAACCGAACCAAAATCAAATGATTAAAAAACTGACAGGATATATTAAAAAATGGACGGTTCAATCGGCTCAATTTTTTGGTTACAACTCTCGATTGTTCTGTTTGTATGTATTTTTTAACATTGCTCCCCCGGCCATTGTTGTTGTGTACAAGAACCTAAAATAAAATTAGGATCATAGATGTTTTGCGAACTTAGAGAATCACATAGACATTGCTAAGTTAATGGAAAGAGGGAATGTTGAGGGCCTAAAGAATGAATTTCTATTTGTCTTGTGAGGTTTTGTCGGGGTTTTGGGAAGGGGCCGGGCTATTCGCACCCACAAATTTACTCCCATACCCCACTATATTTCGGCAAGCGGTTGTTGAAAATCATAAATAACATTTCGGTAAATAGTTGTTGAAAATAAGATTATATCTCGGTAACTACATGTTGAAAATATATTCAATTTTCGGTAGACAATTGCCAAACATGCATTTTCGGTAAACAGCTGTTGAAAAAAACATCATATTTCCGTAATTGGATGCTGAAAATGTATCTCAATTTCGGTAACTAACTGTCGAGTCTAATTGAAAATTTTTAACGGGGTATGGGAGTAAATTTGTGGGTGCGAATAGCCCGGCCCTTGGGAAGGGGAAGGTCCGGAAGGAGGAGTTCAATTATAGTAAGGATAAATTACACTGACCTCCCCTATAATATGTTGAAATATCACTGTCCACCGTGGAAAACTTGAAATGTCACTGAAACCCCTTACTAGCAAACAACGTTTAACTTCCTAGCAAAATGACTAAAATACCCATTTTTTAAGACATCTGAGTAAGAATGCAATTGGTTCAGTCGATTTTCAGCCATTTTTATCATCGAATCGAAATGTTCGATTTGGAATGTCAAAAACTGACACTGAATGGTTTTTGCAATGACTTAGTCGGTGTCGGTTTTTAACACTCTGAATGTTAGGTTCGACCTCTCTCCGATTAGTTTGGTTTAAAATATTCCGATTTAAGGGTTTTAAAGACTTGAACTAGTTGTTCTGCACCTTTCAACCCCAAATCAAAACTCCAATTCGCAAGGAAAGTGATTAGTGAAGGTGAAAACATTGAGAGCAAAGATGGATGAACAACAATTTGATTTGAACATAAACTTCATAGGAATTACTAACCCTTCTTCAACCTCTTCAATTACGGAAGAACGGAGAAATTTGCCGCATCCGGTCATAGATATGGTGTTTGAAGCAATCAAGTAGATTGTATCATCCTGTGAAAAATATATAAGTTGTAGAGATTTGATAAAAAAAAATTGACATGGTCAAAAATAGACAATAGCCGAAGAAAAAAGAAGATTGAAAATTCAGGATAATTAGGTCTCTCTACCTTTTAAATAGTTAGATATAGAGCTAGAATTTAAAGTGGCATATCAGAACTTAGTTGGTTTTGTTCAGTGTAATTCTATGCGTTTCACCCAACTTTGAAACGAACAAAAAATTAAGTTTTTTAAAGATTCAAAACCGAATCAAATCATTAAAAAAAACCGATCAAACATGTTATAAAATGGACTAGTTTTTCGGTTTGTTTGCATTATTCATTGTTTCTCCTACCATTGTAGTTGTGTATGAGAAACCTAAAATGAAATTTAGGACCATGGGTGGTTCGCGAATTTAGAAAATCACGAAGACGTTGCTAAGTTAATGGAAAGAGGAAATGTTGAGTTGAGGTGTATATGTGGATGTGAGTGTGGGTTACTTGCGAGGTCCTCCTTGTGATTTGTGTTATCTCTCGGGCAAAGTCATAAATCGTGATTAATAGGGTTAAAATCTCATATAAAATTATGCATGATATATTTTTTTATGTAGAAGAAAAAAAAAATCTTTTGAGCTGTAATATACAATGCTGCTTATTAAATTATAGGAGAAGAAAATTTATTTCTTAAGTGTCTTTGATGACTTTTCATATGGTAAAAGTTAGAGGTGGCAATCTCAACCTTCATTTCTTAACCCATCCAAATTCGTCCACTTATAACCCAATCTAATCCGCTCATATTGTATAATAGGTTAATATGAGTTGGACCCATATAAACCTATATTTACATGGGTTTAGATGGGTTAAAAATGAGTTCAATATGGGTTAGAACTAAAATACCCATTCTTGCACAAAAGTTAATCACTTCTTGTATGGGACCAAATTCGTTCTTCTTTATCCACTTCAATCAGATTCCCTTGCAAATTCTCTCTCTCTCTCTCTCTCTCTTAGACATTTTGAAAGAACTAAACTAAAACAAGTCTGGATTTGGCAAGTTAAATGGGCTAATTTTTTTCTGTCTTTAATCAAGAATTTTTTGTATTTGATAATTTTGCTCTAAACTTTTCAGTCATCCATTCGCGCAATTAATTTGCTGAGATTGGTTTTCAATTATGACCGGTCACAATTAATTGTTACCGGTCATAATTGATTTTCAATTCGGATCATCCAAAAACACTTTGGACGTGCGCGATTGGTCTCCATAAATCCTTCTTTATGGAATGGTCCGTGTAACGCCCCGATTTTCAGAAATAAAATCGGAGGCATTAAATATTAATTTTTGAAAATTTATTAAATTAAATTCAAAAATCCCAAACGGATAATTCATCTTAAAGATTCATCTATTACAAACCATTGTGAAAATACTGAAAATAGTCTTCGTGGTAATAATCTAGACAAAATAACATAGCTATCTTATAAGATCGATACGGATCCCAAGCGTATACTGGCTCAGTCTCCATATCCGGATTCATCTCTAGGTAGTATCGCCCGCCTTTAGGGTCCTGAGTCTCCACTTGATTTTCTGCAAAATCTGACACGGATGCCAGACAATCCATGCCTGAGTGAAAAAGTTCACCCCGTAATATAATCCAACCCAATCACCCCTCCTTACGTTACAGCTAGCAGGTAACAATATATCATCAATGCAGAAAAGTAAAACACCCATAAATCTATTCATTATCGATCGATAGCCTAACAACAAGGAAAATCTAGTCATGCCCAGACCATAACTAGGGTTTGCCTATCTTAATCACCACATCAAAATCACCAAGGGGTTCCCACCAATTCTATCATCACAAAATATCGCTGGACCACCAAGTTTTATCATCGCAAAACGTCACTGGACCACCTGCCAGGTTTTATCATCACAAAACATCTCTGGCTTATCCGCCAGGTTTTATTATCGCAAAATATCACTGACCAACCGTCAGGTTTTATCAAAACATCACTGGGCTTACTTTGTCAGGTTTTATCATCAGAAAATATCTCTGGCCCTATTCGCCAGGTTTTATCATCGCAAAATATCACTGACCAACCGTCAGGTTTTATCAAAACATCACTGGGCTTACTTTGCCAGGTTTTATCATCAGAAAAATATCTCTGTGTTAGATATTTTGGCACTTTCCGGGGTTGTCCAAAACCTCCATTGATGTCTTTGCTATCGTCTCTATTTAATTGTAATGGGTAGGTTCTTATGGGATAGTTGCTCGCTCAATATTCCTCCCATTATCTGCACCAAGTTGACCGCTGCAATTGAGTGAGAGGTAAAAGCATTTCACAGCATATCATGCATAGTATTTCCGAGATTCAAAATTCTATTTGTGCACGTTTCCCTCTCCGGTAAATCTCTCGGAAAATTAGTTTTCCATATATATGTATCCTAAATCAATTTTCTTTGAAAAGACCGAAAATTTGCTTTCCATTTATGTATCATTAGAAGATTTTGGTTTAAAGGAAAAATTGAATTATAAAAGGGTTTGACGCTATAGGGATTTGTTACCCCAGAGAAGAGTTTTATTATTTGCTTTTATAACAAAGAAAAGAAAGGGTTGCACGACTGTTTTTTTGTTTCGGTGGAGGCGAGAGTTTTTGTTTGTTCATAAAAGAAAGAAAGGGGGGCACGGCTGTGATAGGTTTTCGACGCAGCCCGTATTTCGTTTTTGTTTATATTATTCTTGCCCACACGAGGAAAGTTTCAAGGAGGAAACCTTATTTTTCCATTACGTTCTTGGTTCTAAAAATTCCTTGAATGTTTTTGGGTTTTTCAAGATCACGTTACACATCATATCATTCATTCTTTCATTGTTCGTGGTTCTTGGTGCCGTTTGCTGCTGTGGCCGAATCTTTTGAAAATTGATTCGGAGCCGGTTGAATCCGGAGATCGGGCGTGAAATTCGTGGTGCATCTATTGGATCTTGAAGAAGCTCTGGGGAGCATCGGAGATTGGCGAGAATAGGTAAAGGCTTGGGTAAGGTTTTTGCTATTTCGCAATCTGTACTTCTTTTCGATTAATAGAATAAAGCAGTAGCGTTAGGCCGTGGTTTTGGCTTAGGGTTACTTAAGACCCTAAGTTTTTCCACGTAAATCGTGCGTATCCTGTCTCAATTTTTATTCTACTGCACTACTTATTTTTTGGTTTGGATTAATCGAGATAATCAACCCGTTCATCTATATTAGTTTTTAAAACAGAAAATTGGTATTTTTTATCAAAACTCCTATTCACCCCCCCTCTAGGAGTAGTTTGAACGGTTCCGCATAATTTCACTCTGGCCCTATCCGCCAGGTTTTATCATCGCAAAACATCACTGACCAACCGTCAGGTTTTATCATCGTAAAATGTCACTGACCAACCGTCAGGTTTTATCATCGTAAAACATCTCTGGACTAACCTCCAGGTTTTATCAAAATATCACTGGGCTTACTTTGCCAGGTTTTATCAAAACATCACTGGACTACCCTCTAGGTTTTAAATCATCACTGGACTCCCGCCATTTTCAATTCATCACTTCCAACTCATCATATCTCAAAATCCTACCTGCAGGCAGATCTAAAAATAAACTTTCCAATTTATCCATTACTTAACACCGTCTAAGTGAACTCTACTTGCATACCACCTCATGTCTCTAGGTTCCAATCTAACATATCAATCACAAATCGGAGCAGTATACAAATAATCACAATAATAATTGAAATAAATAATAAGCGTAGAAATCACGTAACTTTTTATGAATAGGCCGTTGCCCTTAATCTTGTATGGCCAATAAGTTAATAATGTAAGAAACTTTTATCTAATAAAAGTTTTTATAAAAATAATTAAATCTAGGCTTGTATAAATTTTATTTAAGAAATTAGATTGATTAAAAACTAATTAAATTAGGTAAAAATATTAGAATAATTATCATGACCTTAATAAGAGTCTTAAAGGTTCTATGCAACCAGTTGAGTGTCCAAAGTTGGGTCCGGAGAGTCGCGGAATTAATTTTAATGAAGACGTTAAATAAAGTGGCCGAAAGTGAAGTAAATAGATAATAAATAATTTACTATTAAAAATATGTTGAGATTAACAAAGTTTCATCTTCGGAATGTAAGGAGTATAAATAAAATTACTCGGACATTAATAATAAGGTTTATAAGGTCGTAAAGTAATTTTGATTGGAAACACTTTAAAAATAAAAATAAATAGTAAATTTAATAAAATAAATATGACATCAGTAGGATATCATATTTGAGACGCGAGGAATCTAGGAAAAATAGTTTGGGTGTTAAAAACATCATTCGGAAGGTCGCAAAGATTTTTCATTTGTAAAATCTTGAATGATAACGAATAAATAATTAGTAAATAGATAAATAAATAAATAAAATATGATATTAATAAGGTATGAACTTTGAGGTGTGAAAAGTCTAGGAAAAATAGTTCGGGGGTCAAAAATAGAGTTCGGGATGTCGCAAAACACTTTCAAAATATTTAAAATTACTTGATAAATTGAACTGATATAACTAAAACGTTTTATACTAAGATGATATTATACTGTAAGAAAATAATATCAAGTCAATAGTTTTTCATGATATTAATATCAAAAAGATTGTAAAATAAATATCAAAAGGGTCATCTTCTACGTAAATAATTACAATTAAAGTGTCGGGTTCAAAAATAATATCAAATGGTGAATCTGGTAGAAACGTTCTTTTTTTCCACGATTTTCGATGCATGGGTCCATTTGGGCTATTGGGTTACGCATAAAAACACTTAATATACTTAGAGAAGTGTTTGGATGAGATTATAATACCTCGATTGGATCAAATTGAATAAAAAACGAAACTTGAATTTTTGGAGGAGGTGACTTTGGTTCTTCGATCGGGAGACTTTGGGACTGAATTGGACGATGTTTGGTGATGCTAGGAGTTGCAGGAAGAGTTTGGAACGATCGAATTGGATTTCGGTTGGGTCTTGGTACGAAACCCACTTTTCTCTCTCTTACTTTCTCTCTCTAAAACTCTATGGATTGGAGCTTCGTTTTCTTCGAATTTTCTCTCTTTTCTGGACTGGTGGGGCGTGGGAAGTATCGTGGTATGCCATAGGGTCGGAGTAATTGGGTATTTATAGGTAAATTTTGGAATAGAAGGATAAAATTGAATTTAATCGGAACTCAAACTCTTGGGCTTTGAGATGGACGAGATAAGGATAATTTCGTGATCCGGAAGGAGGTAGAGTATATATCTATGAGATAAATAAGATTAAGATAATTTTATTGGTATATATCTATTAAGGAAATAATTTTATTATTACGAATAATATTTTTCTCTTTTAATGATATTATTAATGCTATTAATAATATTAACTCTATTATATTAAAAAAAAAGGGTCGAAAATCCGGGTTGTTACA
The DNA here is from genome assembly GCA_019656295.1 of Rhododendron mucronatum var. ripense. Lineage (NCBI taxonomy): Eukaryota > Viridiplantae > Streptophyta > Magnoliopsida > Ericales > Ericaceae > Rhododendron > Rhododendron mucronatum. The sequence goes on along the minus strand of BPLT01000003.1, from coordinate 9,727,845 downwards.
GTCCGCAAATAAGATTTTCTGTTAAAGGACAGAGAAGAGGACTCGGGTGGGTTTGGATTGTTAAGTCAAAATGATTTTTTTTTTGTCTTTATTTAAAAAAATTTCGAATTTGTTAATTTTACTTTAAATTTTTGTAATTTTTTGATTCGTCTCGTCAAGAGAAATCGGAAAAGTAATTTTATTTTATCGAAACTCATAAAGAAAAAAGTAACTACAAAAGTTTAACGCAAAATAAACAAATACAAAAAAAATTAAATAAAGGAAAAAAAAAAGTCACTCAATTTTTAAACCAAAGGCACCCGAAGCCAGCGTTGGTATACCGGATATTTTAGCTTAGGGAGAAAAAGAAGTAGAACGGGTAGGGTCGGATGAGTTTGGACCATAATTTTTTAATTTTTTGATTCTTCTATTTGAATATATAGAACCAATAATCGACAAAAAAATTGACGCGGAACGTACAAATTGAGTTTTAATCATAAAATTTTACTTTTCTGAATCCTCTTATTGAGACAAATCCGGGGGGGGGGGGGGGGGGGGGGGGGGGGGGAAGGGTCTTGTTTTGACCCGACTCGTTTTAACTCATTTACATTTTGACCCATATTCGACCAGCCCATATTTGACCTAGAACCCGTTTCAACCAGCCCAAACCCGTTTGTTTGCCATCTCTAGTAAAAGTCATACATGTAAGAATCATCTTGTATGCTATGAAGTATGAACTATATATTTTTTCTTGGAGACTCAACGATTTATCCATTATCTGTTTATCACCAGTTAATTGGGCTACAGGTTCTTCAAATTGTACATACTAAAAATAATTTTCTTTTGTTTTGGTGAAATACTTTTGGACAATTTTATCAACTTCCAAACAATAATACTCTTTTAAAGAGGTTAAATTTATGGATTAAGTTTCAAAGCTATCACACTAATATAAATATTGGATAATTTAGTAGAATTAAGTGACTCCACTTGAACCTAACTCTCTCCCTCCCCTCATTGTTACTCTTTTTTTGAACGGCAAAGAAATTTCCATTAATCATAAAGATGCCAATATGGAAGCAGTACAATAAAAAAAGCAAATGCATCGAGAGAGCTTTAAAGAATATTGTACCCTCATAGTGCTGCAACTCGTATCACTTAACCCCTCATTGTTACTCATTAGTCATTTCAGGGCAGTTGAGTTTTTGGATTGTTGTGTTTTGTTGCATTTTTCATTGAGAGGCCCAAAAACGAATCCATAAGTTCTGGTCCGTAAATGTGGTGGATAATCGGGTCGGGAAAAATTTAGAGCCTAGTGGTCCAATTCCAATATGTTTGGTCAATGAATGCTGGTGTTGAAGGGGTCGCTGACAATTTTCCGCTTGACCAAAAAAAAAAAAAAAAGAAGTGGTCGCTGACGTGGCCCAATCAAGAGTCATCTTCCAATTAATGCACCAGCCCCACTTAACATTTCTTTCTAACGGCGTAGATGTATGAGCATCCGTAATGGTAATAATCAAAACTAATAATTAAAATGTTCCACGTCAGCATTTGATTATCCATTTAGTTCAAAATTAAATTTAACAACCTCTACCTCCACATTGGTTAACTTTGCATCTCTAACCAAAAAAATCCTCACAATACACAATGCACATTTGTCCAATTGCAAGCGAATCACGCACCCGACCACACCAAATTATTCGTCTCGATGAGACAATACCGATGTGGGGTGTTTTTGAGTTTTGAGTTTGGTTATTGAGTTTTGGTTATTGGTAAAAGTTGTTAAGTTTGGTTATGGAATGGGTGAAATTTGGTTATTTGCTAAAGGACTTGTAAATTTGCTTATTCCAATGTGGGGTGTTTTTTTGAGTATTGTTGTTAAGTTTGCTTATCCATATTCATTTGCTTATTACATTGCGGATGGTCTAATATGGAGTAATTTTGTTTGGGTTTAAAAACGTCAGAATCTTAAGTCTTTATTTTCTCGTCCACATCGGCCTTTTTACATTTTGGACCAATTTATAACTTAAAAACTATTTTATTACTTTAATTACTATTTTTTAAAATATCTACTGTATCATACTCTCTATTCTAATTAGATCCTATAAATGTAATATTTTCTTTGTCTATTTCTACATTCTTTATTAGTATTTTCTTTGCCGTTTTGGATCAACAGTGCTACTCTTACCGAACGCGTGTAGGACCCGTTTCAGATTTTACAAAAAAAACTCATAAATTTTAAAATAATTTTTTATGGGATCCTGTAAAAAATCAGTTCCGACGGATGAGCAGTTTCGCCCCTACGAATCCAGAAAAAATACTTACCGATATCTGTTGAAGTTGATTTTTTACAGGACCACATAAAATATTATTTTAAAATTTATGGACATTTTTTTTTATATTTTTGTGAAACTTGAAATTGGCCCCACACATGTGTAGTAAAAATCAACTAGACCTTTTGTTGTTTGGATTGGGACGTGGAACAAGGTATGAGATGAAGACAAAATTCAATCAAAGCCAAAAATATTAGTAAAATACTTCTAAAGGAGTGAACAGTGCCTCGCTTAATGAAGCAAGCAACTATATAGCAAATGTTAATTTCCCAACGAGGCTCGTGAAGTCCTATTTTCACGCCTTTCCTCTTTATTTTAGTTTTTAAAGAGGAGTAAAGAGTGAGATGTGAATGCTCTAATACACCCATTTATCTTTCTTTATTATTCTGCTGCTGTCGGACAGTTTGGGAGATACTTCTACCTATGTATATTCTCAGAGAGGTATATATGCGCATAAAAATAATCAAACAAAACTTATGTAAAGGTGTTAAGTACCCGGGAAAAAAAAAACCCTAATTGCTTCATATACTTTTTTTTCCAACTTTTTGTGCGGTAGAGTTTGAATGTTATCGATGTATTTTTCAGATTCTGACCAATGGACACCGAAGTGGGCCCCACATGCCGGTCAGTGGCCGGCCACCGACTCCCCCAATCAGTGGACGTAGTGTTTCTGTTACGACTATAGCAAAAACGGATCTTGGTTGAGGGTGTTTATGCTAGTGATTTTTCCAAAATACTTGTTCAAAAGTCAAAATTTTTTATTTTTCCGATTTCTCTCATCCTTAATCATATCACATTAAAATTTGGTGTAAAACTAATAAGCGCAAAAAAAATTTGTATGAGGACAAAACCCAAAAATTGTGGTGCATAAGTTAATCATGTTTTGGGTAAGAAGACAATTTCACTCCTTTAAAAGTTATATAATCATTCGACCCTTGTCGTTGCTCCTTTAAATGGGGGTTTCGAAAGCATGCATAGAAAAGGGACTAGATTGTAGGTAGGGTAGCCTAGTCGAGCTTTAGGTTGCTCGAACTCGGCTCGCTAGAAAAAGAGGTCGGCTTGAGCTCGAATCGAGCTACTACAAGATGGCGAGATTAAATATCTCAACTTGAGCTCTCGAATGGGAAATGGCTTAAAGAAGCAGAGGCTTGGTGCTGAACTTACGGAGGATTCTCTGTGTACTAGGTTAAAACTTTCGATGTAGGACTAATTCGATTGAGGAACTTTTCATTTGCCTTTACTTTTGCTTGTCCTACATCAAAAACCCAAAGACCCACTAGCCACCAGGCATTTCTTGCGCTATAAATGCTTTCACTTCCTTTTCTTGTGCGTTGATTGGGCTTTCACCAACATCTAACTTATGCTAGCTGTACTTGGCACATTAAATTAAATATAGTAGTCATGGCTTGGCTCGCGAGCTCATTCGAGCCGAGCTCTTAGTGACTCGAGCTCGGCTCGTTTTTCAAACGAGCTGAGATATCTGGCCCAAGCTTGCTCATTTATAGTTTGAGTCGAGGTTGAATGAGCAGGGATATCGTATCGGAGATGCTACCCACACAAACAAAATGCACACATATCAGGTACAGATCATAGTGGGCCCCACATAAATGATCTAAGTTGTTCATTAAATGTAAAATATTTTTTTTTACGGAATTTCGCAAAAACAAACTCAATCCGATACCTAAAGGTATTTGATTCAATTATGTAACTTTTCATCCAAGTTTCAGGTTAATGAAAAGTTGGATAATTGAATTGGGAAACTATATGTATCGAATTAAGCTTATTTTTTGCGGAGGTCCCCGAAAAAATGTTTTACATTTAATGAACGGTTTGGATCGTTTGTGTGAGACCGTTATGGACCCCACATAATGATATGTGCAAGATATGTGTGCATTTTATTTGTATTAACAGACTTTCTGATATCGTATTATACTCTCTATATCATTTCAGAGTAATGTTATATGTACCGACTGGGGGGAGGGAAATCGTACCGCCGGCCGCCGGCGGGCCGTCTTCGGCCACCGGGAATAATAATGATGGGGCCTTACGTGGAAATCAATGGTATCCGAGATGTGTAAGGTGGCCAAAGACGGCCCGCCGGCACTCGTCGGTACGATTTCCCTCCCCGGTCGGTATTTATATCATTTTCGACCATTTCATTTGAATCACAATTAACTTTGTACAGAGACAATTAAAAAAAGGGTAAATTATAGTTAACCCCCTTTAACTATCGTTCAGAGACACTTTACCACCTCTAACTATTATTTTTAACACTTAACCCTCTCTAACTAATAAAAACCCTTCTTCTGTTTGTATTCTGTTAAAAATTGGATGGTAAATGTCATGTGCAAGTCACATGCCATCCCATTTGAAATTTATGGACGCTACTACCCTTCTCTTTTCCAGATCATTTTTTTTCTCATATGTCTCTCTCTCCTTACCTTACCAAAGCAATCTCTCTTCTTCCCCACCACTTCTGTCTACGACTCTCTCTCTCCAAATAGTTCGGCCCAGAAAATGACCCTAAGCGACGTCGGGAACCTCAATCGGTTGGTGATTCTGAAGTAGCGCGCGGAAGTATTTCCCTCTAGATCTTCCAGCAACGACAAGAGATTCCTCTTGAACTTCGAGGATCGTAATGGGAAGCCATGACGGTTCCATTACTTGCACTGGAACAGTAGCCAGAGCTACGTCATGACAAAATGGTGGATCTGGTTTGTCAAGGAAAAGAAGCTCGACGCCGACGAGGTGATATCATTTCTTACCAGCGGGATTAACTGCAGCGCCAACAGGTTTAGAGGTGGGTTTCTTGGGTTTTTCCATGGGGTTTAGAAGCGATGGGCTTGATGGTGAAATCGGAGGCAGTATGGGGGTTGGTTCGAGCGGCTTTCGGAGTCGGATCTTGATTCAGAGTCTAATTGGGGATTAGGGTTTTGTTGTTGTTGGGGTGGGTTTTTGGACAGAGGGTTTGTTGTTCTATACCTGTTGATTTCTTTTTCATCTTTAAATGACTTCAAATGATTCAGATTTTGTGGTTTATTTGGGTAGTTCTTGATTATGATTTTCTTCTTAGGTAAGGATGTTCATTGACAGGAGGCGTCCTGAAATTCCCCCACAATTTAAACACCCAAAGATTTAGGCACTCCTTTTTTGCTCCGAATCGAGATTTTGGGATTAAGGAAAGAAATGGGTTGATGTTCAGAAAAAAGAGAGGAAAGAAATGGATTTTTGGCCTTTGCAGATGAGTGTTTTTGCGAAGGGCAAAACGGTAACTTCAGACCCCTCCGTTACGGAAGTCAGCCGGATAAGAGTTTCCATTAGTTAGAGGGGGTTAAGTGCCAAAAATAATAGTTAGAGGTGGTAAAGTGTCTCCGAACCATAGTTAAAGGGGGTTAACTATAATTTACCCTTAAAAAAAAAAACAAATACTTTGTTCGGTTCCCATTTTAGTTTTAGTTTTAGTTTTGTTTTCAATCATTACTCTACTACTTTTTCCAATCATTACCCTATTTTTTCAATTATTACTTTCTCATCTCTCTCTATCTCTCTCCAATCATTACCCCTATTTTCAATCATTACTCTATTTCTCTCTCCATCCACTACCAAAACTAAACTAAACTAAACTCCCAACCAAACACAACCAAAGAAGCTTTGTACAGACTCTACAGAGAGTTCCTCGTGCGTTATAACAGAAAGTATTAAGGAGTGAAGTGCAAATTTCAAATTGCTCTTAAATGCTCTTAAATACAAGAAAGTCACCGCCTCTTTTATTTTTTTGATTATTAGTCACCGCCTCTGGATCCATAAAAAACCCACAACGGTCGACGACCCCCCTTTCTTTTCTCTCAAGTCTGGACTATCTCCTCAAACCCCTCATCTCCATCTTTCTCCCCTCAACGCAGTTCCATTGGCGCTCGCTCGCTCTCTCTCTCTCTCTCTCTCTCTCTCTCTCTCTCTCCTCAACGCAATTACATTGGCGCTCTCTCTTTCTCTCTCTCGGGCCTTCCACGCACGGACAAACCCTAGGGTTTTTATTTCTCTCTTCTCCCATACTCCCACCCTCCCCATTCGAACAATCACTATGGATATACTACAGTCCTACTCAGAACATGACATGGACGACGACGACCACCCCCTCTAACAACCAGACAAGTCAGTACCAAACCCTAGTTCCACCGCCTCCGACCACTCCTCCCCCGACTCCTCTCTACTCCGCACCCTCTCTTCCAAATCCGCCGCCCCCAAATTCGACGACACCATGCTCGCCCTCACAACCGCCGCCGGCGCGGCCAACCGAGCCTGTCTGTGAATCCGTCGACTCTAGGCGGCATTGTTGTTTCCCAAGCACCGCACGCCACCACCGCCGAACCTAACGAGGAGTATTCGCTTCTACTACCGACGACGAGTTCAGGTCAGACCAAGGTCCCCGAGGTTGAGGTCTATCTCCACCGGCGATGAAAAGACCCCATCGACATGTTCAAGTCGGGCCTCGGCGGGTGGTATCAGAACCAGATCGAAATAGGAGGTATCCTCAAGAAGTACGGCTTTAATTTCGTCTTCGCCTCTGCTCTCTTACCTTATAATATGATCCGTTTTATATACCCATCGAGCATTGAGCGGTGCGTTTAGATTCATGTTCGTACAACTCATTATGTTCCTACACAGATGTTCCATATTTAGATTTAGACGAAGAAAATTTCGATCTTAGTCATGAGCAAGAAGATTTCGATTCTGTTTTTTTTACTCTAATCGATTGTTTTTGTTTTTTTTACTATGAACTCCAAGTTTAGCTTTTCCTCAATCCGAAAACCCTAATCGATGCACAAAGTCGATAGTTTATTTGAAGTACGAATTCTAATTTTGATTTTGAACCCTAGTTGTTAGTATTGGTCCGTATGATGCAAATTTTGCTTCATAATAGTAGAAAATTTCGTAGAACCTTGCTGACTGCTGTTAGGTCATAGTTAGAAGTTTGTTTTTGCTGGTTCTATTTGTGTTGTTCATATCTTGACTCAATTTGGGGCTTATGTTGATAGTCTCTCCGGTCTTGAAGGTATTGCAAAGTTTGTCACTATGAAAATGGATGGTTCATATCAACATTTGGCAGATCATACAACCTTTAGGACTCTGAAATTATTGTTACAAAGTATCCATATCTCAACAAACTCCTTAACCTTCACAAAATTCAATGCTAAGGTACAAAAGTCACATTAGTATACCAAGAAATATATATTCATCTCATCCAATTGGCTTTTGCTGCTTAAAGCCCCGTTCTAGTTTCTTGAAAAAGAAACTTTTAGAAAAGGAAGGTAATTTCAAGCTAAAAAATTATGTGTTTACGCAAATAATTTTTTTACAAATATGGATCTTGTTTGATAAATCTCATTGAGATCTTTTAAACGGTGCAAAAAAAAATTAAAAAATTATTTTTCGTTTTCATTATATTTGAGCTTGAAATTACATTCTTTTTGAAAAAGAAGGTTTAAAAAAAGAAGCGGAACGGCACCTAACTGTTGGCTTGTCCAATGCTTCAATTTTTAGTTGTCTTCCTTGAGTATCATGTAAGTCATGCCTTTGTCCTTTCCATATTCTCTATATTGGTCTTTTTCTCTGTCGAAGGTGAAAGGAAAAAGACAGATTAAGTTAGCATGTATGAGTGAAGAGTAGTTGTAGATTTCAGGGAATCATGCATCTCTCTTGGAATAAAAGATTAGGGAGCTGCTACATTTTGTGAGATCTTTCCTTCATTTGGCATTGAATTGAAGTTATACCACCAATTTGTGTGTATATATGCAGCTGGAGATTTGAGAAGAAAAAGAAGATTCAAGTGGGAGCTAAAGGTTCTTCACATTATTGGATTTCAGAAAATGTCGAATATGACTAGGTAATCCTTTTCCTTGCAATGTTTTTATTTTTCCTTGAGATCAAGGGTTGCATAATTAGTTTGGTTTTTGAGGATGGTGGATTGCCAAATGGAATTGAAGTAGTGTATTATTCTTGCGGGAAGGTTGTTCATATCAATGGTATGATGAGTGTATCTATTTGGAGTAATTTTGATCATGTGAATTAATTCTCTTTTGTGAAATAATAAAATCGCGTGAGGGTTATTAAGAGGACCTGCAATATTTTTTCATTGTTGCAACTCTGACGTTTTTTTGTTATTGCACTCTAGTCTCTGAAAGTTCTGTTTAGGAGTATTCTTATTTATTTATTGAATAAGCAAGTCTGCCATCACAGATTGAAGCGCACGCTGCTTGAGCCTCACGCAAGACACCGTAACTCATTTCTTTTTGCAACTTTAGTTGTCGGCAACTTCTTGATTCAATCAATGGGCTATTTATCATTTTCTAACTGTTGTCTTTTTCCCCCGAATTACCAATATAGCTACTCTTAAATTGGGGTTTCTTTCATTGAATTTGCAATCTCTCTATTGAAAGGTTGTGAGCATTTTGCCAAGGATAAGGAAGACCTATGCATCATCTTCGCCGATAGTGGGAGCCTATTGCTTTGTGATGTACGCCCAAGCGCCTTCCATGTAGGTGAAGTTCAAACTCCTACATAAAATGATATTTGTGGGTTGCTCTTACAGAGGTTTGGAAGTTAATTAGTTGTGTATGATAATGTTTTTTTTCTTCCAGCTTAAAAATGGCAAGAATTGGTTTAAATTTTAATTAGTGTCCAAGTAAATAAATTGTAAGTTTAAATGCTGGGCATGTCTATGGTATCTCGCTGTGTATTATCTTCCTTTGCGCTAAGTAAAGTGATTATACCTAGCAACCTACATATTTAGCCCCAAAAACATAAAACATCCCTTTGGCCAAGTGTCCCGTATTGATTGTTGTAGGATACATGACTGTTAATTTTCTTTGCAAAGGATCATTCTTCCTTTTGCATGGGGAATCCAGAACTGGTATTGTGGTTACGTATATGGTGTTCGAATGCTTGTCCCAGATAGTTTGTCTTTAGTTTTTGGGAAAATGACGGCCCAGGACGTGTTTTGATAATTAATACTCGCCAAGGATATGCTAAGAACATTTGTTAATGCTAAAAATGTCCTTGGTAGCTATTAATTATCAAAACACGTCCTTGGCCGTCATTTTCCCTTAGTTTTTTGCCTATGACTTTGACTTCTTGTTTTATATTTTGGTCTTGTAGCTTCTTTGATCTTTTTAGCTCCTGCATATCTTGCTTCTCTGTGTATCTCTTCCTCTCTTTCGTCTTGGTGTGGCGGGGTGTTTATTGCTTCTGCGGGCATTTAAGCCTATCAACTAATTAGTTTTCTGCCTATGACTTTGGCTTTTGTGGTTATTCCTCTCTTTTTTCGTCTTCTTCAGTTGATTTCTTGTTCTTTTAATTCGTTCTTCTAATTTTTTTTATCTTCTTTTTCTTCTGTTAATCTTTTTCTTGAGTTGATTTCTTTTTCGTATTGAGTTGATGCTTTTCTTCTTTTTCAGTTAATACCTTATTTTCTTAAATTGATTTCTTCATATTTTTCTTTGTTGATTTCTTTATGTTTTTTCTTTCCGGTGATGAAAACTCTTCGCCATATCCAGCTGAAGTTCTTTATCTTCAATTAAGTTATTTTTCTTCTTCTTCATCGTTTGATGTTATTTTTCTTCTCTAGTTGATTTCTTGTTCATTAGTTGGTTTGTTCTTCTTCAATTGATTTCTCCCTCTTCTTTTTCTTTAGCTAATTTCTCCTGGGGTTAGATACCTAGACACCCCTTCGCGAAAACGTGATTGTCTGAAAGCCCTCTCCAAGAATTTTCGCTACGGAGAGACCCCCTCATTAAAGTTTTTATTTGGAGGACCTAACTCTGTTGGATGGAAATAAGAAAAGACCATTAAAGTTTTTTATGTGTTCTTCATCTTCATTAGTCGATTTCTTTAGTTCTTATTATTCTTGAGTTGATGATTGATGATGAACTTGTTCTTCAGTTGTTCTTTTTCACCTGTTCTTCTTCTCCTTATTAGACAATTGTTGTTCTTTTAAGTCATTTCTTTCCTTATAATGCTTATGTTAATATATACTAATTTTTTAGTTGTTGTACTTCATCTCAGCTCATTTAGTTTTCATTTTTCTCGACTGATGTTATTTTATTTTATTTCTTCTTCTTAAGCTAATTTCTTCTTCTTTTTCGAAATTCTTCTGATTTATTTATTTATTTATATTTTTCTTCCTCTTTACAGTAATTTTTTCATCTTAAGTTGATTTCTTTTACCTCTTCAATACATTCTTCGTCTTTTGACTTCTTCCTCCAATGAACTTCGTCATCATCATCTTAAGTTCACTTTCTTATTTCTCTTGATGTTCTTGTTTAATTGTTTTCTTCTTCTTTTATGATTGTTTTACTCTTCTTCTTCAGTTGATTTTTTTATTGTTCTTTTTTCTTTTTTTAAGTTGATTTCTTTTATTGATTTCTCCTCTTTTACTTCCTCATCAGTTGCTATCTTTTCTTGTTATTCTTCTTATTTTTTTTTTCTCTTCCTTTTGTTCATCTATAATGGATGTTCTATTCTTTTTTTTTTTCTTTTCTGTTGATTTCTTCTTCATCCATTTGTTTCCTCGTCATTTTCTTCCGTTGATTTTTTTTATTGGCAATACCACACTTTGTCTTAGCCAAAATTCTGAGAATAGATGCTCCACTTTTTTATTTTAATTTTTTTTAGAACGACGATATTGCACTTGACATTAGCCAAAGGCCGAGAACAGACACTACCTTGATCTTTTTTTTTTATTATCTGCAATAATCCACGTGACATTAACCAAAAGACTGAGAACAGATATTACGCTAAATATATTTTTTGATCAACAATACTACTCTTATTCTTTTTTTGATCAACGATACTACATTTGCTTTGTTTTTGATCGGCGATACTACATTTGATCTTAGCCAAAAGGTTGAGAACTGATACTACACTTCATCTTTTTTTTTTTTGATCGGCAATACTGCTCTTGATCCAAAAGGCCGAGAACAGATGCTATATTTGATATTTTTTTTGTTTTAAGGTGACACTACTCTTGATCATTGACGAAAGACTGCGAAGATATGCTGCACTTGATATTAGCCAAAGGGTTGGGAACATATACTGCACTTGCTCTTTTTTTTTAATCGACAATACTACACTTGATTTTGGCCAAAAGGACAAGAATAGATGCTACACCTAATTTTTTTTTATTAGCGATACTACACTTGCTCTTTTTTGATCAGGGATACTGCATTTGATCTTAGCCAAAAGGTCAAGAACTAATACTAGATTTTATTTTTGATCGGCAATACTGCACTTGATCTTGGCCACAAGGCTGAGAATAGATGCTATATTTGATATATATATTTTTTAAGGCGACACTACTCTTGATATTACCAAAAGACTGAGAACATATGCTACATGTGATCTTTTTTTTTTTATCAGCGATACTAAACTTGACATTAACCAAAAGGCCGAAAATGTATATAACAATTGATATATTTTTTTTATCAGTGATAGTACGCTTGATCTTTTTTTGATCGGAGACACTACACTTGATCTTAGCCAAATAGCGAAGAATTGATACTACAATTGATTTTTTTCTTGTGATCGGCAATACTACACTTGATCTTCACCAAAACACCGAGAACAGATACCACACTTGATCCTTTTTTGGATCGGCTAACATCTTAGCCAGAAGTCCGAGAACAGATGCTACACTTGATCTTTGTTTTTGGATCTGCGATACTATATTTGATCTTTTTTTGATTGGCGATACTACAGGTGATCTTAGCCAAAAGGCCGAGAACAGATTTTATACTTAAATCTCTTTTTTTGAATGGCGATACTACACTTGATCTTGGCAAAAAAGCTGATAACAGATGCTACACTTGATTTTTTTTTTTCTTTTCTGAAGTGCGATACTACACTTAATCTTATCCATAAGTCCGAGAATAGATGCTCCTTTTTTAAAGAACGGCGATATTACACTTGTAATTAGTCAAAAAACGGAGAACAGACACTTGATCTTTTTTTAATCAGTTATATTTCCCTTTACATCAACCAAAAAGCCGAGAACAGATACTACAAGTTTCATGAAGGGGTATGCATTGGTTGTGAGTGGCATCCGCTGGAACAAAGTAAAGTGGCAACTTGCGGGTGGGACGGCTTGATTAAGCTGGGCAGATTTCTAATCCTTGACTCAGAGTAGCACATTTTTATCCTGTAGTTTTCCGGTATGACTGCTTTATATCACATGATTATGTTGTTTATTTTGTCTCATTCTGGCTTATTTTGCACTATGGTTATGGTCTCTAGACTCTAGTAAGTAGTAAACTTATTTCAATTCCCTTAGGTGCTTTGCTTCCATTTGCCAAGCCTAAATAACTTTGGAAAGTCTCTGAAGTGATAAACTTTATTGACTCGTGTCTTGTGGTGGTATTAGGAGTGTCAGTCACGCATGGTAATGGATGGAAAGTTAGAGGGATAAACTCATACATACTTTCGTAGTTTCATGGAAGGGGTACATTCAAGTAACAATGCTTATGATGATTGAGAGAGAGAAAGAGAGGGAACTGGTGGTCTTACTGGATTCTAGATCCCACAGGCAAGGGCTAGTGGTTTTGTTTGTCACTCAATTTTTGTGTAAACGTTCCTCTTGATCGCTTTGCTTAAGTCCAAGTTTAGAGTATAATGTGCTAATAAGAAGATGGACCTCGGAAGCTTTGTTCTAAAAGTCGCTCGGCGCTAGTCAGGCGGTCAGCCACCTTCGAGCGATTAATCGGATTAATCGGCAATTAATCAACGCATATTAATTAGTACTCGGTGATTAATCGTTAGTCGGACCTAATCGGATAGGCTCTGCCAACGATTGCCGATTAATTCCTTGTTTTAGAACACTGCCCGGAAGTTTCATAATGGATCCGGCAAGCTAGACCCCATGCAAGGGTTTGGTGTGTCTTAGGTGTTTTGAGAAACAAGGGAAAAGATCCTGTGCAAGTGTGCATGGAGGAAGTTTGATGGTGTGTTGGTAAGGGAGAAACCTGTGGGACAACATTCATGGTTAATGTAGTGTGTTTTGGTTGAAAAGAGCCTCATTCCTTTGATGGCTAAGACCATTGTTTTCTTGTTTGACGATGTGAGCAAGGGAGGGTTTTGTTTTCATGGGTGGTGAGAGAGGTGGACGCTTTTCTCGAGTTTGATAATTTTTTTTTTTGGCTAAGCGAGTTGTTGATAATTCAGCATTTAGATTCTTTTGGTTTTGAATTCCGTTCTTTCTAGTAAGATTACCACAGGTCAATTTTGTTGGAATGCATTCGCTTTGGTTTTCATATCAGAGTTTGTTTGCCGGTATATTGATCTATAGGTCGCAAGTAAACTTACTTTGAATCCCTTATTGGTCGGCTTCCATTTACCAAGCCTAAATACTTTGGACAATATCTGGAGTAGTAAACCTCATTGACTCGAGATCTTGTGGTTGCGTGAGGAGTGTCACTCAATCTCACATAAATATGAATCCGAAATGCATAAATGATGAGTATAATCAAACCTAGTTTAATGCTAACTGAAGTACAGATGAGATTAGAGTTTTATAAGATGCTTTCTTTTGAAGTAGGGTACGTATTTGTTAGTTGATATAAAGGATATGAGCTTATGAATTTATTAAACTTAATTTATTTGTATAGCCCTTGAAAGAGAAAAATGGAAAATAAAAAAGAAAAAAATATTCATGTAGTTATGGAGACTTCCATTTCTCTGGTAGTTATCTGAGAGGCTAAGGCCATTGTGCGAGGTGTGGAGTGTCTTGAATGCTCCAAAGACAATGGCAAGGAGCTTGCATTGGGGAGGGTTTTGGGTTGGAGAAGAAAAGTGCAGGACATTAGTTGTGTGTTTGATGGGGTGTATTTGGGGTAAAAGAGCATTCTTTCCTTTAGTGGTGGCATGGGTTCTTTTTTTTCTTATGATGATTAAAATAATTGAGGTTTTTCTTTCTTGGGATGCAAAAGAGGTGGATACTTCCCTTGTGTCCTGTGTGTTGCAAGAAATGTTGCCTGCACCGTTAGTGGTGGTTTTTTCAAGTAAGGAGACACAAAACCATACGAATATAATATGCACACACTTGAACAACCTTAATTGTTACCATTGTAATTGTTCCATGGTACTCTATTTGTTCTCAGGTTCAATTTCCGCATGTGTTTGCATAACATGACCTAATTTTCTACAGAGAATTTGATGAAGGTATGTTACAACGAATATCTGAAGTAATGTATGAAGACGATATCAAAGATATTCCATCTCCACCAGATGTGAGCAATTATTTGGTTTCAGAGGTTAGTGGGTCGTCATGTAGCTGTTTTGGTTTTTGTCAGTGTTCCCTATTTCCGTGGTTAATGTTTCTCGGTTTTGACTTATGCTGATCTCAGGATGATGGTTCAACTTTGAATGCAAACAAAGATCCTCTAACATTTGATGGAATGGCAGATGCCGAGGTTGAAAGTAGACTAAAGGTGACATATATTGTTATATAAGCCTTTCCAAAGATTTGGTTGTTCAACACTTAGTAGCACGAAGCGGGAGCGGGAGCGGGAGCGGGAGCGCGGGAGCGGAGGCACCTAGAAGCTCCTAAGGCTAGAAAAACCCTCAATCAGTGAGGGCATTGAGGGTTTTTCTAGCCTGTTGTTTGCTTGGTTGTTGGCTTTGTTTTGGTAGGTCATCAATGTTGGTTGCGTTTTTTGGTTGGGTTTTTATCCAGGTGTAGGCATATTGTTTGTTCGGTTGGGTTTTGTAGTTCGGTTGTGCTTTGGGTGTTTTTGTGTGGCGCTTTGGTTATTTCGGTTATTGGTGTTTTTGGTTGGCGCCTTGCTTTCTTGGTTTCTTGGATCTTGTGTGGGATTTTGCCGATATATGTTCTTGGTCCATTTAATCTTTGTTTTTCCTTTTGAAAGATTGATAAATTTCTTTTGCTGAGCAAAAAAACAATTGACTGGGAGACAGTAGAAAACGTAGTGTGAGTAATAGCAGTCAGTGGTGGTGTTGTGTACCCAATTGGTTTTAGGTTCCAGTCTTCAAATACTCTAATTCTTGTGTTAACATTTGGTTGTGTAGATTCATTGGTAGTCTAGGGATATTTGAGAAAATTGTGCTATTAATTTTGTTCTTGATGGCAAACTTGTTTCCTTTAAATTTCAAAATAACATTGATTTATTTTTTCCCTTTTTAATTTGCTGGCCATTGGATGTACAAGTAACTGAATATAGATATCATAGTAGCTAGGAAGCATTAACTCCTTAGAAACTTTGCAAACAATTACATTGGCCTCTGATAAGGAGGTTCAAGGAATACTGGACTAGAAAACAGATCTCCCTGTTTTGAAGAAACAAAAAATGTGGCACTCTAAATATTAGATATTTGGATTGGAAAAAAGACTTCCTTAATTGGAAAATATTGTCTGATTGCAGTCTGATACAACATTAGTATGAGATACACATTCATTTCAAGACCATATTTTAGGAGTAGTGAACTTGATTGATTTCATTCAGTACAACATTAGTATGAGATACACATTCAGTTCAACATCTCGCAACTTGATTGATTTATCCAATAAACGACTTTGACTTTTCAAACTAAGAGAAACAGTGAACTCCGCCCCCCCCTCCTTCCCTTTTTCTGTTTTCGCAGGCGAGGACGTTCCCTTGGGTCGATCCCCATCCCGCGGGGATCTTCATGTTGAACTTGGGCGAGTTGATCCATATGCTGAAACTCCTGCTGGTGCTTTACAAGATATTGCTATCAAGTGTGGCACCAAGGTACATACTTCGTTATATCTTCCTTTCTTGGGTTATGATTAGATATTATTGTAATTAGTATTGTAGTCATAAAGTGAGCACATCCTGCAAGTATTTTATTTTTGATTTTCATGTTATTTTCTTCTGAAAATGGAAATTTGTAGGTGGAGTTCAGGTCAGCTTTGGGTTCAAGCGTGGACTTGCAGGGCTCTGTTTTTACTTTTTCTGTTTTTTGGAAATTCTACTTCCTCTAGTCTAGTTACTACAAGATATGTATTTTCTCTTTATTTGCTTTTGTTTTGTGTTTTTTCAGGGTGAGTCTATCCATCATGTGCATCCTTTCTTAGAGCAGGACATATCATTAGGAGCTCATGCCATCTGTTGGGTTTTTATAGGTCTTGTTTGCAGGAGAGAAAATCGGTGAAGGAATTGGTTGGACAAGAAAGGAAGCCCAGCATCAGGCCGCAGAGGGATCCCTCATGAATTTGGCTGGTGAGATTTGGTATTTTGTCTTTATAGGTGAATTCATTTACTGTATATGGTTCAGTGTTTTTGCTATCTTGAAATTCTGTGTGCTGCGCCTTGGTCTTTTTCTTTGGAATCCTCTTTAGGAAAGTGCATGAATTTTAGGGATGACAATCTCACCGAAACCGTACCGATCTGATTGGTGTGGTTTTTACCGAATTTTTTAGCGACCAATTATGAGGGACCCGCTCTGATACCAAATGAAATTCCTCTTTCAATCTCCAACCAATCACCAAGCAAACAATAGGAATTGAAAAATAACGATCGATGAACACCAGATATACGTGATAAATTTCGGAAAGGGTAAAAATCACGAGAAGGAATCAAAACACTATAATCAATCGTCCTAAGATGTACTTGTCAAATCCTCGTACACCACACCTAGTGTTTGACCGTCTTTGCCTTGAATCGCACAAGCCTTCGTTATCCTTCCAGAAATTTATTCAAAGATGACTCAAGGAGGTTGAATAAATAGTAGTAGAAACCTATTGGAGATATATGGAACGCTTAAGAAAATACTAAACTTGATCCTTTTTTTTAATTGGCGATACTATACATGATCTTAGCCAAAAGGCCAAGAACAGATACGTGCACTTGATCTTTTTTTTTTTTTGTTGGCGATACTACAATTGATCTTAGCCAAAAGATCGAGAATAGATACTCCAGTGATTGACGATACTACATTTGATCTTAGACAAAAGATCGAACAAAGACTACACTTGTTTTTTTTTTTTAATCTTCGAAGTACTACACTTGATCTTAGCCAAAGTCCTACAACAGAATTCGCACTTGATCTTTTTTTATCAGTAATACTCCCTCCGTCCCAAAAAGGATGACAATTTTTGAAATTTGTGCCATTTTTCATTGCTTATATCTTTCAATTTATATTGTTTTTCATGAGTTTGAGAACTTTGTATAATAGAACTAATCGAGAATTATCAAACAAGATCCATATTACATATTTTTTGAGATTCATATTGAAAGATATAAGGAATTGAAATTGACACAAATATCAAAATGGTCATCCAATTTGAGACAGAGGGAGTACTACATTTGACATTAGCCAAAAAGCCAAGAACAAATACTACACTTGATCCTGTTTTTTTAATCGGCGATACTGCACTTGACATTAACCAAAAGGCCAAGAACAGATACTATGCTTGATCTTTTTTTTAAGAGATACTAATCTTAAATTTTTTTTTTATTGGCGATACTATATACACTTGATCTTTAGCCAAAAAGCTGAGAATAGATACTAAACTTGAACTTTTTTTTATCAGTGATACCACACTTGATCTTATCTAAAAGATCGAGAACAGATACTACAGGTGATCCTTTTCTTTTTTTATTGGTGATACTACCCTTGATCTTAGCCAAAAGCTTTAACAGATACTACTCTTGATCTTTTTTCTAATCTTCAATACTATAGCGATCTTAGCCAAAAGGCCGAGAACAGATATTGTACTTGATCATTTTTTTCTTTATCGTCGATACTACACTTGATCTTAGATAAAAGGCCGAGAATAGATACGACACTTGATCCTTTTTTAACGATGATACGACACTTGATCTTAGGCAAAAGATTGAGAATAGATACTACAGTTGATCTTTTTTTTATCGGCGATACTACACTTGATCTTAGCCAAAAGATCAAACGTAAACTACACTTGATCCTTTTTTTTTAATCTTTAGTACTACACAATCTTAGCCAAAAGGCTGAGAATAGATACTGCACTTGATCTTTTCTTTATCAGCGAACTACACTTGTCATTAGCCAAAAAACCGAGAACATATAATACACTTTATCCCTTTTTTTATCAACTGTACTACACTTGACATTAAGCAAAAGGCCGAGAACAGATATACCAACCTTGATCTTTTTTTTTTAATTAGAGATACTACACTCTATCCTTCTTTTGATCGGCGATACTACATTTGAACTTCGGCAAAAATCCGTGAACAGATACTACACTTTATTTTTTTTGGGTCGACGATACTACTCTTGATTTTAGCCATAAGATCGAAGAGATACTACAATTGATCTCTTTTTCTTTTTAAATCTCCAAAAAATACTACACTTGATCTTAAGCCAAAACGCAAGAACATATACGACACTTGATCTTTTTTTGATTGGCTATGCTACACATTATCGGCCTTTTGAACTTAGCCAAAAAGCCGAGAACTGATACTACACTTGATCTTTGCCAAATGGCCGAGAGGAGTTGCTACACTTGAATTTTTTTTTTTTTTAACGGCGATGCCATTCTTGATATTAGCCAAAAGACCGAGAAGATATGCTACACTTTGATCTTTTTTTGATTGGTGACACTACACTTGATCATAGCTAGAAGTCTTAGAACAAAAGCTAGACTAGATTTTTTTTTTGATCGTTGATACTACACTTGACATTAGCAAAAAATGCCGAGAACAGATACTACACTATCTTTTTATTTTTTGATCGGCCAAATTGCCGAGAATAGAAAACCTGTGGGACACCATTCATGGTTGAAAAGTGCCTCAATCGTTTGATGGGTAAGACCATTGTTTTCTTGTTTGACGATCTCAGCAATGGAGGGTTTTTTCCTGGGTGGCAAGAGAGGTGGACGCTTTTCTTGAGTGCTTATGGAGTTGTTGATAATTCAGCATTTGGATTCTTTTGGTTTTTGAATTCCTTTCTTTCAAGTAAGATTACCGTAGATCAATTCTGTTGAAATGCAATCGCTTTGGTTTTCATAACAGAGTTTGTTTGCCGGCATTTTTATCTATAGGTCGCAAGTAAACTTACTTTGAATCCCTTATTGGTTGGCTTCTATAAATACTTTGGAAAATATCTGGAGTAGTAAATATCATTGACTCGTGATCTTGCGTTTGCCTGAGGAGTGTCACTCAATCTCACATAGATATGAATCCAAAATGCATAAAATTAAGATAGTTCAAGTCGAGCTTGAACGAGCCCTAATCGAGCCTGAACGAGCCCTAATCGAGCCGAGCTTTTGCGCTTTTGCAGCTCTAGAAGAAAGCAAACATAAGGGATATCATATTATACTCTATATACTCCTATCATTTTATTTTTAAATCTACAATTAACTTTGTACAGAGAATTCCTCGCACGTTATAACATAAAGTACAAGGAGAGAAGTGCAAATTTCAAACAAAATCACCGCCTCTATCCATAAAGTCCACAACGGTCGAAACCCCCCTTTTCTTCTCTCTCAAGTCTGGACAATCTCCTCAAACCCCTCATCTCCATCGTTCTTGTCAGAATTTGAATTGAACCTAGAAGAGCTTTCCGAACACCGTCGTGTGGCTCTCTTTCTCTCCTCAACGCAATTACATTGGGTCTCTCTCTCTCTCTCTGTGACCTTCTACGCACAGACAAACCCTAGGGTTTCTATTTCTCTCTTCTCCCACCCTCCCCATTCGAACAATCACTATGGATATACTACAGTCCTACGCAGAACACGACATGGACAACGACGACCACAGCCTCCAAATCGCTGCCCCCAAAGTCGACGACACCATGCTTGCCTTCACAACCGCTGCTGACACTGCCAACTGAGCCCTAACTAAGCCCCTCGACCCCACCCAACACCTCGTCACCTTCAACCCCACCTACGACCAGCTCTGGGCCCCAATCTACGGCCAGCTCCGTGATGCAAAGATACCCAGTTGTCACTTGGCAGTCGCAGTCATGGAACCCAGTCACGATTTCTTGCCTCTCGCATTGGTAAAGTTACTCCTCTACTCGTATTCGTTTGTAGTTCTTCCCTCTGCCATATTCTTCTCTTTTTGTTTAGGAATTGGGATTTGGGAGTTAGGAACACGTATTTTTATTTATTTGATGTCTCTATTTTTGGTGCAGAATTGGGATTTGTTGGTAATGTGGCCAGCAGATTGCTGTGTGGCCTTCTCATTTCCCTGGTTCGGTGAGTTGAAGACGAGAGCCTCACTGGAGCTATTTTTATGGTCGGGGATTTTTATTTTGGCTTCAGGTTGTTGCAAGGAAAATACTTATTTCGGCTTTAGTGTTTGGTTCAAATTTGAAACTAAGAAACTAAGAACTAAGAAGTTGTGTCAAAATTGAAGTTTTTATCACCCTTTAGTGTTTGGTTGTGTAAAATAGTTATTTCGGCTTTAGTGTTTGGTTCCATCATCTTCATTGAAGACCATGGGTATCCTTTTCTTTCAAGTTGTCATGAACCAAGCAAAACTATAGAATTGCTGGCCGAAGGGTTGCCTGGGTAAGCAAATGCAAATGGAATATGTTTTACTTTTTTCTATATAACAATGTAGCTCAGCCTTTTTCAAATTCCCAGATTTTCAGCCATTAGATCATCATATTTTTGATGGACTGAGAGCAACTCCAACGGTAGCCAAAGCATCAACTATCCCTTTCTCACTCCTACTTTCCTTTTGCCACTTGCCTCTCTCTTCTCCCAACGTCTTCCTCCAGATCTCCTTTCAAATTTCAAGCCCTCTTTACATATCTCTCTCTCTCTCTCTCTCTCTCTCTCTCACAATTTCAGCAATTTCAAGAAGTATGCAACGGATATTTAATCCTAGTTGCAAAAGTTTCAACCAAACATGGGATATGTGATGCCCTTGGATTTGGAGTCTAATATGATGCTTTAATCTGGCCATCAAACAGGGCCTTAAGGTTGTTATCGTTGGCATGCCTTGAATCTGTTTTCTGTTTCTTCAGTGCATGATGGAGGGCCTTGCAGTAGCTTTCCAAGGCCAGCCTCCCACTTCAGCCAATCCAATCCAGAAAAACGAAGTATATGCACAGGTAGCTATTTACATGATTCTGTTTGTTAATTTTGGTATTGAATTTGAGAATGGTTTCTTCTACAACTCTCCTGTATCTTTTTAGTGTTTTGGGGCCATGACATTCAAGTGATGGCTCCCTTAGGGATTAACTACCACAGTGGTTATAGCGTCCAACGGCGGAACAACATGGCTGGCAGCCCCACCCAACTTTGAAATGGTCAGTTCATAATATATACAAGTTTTTGTATTGTCGACATAATTACCATATCACTCCCTCCATGCCAAAATTTTAGTCAATCTCTCCTTTTTTTGATGTCCCACCCAATCTTGACTATTTTTGACTAGTCAAGGGGAAAAAATTGAACCATTTCCTTTTTTGCCCTCTCTCCCATATTGAAATGCAAACAATGAAAGTGGAGGGAAAAAAGTCCATTGGAGTCCAAAAGGTAATCATTGCATTTAAAAATGAGGACAATTTTGGAAATTTATATGTTCTTAAAGAGAAGTGATGATATAGAATTCCGAAGAGAAATTTGGGATGGAGGGAGTAGCCCTTATAATCTAAATAAATAGATAATGGTTTGCCTGATCTAGTAAAAGCTATAAATTATTTTACATTGTCTTTCAAACTTCTCTGATTGTATCATGGACAAAAATTGAGTAAATAGGTGTTTTAGTGGACTAAAGAACAAGGCAATATATTTCATAAAATGGTTGCTGCATTTAGTCCAAGTAATTTCAGTTCCGTTGAAAACATATCTTTTAGGTCGGCCCCCTTCGGCCCAAAATCTTGGCTCTGCCCCTGATTCCATCTTTATGTGCTGACTTAAATTCAAACAAGATGTGTGGTTTCTGTCATATTCTCCTTCATTACATTAAAGTTCCTGTTTGGCATTATGTCTTAGGTCAAAGTTGATGGACAAGTGTGATGGTGGTACAATGTTCACAAATGCTGGGGGAACCATCTGATTTTAAGGGACGTGAGATTAGAGTTCAGTTAAATTCTTTATTGGTAGAGTTTTACTCAGAATTGCTCCGTTCTATTATTTAATCTCCCGAGAGCAATTCTTTGGTGTTAATGTATTATGTCAGAAGTTTTTTCTTGCTCTCCACTGTGAACTCCTCCTACCTCTCATGTTTTTCCTTTAATTCACCGTCATGTGTTTTTCCATATTATACACGTCCTAGCCTGTCTCTTAATTCATTTATGAACTTGTATTTTCGGTTTAGTTGTGGATTAACAAATTTTCTCGGAAAGAAATAGGGGTATTTCAAATGGCAGTGTACCTAAATAAACATCAGTCACTTCTACTGCCTGTACTCTCACTATATTAATATCGATTCGAGAAGTTCGTTATTAGGGTGGGTTCTGTTAAAAGAGAAAAGTTGAAACCTGAATGGGTTTCTAGAAGGGTTTTGGTTTACGTGATTGCTCTGCTCCGCCCTTATGTGCATACAGGGACATGACTAAAACGACATTCTATTCTGTAGATTACCTCAAAGCTATTAGGTATGGCCATTTCGCATTCTTATTTGCTTTCAATTGCACATCCATTTACTTCTAGGTCTATTATGAAGCTTTTATGCCCAATGGAATATCAAACAGAAGATACTTTCTGGTGTCTATGTACAGAAGATGCTACATCATTTCCCTCCATAATCCATATGTGATAAAAATAAGCTCTTTTGGGCTAAAAGATGTTAGAGAACTCAAGTATGTGGAGCCCGTTGATACCATTATCCAGTGGTGCTATGCTGGATCTATTACTTTTCAACATTCAAATTTGCTTCATTCTGTGATGACTATATTGTCATGGAAGATCTTAATTCTATAAGTTTTTTGCTTCTTATAAACTTGTACTCTTTAACTTTAAGTTGTCAGGGAAGGAAGGCTTCTTGCTAGGGCAGAGGTGATTACACTGCTGCTGCTGATATTTATGAGAAAGTATTAGAACTGTGGTAAGCTTGCAGAAGTTGCTTTGTGATTAGTATAGCTGACATTATCTATATTCTTACTTGTTTGTTTGCTTGGTTTTACTTTTACTGCATCTTCCTTTTTTAGTTCTCTAGCTTTGAGTCTTTTGATTGAGCAGGTTAATTAGTTGCAGAACATTCTGCTTCTCTTCTATTGATTGGTCTAGCAGTTGGGTAATAATTTAAGAGAGATGTATTTCAACAAATGGATTCTCATTAAAGGGGGGATAGTTGCCAATTACTATTCGGTATATCGTGTATGGGTTACAGGTTGGATGATCAATAACGGGCTTTTAGTCTGACGCCCTGAAAAAGAATAAACAAATTGTTGATGTGTCATAAAATTGCCCAGAGACCAAAGAGCCGCTAAATAAAGCCCAAAAAGCTCTTGGTAAATCAATTCTAATTAGTCCTAGCATATGCCTTGAAGAAATGTATATAGCCATGTGGCTCAGCATCTCACATATGAGTTGAGATTCCCGCATTTACTGCATTGACATTTTCATTTTCTGCGTGACATAATACTACAATTATATGGGTTCTCTATGGGATCCTTAGACAGTTCTATGAGTTGTGATCCTTGCAGCATCTTGTCCACATTCTTTTATCAATGATTTGGGTTTCTTGCATTGCATTTATCTGGGCTCTTGATTGCATTGTTACGCTGCTCTTTCTGATACAATTAATGGTACATTGGTACTTCTGCATATTTTTTGTCAACCATTAATTTGGTTTCTTTCATCTGGCAGCCCTGATGATTGGGAGTGTTTCCTGCATTACTTAGACTGTTTGCTGGAGGATGACAGTAGCTGGTGTAATAGTGATCCTATTCATCGATATAATCCATTGGACTGCAAGCTTTCCCACTTGGCAGATGAAGTGGTGTGCACATTTTAGCTTTTGCATTATGACTCTTGTAGTTTGATGCAGTTTTTCCCTACAAACTTTTCTGGATTTCATTTGTGTGACTTGGATGTGCAGTTTGATGTCCGTATGTCAAACGCAATCAGCTCTTGTACAAAAGTTACAGGCTTCTGCTAGTAATGATGTCATAAGATGTCCGTACTTGGCAAATCTTGAGATTGAGAGGAGGAAGTTCTTGTTCGGAAAGGGAGATGATGAAAATTTAGTAGAGGCATTGATGCAATATTATTGCAGGTATATTGCAACTTTAAATCCTTTCAGGAAAATAATTTCTTTTGCTGCTTATAAAAAACAGTTCCTCATATATATTTCTATTTCACTCTGCTAATATGTATTGATGACCATGTACATATGGTCTTGGACCTCTTGGTCAGGTAGTAACTTGGAGCCACTATGTGTTGGCTGAGAAAAGAAGTTTCCCATTGATATTTACTAAAGTCGATCTCTGTTTAATTGGTGCATATAAATCAGCTGTTAAATTTTTCTGACGCTTAGCTAAATTGTCCGTATTCTGTCAGTTGGCCTTCTTTGAAGGAGTCTGATTTTGTTCACCCTTGGCAAGGGTGAACATTACCCTCATTTTTATTGGTTACTTCTAACTTGTAGGTCCCACCATATTTGGCCATAGTTAGTATTAAATGGCACACAATTATGGCAATGAGACAAAATCTACTGGGCTTAGTATTTCTTAGTAACTCAATCTACCAGCCGATTCATTCTCACTACTGGCATTTGCGGGATCTGGGAAAAGGCTCATCTTTTGCTGTAGGTCGCTGTTTGTGCCCTTGCTTGTCTAGTAAGTCGCTCTTGGTCCTCTTTTATTTGAAAATTATTCCTTGCACAAGTGAAAAAGCATGACTTCACTCTTAGGAAAAACCAAACTGATTTTACTTGCCGCTTTTGCTCCCATGAATTTTCTTTTTATTTTGATATGCTTGCTCTGATGAATTCACATATTGGAGCATTGGTAGTTCAGGGAAAAAGGTAGGAGTGTTTGTTCCACTTTAAGATTAGGTGAATGAAAAATTCCCATGAAATTTTGATACCATGGCACTCTGATTAATTTACTATTAACACTATACAATACTCAAAAGTTCGTTCAAACAATTCCCCTAAAAGTTCAACTTGGCATAATACAAGAAAGGCTAATTGGATTGCATCAAATGCTTATCATAAACATATACACTTGTCAACTTCCACAAAAAGCAAACAGGAATTTTCAAATTAGAAACTAAAAGTTTGTGCAAAAAAGGCCCGAAAAGGAAAAAGACCCAAGTAATATCTAAGGGAAAAAAAAGTAGTATCAAAACCAAAAGACCCAAGTAATGCATTGTGTTCCACAAATAAAAGGCACCCAAAAAAATGTGTAGGCATTTAATTGATTAATTGATACTTATCTTCAATTAGTTTTTGCATATTTGGTGGCTTTAAATGCTAACTATGGTTAAATCTAGTAGGACCTACAAGGTAGAAGGAACCAATAAAAATGAGGGTAATGTGAGGGTGAACAAAATCATACTCTCTTTACAGTCATCTGTTCTTCCACTGACCAATAATCATCAACCCAACTACGGCCACCGACGGACGGTGCGCACCTTGGCACGCGGGGCCATTGGGTCTTGCACGGATGATCTGAGACGTTCAAGAATAATAAAAAAAACGAGTGGGTGTGTGAAAAATCAACTTAATTGGATATGTGTAGGTGTTCGATGCAATCTTGCAATTTCTCATTCAGATTACAGGATCTTGATGAAAAATTGGAACATTGGATGGAGCACCCACACATCCAATTCCAATTAAGCTGATTTTCCTCAAGCCCACTCGTTTTTTTTTAAAATTATTGAACAGCTCGGATCATTTGTGCGAGACCCGGAGTGGGCCCCGCATGCTGGTTTGTGCACCGTCGGTGCCCCTTGACATTTTCAAATAATTATTTGATTTTGCAACCTAGTTATTTTTGTCAAACAATTCTAGTCTATTGATTATTCAAGATAGGTACGTGGAGCATGTGCTGGGATTTTCTATTTTGCTTTGTATGGTATAAGACTATAAGTTTATAACGCTTAATGTGCGAATTGCTGCAGCAGGCTTTGACTTTTTAGTAATTTTGTTTTCTTTGTACACGTTCGGTTACTTGGCCGTCTGTGCACTGTCGGTGCCCTTGGCATTTTCAAATAATTATTTGATTTTGTAACCTAGTTATTTTTGTCAAAAAAGTCTAGTCTATTGATTATTCAAGATAGGTACGTGGAGCATGTGCTGGGATTTTCTATTTTGCTTTGTATGGTACAAGTTTATAATGCTTAATGTGTGAATTGCTGTAGCAGGCTTCGACTTTTTAGTAATTTTGTTTTCTTTGTACACGTTCGGTTACTTGGCCTGCGTCGCTTCAGATATTGAGGTGTTTCTTGAAGTTCTACCTCGTGATAAAGAGACTCCTTTTGAAGAAGTTATTGGAAACCTTTGAACCCCGCCGACCCTAAGTGATTTGGATATAAGGTTCGGTTTGGTTTGGTTAGGTTAATTGAAAACCTTTGAACCCCTGCAACAATGCCGACAAAAGCGCTTGGGCAGTCGCTAACCCTTTTGAAAATTCAAGAGTCTGTTGGCAACTTCTTCACTCTCTCAGCAAGTGGTATGCCTTTTAGTTAATTGTGTGTACCATTTATGATATTCTTCACATCAATAATGGATTATGCATCTACTTCTTGTCCTATGGTCAAGTCATCATGCCCTTGATTTAGTGCTAATCCAATTAATCCTTAAGCCCAGCTGCTAGATTTAAGCAGGTTTGTTGCAACTTATTTTCTGCCCCTCATTAACTTCTTGTCCTATTGCTTGGCCTTTGTGTGGTTTTGAGTCTGAGAATTCCAGATTTATCATTGTTCATCACTCAACAGACGCACGGAAGGAGAACACAATTCTTGTATGGTCTGATTTTTTTTGAACAGCATTATATGTTCTGAATTTTCCTGAGGTTTTTCTCGATATGGTTTCTATTTTTATAATAACTAAATTTATCTAAAACTAAAGAGACAGGTCTACAGGATGTTTACCTTTTTCATTCCTTCGCGGCAAAAAAGGTGAAAACAGTGCAAGGGAAGTAAGTGCCCATAAACTATAAAGAGACTTAATGTACCAGAGGCTCTGGGCCCAATGGAAATTAACGCATGCTTAATTTGGTGACTGGAAATTTCTTTACCCCTTTCATCATCCAGCCAAGAAAGGAGAAATTATCACTTAATGAATTTTATTGGATCTGCCTTTTTTTCTTCTTTGTTTTTGTCTCCCTTTCTATTCTGTCTTCTATTTTCTGCGTGTCTATTCCTTAATTTTGAATATAACTTCTCAAAAGAGGATTCTGAACTAATTCAATCTACCTCCTGTCGAACTACTTCAGTCGTTACTATACGGCGAATGGGATAAATCCTTTCCAAAATCACACCCCTTCTTGCCTTGACATTGTTTTGCTTTTACATCCATCCTCAGAATTTCAGTGGATATTCCCAGTAGATCTGAAGTTCCAGATCACCTATTCCATGAAGTTGTGTTATGGAGTCAACTTCTTACCAGTTGTTCTGCTGCTTTATTTGCTTGTTATTATCTTCGAATTCAGCTTCACTGTTGGTACAAAGGGGACAATTTGCAATATCAAGGTTTTTTGCCCTTGTGTGCTTTGCCCGTAGAATATTGAATCCAGATCTTCTTCAGAACTTGGGGCTGTAGCTGTACGAATGGCGGAAATGTACTGTAAGAACCTTCCACTTTCAAAGGACTTGGATGTGCAAGAGAGTATGCATGGTGAAGATCTTCTGTCTATGGTGGCTAACATTTTGGTTCAGGTATGCATCTTATGTCTGCCAATATTTGGAACTTATTTTGTTGCAATTTCCTGTTATCTTTTCTTTGTTACATGGGATTGCTAAAGTCCTGTAGTCAGGTTGCTTAGAGTATTCCTTTACATCTAGTGTAATAATGTTCTCAGACTTCAGGCCAATATTGACATCTTTAAATCTGTTTTTTGGCCTTAGTTGTTCTGGCTTACTAAGGACCTTTGCTATTTGGTGGAGTCAGTTATGGTTCTGGAGTTCGGGTTAACTATACGAAGGTCAGAAGTTATTTTCTTATTTCCTGGCTTTGCTGTCATTTTAACCATTAAAATCGGAGTATTGGGATGTGTTTTTTTATTTAATTTTGTAATCATGATCTAGATTCCATTGAAAACTCTGAGTTTTCAAGACCCATTAACTATATGTTAGCGATAGTTCTGGTAAAGATGAGTCCATTGGCAAATAGATAATGGTATAATGATTTAGGAGATTGCACACATTGTATGTATAATATAACTCATATATGAGCTTAGATACCACCGTAACTGCTGTGTTTGTTTCATGATCATGGAGAAAATATCCATTATCCTATCTATTTGCATGACGTTATGTGGGCTCCTTGGAAGCAATCTGTTGATAGGCGAATGATGCATTAGAACTTAATCATCACTTGGTTGGAGAGGACATATCTGCACCAGGACATATTATGAGACTTAAGTGACCAGAGCTTGAGCAGTTTGTCTATAGTGCGGCTCATTTGCAGCCCTACTCTTGTGTAGTTGTCTAGGGAAGACTGGTTGATACGATGCCTGGTTGAGGAGTGTCTAGTAGGCTGATGTCGACTGTGGAAGTGTCCTATTTTGCCAGATTAGCTTTTTGTGGGATATTACGTTGTGTGCACTACAGACTAGCAGCACTATCATGTATTTTGAAGTGCATCAGTGTGAGTTGCTTTTCTTAAAGGTGTTCTGGTTTCTTCAGTATCCAGGAAATTTTCGCAAAAATCTTACTGAAATATCTGGACTCAGAGTTTAAGTTTTTGGTGCTTGTGCTAAGGCTTGCAATAAGCCTTAGCACAAGTGCTAAGCGATAAAAATATCTTTTGCTTCTTCTTGTGCATTTTCTTTGATATATACTGGTTCTCTACATCTGCTTGATTTGCATGATTAGGAGCTTCTGAACATTGCATTATGACTGACATAAGCACTTCAAAGCATATTCCCATCATGATTGTCTATACACAGTGTTCCTATTATTACCTGTTGAGATCTTCATTGTCCACTACATTTTTTTTTGAGAGGAAATAAATGATGCTTAAATTTGTTTACCAATGTACCATTTTGGTGGCTTGCCATGATAGCCTGTTCAAGAGATTATCTTGATGAATTTATCTCCAAATTGCATATCATATCAGCAATTTGTATTGTGGCGAATAAAACAGGGTTGATGTTGGACCCATAGATGGACGTTTCTCTTCTGTTTGTGCTATAGTATATGAATACTAGATGATTTATAAGCCAGGAATTATACCTTCACTAATTTCATCATTTATAATGTTGCAAATTTGTTTGTGGAATAACTTGTATAATGATCATTTTTGCAGATATGTATGGCAGTACAAGATTTTATTGTTGCATTTGTATTCTCATTGGGGCCCCCTTTCATTAGCATATCAATGGTAAACTTGGTTTTATTACTTTACAACTTTCATTTTGAGTTGATGAGATTTTTCTTTCACTGCATGTACGTCTATTCCTTTTATCTGCCATTGCTAGTTACATACAAATGCTAGTGCCTTGACTGTTGGATTTATTAGCATCTACTTGTTTAGGTATGATAATGACTTTTTGTCCCCCGTATAGGTACAAGTCTTTGGGTGTGAGGAATATCTTGCTAGAAACTGTTTCCCATCACATATTACCCCAGAAGTTGATATCTCCCCTTAGGGTAGATGTGGGTGAACTATTGGGGGATTATCTGAAATTTCATTTGTTGTTTGTGATTTTGCAGTTTTAATTTCCCTCGTTCGGTGAGTTGAAGACGAGAGTCTCACTGGAGCTATTTTTATGGTCAGTCAATTGGATTTTTATTTTGGCTTCAGGAGGTTGCAAGGAAAATAGTTATTTTGGCTTTAGTGTTTGGTTCTAATTTGAAACTAAGAAACTAAGAACTAAAAAGTTGTGTAAAAATTGAAGTTTTTATCACACTTTGGTGTTTGGTTGTGTAAAATAGTTATTTCGGCTTTAGTGTTTGGTTCCATCATCTTTGTTGAAGACCCTGGGTATCCTTTTCTTTCAGGTTGTCATGAACCAAGCAAAACTATAGGATTGCTGGCCGAAGGGTTGCCTGGGAAAGCAAATGCAAATGGAATATGTTTTACTTTTTCCTTTCCCCTCTATAATAAGAACCACTTTGGTTCACTTTTTCGCTTGCCAACATTTGGCCTTTTTTTCCCCTCTATAATAAGAACCACTTTGGTTCACTTTTTTGCTTGCCAACATTTGGCTTTTTTCCCCAATTTTACCCCCTAATTGGGGGCATGCAGTGTTGTCCAGTTGGGCAGAATTGTAATTTCGCAATGAGGGGCAATTTCGTATATTTTTAATTCCACGTGTGGACAACAACGGCCACGTTGCGTGAAAACATCAAGCTGTCCACTTTGCTCTCTTTCACAACACACCCACACACAGAGGAAGATGGAGAGACCTCGGTCAGATTCGACGAGGTGATCCGGCTGGGCTTCGAACTAGATGCATACGTACGTATGAAGGATCCTTCAACATCTGTACAATTTCTTCACGAACTTCTCCCTCAGGTCAATCTCTCTCTCTCTCTCTCTCTCACGCTTCTGTGTAGGACTGTAGCAGGGTCCTCCTTTCTGAGTTGTAGTTCAAAGCTGGTGTGTCGCGGCCACCCATCCATCGTCCTCTGGGTAACTTGTACAAGTTTTCAGCCTAGGGTTTCCTAATTCCTTGAGCTCGATTCGGTCTGTGTGGTAATCTTATCTCCGGTGTGTTGATTCAAGCATTTGTGTGTGTCCATTTTCTACTGCTGTTCATACGGAAAAATTTATTGCACTGGCTTTGTGTTGAGTTGGATGAGAAGAAAAAAAGGGGGTTTGTTTTGGAGTATCTTTTTGCGTGTTGCCTTTTTCCATTTCTTTTTTTGTTGGGATTTACTTTCTGGGTTTCAGCTTCTTCTATGTGCTTGGTTTTTGGACTCGTGTTGTTAATCTTGGCTTACTAGGTTCGGTTTGGGTTGCATGCGCTGTTTTAAGCACTTATGTGGGTTTGATTTTCTGTTGCATGTGTTGTTTTAAGAGGCTTATGGGAAATTGAACTCAAAAGAATGAGGCTTCTAAGCAAAGAGAGAAGGGATTTTTCCAAGGGTGGATACCCTCTCTGCAGAACAATGAGCAGATCATCTAAGCCAATGATTTCAGCTCAATCAATAGCCCTATGTGTGTGTGTATGTGTGTCCACGCCCTCGACGTATAAAAGAAGATGTCCACTACTTTTTTGGCTTTGACAATGTTTTCTGGCCCATTAAAATGATTCCTACAAAGCACCGTTACTTGGCATTCAAGTGTAGTAGGTCCCCATTGTTATGGAAAGCAATCAGTTGTGTTCTGACCTTCAATTGAAGCTTTTAGGATTTGTTTGCTGAAAGATTAAGCAAAAGTAGCTTCATCTCAACTAACCCATGATTTGCAATGGGGTTTACTTTCATTGGTTGGTTTAGTGATCTGTAATCAACCTTTTGTTTCAGTTAAGCACAACCCACCTGGGTTAGGGTCTTAATTGTTTTGCATGGTTGGAAGGAAGGACAGTGGGGAGCGATCATGCTTGATTGGTTCAGCTATGGATATTTCCGTTTTGGATTAATGGAGGTAGGTTTGTGAAAAAGGAGGACATAGGTGGGGTGGGAAATGAGGGCAATTGGTGGGGAGGAGTTGACTAAGTGGGAGAAGATGCAAGGGGAGGTCAGAAGTGGTGATGGTGAGGAGAAGATTCTTGTGTTGGTTAGATTGAAGCCTTTGAGTGAGGAGGAGGTTGCTAAGAATGAGGTCGTGGATTGGGAATGCATCAATGAGAATACCATTTTGTTCCGGAATAGCCTGCAAGAGTGGTCCCTGTTTCGGACTGCTTTTATATTTGGTAAGAAAATTTCCTAAATTTCTTCCAATTTGCTCGGGTTCACATGTTTATTTGCATTTTAAATGTGAGATAAACCGGTGATGAAATGATCTAGGTTATTGATCTAGAGCACATCGAACTAGGTATTGAGAGCAACCACGATAGGCTTTTTTGAACATTGGATGATTTGGATCATGTCCATGTGAAGGATTTGGATTTCACTGCAAAAATAAGAGAGTATTGTTTTCACATGCTCTATGCAATTTGTTGGTTGATTGGTTCACTTCAATCACCTGTATTCCTCTGTCAGGACACTAACGACAAATGTTTCAAAACTCTACTCATGATTAAGCATTCATGAACTACTATGTACCCAAGTTTTCAAACAGACTGAAGGATAAAAATGAATAAAGGTAATCTGTCATGGCTCGATCAGAGGTTCTTAGTTCACTAACAGTTTGTAGAAAGAAGGCCCTTCGGGCAGTTTTTGATGATAAAAAAAAGTGTTGTAGAAGTAGATGTTTCATAAGTGCACAAAATTTTATTTTTCGTTGGTCATATTGTTTTCTTATTCCAATCTTCCTTGTTCTTGTTTCTGTTTCATATTGGTAGATAGATAGAGTATTTGGTAGTGACAGCCAGGCCATGCACGTTATGAGGAAGGAGTGCGCAAAGGAAATTGCTCTTTCAGTGGTCAGTGGCATTAACTGTGAGTATAATCTTCATGCTGTTGCTTTCTGGTAAATATAACCTCATTTACAAATTGAATGAGATGAGAAAGGTTCACTTCCACATTTTCTCAATTCAATAAGTATTTTTGCTTATGGGCAAACAAGCAGTGGAAAGATGTACACCATGGTTGGTATAACCGAATACACAGTAGCAAACATTTATGACTATATACACAGGCTAACTATGAAATGCTGATTTGGTGTTGCTTTTTTATTTCATTTTCATAATCAATTATCATTTTGTTTTCAGGTTTGAAACCTTTTTCTTCCCCTTTTCCCTCGATGTTACCCAGCATGAAGAAAGAGCGTTTTGTTTTGAAGTTTTGTGCAATGGAGATCTACAATGAAGCTATAAGAGATCTCCTTAGCGTGGATAGTACTCCACTCAGGGTTCTAGACGATCCAGAGGTTTCTTTTGTGCGGGTGACTTTTTATGTTGACTAACTTAAGTGGAAATGATTAAAACCGGATTGCACTTGTATATTATTAGATGGTTAGCTGCTTGCTTTTGCCAATTCCTGCGAGTTGATCGTTAATTTGTTTTGCGAGCTTATTCTGTCCAAGCTTCGGGATTTGGATTACATTTGCTTGTTTTGACTTTTTATGTTGAGAAACTTAAGGGAAAAATGAGTAAAACCAGCTTGCGTTTTCCTTTTCTTTAGTCTTCCCTTTTCTCACGGTTATTAATTGATGACGCTTGCTATAACATAATAGATAATATGTTGAAAACGTGGCTTTCATTCGGTTGGTTTCTCAACCTTTGTCCAAGGATGTAGAAATTTAATAAAAGTAGGATCAACAGAAGATGATTTTCGTACGGGTTAAGCTCCCGATGAAATCAGCATGTGCCTAGAAACCATGTATGTGCTAAGCTTCCTTTAAATTTCATAACGACAAAACCTAAATTGCTTGACATTGTGACCAAAGCCTTATGCTTAGGAATTTACTTGCTGCTGTGGTTTCCAGTTTGAAACCTACCTAGCTATTAGCAACTTCTTTGAGGCTAATTCATATAGACGTTTGCTAGAGTAAACAATCGAAGTGGCATCTAAAAATCAATGGAAAATAGTGCAACATCACATGCCAGATAGAAAATGAATTTCCTCTTCCAAAATCATTTTTCCATCTGCTTTCCAATGGACCTAGAACAATTTACCATTCCAAGTGATAACACCTTGCATTTTTTCTTTTGTCAAGTTGATAAATCGAACTCTCCTGATTTAATTTCTGCTAATAAGTCACTTCTTCATCCTATTGCTCTATTTCCAGCACATTTTTTTAAGTTCCAAATACATTTGCTTTTATTACGCAATAAATCTAGCTTCCCTTAACTTTGCTATGCTACACCGCCAGTTTTCCTTGCCTGTCAGAAAATGGTTGTGCGCGTTCCGTTTGTGCGTTGGGCTAGAGTAAAAAATCCATCACTGACTTCTTCAAGAGCTGCAATCTTCTACTTGAAAACAGCTGAAGGTGAGAAAGTTAGTTGTGTCCCGGCAGTTTGAGGTGAAAAGAATCGCATTACGTACAAAGCATTCGGCTCCTCCTTGACGATTACCGTGGACTTTTGCCTTCGGGTGGTGCTAGCGAATGGAAATTCGGCTGTATGCTAGCTCAGTGGATGGATGGTATTATATACCATTCGTTTCTACGCTACAGTGAAGAAGGTATACAAAACGCTTTGTTGTATTCCGTCTCATTAACAGCCATGTCTAATGTGTTTTCCCTTTTGCTCATCTATCTGCTTCTGTTCATCACCACCTATTATTGTTACTTTCCTAATATTATAGTACATTCATGTAGGCGTAAGTAATGCATGGCACCTGAACTACTTTGGCCCAGCTGATTCTGCACAGGTTTGCGATCTACTTCCTTGAAGTTTTTATGTTCCCCCTTATAGAGTATGCACAGCATATCACATAATATAAGATCGTTGTTCCACTCCTCTTTTCAGGCATCACCAAATGGTCTTTGCAACTACTTCCCTGGTGGTGGTGTAAGCACATGGATTCTGATTAGGCATGGTTTCAGAGCTTGGCCAATTGAAGTTGTTAATTTCCAATTTGGTGAAAGCTGGGATACTTTCTCTGAAACCCATAACCTAAAGTCGGGTTTTAAATCACCATGTGATGTCAACGAAAGTGGATTTTCCATACTGCAATCTTTGAAGAAAGTGGTCAAGAACTTGTTTACCGGTGGGCTGGTCCAAATCTGCAGTGGCGGTAATTTCATGATCCACCAGGTCATTATGCTTCCATTCATTGGGATAAAACATTCTGTCATCAATAAAATACAATAGTTCTGCTTATTTTAATTCTGTGAAATCTGATAGTTCTACTTGCTTTAGTTGTTTAACCTCATTGATTATCGTCATTATCTTTTCGTTCCTCTTTGTCGCTTAACTGTAGTTAACTTGCGTACTGCTTGCTTGCCTTTTACCATTGCAAAAGAGTAAACTATGCTGAAATTTGGGTATTGGTATCTTCCAGGGCAGAAATTTCGCGTGGTTTTTAAACAATCTCATCTTTACTTAGTTTTGCCCGGTGTGTTTATCAGATTGTGCAAATATGGAAGGTCCTTTAGCTCTCCTTTTGTTTGTGTATATAAAGTTCTAGCCCGTTAGAATTAGTCAATTAGAACTTCTGTCATCTACTAGGCTTCCTAATCTTATGCACACTTCTGCGGTCCTTTTATTTGCAATCGTTTCGTTGTTAGTTGTCTAAACCTATTTTGCTTTGTCTACTCGATTTTATGTTGAATGCAATCTGTCAGGGCAACTTTCCTTGTGCAATATCCTAGCACGTACATCCCTCGTTCTGTGAACCTATTTTGCAATTTTAACGCCATGCATTTGACAGGCCATTTTCCTAGCATTGTGGACTCACATTTGTGGTTAGAGCTCTTTGCATTAATTTGTGCACATTCATGGCAATAGCTACAGTCTGTGAGTCCATCCATCATATATTTTATGGTTCTGCTCTTGCATTAATTTTATGGCTCCGCTAATATAATGCATGCTTATGATTTTCCTTCATGAACCACTTCATGTTCATAGCGACATCAGAGACCATATCAACTGAAGCATGGTTTTCCTTCACAGTTCACACTCATGAACCTGTTCTTATTCAGGATTTCCCTTCACGAACCACTCGATATTATAGTTTTGCATGCCCTTTTCCCCTCCTTTTACAAATTTGTTTGTAATTAAACTTCAAAAATCCAGTTCTTACTAATCTTGCCTATATCATAACACTCAACATTCACCCATCCCATACATATAACTGATGCAAACACTTGGTCAAACTAATGCATATAACTTCTGCTATGATCAACTACATCCATAATATTAGGAACCACCAGAAAAAGATCACCACAACGGAGATCACCACAACGGGCATGACGGACGTGCTTTGCACGTCGCCGTGCATCTAGTTCTATATAACAATGCAGCTCATCCTTTTCAAATCCCTACATTTTCAGCCATTCGATCTTCATATTTTGATGGACTGAGAGCAACTCCAACGGTAGCCACTGCATCAACTCTCCCTTTCTCACTCCTAGTTTCCTTTTGCCATCTTGCCTCTCTCTTCTCCCAACCTTGTCCTCCAGATCTCCTTTCAAATTTCAAACCCTCTTTACATCTCTCTCTCTCTCTCTCTCTCACAATTTCAGCAATTCCAAGAAGTACGCCACGGATATTTAATCCCAGTTGCAGAAGTTCCAACCAGACATGGGATATGTGATCCCCTTGGATTTGGAGTCTAATATGATGCCTTAATCCGGCGAAACAAACATGGCCTTAAGGTTGTTATCATTGGCATGCCTTGAATCTGTTTTATGTTTCTTCAGTGCATGATGGAGGGCCTTGCAGTAGCTTTACAAGGCCAGCCTCCCTCTTCAGATAATCCAATCCAGAAAAATGAAGAATATGCACAGGTAGCTTTTTACATGATTCTGTTCTTTAATTTTGGTATTTAATTTGGGAATGGTTTCTTCTACAACTCTTCTGTATCTTTTTAGCGTAACTTAGATCATCGACATGGGGTTTCTTCTACAACCAGATAAGTCAATACCATGACCACTCCTCCCCCGACTCCTCCCCACTTCGCACCCTCCCTTCCAAATCCGACGCCCCCAAAGTCGACAACACCATGCTTGCCCTCACAACTGCCGCCGGTGCCACCAACTGAGCCCTAACCAAGCTCCTCGACCCCACCCAACACCTCGTCACCTTCAACCCCACCTACGACCAGCTCTAGGCCCCAATCTACAACCAGCTCCGCGATGCAAAGATACCCAAGCGGCACTTGGCAGTCGCAGTCATGGAACCCAGTCGGCAGTTGCACGATTTCTGGCCTCTCGCATTTGTAAAGTTACTCCTCTACTCATATTCGTTTGTAGTTCTTCCCTTTGCCATATTCTTCTCTTTTTGTTTAGGAATTGGGACTTGGGAGTTAGGAACACGTATTTTTATTTGGTGCAGAATTGGGGATTTGTTGGTTATGTGGCCGGCAGATTGCTGCCTTCTCATTTCGCATGTTCAATAGATTTGTGGGTAAACTACTATATAACTATAGTTTAATTTTTTTTTGAAAGGCCTATAGTTTATTCTTGATTCTTGAATATCTATATAGTATGGAAGGAAAGTATTTGAATCCTAACGTAAATCCAATGGCCCACACCTATTTTGCCCGAAATTAACGGTTGAGCTGGTTTGCGAGTTTTTACTCAACGGTTTAGATTTTGATCTAAAAAGATGAAAATTGTCCTTTGGATGTCTATACGTTGAGTATGACTAAATGATATGTTGATGCACAGCATCAAATCTACTATTTGTCCAATTCTTTTTTGGGTAGTTCTTTGGAAATTCATTGAAGGATTGTTTCCTGCAGCCTTCTTTCTGCTAACAATTTTACGGGACCAATTCTAGAAGAATTCAGCAAACTGAAAAACTTGACAGATTTGTAAGTGGTGGTTATGCTGTAATTTCTCGGTCTCGAACCTCAGTAATTCTGAAAATTCCATTCTCTAACTGCAGTAGGATAGATGGGAGTACACTGTCTTGCAAAATACCCGATATGATAGGGAACTGAACAAAAATTGCCAGATTGTGAGTCTCACCTCATCTTTCTTATTCATAATCAATCTTTTCTCACCTGAGGAATTAGCAGAAATGAACGAAATTTAAACTTCAAATTTTGTGCAAGAAAATCTCAAATGAATAGTTGATTTAACTATACTTCAGGGACATGCAAGGCACATCCATGAGTGGCCCTATTCCTTCTACCATATCCGAGCTGATAAATTTGGAAGAACTATGAGGACTTATTTACATTTCCAGACCACTTTATCCTATTTAGAAGGATATTTGAAGCAGTCTGATCTGATCCATCTTAAATTTTCAGGAGGATATCTGATTTGAATGGGTCAGATATGACATTCCCTGATCTGCAGAACATGACAAAGTTGGAAACTCTGTATGTTCCATGGGACAATGAAACCTTATGTTGTTGATTTGCTGTTTTAAAATTTTAATTACCTTAATGGAGTACATTTTACTTTATTGTATAGGGTACTGAGAAATTGCTTAATTACTGGTCCAATCCCTAATTACATCGGTGACCTGCCTAAACTCAAATATTTGTAAGTTCATTCTGTTGATAGTCTTATCAATCTACTTGTTTTATGATTTATTAATTCCTTCTGATTTGATATCTCTACAATGCCATCTTCGTTATGCTCGTATTCTGGACTGAAGTGGTTTCGTATGTTACTTCACTTGGCATGTTACACTATACGAGACCATTGCTGTTAAGCTAGTCACAATGGCAAAGAATCTGGTTAATGACTTGACATGTTGTAATTATATGTAACAAATTAATTTTGTTTGGTACAGTTGTTTTGTTCTATTTAATTTTCCTTCTCGAGTTGTTGTTTAGGTTACGTTCAGAGTTTTAGAACTACTTGGTGAACGACATGCAGGACCATCATACGAGATTGAACTGATTGAAGGCATCTTTTTATATTTCCTCCTTTCCGCGGTGTAATTGTATACGATCTTGATATGCCATAGTTCTTGCTCGCAGAGATCTGAGCTTTAACAACTTGAGTGGTCAAATTCTGGGTTCACTTCAGAGTTCTGATCTAGATATCATGTAAGCCACTAGTTTTAGATTAGTCCTTATCCAGTGAGGGATCCCGCACGGTTTTACCCGTGTGGACCTCACTTTTCTGAACAAATTTTGATGATCAGAGCCGCTCAAAGTGATCATAACGTGATTTTAAGGGTACCCATGAGAAATCGGCAAAAAAAAAAAGATTAGGAAGGGCTTGATCGGAGCAGTTTTCATTGAACGGTTCAATAAAAAACTGCTCAAATCAAGCCCTTCCCGGTTAATTTTTCTGCTGATTTCTCGCGGGTACCCATAAAATCATGTTCTGCACACTTTGAGCGGCTCGGATCATTGAAATTTGCACGGGAAATGGGAGGTCTGCACGTTAGAACCGTAAGGGATCCCTCACTGGATAATTTGTGAGTTTTAGATAGTTGTATGTCCAAAATTTTACATACTGTGTATATTGTTTGCTTACTAACGTTTGAAGCTGCTTGTTAGCATCATGCTTGATTACTATTCAGCGTGCAACGTAATATTGGCTGATGATGCAGGTTATTGACTAGCAACTCACTGATTCATGCAGCATAAATGTTTACCATGTCCTGATTTGGGAAAGACGTTGATGTTGAGTTTGATCACCAACAAATTTGTCACAAATGTCATGCCTATTCCTATTGCATTGATGTGTCATACAACAACTTTACTGAGTCATTTGCATCTGGTTGCCAGCCTTCTAAGGTGTAAGCCTTTTGCATTATTAGTTCTATTTGACTTCCAATATTACATGTCATCGAGAAGTCACCCTTTTTATATTGTTAACAGGAACTTAGTTTCCAGCCGTTCATCCACAGAGAGTAAAGTCGTACGCTCGTAACATCGAAAGAAATTAAATTATTTAATCTTACTGTAACAGCAGCGGATATGATGTCATGGGTGAAAGAAACTAAATTCGTTTTGCAGAATTGAATGGTGCGTGAAGAAGGATCTCCCTTGCTCCACATCACCCCAATGTAAGCAATAATATGTTCCCCAGCTCTTCTATTATGACATTATTGACATTTTAAGTTTGTGGTCTCTTTGTTATGTGCAGACCATTCATTATACATCAATTGCGGAGGCAGCCAAATAACTGCCGAGGGGAATGAAAATGAAGAGGACTTGGCCAGAGTCCATCATACTTTTTTGCCTCTTCACAAAGACGGGCTTATAGCAGCATTGGGTTTTTCATGAGCAACGAGGATGCTAATTATTTAGCAAATAACTCATTCTCTTTGAATATGACTGGTGCAGAGTACTTCAAAACAGCCCGCCTTGCCCCAAATTCACTCAAGTAGTATGGACTTTGCTTGCGTAAGGGCAGTTATAAAGTGCGTCTTCACTTTACTGAATAATGTACTCTGATGATCAGACATATAGCAGCCTTGGAAGACGCATTTTTGATGTGTCAATCCAAGTGAGTTAGGAGGCCAATGTTCTGGTAGATTTCATGCATGTCTCATTTACCATTTACCATATTTTTATAAACAAATTGCTTTATGGGCTCTTTCTTTTTTGGACTATGGTTTTTTTTGTAAAATGCTAATAACCGCCCTTAAGGCAATTGTTAATGGTAGAAAATGTATTGATAGTTGTCAAGCGGTTGTAGAAATCTCTGAAGATGTATTGAAGTTCTAACTTCTAGTACTCATATGGGTAGCAAGACCATTCATTTTTTTAGCCTTAGAAAGATAAATAATGCTAGCTTTTGGCTAAAGGGTTACTTTGTCTCCTTACTCAGGGGAAAGAAGTTTTGAAGGATTTTAACATAAAGGAGGTAGCTAAAGGCGTTGACATAGGTATCACTAGGGAATTTGATGACATTCTCGTTAATGGTAGCACTTTGGAGATACACCTTTACTGGAGAGGAAAAGGGACTACTGCAATCCCTGACAGAGGTGTATATGGACCTCTAATATCTGCTATCACAGTAACTCCAAGTGGGTAATATCTTCTATTTTGGGTTAGTCTTTTTTCTTTTATGCTCCTACCTTGTCAGACAATGATTTTCCTCTTTCCGTAGATTTTGATGTTAGTATTGGCCTATCTGTGGGAGCTATTGTTGGCATCGTTGCTGCTTCCTTTGTACTCCTTGTGTTGATCCTAGGTGTACTCTGGATGAAAGGGTGCCTTGGGGGGAAAGATCTTGAAAATAAAGGTAAGATTTCACACTCAATGAATTTTGCATATGATATTCTATTGCTGCTGCATGTAAAATCTGCTAGATAGGATGGATGATTGAGCTTTCGATGGGCCTGGATTTGGTGCAGTATGTTGTGAATTATGCATATGCTACTCACATGAGTAGAAGGCCAGCTGAAAATTTCACATGAAAACAAGCCCGATTGTGAAATCTGAAATCTTAAGCATATCTCTTCATGCACTTCTCGTACATGGTTTGTCTATGAGTGTTACCTAACTAGGCTACAACCTACAACTGATAAGATTGACTATTAATCGTCAATGTGGTTTGATGACGATTAGGAGTAAGATAAATGCTGCCTTGAGCAGGAATGTACTGTTCATATAGCACAACTAATGGGAAGTAGCCTGGGACGTTCGTACTTGTTCCAAAAATAGTCATGTCATGGTTCATGTAGCACAACCACCTTAGGATTGGTTTTAAAATCTTAATCATTCTTCTTTAGCTGTGTTTGTACTGTGTGCTTTTCTAACGTCTTCCATTTTCTCTTTGTTACAGAACTTCAAGCACTTGAGCTGCAAACAGGTTATTTCACCTTGGGACAGATCAAAGCCGCAACCAATAACTTTGACCTTGCGAACAAGATTGGTGCAGGAGGATTTGGGCCAGTTTATAGGTAATATTCATGCTTGTCTTTCACCTTTGGTTTCATCCATTAAATAATCTTAAGGTACTGGAAAAGTCTTTTTGAAATTGTCGAGTTCTAAATAGTTGGTTACCAGGATCTTTTTGAAATTGCCGATTTGTATAGTTTATGGTCTCGGATCCTATGGCTGTTCACCCCTCTTAATTTTCTGCTTTTCTTTTTTTCCTGAAGGTGATAATGGATGTTTATGGTTTTGGGATTGGAAGAGTGGTCATATTCCAGGTTCACAAGGACACCCCTCTTAGTGAATTTTTCAAAGCAAGATTACTCTCTCTCTCTGTGAGAACTTTCATAGGAAACATCAGTTCGAAAGCTTCCACTGGTCATTGCTTTATCCTAGTTTCTATCTTGTCTTGTTGTGTAAGCTTAAATTCCTAAATATCAAACATTGGTTTTGTTTGCTCATGCAGCTCTCAGCAGAAAACCATCATCAATGCAATGGCTGTCAATAAGAACTTGACTTTTTTAGTTTTGTGAACTTCCTGTTAATGACAAATTTGAATAAGTTTTGTTCCTGATGCTATCCAAAACTAGTAATGATAACTACGTACCCTAAGCCAGAACTTATCCACTCTCGTTTATGTGTTTTCTTATGTCCTTCAGTTATTATCTTCTCATAGTTCTGTGAGGATGTAACAATTATCTGACTCTTTTCTTAATTTTCTGCTTTTCTTTTTTTCCTGAAGGTGATAATGGATGTTTATGGTTTTGGGATTGGAAGAGTGGTCATATTTCAGGCTCACAAGGACACCCCTCTTAGTGAATTTTTCAATACAAGATCTCTCTCTCTCTCGATCGATGTGCAAGTTTTCCTTCTGACCTCAATGTTTTTTGGGCCTGTAGGTGGAGGTCATTGCTTTATCTAGCTATGAAGAGAAGGAAGAGCAGTTTCCATTATTATAACTTATGATTCTCAATTATCCAGCAGCACTATTGAGCATGTTACTCGAGGTCGTTGATAAATCATCTCTAGATTTGCACTATATTCTTCAATCAATGTCCCTACCTTGTTCAGCTCTGTGATGTGAAAACCTCCAAATTTCAACATATTTTGATCCTTTTAAGTATGTTTTTCCTTAGCAAAGAAAATTAATTAGCCACAATAAAACGACGACGTCTTTTGAAACACAACATTCTAGCACTTGCTAAAAAAAAGTAGCTCCCTTTAGATTTTTCCTGGCAGAATCATATTGCAGTCTCAGTCTCTCACATTATTTAGGTAAATTTGAGTCCTAAAATTCCTTTGGATTCACAAACAAATTTGAGGTAGGTAAAAGGAGAAAGGCCAAACCTACAATTTAGCATATATTAGACTATTAGTTATGCCGGTTGAAATTTTAGAGGGTAAATTTGTGAATGTTTAAACTGAGGAAATCTATGTCCAGTAGTAGTAGAAGTTAAAGCCAACCTATGCTTACAGATCTGGATATCCAATTATGAAATGGAGGGTGTCTGTGTGTAGTACTGTGGTTGTTACTTCTGATTTTATGGGGGATTCACAGGCTTGCAACCTTTTGTGTCCTTTTATACAGGTTGTTCGACTGAGGCAGCATTTTTTTCATTCTATTGCTCCAGGAGGGCTTGCTGGGGATAGAAGAGGTGTTGTCCCTAGCTCAGTATTTTCTTTCAGTGCCCAGCAGATACAGAAAGTTATAAAAGAAAATAGGGACCTAAACCTTCCTGCTCACAAGGTTAAGCATTAGTCTTGCAGATCAATTGATAGATAGCATTGGTTTGCACAACACAATTCTTACTATTGACTTGTGTTATTAATTTCTCACTTTTGGATAGTTAGGTCATGGTTGCCACTGTTCGGTGTGAAGAGATTG
This sequence comes from Rhododendron mucronatum var. ripense, assembly GCA_019656295.1. Taxonomy (NCBI): domain Eukaryota; kingdom Viridiplantae; phylum Streptophyta; class Magnoliopsida; order Ericales; family Ericaceae; genus Rhododendron; species Rhododendron mucronatum. The sequence goes on along the minus strand of BPLT01000003.1, from coordinate 9,684,065 downwards.
CTAGTGATAAGACGCTTCACCTCTAATGAGGTATTTATACATCTATCTGCTGTTTGGGTTGCTTTTTGTAATAAATGAGAAATCGTTCATTATGCATTTTTTATTTCTTTGTTCTGAATAGCAGACGCTTCCCAGTACCTCGTTTTGGGAAGAAGCTTAGTTCAATCTTAGATACCTATCTTTTTGAGTAAGTCTGAAGTCGCAAATGAGTAACTCTGAACTAAGTTAGCTTGAGTTTTTAAAGGCCAATGTAGTGTAACTGAAGCTTATATCCAACCAGTCTGGGCCATAATGACATGTTATTTTTGTTTAATTATTTGAGCTGTAAAAAAATACTTAATCTTTTAGAGATAAGAGAAATAAGTAACAGCAGCACACTAGCTTATAGGAAACATGGAAAAAATTATAGCAATGACTTATTTTTTATTTCTGCACCCTTCTGTCAAATCCATAATGTTCTTCATTGACTCTCTTTTTTCTTTTTTTGTGGATATGATATGGAGGCTTTCTACTTTAATGAACTTCTGAGAAAGGCAAAGAGACAATAGTTAGAGTCAAAAGTATTGCAAGTCGAAACATATTTTTGTTCATTGATGAGCTAGAATCACATTTTGTTATTTACATTCCTTCATGACGGCGGTTATTCGGGAAAATACATGTGAAGCATATATTTTCATGTTTATGCTCTGTTGTTGCAAGGATTCTATTTGAATACATATTGTTCTTGATATCTAGGATTATGTCTCTATCCTTTTTGTGTGAAACAGAAAATTGACCTGGACATTTACAGCCCAAATAAATCATCAAGCATGAACCTTTCGTGCAACAGTACCTTCTGTGGACAAAAAAGATGATGCTTGTCAGAAAGTAGTATTTGTGCTTATCAAGTTCAATATCTTTTTAATGGTACTTCATCTACTGGGATCTTGGTAGAGGATGTCTTGTACTTAACTATAGAGGACAGTCAATTAAAAGCAGTTGATGCACAGATTACATTTGGGTGGGTAATGTCTTGAATTACTTTGTTGTCAAAAACTTCTTGGATATTTCCTATAGGTACTGTAAACCTCTATGTGGTTAATGTCAATATCAGTGACATTTGATCTCATTTTTAGTGAATAATATGAGGTTGCTGTTATTGACATTGATTTTCCAATCAACATTCAGCATACTTCTCTTTTTACTTTCGAAATAGCAATTTTTGGGTAGTAAATATGATGAGGTTTATTTCTCTACTATCATCACTACAACAACCAAAAACATACATAAATTAACTACCTGACTGCAATTAAACCAATGAGCATGTGAAAAACGTGCGAAGCACAAGCATTACACTAGTGGATATCAATGATTTTTGTTGAAATGGTGTGTTTCTACTTTCTTTCATATTTTTACCTCTTTATTGGTAACAAAGTTACAAAGCTAGCTACGAATATGTTTCTGCCAGTTGAGGTTTGATTTCTATGGTTCTAGGTGTCCAAAAACCATGGCTCTGGTGACTCTCGACCTTTCTAGTGGTAAATCTCTCTCTCTCTCTCTCTCTCTCTCCTCTTTTCCATTTTGTTGTTTCAAATTTCTATTGACCCTATTCCCTTTTTGACTAGGTTATATTTCTACCATCAAATAAAGTTGTGGTCAGCGTATAACAAGTTTTAACAGGTAACTAAATTATCTCGGTGTCAACCGTCCTTGATTGGCTAATTGGAATAAGTTAGGTTCATTTATTTATTATTGAAAGGGGTACACTAATTTTAGTGGTGGTGTTCTTGATTTGGAATGGGTATCCTAATCTATCTTTTACATTGGTTTCCCCGTGGTTTTCAAATCTCTAGAATGTTGCTTTAACAATTGAACTGGGTTTGGAATTGGTATCCTCTGGCTCTCTATTTCTGTGGACTATAAGTTTCTTTCTCCATTAAGTGGGTGTAGGTGTGTGCTCGCTTTTTGAAGTTCGAACAAAACCATTTGTTTGTTTGGCAGCTCCTCTCTCTAATGAGTAATGACGGGAAAAGAGATGAACTAGATCTTGGGTTTTCCATGGTTTCTACCTTAGCTTTGATGGGTCCAATCTCGAGTATAGCTTCAGCGAGGTTTTCAGTTATGCATTGGTTGTTTATTTGGCCGAAGCAAATCTTTACCTTCTTTAATACTTTAATACTACACACTTACCATACTATGTTCAAGTGACGGGGATGTTGAATCAAGAACATATATTCAGAGTGCATCTTATGTCATTTGTACAAGTTCTATGGATTCTCATCATTCTTGAATGTTGAGTTCTGTTCTGTTTTGGTTTGTTCATAATCTTCTTTATATATCTGAGTGTAGTTTTATAAGAGAATGCAGGGAACTTATGTCATGGAGATTGGTGGTGGGGAAAAGATGCAAATTATTTCATGAGGTATACTTTTTCTACAAACCGGTTGAGATACTGAAACTGATTTGAACATTACATGTACTGTGGTTCTATGAATAACCGTGAAAAACATTGATAATAATATGCACCACCATGCCCTCATACCAAAACGGGAGTCAATGATCTTTCCTAGCTTCTTTTCAAGGTGTTCGAGAGATGAAGACGAAATGCACATACTTCTTTTTTCGGTACTTGGTACCAAAAAAGGTTTGGAGGTTATTAGTTTCATTTCATGAGTACCAATTATATCGTTTGGACATGCTTATGAAACAAACCTCTACAGAATTTTTTTTTTTTTTACTTTGACATTGCTACCGTCAGCCAAAGGCTTAATTTTGTTATATTTGTTTTATCACTTCTTCTCCGGATCCACTTCATCTCCTCCCTATCCTTTTCCGCAATCGATAAATGTATCATGGTCGCCGGTCGACAAAACAAACTGTGGTCTAGGTATGCATATTTCTGAATTAATTTGTCACTTTTTTTTATTTTACCTTGCTGTGGCTTAACTTATGGCTTATCATAAGATCAAGATGGATGATTTTCCTTTTCGATTGAAAGCTTTTTCCGGTTTAGGTTTTTTCTTCCCTTTCTCCCTACTATTTTTCCCTTTTACTGTAAAATAAAAAGTACCCCAAAATAAGATTTGGTTTCATTAACTCAAATTTTCATTTTATGAGGCCTGCAATGTTGTGTTTTGGGTTGCACTAGGGATAACCCGTGAACATCCAACCTTCATAAGAAAGATCTTGAAACCCTAGCTCCCTAAAACCGCCCAAACCACTTCCCCAAAACCACTTCCCCATCACTGCAGTGAATTTCATCCTCCTGTTTGACAAATTTTTATTCCGTCTTTTTCCTTTTATTTTGCAAGTTAAGTTCTTTAATTTCTGTTCTTGATGGCCCTAATAGCCTCAATTAAGGTAAACTAAGTTCAAATTTAATTTTTGTTTCGTAGTTTCCCTGAATTTGGTCCATTTTTTCCGTTTCCATCATCTTCATTGAAGACCCTGGGGTATCCTTTTCTTTTAGGCTATCATGAACTATCAAAACTATAGGATTGTTGGCCAAAGGATTGCTTGGGTAAGCAAATGGAGTATGTTTTACTTTTTATGAATGGCTTTAAATGTAGTTTTGGGGTAAATGATATGTGGCTATTACAATTGATGGGAATAGACTTTAGCTATTTTTTCTTTGATCATGTGAGTATCGTATGGTACTGCCTTTTTTTATACCTTCGTTTGCCTTATTCTCACCCTGAAAGTACGTACATGTTCACATGTGTTGTGTTTCTGTTGATATAAAGGGAAAGATGAAAGACTGTGCAACTAAGGGGTTTGAATAACGTAGCTTGGGCAAGTCTCCAATTTCCCTCTCATACCCCTAATAGCCTCAATTAAGGTAAACTAAGTTCAAATTTAATTTTGTTTCGTAGTTTCCCTGAATTTGGTCCATTTTTCCGTTTCCATCATCTTAATTGAAGACCCTGGGGTATCCTTTTCTTTTAGGCTATCATGAACTATCAAAACTATAGGATTGTTGGCCAAAGGATTGCTTGGGTAAGCAAATGGAGTATGTTTTACTTTTTATGAATGGCTTTAAATGTAGTTTTGGGGTAAATGATATGTGGCTATTACAATTGATGGGAATAGACTTTAGCTATTTTTTCTTTGATCATGTGAGTATCGTATGGTACTGCCTTTTTTTATACCTTCGTTTGCCTTATTCTCACCCTGAAAGTACGTACATGTTTACATGTGTTGTGTTTCTGTTGATATAAAGGGAAAGATGAAAGACTGTGCAACTAAGGGGTTTGAATAACGTAGCTTGGGCAAGTCTCCAATTTCCCTCTCATACCACCAGACAACATTATTTCTTGATAACAAACTTTCCGGGCTGTGATTACTTTCTTCTTTACTTTTTATCAAGCCTACTCAAAACCCCAATATTTTTTTTTGAACAGCAAAAGAAGTTTCCATTAATCAACTCAAAACCCAAATATACTGATGTACTAAAGAATACTTAGAGTACTTTCCTGACCAAACCAACCTCTTAACTGTGGCACTAGAGATCCCTAGTGTAGTTCAATGTTTATTATTTTGTAGGAGGCGTGCATGGTATATTGACGATGAGGCTGCCCTTTTGTCACCTTATTTCTTATGCCATTGGTTTGGGTTGCATTGAGGTTGTTACCTTTTTTATGGCACTTAAAAAATGCTTTTGAAAAACTGTGATTTTACGTTCTAAGCATTTCCTTTTGATGTTAATTTCATATTGTGGTTCAGCGTGAAATTGAGTACTTGGGATGCTCCAAGGGTAATCAAGAAGTTGTTGGCTTTGGTAGAGTGCTTAGGGATAACAAAGGAGCATGGATTTTAGGACATTTTGGGATGCTTCCAAGACAAGACAAGGAGAGACTCAAGTAGTGAATCTGACCAAAGAAAATCTAGCTTCTCATCATCCAAAATGGGAATCTGATTGAGAATTGCTAGATTTGTAGTAAGAGCTCTACGAATCACACTCCATGAGAGGGCAAAAAAGTGTTTGATGTTCTGGAAAATATTGACGAGACTTAGTAGTGTCCTTTGAAACACCCAAGGTCTCTAAAATGGAAATCTTTTTACAGATAAAATTGTTGCGGTTGTATTTGAGTGGTAATGCGGCCTTATTTTGGTTCCTGTCATTTGTGTAGGTTGATTTTTCAACATACCAAAAAATAATAGACTTGGTCATGTGCCCTGTAAATGTCCCCTTTGAAGTGTAAGCTGACACGGGCATGTGTGTGTGTTTTTTTTAAGTCTTATTGTACTTATTTAGAGTTTTAGTTACTTCTGGCTATGGTCATTGGCTTCAAAATGGGGAGGAGAATTGTTAATAATGGGGAATGATACTTCATTTAGGTTGTATTCTAAAGTTTATTTGAGAAAATGACTTTTGGGAGATTTACATGTTTGTTGGTGGGTGCTCAATTGCAAAAAAAAAAAAAGAAAAAAAGAAAAGAAAAGGGCAATTCAATTTACTTCAGTTTCCAAAAACGTGTTGAAAAGGCACGAGCAATTCCTAGTAGTATTATACCTCATCTTGGATCAATGGATCTTGATATTACTGGACTTGTATTCTAATTAGCAATAGTAATGTTTATTACTAAATAGAGTTCTGTTAGTAATTAGTATTGTTTACAATTCTAACTCGTTTATTCTTTATTCGCAGATTGATTCGCGCATATTTTGGAAATTGTTCCTTCGCTCATTCTCGTCGGCCACTTCGGTAATACTATATTTTTTAATACTTGCTAAGGGAGAAAGTGGGATTTCCTTGCATCCCTCCTTGACATTAATGTGTGAATTTGTTTTGTTGGAGTGCTTTTTATGGCAGAAAGTGATGCAATTGGGGTTGCAAACGAGCTGAGCCGAGCCGAGCTTTGAAGTGTTCAAGCTTGGCTCGCAATTAATTACCCTAGAGCTCGAGCTCGAGATGAGCTGCGCGTAGTGGGCTCGGCTCAAGGAGATAGTCCTCAGCTCGAGCTCGGCTCGCGTATGGCTCGTGAGCAAAAGCTATACCGCTAACACGGAGAGAGTAGTTGAAGGTGGGCTTTATAGAGAAGTTCACACTTCTCTTTTACCTTCAAGAGCGATGTGGGACTAAAAGAAGTGGAGTGAAGCAGAAAGGAAAGCTTTGCATTTGTCCCACATCAACAAAAGAAAGTTGCAGAGACAAAACTCTATAAAACCTTTGGTGGAGGCTGTAATCACCGTTAATCCCTCACCTCTTTGCCCATTACCCCTCATTTCGAGTAAGTCATACAGGGGAAATAGGGAAAATATAGATGGAAGTGGGAGAAATAAAATAGTTAAAATTAAATATATAAATAAGTTTAGCTTGCGAGCCAACTCGAACCGAGCCTTGGTTGGCTTAAGCTCGGTTCATTAATCAGACGAGCTGAAAATCATAGCTCCAGCTTGTTTGTTTAGATCACGAGTCGAGCCATTACCAAGCCGAGCTAAAAGCCGCTCGCGAGCAGTTGTTTGCAGCCCTAGATGCAATGCCGCAACCCCCCCCCCCCCCCCCCCCCCGTTAATTACTTTGTATTGATTATCTACTTAATGGTTAGTTTTTTTTTGTATACTTGCTAAGGGAGAAAGTGGAATACCCTTGCATCCCTCCTTGACATTAAATGTGTGAATTTGTTGTGTTGTGATGCTTGTCAAGGGAGAAAGTGCTAACTCGTTTATACCTAGTAGTATTATACCTCATCTTGGATCATGGATCTTGATATTACTGGACGTATTCTAATTAGTAATTGTAATGTTTATTACTAAATAGAGTTCTATTAGTAATTAGTATTGTTTACAATTCTAACTCGTTTATTCTTTATTCGCAGATTGATTCGCGCATATTTTGGAAATTGTTCCTTCGCTCATTCTCGTCGGCCACTTCGGTAATACTATATTTTTTAATACTTGCTAAGGGAGAAAGTGGGATTTCCTTGCATCCCTCCTTGACATTAATGTGTGAATTTATTTTGTTGGAGTACTTTTTAAGGCAAAAAGTGATGCAGTTGGGGCTGCAAACGAGCTGAGCCGAGCCGAGCCGAGCTTTGAAGTGTTCAAGCTTGGCTCGCAATATATTACCCCAGAGCTCGAGCTCGAGACGAGCTGCGCATAGTGGGCTCGGCTCAAGGCGATAGTCCTCAGCTCGAGCTCGGCTCGCGTATGGCTCGTGAGCAAAAGCTATAACGCTAACACGGAGAGAGTAGTTGAAGGTGGGCTTTATAGAGAAGTTCACACTTCTCTTTTACCTTCAAGAGCGATGTGGGACTAAAAGAAGTGGAGTGAAGGAGAAAGGAAAGCTTTGCATTTGTCCCACATCGACAAAAGAAAGTTGCAGAGACAAAACTCTATAAAACCTTTGGTGGAGGCTGTAATCACCGTTAATCCTTCACCTCTTTGCCCATTACCCCTCATTTCGAGTAAGTCATACAGGGGAAATAGGGAAAATATAGATGGAAGTGGGAGAAATAAAATAGTTAAAATTAAATATATAAATAAGTTTAGCTTGCGAGCCAACTCGAACCGAGCCTTGGTTGGCTCAAGCTCGGTTCATTAATCAGACGAGCTGAAAATCATAGCTCCAGCTTGTTTGTTTAGATCACGAGTCGAGCCATTACCAAGCCGAGCTAAAAGCCGCTCGCGAGCAGTTGTTTGCAGCCCTAGATGCAATGCCGCAACCCCCCCCCCCCCCGTTAATTACTTTGTATTGATTATCTACTTAATGGTTAGTTTTTTTTTGTATACTTGCTAAGGGAGAAAGTGGAATACCCTTGCATCCCTCCTTGACATTAAATGTGTGAATTTGTTGTGTTGTGATGCTTGTCAAGGGAGAAAGTGCTCCCCCCACCCCCCCCTCTTTTTAATGAGTGTGGAGTATTGACATTCGATTAGGTCTTTGTGTTGGGTGCCACCTCCAACTCGAAATCCTGGCTCCGCCATTGGAAGGCAAGAAACAAAGACAATATAATTTGCCAAGTTTGAAAGAAAATTCTAACTTCATCTTGAAATTCCTAACAAATGTAAAAAAGCAACTGCAACCATTGACATCCTAGAAACACGACAAGCAATGCTATATATTTAAGGGTACTTTCAGAGTGTATAAAGGTAGCAATGAACACAATTACTTGCACTTACCCACGGTGGGGAATACAATGAAATATCACACAAGTTGATTTTTTTATTAGAGATAATACACTTGATATTTATTTTTTATCGGCGATTACACTTGATCTTAGCCAAAAGGCCGAGAACAAATACTACTCTTCATCTTCTTTTTTTTTTTTTTTATCAACGATGCTACACTTGATCTTATTGAAAAGATTAAGAATAGATACTACAATTAATCTACCTTGATCTACACTTGGTCTTTGATGCAGTACAATACCTTCCACAAGTACGGCTATGCGGCCGACCCATCCACCTTCGAGGGGTACAACTACGTTGGCGACTTGGACAGGATGAAAGAAACCAGCGGGATCTTGGTGTGCAACATCCCCCAACATGTGCAAAAGAAGCAGAAGATTGAAAACAAGAAAACAACCGTGGAGGAGAACCAGGATGAAGTGGATTGCATAGAGGTTGAGAACCCGGCTTTAAATGCGTGGCTGTTGAAGAACAGGAAGAGCCCTTGGGCTGGAAAGAAGGTAGGGCTGCAAGGGGAGTTGACGGAGGACCAGAAGAAGTACGCAGAGGAGGATGAGAAGAGAGGGGATTGTGATAGAGGCAAGGTCTTTGCCGATAAAAGCATGTTCCACGGGAAGGAGAATGATTATCAAGGTAGGTCTGATAAGAGCATGTTCCACGGGAAGGAGAGTGATTATCAGGGTAGGTCATGGATCGCGCTGCCTAAGGACGCCAAGGCCACGGATGACAATAGGTACATACTGAAGAAGCTGGTGGTTAGGGTATGCATTGGTTGCGAGTGACATCTGCTGAACAAAGTAAGATGGCAACTTGCGGGTGAGACGGCTTGATTAAGCAGGTAAGATTTCTAATCCTTGACTCAGAGTAGCACCTTTTTATCCTGTAGTTTTCTGGTGTGACTGCTTTATATCACATGATTATGTTGTTTATTTTTGTCTCATTTTGCACTATGGTAATGGTCCTAGTAAACTTATTTCAATTCCCTTAGGTGCTTTGCTTCCATTTCCTAAGCCTAAATAACTTTGGAAAATCTCTGAAGTGATAAACTTTATTGACTCGTGCCTTGTGGTGGTATAAGGAGTGTCAGTCACACATGGTAATGGATGGAAAGTAAGAGGATAAACTCATACATACTTGCGTCGTTTCATGGAAGGGGTATATTCAAGTAACAATGCTTATGATGATCGAGCGCGAGAGAAAGAGAGTTAACTAGTGGTCTTACTAGATTCCGGGTCCCACAGGCAGGGGTGAGTGGTTTTGTTTGTCACTCAATTTTTGTGCAACCGTTCCTCTTGATCGCTTCGCTTAAGTCCAAGTTCAGAGTATAATGTGCTAATAAGAAGATGGACCCCGGAAGTTTCATAATGGACCCAGCAAGCTAGACCCCATGCAAGGGTTTGGTGTGTCTTAGGTTAGGTGTTTTGACAAACAAGGGAAAAGGTCCTGTTCATGGAAGAAGTTTGATGGTGTGTCAGAAAGGGAAAAACCTGTGGGACACCATTCATGGTTAATGTGGTGTATTTTGGTTGAAAAGAGCCTCATTCCTTTGATGGCTAAGACCATTGTTTTCTTGTTTGACGATGTGAGCAATGGAGGGTTTTGTTTTCTTGGGCGGTGAGAGAGGTGGACGCTTTTCTCGAGTTCTTATGGAGTTTTTGATAATTCAGCATATGGATTCTTTTGGTTTTGAATTCCGTTCTTTCAAGCAAGATTACCACAGGTTAATTCTGTTGGAATGCATTTGCTTTTGTTTTTGTTTTCATATTAGAGTTTGTTTGCTGGTATATTCATCTATAGGGCGCAGGTAAACTTACTTTGAATCCCTTATTGGTTGGCTTCCATTTACCAAGCTTAAATACTTTGGACAATATCTGGAGAAGTAAATCTCATTGACTCATGATCTTGTGGTTGCATGAGGAGTGTCACTCAATCTCACATAAATATGAATCCGAAATGCATAAATGATGAGTATAATCAAAACTAGTTTAATGCTAACTGATGATCTCGAGAAGTACAGATGAGATTAGACTTTTATAAGATGCTTTCTTTAGAAGTAGGGGTATGTATGTTCGTGATATAAAGGATATGAGCTTATGAATTTATTAAACTTAATTGATGATTTGAATTGCCCCCTTGACAGAGAAAAACAGAAAATTAAAACAAAAAAATATTCATGTAGATGCCGCAGTTGATTAAGACACAAGGCTTACTTTTGTCTGGTTTTGGAGAATTCGATTTCTCTGGTAGTTATTTGAGGACCCAGGCTTTTGTGCAAGGTGTGGAGTCTTGAGTGCTCCAAAAGACAATGGCAAGGAGCTTGCATTGGGGAGGGTTTTGGGTTGGAGGAGATGAGTGCGAACATTAGTTGTGTGTTTGATGGGGTGTTTTTGGGGTAAAAGAGCTTTCTTTCCTTTAGTGTTGGCATGGGTTATTTTTTTTCTTATGATGATTAAAATAATTGAGTTTTTTTCCTTTCTTGGTTGGCAAAAGAGGTGGATATTTCCCTTGAGTGCTTTTGAAACTTGTTGATAATTCAAAGCATGGAGTTAGAAGGATTCTTTTGATTTTCTTTTGTATTTGGTATAATTAGTCGTACTCGATTGGGTCGCCTTAGCATTGTTCTTTCATAGTATTTTCAGTTAACTACTGTCAAAGGATAAAGGGTGTGAAACAACTGCGGAAAAAGTTGTGTTGAAGTGTTTCTGAAACTCCTGGTGGTTTCACTTATTGCTGTTAGCAGGTTGTCAACCTTTTTGGAGATGTTTCAAAACCCAGGCCAGATCACTGATGCCACCTTTTTTTACTGTGACTTGCGTTGCTTTAGCAATTTTCAAAAGTGTCCAACCTGTCCCCATGCCAGAAGTGTCGTAGTTCCAAACAATGGACAGCCTCTGTCTTAGCCGATGACCCAGTTCACTCATTACTGCCTACACATTAACGAGAATAATTCTGTTCAACCTCTGAACATTAACCCTTCCTATGGTGGTGGAAATTGTGTGGGTCCCACCACAAACTAACTCATTATTACTTAAAAGCATATTGATTCCGTGGAATCTACACAACTTCCACCAATCACGAGAGGGTAATGTTCACCCTCTCTAAAAAGACTAGCAAAGGCGCACATGCTTTGCACGTGAAAGTCTTTATATTAAGATCACAAATTATTAAAGCATCCAACTCCAAACCGATTGGCAAAGAGTGGAGAGGCCGCACAGGCTCATATACTAGTTTTGGAGTAGATAATTAACTGATGTGGGACAAATTTCAACACTCCCCCGCACGTGCAACCCTCGACTTGCACGTGGAGAGGTAAACAAAGGATCCATAACATAAGGATCACAATGAAACAGAGTGCAACTATGGCACAAACAAAGGGGAAAAGCGTCTGAAAATCTAGCTTTGATAAAACATCCAACTCCAAACCAATTGGCAAAGAGTGGAGAGGCAGCTCAGGCTCATATACTAGTTTTGGAGGAGATAATTAACCGATGTGGGACAAATCCCAACACAAATGCATCAGTAAGTGTGCAACTAATGTTTCAATGTTCTGTCTCTCTTATAGGAACTTGCATTTGTATCCATGAAGCTATAGCTACTTGCATACAAAGACTCAAGGGTTCTTAACTACTTTGATCATGTAAATCTTTTCCTGAACATTACGATCACAACTAAATGGAAATGCCATGGTTTAATGAACAAATTATGGGGCTGGATCAACTTCGAAGAACAAATGAGTTGTTTGTCTAGTAGTGTTTCCTACTTGTTTGTCTAGTTGAGTGTTTCCTACTTAGCTTACCTCACACAGACGGTGATACACTGCGTAAGAGAAAGTTAAGAGTTACTCCATATCTTATACCATTTACTTGATATCACCTTTGGGGGAGGGTCTTGTTTCTATATTGCAAAACAAGCATTGCTTAAATCATTTATCGCCTTGCGCACTTTCCAATTCTCCAGTCTCCACTAATAGTCTTGAAATTAATAGAATGCAACCGCATATTTTGACAGAGTTCAACTTGGACTCCCTTGAACATCTTGACTTGCTAGAAAAATTGATGAATATAGAATAAGCATCTTGACTTTTCTTTTTCGTCATCATTACTATCAATGAGCAATGGATCATATTTTTGCTGCATCCAGCCAGCAAATATGAATTTAGGATATAGACAACTATCAAAGTTGAATTTATGAACATCAAGGAGATATGTATCCAACTTCGCTACAGTGTCATACAGACTCATGACTCCTTAGCATCACTATAGAATGGAATAATATTAATTGCTCCTAAAGTACCGCCAAGTGTGTGACTCCCTCACCATTGCACTGGTAAACTGCGGACAAGCCGTCTCCGATTTTTTTTTTTTTGTACTCTAGATGATTTTTTTTTAATATCATGGAACACGATGCCTCGACAAAACTCTACGGATTCATGTAGAACTTACCAATTGAACTCAAGTATAAGTGAACCCAAAATTAATGCAATAGAGAGAATCTACGAATAACGCATGCTTAGCTTTTGTTCAATTTCTTTAATTCATTCTCTACTTTCTACATTTGTTTCTTTATGACATATGTCTCTTTTGATTTGTTGCTTTTGTGTTAGTTTTTCTTAAATTTCTATGTCTGGTATGCTTGGTTGGTTGGTGAGTGCTAAATTCCGTACGCTGACACTATTTTACTCCCCTTTGCGCACTTGAAGGCTGTTGCACCCTATCCTTTCCTGATTTTCGCAGGTGCGTTCAGGAGTTTATGAAGCCCTTGATTTAAGAGATGGAGGCGCACACTACCTTGGGAAGGGTGTGTCAAAGCTTAGTTTTCTACTTTTCAGTTCATGCTTGTACTTTTACAATTCTTGCCCTCACACTCACACCCTATGCTGATACTATTTTACTCCCCTTTGTGCACCTGGCTGTATGCTGTTGTACCCTATCCTTTCCTAATTTTCGTAGGTGTGGTGGAGTTGCTTCTTGCTTATTTTCCCTAGAAAAAAAAAGAAGAGGTTTGTTCCTTACCATGCCTGATATGCAATTTTTAGTTGTACTCCCTTTCATCATCCACCTTGTTTAGATTCCGGGTTTCACATCTTTCTCAAAATTCGACGTTTGCATTGATTATTGAAGACTCGGATTTGGTGCATCACGACTGAGATCGTGACAATGACTTTAGTTCTGATAATCATTTTCTTTTTTTTCAAAGATATTTTAATGAATAATTTTATCCTTTTGGCTTGGTCAATTATATAAGGATGGCTTTGAGCATGCTTGGCTTGTATTCAGAGTGTCTTCAACAGATTTTTTGATTTGGTGCACACCAAACCAAAAAGGTTGATTGGATACCAAAAGAAAAAATTTTGTTGCTCAAGAAGGTTCATCCTCCAAGAGCACATTGTTCTCATGGTTTGGGCTAGCAGGATATAGGACATCGCTGGTTTTTCTTGATGTCTGCACTGTATATCTCGTTATGGGTTTTCATTTCCTGGTTTCTTCATTTGTAGATTGTCGTCCACAAGGATAGTCCAAGAGGGACACATTTTTTATGCGCTGAACCCTGTCAAAAGGTACCAATTTTATTTGGCTTATGTGTAATATGTGCAATCGTGTGTCACTCAATCGACATTGACGCATACTCTTGCCAAATTTTTTTCAGGTGTATTTTGAGTAAGATGATGTCCATTCCTGCATTGTCACATGTGGAGGCCTATGTCCTGGTCTCAACACAGTGATTAGGGAAATAGTATGTGGCCTCCACCATATGTTTGGTATGAAGAAAGTCTGGGAATAGATGTAAGTGATTTGTTACTTAGATTTCCAATTCCACGTCTCTAAAGGTAGTTTGTTTTCAGATAATACTATTGTTTTTGGGCTTCTGATGTACTGTTGAGTGAATAAAGATATTAACAGAAATGTTGGCGTTTTTTTTCTTGAATCTAAAAACAAAATCAGAGAAGCTTTTCTCCATCTTAACGCACAATTTCATCTTAGCAATTGCAATTATTGTTACTTAGGTGCACAGTCTTTGGTAGTATTTATGGTTGGTGACTTGGTGCTGCTTTCTGTGTTGTTGGTTGTTTTATTTTTTTCATGTTGTTTTATGTTAGGAGAGATGCTTTGCTAATATACCGAGGGATATGAAGTCCTTCGACTTCCTTACATGCATATCATGAATGTTTGGAATCAATATTATGCAACAAGACCAAGGAGAGATTGCTTTTGCTAATTTGAATTAAAGATTGATATGGGCCCCTAGGATTCCGAGGCATATAGGGAATGACTTCCATGTTCCAAATATGGCTTCCAAATAAGGTCAGGTTCTGTGAGTAGAAACTTTTAAGAAGAATTTCCTTGCGTGACAATTGGAATAAGGTGACTGTAGTTTACTGTTTTGTAGCTCAATTGGCATGATTGAATTGTTTGGGAAGAAGGTTAGGAATCTGCCTACTTATTGAAGATGCTGATTGAGATGTAGAATGATAAGTGCCCGTAAACTTTAATTGAAGGACGTGCGCTACTCAGAATTCCTGAGAGCACTAATACCTCAAATGCTCAACTAGGGTGGTGTCTGTCGAGGCATGGTGCTAAGAAGTTTTTGATTTTGTATGAGTTCCGCAGTAGAAGAGGGAAATGAGCAAGCCGTGAGAAGGAATATTTGGATATTCTGAACTGAAATGTGTCTCTAAATATTTATTGGAATGACGAATTAGGATATCATAGATGGACATTAGGCGTAATGAGTTCATTTATGAGACTATACAAAGTGAAATTTAGCTGTGTACACTATCTCCCATGAACATGGATGCTAATATTTAGCTTTGTCAAAATATTTTCGTTTTTTTACCAATGTTATATTAAGGATAGTTTTTTCTTGGAGGTGTTGGTTCTTGCTGGTACTTAGCAGAGATATCGGACGATGATTTGCTTGGTTCAATGGTAGAATTCTTTACTCCGTGATTTTGTGTTCAGCATTTTTAGTTTAAGAATAAGCTGATGCTTTTCTGCTCTAACCTTTTCTTATATTTTATTTTATGGAGTATCGCTGGAGCGAATTTTGTGAAATGCATCAATTGGCAAGGGGGTAAGGTGGGTAAGCACTTTTGTCTAGGGCACTAGCTAATCATACTTATTGTACTTTTGTAAGGGTTTATGGCTCTGATTTGGTTCAGAAGTATGTTGGTGAAGGCTCTCGAATGATTAGAGAACTTTTTATTATGGCTAGGTTTGCCATATTCTTTATTGACATCTTTTTAATTGCCATATGAGCAATATGTCGCACAATCGAGTGCTTAATCATGCTATTCCTGATAGTGGTGTACTGTCCTGTTACGTTGTCTAACAATTGAGAACTCGCCTCTTATTTCCTCGTTTGTGTTAGTCAAATTGTTGGCCTGATTGAAGCTTGTCGGCTCATACATGTACTTTGCTAATGAAATGACTTTTTAATAGGTTTTTATGGTTACAAATCAGATTGACATTCTGGATCAAGCCCTTCTGAGGCCTAGAAGGATTGACATGAAAATAGAGTTCTCAAATGCCAATGAAGAGGTATATTCTGCTATTTGTCATGACTCACTATCTATCACTATCTATCCAAGAGGATTCCTAAGGGTTTTGTGAAGTTAAGGTTGTTGCAAAGTGTAACCGAGCTGTGTTTAAACATTCGGGAGGACGTTGGTGCTGTAACTCCTAGGATTGCTGTGGATGGGGCTTCTTGTCCAAATGCTTGAAAACGAGCAGCCGCTTGGTGCACCTTCTCTCACAATAGCTTCATTTGGGGGAAAGGTGTCGCTGTTGGCTTTGCTTCTTCAGCTGCTATGGTCGAATCAATGGCGATCTTGAGGCTTGGCAATGGGCTAAAAGGGTGGGCTTATACAAAGTGAAAATTCTCACTGATTGTTTACAATCATGTATATAAACCTGTACTCAAACTCATGCACTTAATCAAACTTACACAACTTACAACTCCACAAATATTCAACATCGTTCTCCTCAATGGGCATGACAGACTTGCCTTGCACGTTGCGCCTTCCTAGTTCTAATTAGTAATGTTTATTACTCCCTCTGACCCAATTTGTTAGTCCTCTTTGGGAGTGCGTGTCATTTTTCAATTGATTATATCTTACAATGCATAATCTTTTAGGTGATTTTAAAAAATTTGTATAAAAGAGTTCATTGAGATCTATCAAAAAAAGATCCATATTTGATATAAAAAAAATATTATAAATTAAGAGATATAACCAATCTTTTGAGACTTCCAAAAAAAAGGGGAAGATGACCAAGAATTTGGGATGGAGGGAGTACTTAATAATGCTCTAATCAGTAATTGTTTACAATTCTAACTCATCTATTCTTTATTCGCAGATTGATTTGCGCAGATTTGGAAAATTTTCCTTTGCTCATTCTCGTCGGCCACTCCGGTAATACTATATTTTTTAATACTCGCTAAGGGAGAAAGTGGGATTCCCTTGCATCCCTCCTTGACATTAATGTGTGAATTTGTTTTGTTGCGGTGCTTGTCAAGGGAGAAAGTGTGATGCAATAACTCCCCCCCTTTTAATTACTTTGTATTGATTATCTACTTAATGGTTAGTTTTTTTTTTTTTTTAATACTTGCTAAGGAAGAAAGTGGAATACCCTTGCATCCCTCCTTGACATTAAATATGTGAATTTGTTGTGCTGTGATGCTTGTCAAGGGAGAAAGTGTGATGCAGTGGCTCCCCCTTTTTAACAAGTGTGGAGTATTGAGATTTAATTAGGTCTTTGTGTTGGGTGCCACCTCCAACTCGAAATCCTGGCTCCGCCACTGGAAGGCAAGAAACAAAGACAATATAATCTGCTAAGTTTGAAAGAAAGTTCCAACTTTCAACTCGAAATTTTGGACAAATGTAAAAAAGCAACTGCAACCATTGACATCTTAGAGACACGACAAGCAATGCCATATATTTAAGGGTACTTTTGGAGTGTATAAAGGTAGCAATGAACACAATTACCTGCACCTACCCACAATGGGGGATATAATGAAATATCACACAAGTTGACATATTTTTTTCTCCACATATCCAGGTCAAGAATTGAAGCTGGGAAGTAGACCTACAAGATTTTAATTATCTACTTCTATGAAGCACCTACACCTCTAGAGGTCGACATATTGCAGTGTCTGACATGGGGACACCGTGGGGACACGTATGGAACACACCACGTGTCCCATAATTTAATTTAAACTTTTGAGAGGGACACGGCTGGGGACACGGCGAGGGTCAAAGTGTTTTTTTTTTTTTAAAAAAAATTGGGGATCAAACTGCAATTTTTTAAAATTTTGGGGGTTAAATTGTATTTTTTTAAAAAATTCAGGAGTTGAACTATAATTTTTCAATTAGATTGTATTGAACTTATGGAGGTCTTGTTTTGTTTGAATGGTGTTGGAATTATGAATTTTTCGTTTTGTCCACATTTTGCCATTTAAACTTTGAAAAAAAATTATACAAATATAAATAAATAAATACATAGACACATGGTGTGTCCCCCGCCTTGTCCATGTCCCCATTTTTTTAGAATTTCCGTATCCATGTCAATGCCAGTGTCCATGTCCGTGCATCATAGATCTACTTCTTCGAAGTAATGAATAGCCTATTTTCTTACACTACGAGGAGGCTATAGCCTAAAGAAGGGCAATGTGGCAAAAATTGGATACTTTGTAATTTTATTTATTTATTTTTTTGCCAATCCATAACTAGATTTTTATTAGCCAATGCATCAAAGAAACATCTAGCACTGCTTCCATACAATCCCAGCTAGGAAAATTCCTTTGCCAGGTTCTCGGAACATTAATGGATAAGGCATATTTGGCGATACTACACTTGATTTTTTTTTTTTACTACACTTGATTTTAGCCAAAAGATCGAGACAAATACTATATTGATCTTTTTTTTATTGGCGATAGCCGATACTACACTTGATCTTAGCCACAAGATCAAGAAATACTACACTTGGATCTATTTTTTTTTAGAGTTTTTATTTTCTTTTATCTCCTAAATGATACAACTTTTCTTTATTTCGTCCCTAACTATCAATTTGGCGATTTCATCCTATCAACTTCCACTTCGTTACCTATGTAATCCAATACATAACAGAACTCAGCATTTGGACCGAAAAGAAACTCACGTGAGATCCGAACCCATAAGACAGGGGCAAAATATACTATCCACGTCTCACAATCCATTGACCCACCTTTGTAAGGCCTTTTTTTTCTCTCTCTCCACATACTTCGACGACGACGACACTCCTCTCTATCTGTCCTCTTTTCCTCCGATCAAACCAGGCATTTTGGTTTAGTTCATTCCCAATTTCTCGTAATTCAATTCCCATTTGAATCTTTTACATTTAATTTTTTGTTTGTTTTCCGTCCTTTTATCACGGTCTGTGCTTTTTGGGTTAGTGCTGAGCACTAGAGCACCGACCACTGTACATCATGCGTCTCCTTATGCTTAACTTCTTTTCTCTTCGGATAAAAAAAAACTGCACAAATGCGAAGAGTAAGCACTGATGGAAAAATGGATTATAAACAAAAGTTTGTAGGAAAAGGAACTTCTGGAAGGTAAAATAGGTTATGGTGGTGCAATCCAATGACCTGAATTCTCCCTGTTCACTAAAAAGGATTTTGAATCACAATGGATGTGCTTTGGTTAACAAAAAGGGCAGTTATAAGCTTGAGAGAGAGAGAGAGAGAGAAAGAGAGAGAGAGAGATATTTTGGGTTGCTTTACTATCACGTTCTCGATTTTCAATATAAATAATAATAACATTAGATAATTAAAATTCTCACAAGAGTTACAATTAAAACCCCAAAAGACATTTTTTTCTCATAATCACAAGTTAAATTCAAAGATTTCATCTCCGGCTCAAAGGCCCCAAATTGTCATAGTACTAGTACAGAAAGAGAGGGTCAATAGTTTACAATCTTTCATAATCAAAATGGTAATATTAAACAAAATTACAAATACATCTTCAGAAGAGTTTTACTAAGATGTCAAGTAATTTCCCTTTATTAGCTTTCAAAATAATGAATGATCAAAATGCACTCCAAGCACGCAATATCAATGCCCTTTAAGCTGTACTTGAAATAATGATAGGTGAGCTATACTAGCTCAGTAAAGAATTCTATACTCAAACACGAGAAACAAAGGTTTACCACAATGAGCAAGCAGACTACGACTACCCTGTTCTAGATGTCTTATAGGTTTCCCTAACTATTCACATGTCAAATTAGAAGCATTAATAAACTCACAACAGGTTCTCAGCCATTTCATAATTCCTCTTAGGGATACCACAATCTTTCTCAACTTCACATTGACGGTAATCAAACTCTGTTTCCATAAACTTTATTTTCTTTGTTTGCAAATGATGTAAAAAAAATTCAAAACCCATATGAGTCAAGCTTCATTGATTCGAGCTTGAATACTGGAATTCGTTGGTTTGTGACCAAATGCCAGAGTCTGGAGGATTTTTATTAAAATCCTTTTTCCAAAATCAAAATCCTTTCATTTTAGAACCTCGATAAAATCAATCATTTGTCCCTTTTTCGATAATCAAATATTAATCCATATACTATCATTCTGTGATTAGCCGGGTTCGCACATTTTTTGATCATCTCACCGATTGGTGATACCCGTTCATTTTCGTTTTCCGGTTATCTCACCGATTGGTAATACCAGTTCGTGTCTAGTCGGTCATCTCACCATTTCAGTCGTTTCCATCGAATGGTGATACTCATTTGTGTCAAATCTCATTATATCCATATGCCAATTGGTCATTCACATTTCAATGCATTTCAAATAATCAACCATATCACAATATCGACCAATAAATAAGTACATGCCTTTTTCCTAAGTATATCACAATGTTCTACGTAATGTACCGAACCCACAAACAACTCTACGATGCACTATCCACTTGTCTCTATACTAGAATCCCATAGAATGAGCTCCAAAGGAAATTAGAAAGATCAATTGGTCAATGAATCTTTTGAAGTACAAACAATCAAGTTTAGAAGGGATGTATAGCTGTTCAAAAGGTATTAGAAGTGATCGGGGTTCAAACGGGCACGAAAAGGAACAAAACGAACCAAATCTATCTAGCACAGAAGGGTGTATTGATACTTGGTATCGATATCTGGTCAACGACTGGTATTAATACCCCAATGGAGGGTATCGATACCGCAGAGTTTTTCTGCGAAAACTTTAGCTTTTTCAAGGATGAAACTACAACAATGAACCAAAGTACGATCTAAGCACATTATCAACTCATAAACGTCTAGAGTAAGCAAGAAATCCCTACCTCAAGATTAGAAACTTCAAATAAGAGATCAATCAAGACCTAGCCTTCCAAATTCCGAAATCCACCAAGAATGAAGCCAAGTTCAAACCCATGCGATCTAAGGCTCGAATCACGTATAGGAGATGGATTGAAGGTCGGAATATGAGGGATTTGAGGTTAGAGGGTGAGTTTTGAGCTCAAGGGAGTGAGAGAGGGATAGCTGTGTAGAGAGGGAGAGGAAGAGAGAGAGCCGTGAGAGAGAGAGAGAAGGGAGATGGAAGAGAGAGAGAGCCGTAGATTGAAGGCCAATTTCTCCTACGCTCACACACACTCTTATATATACTAGCACATACACAAATTACACTTGCACTGCCTCATCTAGCAATCTTATCACATAAGCCCCAATTCACGTAAAACTCCACAAATTTCACATTTTCCTCAATTTCTAACATTTATATAACTTTTAAATAATTTCAAAAAATATGGGTCCTTACATTTACTCTATTTTTTTGACATTTGGAGGGAAACAAACGTTAAGTAGGCGCCAATGGATTGTGAGACTTAGATTGTCCATTTTGCCCCTGGCTCCTGGGTTGGGATGGCACATGACTATCACGTGAGCCACTTTTTTGTCCAAATGCCGAGTTCTGTTATGTATTGGATCACATGGGTAAGGGAGTAGAAGTGGAGGAGATGATATCGCCAAATTGATAGTTTAACAACGAAGTAGAAAAAAGTTGAATAGTTTAGGGGATAAAAGAAAAAAAAAACACTTTTTTTATCGGTGATACTACACTTGATCTTAGCCAAAAGGTTGATACTATATTGATCTTTTTATTATTATTAGAGATACTACACTTGATTTTCTTTTTTTTATTATAAGATAAGAGATTCTTCACTTTCTTTATTTTTATTTTTATCAGTGATACTACACTAGACCCTTTTTTTTGGCTGCACAACACTTGTTTTAGCAAAAAGATAGAGAACAGATACTACGCATGATCTTTTTTTTTGATTGACGATATTACACTGGATTTTAGCCAAAAATCCGAGAATAGATACTATACTTGATCTTAGCTTAAAGATCAAGAAGATTCTACACTTGATCCTTCTTTTTTTTTTTTTTTTAATTTATTGGTGATACTACACTTGACATTAACCAAAAGGCCAAGAATAGATACTACCCTTGATTTTTTTATTTATTTAAGATACTACACTTGATATTTTTTTTGATTGGCAATATGACAGTTCATCTTAGCCAAAAGTCTAACAGCAGATAAGTCACTTGATCTTTTTTTTATCGACGATACAACAGTTGATCTTAGCCAAATGGTTGAGAACAGATATTGCCAATACTACACTTGGTCTTAGCGAAAAGCCGAGAACAAATACGACACTTGACCTTTTTTTTTTAATCGACGATAAGCCAAAAAGCCGAGAACAGATACAACACTTGATTTTTTTTTTTAATATCGGCAATACTACACTTAGAGGTGTTTTAAAAAACCGGTCGAAACCGAAAAAGTGGACCGAACAGGATTATTTTTTCGGTTTTAAGCTAGAATCGGTTCAGTCTGGTTTGATACAATTCAAAATAATTATTCTAGTTAGGTTTACGGTTTTAGGGACGAATGAACTGAACCGGACTGGTTTTCTACATGTAAATAAAAATTGCTAGGGATAGGGCTCGAACTCGAGACCCAAGGGATTTCACAGCCGCGGCTTACCGCTAGGCTATCGTTCCATTTGTATTAATAAGGTATAATAATTAAGAAGGCCCCAATGCCACAACACGGTCCTTTAGTGCCACGAGTCCACAACATAATATTGCTATTTGCCCTTTTTATCCTCAAACCAGAAATTTTCCCTCACGAGGAAATTAAACCTTGCTCCTCTCTCTTCATTAATTTTCGCAGCAATGGCCCAGGCTCAACCCTAAACTCCGCCAAAACTTTTGTGGTGCTCCCAAGTGGTATGGGAGCACTATGCTCCCAATGAATTACAGCCCTTGAATTGAAAATAGATAAATCATAACCTTGGTATCAAAACCAAAAACTAAAAGTAGGGTGGTTTTGTTAAAAACGAGATGGTTTTGATCAAAAAAACGGAGGATTACTTACTACAGAAACATGCAACACTTACTATTGACTAAGGTAACACTTACCATTGTATAAGGTAACACTTACCATGCAAACAACACGTACTACAACCGGTTGGTCAGGTAACAAATTACCATTAAGTAAAAAAAAAAAAAAAAAAAGAGTACCCTATTTTTTGGCGGGAAAATTAGCAGATTTTAGGGATTAATATATTAGAAGAATTATCTAAAAAATGGTATTCGTTTATAAATATAGTTTAAAATTTTAATTTGTTATGAAAATATAAAAATTTTAAAAATATTTTCATAATTTTCAAATGACATTATAAATGTATTTAATTAATTAATTTTCAAATAATCATTTATTATAGATATATTTAAGTAATTAGTTTTAAATATTATGGAAAAAAATAAGATATTTATTTAATATTTTGATAGCTTACAAATTTAGTTTTTATATATATATATATATATATATATATATATATATATTAGAAAATAACGCTACAGGTTGATTGTTACAACAAAATTGAACGATAAATATATTTTTGTTTAATAGCTATTGAATAATTTTGTAGGATTCTTAATTGAATTTATGGTAGTATTTAATGAAATTAGGCTATTCAATTTTATTAATATAGTTTATAGTGATCAATATCATATATTTTGCAAATCTAACAACTAATAGTGTTGATACTAATATACTTGGCAGCGATCAATCAACGAGAATTAATTCATTTGTAATTGATTGATCTAGTTATATGTTTAGCTAATTGATCAAACGATTTGAATCGATTAAGATCATATTTGACAGATGTGGTAGCTAACAATGATATTGATGATAGTGATTAGTGAAATTAATATAATTGGCTAAAGTTGGCTAACTAATTTATTTAATTGGTTAACCACAGACTTATCTGTTTCAATCCTTCAAGTTACACAATTAGCAAATTTCAAAAATGGTTATTTGATGGTTAACATTGATCACTTAGCAAATGAAGCAGTAATAGTCCTTGAGGTTAACATTGATCATTTGGCTAATGTAGGAGTAATCACTAGTGAACCAGTAAATTGAAATATCTCATTTATTTGATCCTTTTTTAAAAGTAATTTTATTAATATAAATGTTTTTATTTAATTTATCATAAAAGTAATACAATAGATCCAAAAATAAATTTAATATGGTAGATAATATGACATTAATGATGATATACATAAATGTATATCTACCTGTCATTAATGTCATACTTACTATAGAATAAAGCTTACTTACCATAGTATAAGGCCAGCTAGAGATACCACAAAAACTGAATTTTTACGATAGACTAATATTTGATGATAAAACTTACCACGTGGTTGACAATACTTACCTTGAAATATGGGCAAAACGACTGTATGCTTAAACTAGTCTTACCACACAAACTGATCACGTTTTGCCAATTGCCTTGTTTACCTACCACCAATTATGACATTAGTGGTTCTAGGTTTCTCCAAACCTACCTTAAACCCTGCAAACTTATTCACTTTAACTCCTCTAGCTCCCATTCATCTCTCCTCTTGTCCAAAAAAGTGAAGATTTAAGAAGAAGCTCCATAACAAGTTGAAGAAGCTCACCAAGTTTTTTTGAAGAACAAGCTAAATTTAGTTGTGATGATTACCTCATACCAACTTACCGAAAGATCATAAGTTGAAGAATCTCGAATAAGTGTTTCGCAATAATCTAATGAAGCTTCCTAGGTTTTTACGTTTTTTATGGTTATACTTACCATTGCTTATGGCTATACATACCACTTTTTATGGTATTTTTATTATGGATGAAATTGTATTTAGGAAGTATTTGGAGAATAAGTTCTCCGTATTTGTGGTAAGCAGATCCAGAATTTAGTAAGAAAGTCTTGTGTGTGTGTGTGTGTGTGTGTGGGGGGGGGGGGGGGGGGGGGGGGGGTGTTAATTTCACTTGAACCTTTTCCGTCCTTTGATTTGAACGGAGAAGCTGAATGGTGGTGTACTAGATACCTAAAAATCGAAGGGGGGTGTACCTTCGGGAAGAAGTTCCGACAAGCAAGTCAGAAGGCTGAAGAAACAAAGAAAGTAATTACTTAGGGAAGAAGTTATGTGGAAAAAAGTCCTAAAACCTGGAAAGGGAGTCCTCTATTCATAGGCAAACCTTGAAGTGTTGAGCAAGTAAGTTGTACCGTTCGGATGACGTCACTTGTCAGAGTCATTTAATGTGCGGCACACCCTACGTCAGCTGAACCCATGACCTCGTGTTAGAAACGTCACTTTCAATCAGAAATGTCACTTCGTCCTGACATGGAAGCTTCTACAAGACCATTGAATGACCATAGACGAGTGTTCTCTCTAAGGAAACTGACTATTCCGAACAACACCATGTTACCAAACGTAAACTCACACTGCCGAACGAAGGTTCTCAACGCCGAACGATAGGAGATCGTACATATCGTCAAGTCGGTGAAGGCCCTTACATTCGGTGACGACGTTAGGAGTATGCTAACGTTCGGCAAAACAGTGTGATACCTTCCCATGACTCGTAATGACATTATAGACGAACTGAGACAACTGAATAGTAAGATTACTCGATGACCCCTTTAACCCTTCCAAACCATGATTATTTCGGCCCACTACAGTATGTAATATAGATTAGTATTTGAAACTATAATATGCACAAGGACAATGCTGGTATTGTGAATTCGAGGAAGTGGGTATGCTCAAAAAAAGGATATAGAGAAGCTATACACTTGGAGAGAGAAGATCGAATAAGAGGGCCACAGGCACTTACTAGAGTTGGATGTCCTGCTGTATTTATATGATAAGTATTGCTATAGAAATGGTAAGTATGCCCAGATTTAAATAAGCATACCATGTTTATATGGTAAGTATTGCTATGGAAATAGTAAGTATGCTCAGATTTTAGTAAGCACACCCTGTTTATATGGTAAGTATTGCTATGGAAATGGAAAGTATGCCTAGATTTTAGTAAGCACATGCATGACCTTCTCGTTTTGTTCTTTCTTTTTGCTCAGAGAAGGTAATGAATCAAATACGTATACACATGCATGTTTGAAGTTTACCACATACATAAATCAATGAGTGTATCGACGATATCCACCATAATGATGACCATAATGCATTCGGGTCTCTCCCATAAATTGGAGAATCTAGTGTTTCACAATAATCTTATGAAGCTTTCCATGTTTTGAACCTTGTATTTGTGGTAAGTATGACTATGGAAATGATAGGTACTCCCAGTTCATGTCTTACCTACTAAGCATATCTAGATTTTAGTAAGAGAACCCATTTTTTGTGATAAGTATGCCCAGATTTTAGTTAGCACACCATGTTTATATGGTAAGAATAGAAATTGAAATGGTATGTACAATCTGTTTACGACATACCCAACAACGCCATAAAGCAGTGATAAAACATACCCAACAAGAGCTACCAAGGCATGTATCTAACAACAACGACACAAAGCATATATCAAAGAGAGTCACCATTGATCAAATAAGAGCCATCTATAATTGTTTGCCTCCATGAGCCATACAAAAAAGGCAGCATATGCCAATTAGTGTTTACATGAGCCATTTTACATAACATGTCAAGTTTAATGTTAACATGAGCAGTATCGCAAAAAGAGAGCATTTGCACTTTACAAGTGTCATCCCACAAAAAGAGACATCTACCATTGCTAGTGATCTCCCCAACTGTCATCAAATCTTCCTTCAAGTGCCGGAATATTTTGTTGACCTTAATTTCGAATTAAAACATTCCTGTAGTTGGATCAATTCCAAAAGCAAGTCATTCCTACCCTTTTTTTTTTTTTGGTCAATCGGAAATTTCATAGGTTAAGCTAGGCAGCTACAGCCAAGAAAAAGTTTCAACAAAGCATTACAAGGAACGAGGCAAACAGATGCCAAAAGATGATGAATTAAACACATAAGTGTCCTATGCCCAAGGCGTCAGCCAAAACAAACTCTTAGCAGCTAGGCGAACATTTGTTGCAATAATCAGGTCTTCCTCTTGTTGAGACCCCAGTCTTGCTAACCTCATAGAAGCATCCGTCCATATTGAGCTTTATTTCACCTGGAAGAGGGAACAGCCAATGAATAAGTTTTTGTGGCAAGAACGTTGTTCCTTAAAAGCCACACCAATCTCCTTAACATAAGGTAGAGCAATCTTAAAACACTCGGTGGTTGTTGTCTCAACATTATCAAAACTTTTTCTATTATGGGCCTTCCAAATTTGCTAGAGGGAAACAACAAACAGTAAGCTCCAAGATTGACTCATATCCAAATGATAAGTACATTTAGATAGGCATGTTAAGGTTCTCTTGCAACCATTGGGGTTACAAATACTCTGCCAAAGCTCTGTCGCTTTTGGGCATGCACGAAAGAGATGGTTTAAGTCCTCAGGTGTATCATCACAACGAGGACAGTAGTTCATGGGTATCATCCCCCTACAAGCTCTCAGGGAGTTGATAGGCAGACAACTATGAAGCAAAAGCCAAATAAAAAAATAAAGTTTAGCAGGAACTTTAAGCTTCCATATCCACATCCGGTCAGAGTTGTCACTATCATCATTATGTATGATTTTATAAGCAGAAATAGAAGAGAAATTACCGTTAGGAGAACCTACCCAAGAAGGATGATCTGGGATATTGGAGAACCTGGGCACATTAGTACTAGCAATACCATTCAAAACATGACCATCAACAATATTAGAAATAGAATCTAGATTCCAATCACCATTACTATCTAGAATGTCATTGACTTTGGTGTTAACAAACCCATAAGGACCAGGAAAACTGTCAATGAGAGGACCATTTCCATTTCCAAGCCATAAATCAACATGGGAACCATTACCAATTATCCATTTAATCCCTTTTTCAGAAGGGGAATAGTTTTAGTGATGCTTTCCAAATGTAGGAGGCATTTTTTTTTTTTTTTACGAGGCCAGACAAACAGAGAATGTTTTTGGAGATATTTGTCCTTGAGAAGTTTAATCCACAGATTATCCTCATTATTAGAGAGTTTCCATCCTAATTTAGCAAGAAGGGCTAGATTTTGATTTCTAGCTTTCCTGAGCCCTAAACTACCATTAGCCTTACTCCTATAAACTTTGGTTCAGTAAAGAAGATGAATTTTTTTTCTTGTTTTCAGAATCTCCCCAAAGGAAGAACAATCAACATTAAGAAAGCAAACAAATATTATCCTTTTCCTTTTGATTGAATAAAACTACTCCACTAAACAACAAATTTTGAACAAAGCACCAAAAAGAAAATGGAACTTTCTTTACCGGAATACAAAGGCATTGAGAGAGTGCAACCAACGAGAGTGGCAACCAAAACCGCTATTCTCAACTTATGTTGAAGCAGAAGGCTCGACAACAGACCCCAGCTTATGACGCTCGGCGGCGATTGTGTTCTTTCGGTGTCGGAGCTTGAGACATTGAGTTCGGACCGTTATCGGCCACGATAGGGTCTGACGGAGGGCCCGTTACGTATGCAAGACAGGTCGAGTGCGAGGATCGTTGGCGGGGAGGTTTGTATAGCGGGGAAAGGGAGGAGGAGCGTCAACGGGGAGGGAGGAGAGAGGAGGGGGTGATGGAGGGGAGAGAGAGAGAGAGAGAGAGAGAGAGAGAAGAGGTGGTGAGTGTGGGGTTTGGGGAGTGTGGAGCGAGGGGGAGGAGAGAGAGAGCGACGGGATGAGTTGGAGAAGCCATTGAATTAAGAGAGAGAGAGAGAGAGAGAGAGAGAGAGAGAGAGAGAGAGAGAGAGAGGCAGGAGGGAGGAGGGGCAAAAGATTAGGGCTCGAAGTTTCACATGATTTTCAGTCAAAAAGTAACCGGGAGTAAGAGGTAAATGAGAGAGAAAGGGAGTTTTTTTATCAATGGCTGAGATTAAACCCTTAGCATCCAATGGCTCGAAAACAATGGGAGTATGATGCTCCCAAACCGCCTGGGAGCATCATAGCCGGACGCTAAACTCCAAAGTTCTCTCCTCTCGTTTTCTTTTTTCCAGATCCGTGCAATCCCTTCTCTCTCTCTCTCTCTCTCTCGATGAATCTCTCTCTCTCTCTCTCTCTCAATGAATCTTCCCTTCGACGATGGCAACGGCGATGATGAAGTGGCGGCAACTGTCGGTATTTTATACCGTGAGTTTCTCTCTCTCTCTCTCTCTCTCTCTCTCTCTCTCCCTCCCTTCCATCTCTCCGTTGATTTTTGGTTTTGATTTTGATTTTGATTTTGATTTTCTTTTGTTTGAAACCCCCAAATTCAGATCTGGTCGGAGATGGAGGTCGGTGCCGGCGTTTGCTGTTGATGCCAATGGGATGGTGTGTTCTCTCTCTCTCTCTCACTCTCTCTTTATCTATCTTGAAGCCGGTTTCCAGATAAATCGAAAAAACCGGCCGAAATTGGCAAAACTGATTGAAATCGGACCGGAAGTGTTTCGACTGGTTCCGGTTAACACTTTTCCCAAATCAGATATCCGGTTTGGTCCCAGAAAACCCCCTAAAACCAGACCGAATCACCCCTAACTACCCTTGATCTTAGCCAAATGTTGAGAACATATAGACTACTCTTGATCGTTTTTTGGTTGGCGATACTACACTTGATCGTAGCCAAAAAATCGAGAACATATACTACTGTTGAATTTAAAAGGTGATATTTCATTGATCGTAGCCAAAAGATCGAACACGTACTACATTTGATAGTTTTTTTTAATCTTCGATACTACAGTTATCTTAACAAAAAGGTTGAGAATAGATACTACATTTCATCTTCTTTTCTTATCAGCAATACTATACTTGATCTTATCGAAAAGATTAAGAACAGATACTACAGTTGATCTTTTTTTTTTTCAATCTTCAAACTACTCTTGATCTTAACCAAAAGGCCGAGAACAGATACTGCAATTGATCTTTTTTTTTTTTGTTTATCGGCGATACTACACTTGATCTTTCGAAAAAATTGCCAAGAACAAATACTACACTTGATATTAGTCAAAAGGTTGAGAATAGATACGACACGTGATTTTTTTTTATTGATTGGCGATACTACACTTGATCTTATCCAAATGATCGAGAACATATACTAAATTTGATCTTTTTTTATTTACGGTCCTACACTGGATCTTAGCCAAAAGACTGATAATAGATACTACCCTTGATCTTAGCCAAAAAGCCAAGAACAAATACTACCCTTGATCTTTTTTTGTGTGTGTTTGTGTGTGTGTGGAGATACTACACTTGATCTTAGCCAAAACATCGAGAACAGATACTACCCTTTATCCTCTCTTTTTTTATCGGCAATACTACACTTAATCTTGTCAAAAAGATCGAGAACAGAGACTACAATTAATTTCTTTTTTTAGTCTTTGATAGTAGTCTTGATCTTAGCTGAAAGGCCGAGAACAGATATTTCACTTGATCTTAGCCAAAAATCCGGGAACAAATACTATACTTGATCTTAGCCAAAAGATCAAGAAGGTACTATAAACTTGATCTTTTTATTTTATTTTATTGCTGATACTACGCTTACACTTGATGTTAGCCAAAAGGCTGAGAACAGATACTACTCTTGATCTTTTTTTAATCGACAATGCTACACTTGATCTTATCAAAAAGATCGAGTATAGATACTATGGTTGAGCTTTCTTCTTCTTTTTTTTTTTAAATCTTTAATACTACTCTTGAAGTGCGAGCCTGGCGCAATGTTAGTTGTTCCATTGTGACCTGGAAGTCACGCGTTCGAGTCGCAGAAACAGCCTCTCTACTTGTAGGGGTAAGGTTGCATACATCAACTCTTCCCCAGACCCCACAATAGCGGGAATCTCGTGCACTTGGTTTGCCCTTTAATACTACTCTTGATCTTAGCCAAAAAGCTAGAGAACAGATACTGGACTTGAACATTTTTTTTTTTATTGGCAATACTACACTTGGTCTTAGCAAAAAGGTCAGGAATAGAAACAACACTTGATCTTTTTTTTTTTTTTTGTCGCGATACGAAACTTGATCTTAGTCAAAAAGCCGAGAACAGACTTGATCTTTTTCTTGATCGGCGATACTCCACTCGATATTAGCCAAAAAGCCCAGAATAGATAATACCCTTGATTTTTTTTAATAAAAAATACTACACTTAATCTTGGCAAAAATATCGAGAACAGATACTTCAGTTGATCTTTTTTTTTAATCTTTGATACTACTCTTGATCTTTGCCAAAAAGCCAAGAACCGACTGCACTTAATCTTTTTTTATTCATCGGCAATATTACACTTGATTTTAGCAAAAAGGCCAAGAACAGATATGACACTTGATCTTTTTTTAATCAGCGATATTACACTTGATCTTAGTCAAAAAGCCGAGAACAGACTTGATTTTTTTTTTTAATCAGCGATACTACACTTGATATCATTAGCCAAAAAGCCAAGAATATATAGTTCCCTTGATATTTTTTTTATAGTCAATACTACACGTAATCTCATCGAAAAGATTGAGAACAGTTACTGCAATTGATTTTTTTTGTTTTAATCTTCATACTACTCTTGATCCAAAAAGCCGAGAACAGATACTATACTTGATCTTTTTTTTGGTCGACGATACTACACTTGATCTTAGCCAAAACTCTGAGAACAGATACTACACATCATTTTGGCCAAAAGGTCGGGTACATATTCTACTCTTGATCTTTTTTTTTTGGTTGGCGATACTACGCTTGATCTTAGCCAAACGATCGAGAATAGATATTTACAGTGGTTTTTTTATGGGCGATACTCCTCTTGATCTTAGCCAAAAGATCGAACAAATACTAGACTTTATCTTTTTTTATTGTTCCATACTACACTTGATTGTAGTAGCCAAAAGATCGAACACATACTACATTTGATCTTTTTTTAAATCTTCGATACTACACTTGATCGTAGCCTAAAGGCCGAGAACCGATACTGTACTTGATCTTTTTTTGATCAGCGTTACTACACTTGACAATAGCCAAAAAGCCGGGAACAAATGTTGCCTTTTTTTTTTTTTTGGTCGGCGATACTCTACTTGACATTAACCAAAATGCCAAGAATATATACTGCTCTTGATTTTTTTTATTAGAGATATTAGGCTTGATCTTTTTTTTATCAGCTACATTACACATGATCTTAGCCAAAAGGCAGAGAACAAATACTACACTTCATCTTTTCTGTTAGCGATACTACACTTGATCTTTTCGAAAAGATTGAGAACACATACTACAGTTATTTTTTTTAATCATTGATACTACTATAGAACTTAGCCAAAAGGCCGAGAACAGATACTGTAGTTGTTCTTTTTTTCTTTTTCGGCAATACTACACTTGATCTTAGCAAAAAGGCTGAGAACAGATACGATAGTTGATCTTTTTTATTGATTGGCGATAGTACACATGATCTTAACCAAATGATCGAGAACAAATACTACACTTGGTCTCTTTTTTGATTGCCGATACTATACTGGATCTTAGCCAATAAGCCGATTATAGATACTAGCCTTGATCTTAGCCAAAAGGCTGAAAACAAATACTGCACTTGATTTTTTTTTTCATTGAAGGTGCTACACTTGATCTTTTTTTTTTGATTGGCTATATACTACACTTGATCTTAGCCAAAAAGTTGAGAATAGATACCAAACTTAATCTCTCTTCTTTTATCAATAATACTACACTTTATCTTGTCAAAAATATTGAAAACAGATACTATAGTTGATATTTTTTTAAAATTTTCGATCTTAGCCAAAAAGTTGAGAATGGATACCAGACTTAATCTCTCTTCTTTTATCAGCAATACTACACTTTATCTTGTCGAAAATATCGAAAACAGATACTATAGTTGATATTTTTAAAAAAAAATTCAATACTACTCTTGATCTTAGCCAAAAGGTGAAGAACAAATACTACACTTGATCTTAACCAAAAATCCAAGAATAGATACTATACTTGATCTTAGCCAAATGATCAATAAGATACTACACTTGATCCTTTTTTTTTTTATCGGTGTTACTACACTTAATGTTAGCAAAAAGGCTAAGGACAGATACTACACTTGATCTTTTTCTTCTTTTTTTTTTGTCGGCGATATTACACTTTGTAATAACTCTGAATTTCGATAAATAAAAATTCATTTAAATATTTGAATTTGTTATTTTAATTACTTGTATTGCTTTTAAAATTCCTTTTTAATTTTTAATAATCCATTATAATTAGATTTTAGTCCTTAAAAATTATATTACTTGACTAGAAACCCTACTTGGCAAAAGAAGGAGTTTCTAACTGATTAGTTGGAGAAACTGAACTACCATTTGACCTAGTTATATTCTCCTAACCCTAATTGGACCCTTTGACTATTTTTGAGCCTTATGAACCCCTCCAAACCCTATTGAACCCTTAGACCATAGAAGTAATCATTTTTATTCCCCTGTTAAGTCATTTCAAACTCTAATTATATCCAATATCCTTTGACCAATGGACAATAAATGTTAGGGAAAATATTATCCATTGGATAATAGATTTTAGGCTTGCCAATGTATATATATACTTGACAAGACTAATCATAACAAAGGTAGTAATCATTTTATTCCCATATTAAGCCATAATAATCCTTTACCCATTGGTCCATAAATGTTGGGGGAAATATTGTCCATTGGATAATAAATATTAGGCTTGGCTAATGAAGGTATGTATATGACAAGACAAGTCATACAAAGAATCCCATCATTTTGCTTCCAAAAGAAGCAACCTTAGTCTTGTCATACTTACAAGCCTAACTAATAGGCCTAACCCTAAATTACCCACCAAAGTTACTTTTCTAGATTCTTTAAGTACATATATGTGCTTATATATATGTATATACACCTCAAAGCCTATTATAAGCATGCCTATATATGGTTATATGTACGTATATGCACTTTCTAGGAAAAACCATAACCATTGGACAATGTTCTTGTCATTGAAAGCCTTAGCATAATTATTCCTTATTCCATAGACCTAATAGGACTATATAGTACTTTAGTGTGCTTGTATATATTCATAGACATATATATATATATATACATAGGAAGTACAAGAGAGAGAGAGAGAGAGCCGTGAGGGAGGGAGAGAGAGAGGCCGAGAGTGAGAGGGAGAGAGGTGGAGTGTGTGCATGTGTTTTGATTACTTACACAAGTTACCTTTAGCCCATAAGCTTAAAACCTATTTGACAACCCATTTTTGGACAACTTTAAACACATAGTAGCCAATGAATTTATTTTTTCTTACAAACAACCTCATCCTAGGACTTGACAAGCCTTAAAACCCTTCATGATTGTCTGGGATTGGCCTAAAGAAGAAATGACAAGCCATGGAAGGCTTACCATGCTTGATTTGACCAAACATGGAGTAAAAATCCATGGGAAGAGAGAGAGAGAGAGAGAGAGAGAGAGAGAGAGAGAGAGAGAGAGAGAGAGAGAGAGAGAGAGAGAGAGAGGGAGGGCCAAAATTTGCTATAAATAGGACCCCTCCACCCACCATTCAACTCACACCCTCAATCTCCAACTTCTCTCTCTAGAAAAATATTTGTGTTCTTACTTTGTTTTTCTAGTTCTTGAGTGTTCTTGAAGTTCTTCTCAAGTTCTTAAAGAAACTCATCCTAGACCGCCACAAAATCGCCACTCGACCACCCTTTCGATCCAAAACTTAGTAGTTCTTAGTCAAGACCAAGTTTCGAGAGAAACCTTCTCTTTCGAAGCTACCAGGAGACCATTGTAGGACGTTACTCCGCCTGATCACCGACTCACTTTCCGTAGCCGTCACTACCGCCAAGAAGCACGGTAGGATACTCCTAACCACTCTCTCTAAGTATAAAACTCGTTTGTATAGAATATCTCTACTTACTTACTTACTAAGTATACGTAAAAGTTTTCTTAACCGTTAGACTTTAAATCTATATGTATGATGTTTATATATTGGGAAATGCATGAGGAACTTGAAAGGTGTTTTTCTTAAAAAGATGAAAAGGAAGGGGAGTATGTTGAACACGTCAATAAACATATGTTGTTTAGAACTTCCCAAAAAGAAAGAATGAATTTCGAAAGAAAACAATTTAATGTTTGATTGTAGGATGGTTATGAGAACATATACATGTTTACTATGACTTCTTACATTACTTGTTATTGTGTGATAAAGCATAAGTGGTCTCCACTCCAAGGGCGTCTGTACATGTGGTGTAATGCTTTAAGGTTGAGCATGTTAGATAATATAGAGTTGGATAATCTTGCTAGTTTAGTTTCAAGATTTCAATAAATGATTTATGATTGCTTAAGTAGAAAAAGTCCTACCGCGGAGTCTATGCATAAAAACGAGATATAAAAATTGAGAAAGTTAGAAACATGGCACCTAGGGTGTGGTTAACAAGAAAAAATGTGTTCCGAAGAAGAAAATATTTTTGAAACTACACAATGACCGATTTTGATGGCATTATGTGAGATGTGTGTGTGTGTGCCAATGGGAACCCGGGACGGCGGAACCATTGTGAGGATACTCGGAAAATCGAAACGGCGGAACCGAGGTTGGGTGTGTTAAAAACGATTTTGGAAATGTTGATTTGGTAAAAGAAAAGTGAAAGTGATGACACGGTCTACGATGAGTCGTGTAGGAGAAACTCCGGAAACCATGGACACCAACGTTAGTTTGAATAATGAATGTGGATGTGTTATTGTGTCACGACCTCGATTTTCAACATAAATAAATAATACATTTCATTACAAGAACCTCGCGTATCATACGTATTACCCAAAAGAGTTTCTCACCTGTTTAATTTACAAACAAGTCCCCATGTTTAAAGAAATACAACATTGGCACCACGGCCCAAATTAACTTCAATACAGATACGACATGTTTAGAAAGTTACAAACTTTGATCAAAAGATAATTCAAGAGCGAATTAGTTACAAAGCCATCTTTGGCCAAAAGTAAGCCTATTACAAAGATGAATAAGTAACTAAATAAAATTAGTTTCCAAAAAGTCTTCATGCATGTCCGAGTACACCATCGCATGTAGTCTATTGCCCATCTTTCGAACCTGAAAAGAAGAATTTTATTGAGCTACACCAGCTCAGTAGGAAAATCTTTACCAATCATATATGTAAATATGATGACAAGTGCCAACAAGAGAGGATAAAGAAATACTGCTCGGTAGACGATAATCAATCAATTTGTAAATGAGCCCTTATCGAAATTGAATGCATAAACTATATAACACTAACCCCTCAGATAATCCCAACTCGACTCGCTAACCCAAAATTCCACCATCGGTATTTCCACCACTTGCGTTACCGTATAACACCATAAGGGTTACAGTGTTACCACCCCATGCGTCACAGTGATCCTTAACGATTCGGGTTATCGTATTACCACCACTTGCGTTACGAAACTCTCTAAGTCTCCGTATTACCACCACTTGCGTTACGGGACTTCCTATCCCAACTTCCGACCCAAAAATCAACTATTTTCTTACTCAATATGCAAACTAGAACTTTCTCATAACCACATTTATGCAACATTATACATTATGCCATTAATACTACCAAGTAACCAATCAATCAACAAGCTACATGTTAACACGGTTTTAATCAAATGAGTTCCTATTCATTTCTTACTAACGGTATGCCAACGGACCGAGGATAACTTCAATGAATCAAAAGAAGCCGATTGGACATGCTTGGAATAGGTTTGGAGGTGTTCAAAAAGGTTTAGAAGTGATTGGGAGCCAAAATGGTCAAATCGGGGCAACATGGCAAAACTGCCCAGAATGCCATGGAGTATCGATACCAAAATAACCGTATCGATACTCCGGAGTTTGGAGTATCGATACTCAAATAACCGTATCGATACAGGAACACTACGACAGATTTCTGAAGTTACTAGAATGTAGATCCTTTCAGCGTATCGATACGCAAGCAATCGTATCGATAAGGGGACATTACGAACGGCGATTTTGTGCAGAAAACTCAAAAGCAAATACAACAAAACAACCAACGATCCAAGATACGATTTCTACACTTAATCAACGTATAAACACATAAAAGAGGTAAAGAAATCCCTACCTCAATATGGGAGCTTCAAACGAGAGATCAAGCACAAGCCCTAGAGTTTCCAACTTCAAAATCAACCTAGAACTTCTCTTCCGGCTTCACCCAAGAGATATGAGCCCAAAATCGCGTAGAGGAGGTGAAATGAGAGTGGATCCTTAAGGTTTTGTAAGAGTTTTGAGTGAGAGAAGAGGAGAGAGAGAGCCGAGAGAGAGAGAGGGATACATAGCTGGAGAGCGAGAGATACAAGGGAGAGAAAAATGATCCTCTACACACACTCACCACTATTTATACCCTTATATCTTTAAATCACACACTGACTCCCTCAATCTTCCATTCTATCACTGTAATACTCAATTCAAATTACTACCAAATAACCCACATTTTCTCAATTAATCATTTAATCAACTTTTAATAATTTCATAAAATATGGGTCTCTACATATTGTTAAGTTATTTGGTTAAACATGCATGATTCTATGTCAAACATTTATAAGTTAGGAATTAGTGGGTAGAGTTTGTTCTATTGAGCTTCTGTAGCTCATGGTGTTACTTTTGGTGACCCTGACATATTATATAGGTGGCGACGCCGGTATAATATGTCAGATCTTATAGATGAACAGGGCGAACTCTTCACCTTGGAGGCTTTCGGAGCCGAGGAACTTGCTAGGATAGAGGAACAAGCGGAACAGTAGTTAGGGACCCTAATTTCCCTTTTTGTGTTTAAATAAAAATACTCTTACGAGAGTTTTTCAATAAAATTGTCCATTTAACGTACCTAAAATTAGAGGCGTTACACACTTGATCTTAGCCAAAAATTGAGAACAAATGTTACAGTTGATTTTTTTTATCGGCGATACAACACTTGATCTTAGCCAAAAGATCAAACAAATACTACACTTTATCTTTTTTTTTTAATGTTCGGTACTACACTTGGTCGTAGCCAAATGATTGAACACATACTACATTTGATCTTTTTGTTTAATCTTTGATACTACACTTGATCTTTGCCAAAAGGCCGAGAACAACTACTGCACTTGATTTTTTTGATTAGCGATACTACACTTGACTGTAACCAAAAAGCCGAGAACTGGTGTTTAAAGCTATTAAGATGATTGTATCGTCTTTTGAAAATTTTAAAAAATTTAGAGATATGGACAAAAATGGACAATAGCTAGGGGGAGAAGAGGATTGAAAATTCAAGATAACCAAGTCTCTCTACCTTTTTAAAAAGTTAGATATATGTTTAGGATTTAAAATGGCACATCAAAACTCAATTGTTTTGGTTTGGTGTAATTCGTCAGTTCTACCCAAAATTGAAACCGAAATAGAAAATCAAGTTTATTAAAGATTGAAAACCGAACCAAATTCAAATCAATAAAAAAAAAAAGGACATAATATGTGAGAAATTGGATGGTCTAGTCGGCTCGATTTTTTAGTTGCAAAACATTCTTCTGTTTGTGTGCATTATTTAACATTTGCTCCTCCTACCATGGTTGTGTACGAGAACCTAAAATAAAATTAGGATCATAGATGTTTTGCGAACTTAGAGAATCACCTAAACGTTACTAAGTTAATGGAAAGAGAAGATGTTGAGGGTCTAAAGAATAGTAATTTCTTTGTCTTGTGAGGTTAGTCGGGATTTTGGGGTTTGTGAAGGAGAAAGCAGAAGAGTTCAATTATACGAGTAGTAAGGATAAATTACACTGACCTCCCTTATAATCTGTTGAAAAATAATTGTCCACCTTATTCTTTGAAATATCACTGAAACCCCTTACTAGCAAATGCCGTTTATCTTCCTAGCAAAATGACTAACCATTTTTATCCTCGAAATCAAATTGTTCGGTTTGGAATGTTAAAAACTGACGCTGAACAGTTTTCGAAAAGACTTAGTTGGTGTCGGTTTTCAACATTCCGAACGTTAGGCTCAATCGCTCTCCAATTGGTTTGGTTTATGTCGATGTTACCAATTTGGGGGTTTTAAAGACTTGAACAAGTAGTTCTGCACCTTTCAACCCCAAATCAAAACTCCAATTTGCAAGAAAAGTGATAGTGAAGGTGAAACATTGAGAGAAAAGAGGGATGAATGATGACTTAATTTGAACATAAACTTCATGCATGGGAACTGCTAACCCTTCTTCAACCCCTTCATTTACAAAATTACTAGAAGAACGGAGAAATTTCGCCACATCCAGTAATAGATCTAGTGTTTGAGGCAATCAAGATGAATGTATATGGGCAAAAATAGACAATAGCCGGGTAAAAAAGAGGATTGAAAATTCCATATAACTAGGTCTCTCTAACTTTTAAATTAGTTAGATATAGGGCTAGGATTAAAAGTGGCATATCAAAACTTAGTCAATTTTGTTCGATGTAATTTTGTTCGTTCTACCCAAAACTGAAACCGAACAAAAAAATCAAGGTTTTTTAAAGATTCAAACCCAAATAGAATCATTCAAAAACTGACCAAACATGTTAAAAAATGGACCGGTTGTTCGGTTTGTCTACATTAGCTCCTCCTACCAATGTAGTTGTTTACGAGAACCTAAAATGAAATTTAGGATCATGGGTGGTTCATGAATTTAGAAAATCCCGAAGATGATGCTAAGTTAATGGAAAGGTGGAATTTTGAGTTGTGGTGTACATGTGGATGTGAGGGGGCTACCTCTCCCGGCCTGAGAGGTGTATATGCAGAAACTCTCATATGAAAAATTATTTATGATATATTTTTTATGCAAAATTAAAAAAATAATAATCCTTTGAACTGTAATATACAATGCTACTTATTCGTTTATAGGAGAAGAAAATTTATTTCGTAAGTATCTTTGATGACTTTTCATATTGTAAAAGTCACACATGTAAGAATCATCTTGTCTGCTTTGAACCATGTATTTTTTCTTGGAAACTCAACAATTTATCCATTATCTGTCCATCCTTCCATGCACTCTTTTTGCTAGTCTGTCATCGTGAGGTGTGGGCCGTAAATTTTTAATATGTGGAGTGAAATTGGCTCCGTTCTGATACCACGTGAAAACTTTATGTTTATCTCCAAACTCATTAGAAATGAGTGGAGAGGTCCCTACATTATAATCAATTTCCCCTCCATAGGATTTGAGCTGCAATCTCGCCGCGTTATGTTGGTACACAACCATTGGGCTGGCCATTTGATACCATACAAACCACAAGAAGTTTTTTTTTTTTAATTTTAACAACCATTTGTTGTTTTTCATATCCTCCAAAAGCATATATCTTTAGTTAAAAACTTAGGAACTCAGACATTTGCAAAAAGATAGAAGTGTACATATGGAGCAGTAGAGCACTTGGGGATTCAAAAATTGAAGCAAAAAACCGGCAGCCAAAGAGAGATGAGGTCAAAAGGAATTGAAATCTTGAAGCTTAAGTTATGGGCACAATCCAATCCAATCCAAAGGTGAAAAACAAAGATCAAGCCAACCCGCCATTCACGGGGAAGAACATCCAATAGGAATAGTTGTCACTTTAATTTGGAATGCCATTACCATCAATCCTTGACTTTTGCATGGCCCTACCTTTGCAAATTTTCCACCTTTGCCTTTCCTAGTGGTTCACCAACTGAGTAGTGATTATCGGTCTTGGCCATTGAGTTGATGGGTCCCCAGTTTCACCGGGAAAAAAAAAAATTGATTGGTCCCACATAAATTAAATAGTGCCCAATCCTCGCCCTTAATTGATACAGTATTAACAACTTTAAACCTCCATGGGGACATTTTTTTCTTTTTTCTTAGGGCAAGGGAATGAAGGGGACTAGGCGCGGCAACCTGCTCCCAGGTGCGGCCAGCCTTCAATCTCGGAGCAAGTTTCCGGGAGCAGACGAAAGTCCAAAGGTGAGCACTGCCCAGCAGAGCACGAGTGATCCGGAGGGGGAAAGTTGATCGAAAAGGTTCAAAGACCACGAGTTATGAGGCCATTCCTTATTAATAGCATGCTTTGAACCCACGACCTCTGATCCCGTTGAAGATCCGTGGACCACTAAGCCACACCGCCCCGGGGTAGCTCGATGAGGACTTGCAATTGGACAAGTTGCCACATACATGTGTATACCGTAACACATATGATATATCACCTTTTCATGTTAATTACTACATGGAAAATGCTAAAGAAAAAAGTTCTAATTTTTTGTTTTTGGAATGAGGTGAACTGCGCGCGTAAGCTGACCCGGATTGAAACATAAAAAAGAGAAATTGAGCATAGTGATCTATGTTCAAAACAGAGAAAGGATAAAGGAAAAGAAAAGGCCGGGTGAATCTGCGCACTTTAGTTCGGTATTCTATCTCACTGTCCTCTGTACAACCATGACTCCAGAAGGTGACTCATAATAACTATTGTAGCACTTTATTTTCCCGTCATAACAATGCTTGTCTCGATTAATTATTATATCTCCGCTTTTGGTTGGCAAGCATGGCTTGGGCTATGATGAGACACACTAAAAACGTAGACGTATGTGTACGTATATATATTTTTTTAACAGAGGAACAGCCTACAGCCAAGTCACTAAATGGATCTGATTGTGCAACCCAAATCTCCGGGAGAGCTAACACGGCCACACCAGTCATGGCCCCCCATTTCCTGAAAAGTACTCACCATGTGGGGAATCGAACCCCATACCTTAAGGAGTACTCTCAAAGTCTGGGCATCTGCGAGAACTGGGACAACTCCTGAGTGTGTCGTATGTGTACATATTGACATCGCAAAGACAATAAAAGGGGTAACCCCTAACTTTGAGTGCTATTTTGGTCACCCACTTTTCAAGTGGATGGGTGAAGACTATCCACATTGTATGAGGCTCACATGGAGTCTTACTCCAATGATCATATCAGTTTCTTTTATGGGGCTTGGTTAACATTGGCTTGTTTGTTTTAGCTGTTTTTGTCAAAAATTATCTTGGATGGATATCAGTAAGTACTTCATCAAATCATTCAAAACTTAAGCTAAAAATCAAGATTAAAATTCTGAACCAAGATAAGTGTTATTCGATTGATCAAACACTTACCGATGTGGGATTGACAATTCCTCCTACAAATGAACCATCAATAACCGGAGATAAGAGGCCGGTGCTTTAATTTATGATGATGCATTGGCAACACAAGCATCAATGTATACTCCGTAAATATACAACTTAATTATTGAAGTGTTGATCACCAAGAACAATATCATATTCTCATACTTTTGCTTTCCAAATTAAGCATGAAATTAAAACCACTGTAAGATAAAACACAAACACCCATAAATATTACTAAACTACCAACATTTTTCCTTAGTAAAACATAAGGCAAAGTTTAGCAGTCCTTGAGCACCATAGAGGATCCATTAAGCTCAGGGCACATACTCTTCCTCATTCCCCTGGAACTGCTCTTGGTTCTGGTACCCTCCCATGTATGAGTTCTCATTGTTCCCATAATACCTCTGGCCCTTGTCATTGTAATTTGCCTCTCTGGGAACATCATAATAATACC
This sequence comes from Rhododendron mucronatum var. ripense, assembly GCA_019656295.1. NCBI lineage: Eukaryota > Viridiplantae > Streptophyta > Magnoliopsida > Ericales > Ericaceae > Rhododendron > Rhododendron mucronatum. Next base: position 9,641,959 of record BPLT01000003.1, on the reverse strand, counting down.
TCCCATTCTCTACAAACCTTGTGTCACTCATTCCTTGTCTCTCGGTATTGTAGTATCTGTTGGCTCCGTTGTTGTTGTAGTTGTTGGCCGCGGCGTTAGTGGTGGGGGTGGTGGTGGTGGTGTAGCTGCGGTCGACGAGCCTTGTGTCACTCAACCCTTTGTTTTCAGTGTTGTAATAATTGTTGTTGGCTCCATTGTTGTAGTAGTTGTTGGCCGGGGTGGTGGTGTAGCCGCGGTCGACGAGGCTTGTGTCACTCAATCCTTGTGTTTGAGTGTTGTAGTAGTTGTTGTTATTGTTGGTGGTGGTGTACCCTTGTGACTTAGTCACATAAGCCTCTTTGTAGTAGGGGTCGTTTTCGGTGGCGGCGGTGGAGTCCATGAACCTGTTTGATAATTTTGCACAAAACATAAAATTTACATACACAAGATCATGTGAATGTAGGGCTAGATTACAAATCATCCGAAAACATAGATAGGCGTGACACCAAATATTGTAATTGTGAGACTGCTGTCCATTTCAACACTTAATGTTTCAAATTTCATCTCGATCGGTTCCCGCAGATTTGAGCCGTCAATTGTTAAGATAAACGGTTCAAAGTGTACAGTACTACACTCCTATAGTGCAGCACTACAAGGGCCCAGTTTCCTGATTGTGTCCCTACAGAGTTGTAGTTACTTTTTGGTATTCCGATAGTGTCGGTTTACTGTTCTTGCCCTAAAAAATAGTACTATATGGATTGCATGTGGTCAGAAAAAAAGGCAGATTTCGGACGGAAGTTGGCGTGACATTACTACATTTGAGTTCAATTCAAAAGGTAATTTGCTCCAATTGACCATTTAGAGACCTAACTGAACTTTTCACAACATTAATAGTTGATCAGGACACCAATTGTAAAAAAAAACCTAAGAATATGCCCTTAAAAAAAATATCTGCTCCAGGAAATTAATTAAGGTACATTATCGTTGTCCTAAAGTTGTATCCTCCCACATGATGGTTCTAACTTCTTATTATCGACAATGATTGTCACAGATCTAACTCAATGCTCATAGTCACTAGCTTTTTATACTACATCTTTTGTGGAGCTCATTTCGGATACTAAAAAAATACAGATAAATTTTAAAATATTATTTTATGGGATTCTATAAAAAATTAGCTCAAACGGATATTAGTAAGTATTACTTCTGGATTCGTAGTGGTGAAATTGCTCAATTGCGCAGTTTTACCACTACGAATCTAGAAATAATAATTATCGATATCCGTTGGAGCTGATTTTTTATAAGGTCTCATAAAATAATATTTTAGAATTTATGGATATTTTTCTGAATTTTTGTGAGATTCAGAATGAACCCCACATAAAATGTAGTGTAACCATACGGTGGGTGTACCATATCGGCCAATATAATACTCTTTCAGTCATAATACTCTCTCAGTCGTACAATTTTTCCAATAAAGAACACACGAAGCACTTTCTTCGATACTTTTTAGGAAAAATCGCACCAACATAAAAAATTAATTGGGATGTTTAATCAACGCGATAAAATTCAGAAAATTTTCGGGAAGAATTTTTTTTTTAATTCTAAAAATTGAGTACTGAAATCATAGGAGTGAGGAAGTATCTGCAAAACCTACTATATATCACTAGGCCACTGAAAATTGTACTTAACTCTGAAAATGAACTATTGGAAAAATAAAACACTGGAGAGCTTTGTAACTTAAGATCGAAAAAGAAAATACTCCAAACCTGGTGTCACTCATGCCTTGTGGGTCAGTCACATAATTAGCTTCCTTGTCGTAGTAAGAGTAGGGTTGGTTGTTAGTGTTGGTGGTGGTGGTGGCGGTGTAGGGTGCATCATTGGTGGTTTTGGTGGTGGTGTAGGCAGCATCGGCGGGAGTTTTTGCGTTAGCAGTGGTGGCAGCGGGTGAAAGCTGACCGGACTCGTGCCCGTAAAGGCCATATCCAGTTTGGGTGTCTGGAATGAAGCTTGGCTCTTGTTCCTTGTTAGGGACTACTACTGTTTCTTTGGCATTGGTGTTGATGGTGGTGGTAGTAGTGGGGGTATTTGTGAATTTACTGAAAGATTGGGGCAGATCTCTAGCATGGGTTGGGTGAGAGGATAAGAGAGAGAGGAAAAAGAGGAGTGAGAGATGTTTGGCAGTTAGAGCCATGAAGACAGAGAGCTAGAGGGTGCTGGTTTGGTCTTGAGTGTAATGGAGAAATGTTGGTATGGTCCAATTCTTATATAGAGAGAAGTTCTTCTCCCTCTCTCTGTCTCCCTCTCAATTTTTTTCCTACTCTCATGATGTCAAATTTTAGTTTATGTTGAAAAATTGTTCCATTTTTCGAACTAAAAATAAAGCATTTTTGTGCGTACTTTTTTTTATAAAAAATTTCGTATCAAATAAAAGACCTAATTGCGGTTCTTAAATTAATGCATATTTAATTTAAAATTAATTGTGAGGCTCTATTTTATACCCCTCCGTCCCTAAACAAGTGTCCAGCGCGCAAACTTGGACTTGTAAAAAGATGAATTTGTTTAGTTTAAAAAAAATTTCACAAATGAATAGATAGCAATGAATTCTATTATTAGATTGTGAAAAAGTAGATTTTTTAACGAAAAACATGCATCTTTTGTAAGGCCTAGATTTGCGCGCCAGACACTTATTTAGAGACGAAGGGAGTATTAGAAAATAATACGAGTTTTTTTTGTTATAAATTAAAATTTAGAGAGAGGCTCTAATTTAACTTGTACTTTGGTGGGTGCTCCTCCATTGGTATCCGGTAACCATGTATGCAAGAGTATAATCAGTAATTCGACAGCAAATGAAATAATAAAAAAAAAAAACCAATATAGAATCTTGGTTTCAATGCCTCGGGATAGAATTCATATATGTTTCAAAATTGAATGATGACAGAATCGTGACAAATTAATATATCTTCATCGGCCAAGTCAACTATGATTTAAGTCGAATAGATTGGGTAGATTCTCCAATTGATCGAGGATTGTTATGTTAGTTCAATCTACTGTAGTTCATTCTTCCTGGGAAGCAAAACGTTCGTTTGGAGGGAAGCAATATCTTAGGTGGAGGTTGGAGAGCAAAAAGCAAAAGGTGATGATTGTGGCCCCTTGGGTAGAGGGACTTTAACCAAAGAGTCCTTTGAATGTTTCTGTTTTTTTTTGTTTAACAAACTACTTTTACTTTTGAATTGCTTTTATAAACAACACCGCATGTGCTCCTCGGTATATCTATATTAGTATTAAACAGAGCATTTTTTTAATAAAATATCTAGACATATAAACAAGAGCAACCTTTACAACAGTTAGATCACTTACGTCCTGTTTCGCTTTCTCTCAGAACTTTCTTTTTAAAAAAAAAGGTAATTTCATACTCAAATATAACGAAAATAAAAAATAAATTTTAAATTTTTTTTGCACCATTTAAAAGATCTCAATGAGATCTATCAAACAAGATCCATAGTGATAAGAAAATTATTTGCGTCAACACATAATTTTTGACCTTGAAATTACCTTCTTTTTCCTAAAACCTTCTTTTTTAAAAAGTAGAACGCCACCTTACTATTTACTTTGCAGCCATCGAATCATTTCTTTTTAAATGATACAAAAAAAATATTGTTTAATAAATTCATACCCCTCTACTCTCATTTTTTAGGTAATGTATCTCTATGCACGATGTGATTCAATCTATTTAAATCAAAAGACACAACACTAGTGATACACATTTATTTTGTTCCGTGAGTTTCAATGGTATCTCATCCTGTATAAGAGTAAATATATAGTATGTCCCCTATTTGATCCAAAAAAAATAATGGTGTGTAAATTATTGTGGATATTAAAGTCATTCTTGAGTTTGAGAAGCAAAAGATGCTTGCCGGTCGACTTGGGCGGGTAATTATGCGGGGATTGTGGGGGGGGAGTGGGTCACAAAAATAATGACATTTATAAGTGCATACACCAATACACCATCATGTGCTCCCCTCATAAATTTGTCCAATTTTCCATCCAAAGCCCACACCTTGCCTTTTCTGTGTCAAGGAATATTGCTGGCTCCCACTCTCCACACCCCTACCCTCTCCATCACACTTTGCACGCACCCCGGGAGATGCTTCGAGCATCTCTTTGTTGAGCGGGTGTAAAGAGGTCGATTCGGCTTTTCATTTTGGCACGAACGATTCAAACAAAATTCTGAGCGCATATAAAATCGTAGGCAAATATGAACCGTTCATTACTCGATTAAAATTTCATCCGTCAATTTCCGAGATGAACGGCCGAATCAGCCGCTATACACCACTCTACAGGGATCTCTCATTCCACTTTTCACGCCACAATAGCTTGAAGAAGAGTTGATTAATGGAGTGTTTGACAATTTCAACAATTGTTTAATTAAAATATTTTAAATTAAATTCACAAGTTAATAAGACAGTAGTATTTTACATATAGGAAAATCCTCTAATTGAGATAAAATGCCATATATATGCGACCACGGTGCAATCCCTTACACACGCATGCTAAGCTAATCACTTTCCTCCAATCGTTGCCTCTTTCTGCAGTGTGTATATGGAAGTTCACACCTATTATAAATGTGTCATGTGTGTGCAATTGTTTGTGATTTTAATATTTTTGTCACTGAACTCGTCACAAGATAATTAGAATTGACACTGATACCACTCGTAATTAACTATCCGTTTTTCACTATCGAACTAGTGACATAAAGAAAGTTGGCCAACTAACATTGGTTGTACATGTAGCCTTTTACTCCTGCTTCTGTCCTGCTAATGTTAAAAGCTGCTTTCACAATGATTTCGAACCCCTCCTTGTTGGGGTAGATTTACTTGTTGTTCCCACCATTTTTAGTTGGGCCTAAATTTTGAATAAATTTTATTTCGAATATGACAGACCTCCTTTTGTTTGCTTGGTATTTTATCCTCTAGAAACGGTTTCTACCATCACGATGGTACAAAGGTAACATTTGGCTCGGTAGTCCAGGCTTGAAACTCAAAGATCTACTCTTCTAAGTTCCAATTTCAAAATCTCACCTACTATTAATATTTACGAAGCTAATTCATACAAGTTTGGCTCTGATTTTAATTGGATCCTTTGATCGTCAGTAGACGGTGAGATTGGTTCTCGAGAGATTAGTCGAAATGAATGCAAATTGACCCGAAGAACTGAGTTATAATAAAAAATGTAGCCAAGGTGAAACTTACTCTATAAAACTAGTAGTAGTACCTACTCCATTAGAACCACGTAGAAGACCCCTTTAGTCAATGCTAGCTAGTATTTGACTAATCACATATGTCCTTCACTTTTGGCTTTTTATTTCCTTTTTCTCCTCCTTGGAATTAGTAGTAATTTGATGCGCGATTATCGGGAATTTCTGTGAGTTTTCACCCTATTCAATGTGTTGTGTCCATTTGGTATTCCATTTCCAGTTCCTACTCTCAAAAGACAAAGTTCAACTGCAAAAAATAAAAATAAAGAAAAAGAATGGAGAGAAAAGAAAAGGATCATGAGGATCTTAAGTCTTTCGTTGCTTTGACTTTAGAATGGGACCATCTTTTGAAATATAGCATTAGGCAGGACCATATGTTTGGATCCTTCCATCTTTCTAATTAGGATATTGATTTTGGCACTGCATTTTTTGATAATCACACTCCACTATTTGTCTTTTAGTGCTTAAAATACACATGATAAGTACACTAAAAGCCAAATATTGAAGTGTGATTATCAAAAATGGAGTGTCAAAATCATTGCCTTAAGAGAAATATTCCGGTAGCCATAGATATGTTTGCAACCCCATGACTCCTGCTCCTACCATGACGTTGTAGAAAACCCATGGGGCTTGGTCAAGTGGGCATGAAAAAACTAATAAGTGCTCATCTTCTATGATGTCACATGTTCGAATCCCCTGAATGCTAAACATTCCAAACCTTGGGGCCACTGAAGCATTTTCCTGGTCGTTGAGTGCAGGGCTCCAGAATTAGTCGAGGTGTGCCAAGTTGGCCCAAACATTCGGCTATTAAAAAAAAATTCATTACGTCGTAGAAGTAACAAAAATATTTCAAATGATCATTTCTTTTCAGCTGCCAAAATTGGTAATTGTTAAGGAGGATGCCAAATTTTGAGACACAATTTTATTCACCTGGACATCATTTGAAAACTAACTTTTTCAACTCTTTGGTTGAAATATGACATCTCCGGATTTGAAATAATGGTTGAAATTAAAATGTTTGAGATGTCGAATATGAAGATAACGAAATGGAGTCTGGTTCCTCTCCAATCCCAAACTCTTATCTTTGATGTGCGCTTACATAGTGTAGCATGTACTTAAAAATTAAGGTACTCTATGTTACTGTTTTTTATGGCCGCTTGTTTGATTGTTTGGATTAGGTATGAACTTAGGTTGCAAGTAAGAGTAACGAATTTTCAATGTTTAAAATGCAATAATATAATAGGAGTAGGTATCAAAATTATGGACAACTAATCCGAAAGAACAATAAGCATTACATTGGGGGATATGTTATATATTAATAATCCTCTCACCATTAATCTGGTAAGACAAATTAATGGTGAGAGGATTTAGCGCTACTACCATTATATCTAGTGCTAGCTCATGCCTACGGCACTACGACGCATATCTGTTGGAAGGGGATAGCAGTTGTGTAATTTAGGTGAAAACCATGGGCACTTAACCGGAAAGTGGGAGAATGCACTACAGCCTTTGGATCAAATGAATTTAAGCCTTTCCAACAGCTTATTTCCACACCCTTCTGTTTTATAATAAAGATAATTATTCAAAAAACTCAATAAAATTGCCAAAAGTTGAGTTCCAATTCCAACACACAGAAAACCACAGGTCCATAGGCCATTTTAAATTTTACACATGAGATTTAGTAAAGGGTAATTTCGTCATTGTGGACTTTTAGGGCTCTCATTAACTTCTCTTCTCATCCTCATCAGTTCCTATTTACAATTTCTCTCTCTCTCTCTCTCTCTCCTCATCAGTTCCTATTTACAATTTCTCTCTCTCTCTCTCTCTCTCTCTCTCTCTCTCTCTCTCTCTCTCCAATCTACCATGGCAGAACAGATTTGGGTTTTCCTCTGTGGTTGATCGATTCCTCTTTATCTCTTCTCTCCAATCAATCTTGTTCTCCCACCGACAGTTAACTATCAGTTGGTTTGTAGCCAGAGACGTAGAGCCCCCGTCGGCAGTGATAATTGAAGTTGATCTGTTAATGCCAAAAAAATCCAGTCAATGCAATATTTCGGACGGAATCAACGGTACTTGCTTCTCGGCCGAAATTTTCCAAAATCGCCGGTATTCTCCCGTAAGCACCGGTATTGAGACTGAAACGGAATCGGGGGTTCAACATACCGGATTATGTCTAAAACGGCACGTACCAGCCGATATGGAACGAGTTTAACAACCTTGTTTAGGATAGTACTACACTCCATTAGTCAAATCTTGTTTCAGTTTCAGTAAAGAGAATAAATTCTTTACACAGCCTGTGTAAACATTTGTTTCCTTCAAATCAATTACATCGCAACACGTGTCAAAACAGTGGTCCCAATTACTAAAATATGGCTACGTGGCATAATACAATTGATTTGAAGGAAATAAATATTTATACCGGCGGTGCAAATAATTGATTCTCTTCAGTAAATGCTTACTGTTGTAGATTTTCTTCACAACCAAACACCATTAGTTTGACCATCTTCACATTTCACATAGTTCAGGGGTTAAAAGTGAAAATAACCCCTATGGTTTTATTACCCTCTTCCAATTGGTGAAAGCATGCCAGTGACAGAGAAATGATTTACCGAAAAGAATATCTCACGTAACTTTTGCTCATCATCAAAAGTAGAAAGAGAAAAGAAATCAAGACAATAACCAAAATCTCTAGAGCTACTGCACAACTACTTTTGCTCCATACCATAATCTTCCAAATTTACTGTTGAAATTAGGCAGTGTTTGGTCACTGAAGTTGCACCAAAATACAACGTCATAATTCACAAAAATACGGCACACATTACAAATAGAATTTTTTTTTCGATGTCAGGGTGTCCAGACCGTGGCACACCTCAATTAATTTTTTATCCGGTCCCACATCTAACCCAAAAATTAACTTGATAGAGCATCTCTAATCCTTACACAATTTTAAACTCAAACTCAAATCACAACTCCATTCCTTAACCAAACGGCCAAACCCATATCAAATTTAGGTTTTACTCAAAAAATTTACCAAATCTTGTTTGAACCAAATCCTTCTCCAAATTTCCACGCCTACTTTGTGGTGGTGTTTGTCGCCAGAAGTGGGTCGTCCCGTCGTCGTCAACTCATGCGAGGGTAGCAAAGATGGAGAGAAAATGTCTGACTTATTACAATTCGTCGTCATCAGTTCAACATCATCGTCAACCAAATACCGAGTTTTTTTTATCGATTTATACCTTTCTAAATAACTATTTGCCAAAATATATCGTTTTTCAAACTATTTTTAAAAATAGTTTAAAACGCACATGGAATGTGCGTCATGCACATTGGATATGCGTTATCCGAGCTGGCATATTTGACCCGGGCCAGCTGGATTTCCAACGCGTATCACGCATACCCAACCTGCATCATGCATATTAGATGTGCATTATGCATATCCAATATGCGTCATGCATATTGAATGTGAGTGATGCGTTAATATATATATAACCATACAAAAGTAGAAATTAAAGATTCCGCTTGACCAAAAAAAAAAGTAGAAATTAAAATTGAAGTTTCCTAAATTACATATCTTCTTCATCCGAAAGTTCGACATCGAACTTCAGTTTTTCTTCATTGCTCCAAGATAGGTACCACTGTGCGTCTTGAAGGAACCCCTCCGATGCACATTGAGTTGCTTCATTTGCTAGTGTCAATCTCTTAATACGCATTCTCATTCGATTGCATTCCTCATGCATGCGGTTAATAGCTTTGAGCAACAGTTAATAGCTTTAACCATGTAATTATTATTTTTAGATTGATCTGATAACATGGCAAGTGGCAGGTGTTAATTACTAATAATAACTATTTTTCATATGCCCGTTATGTATTTTTTGGAACAACTAGTATTATTTTTAATAGGCATAGAAAACAAAAAATTATTGGCAACAATGAGACAAGTAAACTATAATGTGACCACAATCATAAATTACAAACATAATCGAAAGTTACAAACTACAAATTAAAAATTTTAAAACACAGATTTTAAATTAAAACAAGTACAAGACCAAATGGCTCCATACATATGTAAATATCTTACTACTACCGACTACAAATTCGTTCTTGAACTTGACGCTTCTGCCTTGCTTCCGGAACATTTTCTTCGAATATGTCCTTCTTGTCCACACAATGTGTATGATTGTCTCTGTGATGGTTGGTGCTCAATCCAATCCATCTCGTTCCTGAACCGTGTCATTTGGGGTCGCCCTCGCCCCCGAATACGTTCTCGATCTGGAATGATGGTTGGCCCATTGATTTCACCCCGAGACTAGAAAAGAAGTACAGTCGTCGCGTAGCGGAATCTTTAATTTATACTTTTGTATGGTTGTTAGTCGTTGGAATATATATATATATATATATATATATATATATATATATATATATAACGCATCACTCACATTCAATATGCATGATGTAGGTTGGGTGTGCGTGATACACGTTGGAAATCCAGCTGGTCCGAGTCGCATATGCGAGCTCGGATAACGCATATCCAATGTGCATGACGCACATTCCACGTGCGTTTTAAACTATTTTTAAAAATAGTTTGAAAAACGATATATTTTGACAAATAGTTACTTGGAAAGGTATAAATCGATAAAAAAACTCACCAAATACCCAACTTTTATCTCTCAACTAACCGTGCAGTGTACTAATTTCCTCCAAACCAAACCAACCCTAAAAGCACAATTCCAAACTTCGAAAAAGTGAAATTTCAGTAAGCATCAATTTTTTGTTTGAACAGCCAGTAAACATCAATCGGGAATCCAAAAAAAGACACACAAAGCCAAGAGATTTGGGACCAAAACTTGAATCAAAGGATGAACATAAATACCAAGGGGTTTCCTCCTCAACCTCCTTCTAACATACTCTCTCTTCTTCTCGTCACTCCAGTCAGCTTCATCCACTCCTTTGGCAAGAACCAATGGAGGGGGCAGTTGGTAAGGGCACTTGGACCTCCAAGAGGTGGGAGGGAGCCCTAATCTTGAGACCCTTTTGAGGAAGAGAGAGAAAGCCCATTTCAAGTGGAGGGTAGGGGATTTGGAGCAGAGGAGAGGTGGGTAGTCCCAGTTCAGGTAACAGGGGATTTGTGTGGATATGAAGAGTTGGGAGTGGAGGGTTGGTGTTGTTGTTGGGTGGGTTAGGATGTGGGTCAGGGCTTGGAGTTTTTGCTCCCATGTTGTTTCCTCCATAATTTCTTGTGAGAGAGAGAGAGAGAGAGAGAGAGAGAGAGAGAGAGAGACTCTGAGAGCAGACTCGAAATTGGAGGTTCCAGATGACAGGATGAGGCTGGGAAGATTGGTTGGAGATGGAATGGTGAAATTACCTAAAAGGTCAAGGCATTGGGAGAAATTGAATTGTTTATATTCCGCATTTTCTTTGCACCCCAAAAAATTAATGGGAAAAAAAGTAATAAATACTGTCTTGCATAATTTCACATGAATAGTCCAGTAACTGATCCATAGGTGTGCAACAGAACAAATTCTTCGTTTTTTTTATTTGTCTCAGCCAGTTTTTCGGTGATTTAAGCATTTGATTGAAGCCTAGTGTAGGAGCAGTGAAGAATCTTGACTGGTCTCCTCGGGGTTCAAAATAGAGCCCAAAATATTCTTGAGAATAAAATGTGCTGGAGAGGTAAAGAATGGTTAGTGTTTAGAATGAAGGGATGGAGGAGATATAAAATGTGCGACCGTGCCCAAATCATCAGGGCTGCCTACGTATCCCGGTATACAGGGAATCAGGTCAAACGTAGTTCCATTATTTCTCCCAAGGAGATGGTCTCTCCCTCTCTCTGAAGATCTATCTTCTTTCTCTAGAGGAGATGACTCTCTCTCTCTCTCTAGAAATCTGTCTTCTTTCTTTAGAGGAGTGACTCTCTCTCTCTCTCTCTCTAGAAATCTGTGTGTCTCTCTTTGTCTATCTCTTCTGCCAAAAATTAATACTAGCACTGATATTTATAGGCAAAGACCAAAGCCTCTGCTTGACCCATCCGCTGGCCGATCGCGGCCCTGTCTGCGGGAGTCTGCCGCGGCCCTGTATGTCCGCGGGCCTACCGCGGCTCTGCATGTCCGCGGCCCTGTCTGTCCCAACATGTCTGTGGCCCTGTCTATTGGCGGTAGCCTGTCTGGTCGCGAGTACGCTTGGCGCAAGCCTACCCGTTGCTGAAAGTGGTTTGCATTTGCGATAAGCGCCAACCTGTCTATCATGACTCTATATGCCGCGTGTCACTCATCTGCAGGTGCCACATGTCTTCTTCTGACACGGTGGTCAAAGCTCTGACCTGGTCAACTGAAATAATTTTGACCTTTCCTACACCTAGTGATAAAAAAAATTCTGTGTCGAGGTTCCAACAATATCAGCCTCAACTTGCCTTTCCTAGAAGAAAAAAATACCTTATTCGCGAAGTCGTGAACTAGGGAGATTAATGGGCTAACTAGCTTAAAAAAATTAGTATGAGACTACAGGCCTAGCCCAATAATGTAACTACCATTCTGTTTAAGGGCGTTTTTGGATCTTGGATTCGCTAAGGGAAAGGACAGAAGAAATTAGTTTCATGAATTGTTTGAATCAGACGTTCCTTCTACAAATCTCTCCATAAATTCTAGACCCTGGACAATCTAAATGCGAAAAAACATAACATCTGAACTGCCACTAGATGGCATGAAATTTGCATCCTAGGTTCTGTTGTTATCCCCACCAAAGAATATTATGTACAAGTCATTTCCAATTTTCCTTCTCCTATACAAACCAAAGATCCAACAAGAAGAAGCAGCAGCAGCAACTTCACAAATAGCAGCTATCATCTGTATAATCGAAGTCCAATTGTAATGCGTATGAGTAAATTGTCAAAATACAAGTGTACTATTTGCCACATACTATGACAATCAAACGCATGGTATAGATGTCTGCATAACGCGCTATGATCTGCAAATTCGACCCAAAATCATCTAGCTGATCATGCATTTGTCACTAATCAGATTAAACCTAACCCAATCTGGACAAGTTAAAATCATTTTTCCCTCTATTGACATCTCCAATGGCAAGAGGGAAAATAAGTCCAAAAAGGCCAAAGATTTGTTAGAATAAGCTAGCACCACCGTTTGGCAACTCCCAGCTAGCTGAATTGTGAGCAGAGCAACATCCAAGCACTCATTATCGGAAAGGTAATTAGAGCAGAAGCCTGGCATAGGTATCAAAGTCAGCTTAGGATCCAAAAAAAACTTGCTTATAAATACTTAGGTTGTGTTTGGATATAAATGGAGAGGAAAAGATAAAACAAGAGCCCAACAAGGACGAACAATAGCTTACCACGAAAAATACCACTTCTTTGTTAGCAAGAGCAGCTGTAAATTCATTCTTCTCCATTTCCTGCTTAATGAAACCTTGCAACTGAACAAAAGCAGAGACGGTCAAACTTAATCAGCAAATGGTGCCTAGACAATAGAGCCATGTCAAACGTTCCTTGGTCTAATCGTGAAACATGAGAACCGTCCATGCGAGTGACTTTCTAGCACCTGATTTAAATTATTCAGGGTGTCAAATAGAAAGCAAGTATGCCAAGTGCAAAGGAGAACAAGGGCAAAGCCATTATTGATCTGCCCATTAAAGAGTGATAGGGTTTCTGACTGCAGATAACTGTGATGTTGTGGTGAGGATTTCATTCAAACTGTCAGTTATTTTTTCAATAGTGGTTTTCTTCTTGGTAGTTGGAATTCAACAGCCATTTCTCTCATTCCTAAGGTAGCTTTCTTCTTGGTAGTTGGAATTCAACAGCCATTTCTCTCATTCCTAAGGTAGCTGCCCCTTCCACGGTCAGGGATTACAGGCCCATTGCCTGTTGCAATGTCCCTTATAAATGCATTTCTAAAGTGCTGGCCAATCGTATTCAGAGTACACTGCCTTCTATTGTGGGATATAATCAGTCAGCTTTCATAAACGGGAGATCTATAAAGGATAACATTCCCTTGATGCAGGAAATGGTTAGGGGATGTCACAAGGATAATGGCAGACCCAGATGTGCTATGAAAATGGATAATGAAAGTGTATGACTTTGTTAACTGGGATTTCTTGTTTGATATTATGGAGGCTATGGATTTTCCGGGGCTTTATGTTCACTGGATTAAACAATGTGCAACTTCTTCCAGATTATCTGTTGTAGTTGATGGTAGTCTACATGGCTATTTCTCTAGAAAGAGAGGGTTGAGGCAAGGTGATCCCTTGTCTCCTTACCTTTTTCTGCTAGTCATGCAAGCATTCACTGCCCTTCAAGAGTATAGGGTGGATATTGAGGCCTTCACTTATCATCCTAGATGTTCTGGTGTCAAGCTCCCTCATCTTATCTTTGCAGATGATATGTTTATTCTTTGTGGTGCTTCTCCTCAATCTTTCAACCTTGTGGATAGAACTCTAAAAGAGTCTTATAGTTATTCTGGGCTGCAACCAAGTAGTAAAAATACCATTTTCTTTGCTGGTGTTCCTTCTGACCTAAAGATCCAGTTAAATCAGATTTTTGCCATTCCCTGAAGGTACTCTTCCTGTTAAGTACCTTGGTGTTCCTTTGATCACTTCTAGCCTGAAATATGCTGATTGCATTGTGTTGAAAGAGAGGATTTTGGCTAAGATTCAATCCTGGCCCAACAAGTAGCTTTCATATGGTGGTAGATCAAATTAATAGCATCTGTCCTATTAGGGATACAAATTTACTGGAGCTCTACTTTATTCTTCCCCAAAAAGTACTAAAGGAAATAGAAGTGTGTTAAGGGCCATTTGGTGGAAGGGTGATGGCCTGAATACCCATGGTGCCAAGCTTGATTGGAAGTCAGTTTGTACTCCTATAGAGGAGGGAGGATTGGGTTTCAGACTTCTTACAGATTGGAACAAAGCAGTGATGATGAGACACCTCTGGGCTCTTTGCAGCAAAGAAGACATTCTTTGGGTCAAATGGGTTTATATGTACATCATAAAGAGTCAATGCTTATGGCAGATGCTTATTCCTCAGGATGCATCAGTGTCCTTTGAGGAAGATTTTGCAACTGAAACCTTTGCTCCAACCTTTGGTCAGGTATGTGGTGGCCTGGTGGGTACATTTCTTCGGTTAGACCCTTGGCACCCATTGGCCCATTGTATCAGCATTTTGGTCAAAGGGTGGTTTATATTTGGGCAGGTCCCTCAATGCAAGAGTGTCTTCTATCATTTATGAGGGACGGTGGAACTGGCCTAGATTGAGAAATTTGGTTAATCAGGAAATCATAAACCTAACTCCTCTGAATCTGGTCCCACTTGTTGATGAGGAGGATAGGGTGATATGGCTTCCTTCTAAGTCTGGGTTGTACACCTCCAAATCAGCATGGGAGGCTATTCGAACTGCTTGACCAATTGTTGCCTGGGCTCATGTTGTGCGGTTCCCTCACCATATCCCGAGATGGTCCTCCATTTTATGGATGGCTTGCCATAGCAGACTATCCACCAAAGACACATTGGCTGCATGGGGTGTAATTTCAGAGGATAGCTGTGTCCTTTGCTCTGTTGATGTTGGGTCCCATAAACACCTTTTCTTTGAATGTCGCTTCTCTTACTCTGTATTGAGGTACTTTCTGTGGAACTGTGGATACAATAATACTTGTACTCCTATGCAGTGGGATGTTATCTTGAATTGGATGTCAGACCATGCAAGAGGTAAAGCAAACTCTAAAATTGTTCTTAGGCTAGTGTTTTCAGCCATCGTTTACTACTTATGGAGGGAAAGAAATAGCAGGGTTTTTCAGCATATCCGAAGACCTGTAGAAACTGTTATCTTGGCTATTGAAAGAGATATTAGGGCAGGTCTTATGGGGTGGAAGAAGCTCCCCTGCTCCATGGAAAATACCAAGCTCTTTGCAACCTGGAATTTGCTGAGGAACTTGTTATCCCATTAGTTTTGATGTAGATAGGCCCTATTCTTTCATTGTATTTCTGTTGCATTCTTTGTATAGGCTCTCAGTTTCAAGGATCTTCCCTTGGCCTTTGTTTTCGGTCGTGTTCGTTAATAAAGAAATACTTTACCAAAAAAAAAAAATTTATAACTGACTGCACTGGTCCCCAAAAACAGAAAAAAGAAAAGAAGCCCTAGGTTGTGTGATGCAACGGCTGCACACATTTAGAAGATCCATGCCAATTTGGGCCTTGTGCTTTATTGTCTACTTAGGAGATTGGAAGCAGTTTTGTTCCCAGAAAAGTACCAAGATGGTCAAAGAGATTTGCAAGAAATGGGTCGGAGGAGTTAGGGAAGCTGTGATGATGAAAATGGTTTAAAACTGTGTGCTGTGTTTGGTAGGGTTGCAAGAGGGCATGAAAGGAGGGGCGGTGGAGGGAAGACCAAAAAACTGTAGGTGGGAATAGGAACTGTCATAAAGTCCTAAAATCAATGTTTATTTCACTTTTCACCATAAAAACATAACCAAAATATCTATGGCACAAAAAGTAGAACCATATATAACTGCAATTTTTAAGTTTCACTATGCTTTGTGAAGGAAACAATGTGCTAAGTAGACACTAGAAAAGATAGAATCACACCTCGTGATGATACTTCTTTGCTGCTGATGAGATCTTCTCTAACTGATGCAAAGGGGATTCCTTGTGAAATAAGGACGAATCCAGAATCCCCTTTAGCTTCTGAAGATGATTGCCAAATAGGTTTCTGAGGAACTATAAGCACATAAAGAATTAAATTCTGTTAAACCTGGACTATAAAACGTTTGTAATAATAGTAAAGAACTCCTCAGTATCTAACAGTGCTGCTTTCTACAATCGGTGATGGTATGTAGAAATCATTTCATTGTTCTCTTAATTTTCTAGAACGAATCATCCTAAAATGGAAAAGACCAAAGTGGGCCGAAAAATCATACACTACCTTTAAGAATTTGCACCTTGTGGGTAATCTTTTAACCGTTAATGCCTGTACCTGAAAAGGATAATATGAATGCAAACATTTGATTCAAGAATATAACTTTGGATCTCCCGATTTCTTGTCAATTCAACATCTAAAACCGTAAAACCGTACTTCTGCATTATGAAGAGCTTGTTCAAGTTGCCGGATTTGAATCCATTGTTCAGTCACGATGGCAGCCATCTGTAACCAGAAGACAATAGTCACAATATAACAAACAGAAACAACAACACAATCATAACTAAACAAACTGCGCATGCAAATCACATCTAATGAATAGTAATCCCCAAAGATGCCAAGGCATGTTAAGGCAACAACCACTTAAGCGTCAATGACCAACACTGCAAGCTATATGAATCAAGTAGTACAAAATTCACATTTTGCAAGCACATGATGTCAATTAAAAATAAACTTCGCAAGCACATGATGTCAATTAAAAATAAACTTCGCAAGCACATGACACCAACCCGTTCATTTAATGATCACACAATCAGATCCCTTATCGTATATGAAGAAATATGAAGTAAGAACGCATTCCAGAATTAAGAATGTTAGAGGAAACAGACGTTCATGAGAAGCTTGCAGTTAATAAACAGACGAATAATAAGAGCCCCGCACATACAAAAGTTCAAGCCCAAAAGACATTAGGGATTGCTCAGTAATTATTCCGTTTATTGTGCTTCCGTATACGAAGACATCGGTATGCCAATTTGAACAAGGAATCATCACTGTGCTCCACCGGTTCATTTATAAATGAAGATATCAGTGAGAGTACTAACCGTCTCAACTCGTGAAGCAAGCAGATTCATGTTGTTCTCAGCATCTAGTGCTTTAGACTCTAGATGGTGAAGCTCAAAGTTGGTCTTCCTCATATTAGCCCAAAGAAGTCGGACCTAAATAACCCCACTTTAACATTTCGATGAAGTGAATTGTGATAATCAAGTCATCAAGCAATGTATTCAGAAAATAGCAAGGCAACTACAAAAGAACCATACCTCTTCTTCCAGCTGATTAAGCCTTTCATTTGCACGTGACGACTCACCCTGCAAGTAAAGTAGAACATACTCATACCACATCTCATAAGCACCGACATGGTATGCAGCTCTCTCTCCAAACATGGTATGAATTCCATGACACAAGCGACTCATCAATCATTGGTCCCTCCCGAAAGTTTTGGAGCCTCCACATTATGTTCATAAAAGTCCTTGCTTTAAGCCATTCCACATATTGACAATCGTAAGCGCAAGGATCTAGCACGCTACACCGCAAGTACATGATTGGGCGATAATTTGGGATTGCACGAGTTGAGGTTAGCATGAGTTGGTCGCTCAACCACATCTACAGAAAAAGAAAAGAAAAAAGAGGAGGGGGGGGTGTTAAAAGTAAGCAAGGGCTAAATTCAGAAAGTACAAATTTTTGGAAGTAAAAAAAAAAAGAAGAGGAAATCATCTAAAGAAGCAAGGGACTCCAGCATGGACCAAGAGTTGGATTCGACCCAAGGTCCTCCAAGCCAATCAAAGTTTAGATTGTTGGAATAGGATTCTTGCCCTCTTTAATTTGAAGAACAACCTCAAGAATTCTCACATTGGGTTTGCCCTGCCCATCAACAAGGAGGTAGCCCGCAACAAAGCAAATAACGAAAGCATTAAGCCTATGTTGTTCATACCTCAAGTTGCTAGGTCGTTTGTTTATGCAGAAGCGCCTCAAAAGTTCAAGCGTGTCAATAACTCCATGTGGAGCCAACTTCTTGGCCGATATCTTTTTCAAACCACACAAGGTTTGCAAGAATTTCCAAAAACAAGCTTGAGGAAGCGCAACTATTGGCAGACCTTCGAGCCCCATGCCCGCAACGAACTCAAATTCGTTAATAGTTGGGCATAGCTCCTCCATACCAACTGAAAAACATGGTGCTTAGCATCCTAAAAGTGAGCCGCCGCACGAACAAGAGAAGGTCTTGGAAGTAAACTAGTGAACTCAAGCAAGTTGTCCATGTCATACTCTCTTCAACAGAGAGAAGAATTGCTTTGAGAGAGTATAGCATTGACAACTTGCTTGAGTTTACTAGGTTACTTTCAAGACTCTTGTTCGTGCAGCAGCTCGCTTTTAGGATGCTAGGCACCATGTTTTTCAATTTGGTATGGAGGATCTATGCCCAACTATTGACAAATTTGAGTTCCTTGCGGACATGGGCTTGAAGGTCTGCCAGTAGTTGCGCTTTCTCGAGCTTGTTTTTGGAAATTCGTGCAAACATTGTGTGGTTTGAATAAGCCATCGGCCAAGAAGTTGACTCCACATGAAGTTATTGATGTGCTTAAACTTTTGAGGCGTTTTCGCATAAACAAACGACCCGGCAACTTGAGGTATGAACAACATAGGCTTAATGCTTTCGTTATTTGCTTTGTTGTGGGCTACCTCCTTGTTGATGGGCAAGGCAAACCCAATGTGAGAATTCTTGAGGTTGTTCTTCAAATTAAAGAGGGCAAAAACCCTATTCCAACAATCTTGACGGAAACTTTGATCAGCTTGGAGGACCGTGGGTGAGATCCAACACGCACCTTCACGTGCATTCGGGCTGCACGTGGGAGGGAGTGTTAGACTTTGTCCCACATTGCTCATCTAAGCCACCCAAGCTTGGTTAATATATTCTAGAGGTCACTCCTCCCACTGCCAATTGGTTTTAGGTTGAAACCCTCCAAAAATTCTAACATGGTATCAGAGCTAGGTCTCGGGTGGCCTCACCTCTCATCTAAAAGTATTTGTTGCCCAAAGCAAATCTCTTGGTCAGCTCAATACGCACCTTCACGTGCATCCGGGCTGCACGTAAGAGAGAGTGTTAGACTTTGTCCCACATCGCTCATCTAAGCCACCCAAACTTGGTTAATATATTCTAGAGGTCACTCCTCCTACTGCCAATTGGTTTTAGATTGAAACCCTCCAAGAAATCTACCGTGGGTCAGATCCAACTCTTGGTCCATGCGGGAGTCCCTTGCTTCTTCAGGTGATTTCCCTTCTTTTTTTGTTAATTCCAAAAATTTATACTTTCCAAATTTAGCCCTTGCGTACTTTGAACCCCCTTTTTTTTAGATGTGGTTGAGCGACCAACTAATGCTAACCTCAACTCGTGCAATCCCAAATTATCATCCAATCATGTACTTACGGTATAGCGTGCTAGATCCTTGCACTTATGGTATCTCTCTCTCTCTCTCTCTCTCTCTCTCTCTCTCTCTCTCTCTCTCTCTCTCTCTCTCATGCACACATACACACAAACACAAACGAGCGCTATTCTGATTCATCCATGTTGGGTCTAGCTTGATCCATGATGCATAAATGAACCATCTAGGTTCCATACAAGGATTAGTCCACTAATCCACATGTTTATTCAAACATATTGTGGTCAACAGAATCATGTGAGTGGATACTACACAAGAGAAGAGGCTTCCTTTTTCCTTCTTTTGGAATCAAAAGATATCAAGCAATATAATTGGTTTGGATTCAACTATCTCAATTGCATGATTCCTTACAAAGTTGGAATTTTCAAAAAAGACCAAGAATATGAGAGAGGGAGTACATCAAAGGCAACAGTGAGCTAAAATAATGCATAGTGCAAAGCAATCAATTTTATAATAGAAACATGGGATTCAACAAAGTACATAAAGAACAAGATTCAGTGCTCAACTCAATCCTTTTACAATGACGAAGAGTTGGTTAGGAGACCAAAAGCTATATGGTAGAGTATAGTGACAATCAACACATCATAAGCAACGTGCATATCAATGTTTTGGCTAAATAACCCAACAGGATTTTTTTTTGTCTTTATTCAATTTTCTTCGCTTTTGTTAGTTGTTGTTTGATTTAGAGAGATAACGTAATTGAGAGGAAAAATCCCATTAGGGTTGATTTCATTCAGCATAACGTATATATACAAGCTGTACAATTAATTACTCTATGGTCCTAGATACTTAAACTAATTACATGATAAGACACATAATTATACTAGATACAAATAAACCCATCATCTAACACTCCCCCTCAAGTTGGTGCAAAGATATCAATTAAGCCCAACTTGAACACAATAGGATGAAAACTCTTGCTACCCAGCCCTTTTGTGAATATATCAGCTAATTGATCTCCAGATCTCACAAACGGCATACATATCAAACCCTCGTTCAACTTTTCCTTAATGAAGTGTCGATCAATCTCTATGTGCTTTGTTCTGTCATGTTGAACGGGATTATGAGCAATGCTGATGGCAGCTTTATTATCGCAATAGAGTTTCATCGGAAAACTGTCAGTGAATCCCAAATCACGTAACAAAGTTTGAAGCCACAAGAGCTCGCAAACACCATGAGCCATAGCTCTAAATTCAGCTTCTGCGCTAGACCTGGCAACTACCGATTGCTTCTTACTTCGCCAGGTAATCAGATTACCCCCAAGAAAAGTGCAATAACCAGAAGTAGAGCGCCTATCATCCACAGAACCAACCCAGTCAGCATCAGTGAAAGCCTCCAATCGCAAATGGCCATGATTAGAGAACAAAATTCCTTTTCCTGGAGCTGATTTCAGATACCTCAGAATCCGATAAACTGCATCTAGATGTGAAGTACGAGGATCATGCATAAACTGACTAACAATACCTACTGCATAAGAAACATCTGGTCGAGTGTGGGCCAAGTAGATTAATCGACCCACAAGTCGCTGATACCTCTCCTTATCAGTACGCTCCCCCACATCTCCACTAAGATGATGATTCGCCTCAATAGGAGAATCTGCAGGTCTACAGCCCAACATACCTGTTTCTTCCAAAAGATCAAGTATATACTTGCGTTGGGAAATAAAAATACCTCTATCAGATCTCGCTACTTCCATTCCAAGAAAATATCTCAATGATCCTAAGTCCTTAATCTCGAACTCTTGTGCCAGACGAGACTTAAGATTATGAATCTCATTCACATCATTGCCTGTCATTATTATGTCATCAACATAAACAATAAGGACAGCAAGCTTATCATTACTTTGTCGGGTGAACATCGTATGATCTGCATGGCCCTGCTTGTAACCAAAACTCAACATAGCCTTAGAAAACCTGCCAAACCAGGCTCTAGGGGACTGTTTCAGCCCATAAAGTGCCTTCTTCAATCTACATACTTTTCCCTTACTTGCAGGAGAAGAGAAACCCGGTGGAATATCCATATAAACTTCCTCCTCTAAATCACCATGGAGGAATGCATTTTTCACATCAAATTGTTGAAGAGGCCAATTCAAGTGGGCAGCACACGAGAGGAGAGCTCGCACAGAATTCATTTTCGCTACCGGAGCGAACGTCTCCTCATAGTCAATACCATAAGTTTGAGTAAAACCTCTGGCAACAAGCCTTGCCTTATATCTCTCAACTGTACCATCAGCCTTTTGCTTAATAGTGAACACCCACTTGCATCCCACTGGCTTCTTCCCTTCTGGAAGTGACACTAGATCCCAGGTGCCATTCTTTTTCAAAGCTGTCATCTCTTCTACCATAGCTCCTTTCCACTTAGGTAACTTGAATGCATCCTGCCAATTCTGTGGAATAGATATAGAAGAAAGAGAAGAAACAAAGGCATAGTACGAAGGAGACAAACGGTCATAAGAGACAAACTGTGAGATAGGATGTTGAGTACAAGATCTAACACCTTTTCGAATAGCAATAGGAAGATTGTCAGGATCCATAGGAGGGGGTTCAATAAGAGAAGAATCATTACCAGAAGAGTCAGCTGAGGAATCTGGAACTGGAGTGGGTGATTGTGATTGACTAGGTGGTAAAGCATATGAAGACTGTCTATTTTTCCGTCTAGCATACCTCTGTAAGCCAACTCCCTGCAGTCGTGCAGGTAGTTGTTCCTCAATGTCACCACCAATATCATGTGTTTCCCTTTCAGCAGATACTGGTTCCTCTCCAGTGTTTTCCTTCTCCCCCTTACTATGATTATAAAAAGTAAATATCTCTTCTTCCTGTTGATGCTCCCCCTGAAGAGATGGTTTAGAGGGATAAAAAACCTCTGTTTCCCAAAAAGTAACATCCATAGAGACAAACAGCTTCCTAGAATAAGGGTCATAACACTTATAGCCTTTCTGGGTAGGAGAGTACCCAACAAAAATACACTTATAGGCTTTATGGCCCAGTTTGCCCCCAGAAGGTTTGGAGGCATGAACAAAACATACACAACCAAACACTCTAGGTGGAAGAGTCGTAACTCGACAACTGCTTGGCAGACACTCAATGGGTGTTTTAAAGTTAAGGACACGGGATGGCATGCGATTGATAAGATACGTGGCAGTTAAAATAGCTTCTCCCCACAAGTATTTGGGAACATTCATAGTGAACAAAAGGGATCGAGCAACCTCAGCAAGATGACGATTTTTGCGTTCAGCGACTCCATTTTGTTGTGGAGTGTCAACACAAGTCGTCTGAAAAAGAATTCCATTATCAGCTAGATATGCCCGAAAAATCTTATCAATATACTCAGTCCCATTATCACTCCGAAGAATTTTAATATTTGTATCAAATTGAGTGCACACCATCTTATGAAAAGATTTGAAACAGGTAAATACTTCATTTTTTGATTGGAGTAAATACACCCATGTGGCACGAGAATAACAATCAATAAAAGTAACAAACCATCGATAGCCCTTTAAAGAAGTAATGGGAGAAGGACCCCAAACATCAGAATGGATAACCATAAATGGAGAATCACTTCGTTTATTAATAGGTGCATAAAAGGAGCGTTTGTGTTTCCCAAACTCACAAGCTTCACAAAAAAAATGATCCTTAGGACAATGTTTAACTAAAGTGGGAAATAGTTTCTCTAATATCCCAAAAGAGGGATGACCCAATCTACGGTGCCACCGATGTAACAAAGAAAGAGTGGAACTCATATCTGCATGCAGAGCTTGTCCACATGATAAAGATGGCCGAGATGAATGAGGTGCATGCTCTAGATAATAGATACCACCATGGGCTTTACCACTGCCAATCACCTTCCCTGTGTCCAGTTCCTGAAAGACACAGTGAGTAGGAAAAAATATCACAGAACAGTTTGCAGAACGAGTAAAACTACTAACGGAAAGAAGGTTAGTGGCAAAGTTGGGAATATGGAGAACTGAAGAGAGAGAGATAGAGGGAGAATAGCGAACGGAACCTTTCCCTGAAATAGCAGAGAATGATCCATCGGCAATTCGTACCTTATCCTTACCAGAACAAGGGGAATAGGAATAAAACACAGATGAACAACCTGTCATATGATCTGAGGCACCAGAATCAATAATCCAAGGGATACCGAATGAGGCAGTAAATGCACTAGGTGGAATACCTGAATGTGCAAAATAAGATGCAGTAGGAGCTGCAGTGGAAGTAGGAGCTATGGTAGAGGAAGAATCAGCCCGAGCCATAAGACGCCTGAGAGCTTGCATTTCCCCTTGGGAGAAACCACCAGCAGAATCAGACGATGACTGAATTCCTGTATTGTACCCAGAATTGGACGAGGTAGCAAGCTCAGAAACATGTGCCTGGGTCTGAGAACGCCCGGGACCACGACCTCGACCTCCACGTCCACTGCCTCGCCCACGAGAAGGACGACCATGTAACTTCCAACAGAAATCCTTGGTATGTCCAGTGTTATGGCAGTGATCACACTGGAGTGACATACGGTCTAGAGCCCCATTGCTAGTACCAGACTGAGAGTTTCCACTGCCTGACCCAAACTGTCCCTGCGGAATAGCAACCAAGGCAGAACGATCAGAAGCAGGAGCTTGCAACATAGCACCTCTCCTGCTCTCCTCCTGCTGAACAATGGCATAGGCCTCTCCCAAAGATGGAAACGGAACACGACCTAACACCTGCACTCTAATTGGATCATACTCGACATCAAGACCAGCAAGAAAGTCATACACACGCTCTTTGTCTATTCGTGTTAACCAAGCAGCAGCATCAACAGCGCAGACTGCCTGAAACCCCTGATAATAATCAAATTCCTGCCAGGCCCCACTGAGATCAGCAAAATAAACAGCAACAGATCGATTGTGTTGATCCATAGTACGAAGTCGTTTCCTCAACTCAAAACACTGAGCATCATTGCCCTGCTGAGAATAAGTTTGTTTGGCAATAGTCCAAATCTGATAAGGAGTATCAAGAAGCAAGAAAGGACTACGAATATCAGCCTTCATAGAGTTGAACAACCAAGTCATGACCAAAGATCGATGAGACTTAAATGTCTTAAGTTCAGTAGCAATAGTAGGTTCAGTAATCAGACATCCCCTTAGCCTCAATAGCTAAAGTAAAAGTTCTAGACCACAGTAAATAATTTGTACCATCCAGTTTGATGGGGCAAATATCTAGTGGAGAGTGATCTAGAGTCACAACCTTACTCACTCCACTCGTTTCCACAACCTGAGCATCTTTATCCTTTGAACCCGTCGACATAGTCTTTCAATAAAATAGCTAATAACACACTGGGGCTTGATGAATAAAATAATCAGGAGAAAAGTAGACCACCTAATGTTCTGTTTATATACTTCTGTAGGCAAATGTTTAAAAAAACTTTTTCTGATCCCAACAACAGATGTCGACTATCAAAAACAGCAGCTGTCAACCATAAAAGAAGCCTTTATTCACCTGTCTATCAATAAAAAAAAAACAGATCCAGAGCAAAACCAAATTTTGTTGACCATCAACGAACGAGCAGCTGCAGTTGCCGACCTCCGGTGACACTATTCTGACACTCGCCAGTCTCTCGATCAATCTTTCGAGCAAAAACCAGTCTTCGGAGCAAAAAACCAGCCTTCGGAGCAAAAAACCCAGCCTCCGGTGAGTTTTTTCCGACCTGCGGTGGCGTTTCTTGAAGACCCAGTCGCGTACGACCTCGCCGGACCACCTCCAAGCCTGAGGAGCAACGACGACGGGAACCAAATAACGACGACAGCAAGAAACAGATCGACGATCGTGCTACGCCTTCAAAGAAAGCCTATTTGAGACAGAAAAAAAATACCGCGAGACCTGGGCGATTGTGACCGACAGCAACGGCAGACTTCAGCGAGTCGACAGCGGATTGGAGGATCGTGGCTAGTAGCAGCAGTGGTGAGCTTGTTTGATCGAAAGCTCTGATACCATGTTTGATTTAGAGAGATAACGTAATTGAGAGGAAAAATCCCATTAGGGTTGATTTCATTCAGCATAACGTATATATACAAGCTGTACAATTAATTACTCTATGGTCCTAGATACTTAAACTAATTACATGATAAGACACATAATTATACTAGATACAAATAAACCCATCATCTAACAGTTGTGCATGAATTTTTCTATTGGTTTGTTTCGACAAGAGGAATCTAAAAAGTAAAAAACTATGTCCAACACAAAATTTTCTTTGAATAAAGTATTCAAGATTATTATTGTCTTTATTCAAAAAAAAATTTTGTTTGGATATAATTTTTTACTTTTTAGATTTCTCTCATCGAGACAAACCAATAATCCACAAAAAAATGACACAAAACTAACGAATGCAAAAAATAATTAATAAGGACAAAAAAAATAATCCAAACAGATTATTAAGCCCACCCACTAAACTATTCTTGATTTTCATGCACTAAGTCAGTAGTTTTAGATTTCGGGAAGTTTGTTAGACTACTTGAATAGGACTTTGCTCTGTGTAGAGGTACCAAAGCAATGAATTATTTAATCAAAAGATCCAAACTTTTGTATCTTAACGGAAATGCAATGACATTTACCTTTGCAGATTATAAGTAAATTTAGCATAGCATAAGAAGTCCTTATCTGTAACGTTTTTATTTGTTTGGTCATAAGTTATAACTTGATGAATTACATGCCTGAAACTATACGGGCATTGTAGAAACCTGCTTTCTATGTAGCACCGACACTCCAAAAGGGCGCCGTGTCCACGTATTGGACACGGGGACACGGGGACACGGCGGGGACACGCGGGGAAACGTATTGGACACGCCACGTGGCGTGTCCAATAATTTTTATTATTTTTGATAGGGGACACGGCTGGGGACACGGCGGGGACACGGCTGGGGACACGGCGGGGGACACGGCTGGGGGTCAAAATGTAATATTTTTTAAAATTTTGGGGGTTAATATGAAATTATTCAAAATATTTGGGTTAAACTGTAATTTTTCCTTTAAAAAAAAGTTATACAATTTGTGAACTTATTCATATACAATGGTTCATAATTTTTATATATATATATATATGTAAATATTTTTTTTTATTATTTTTTTTATACACGTGGCGTGTCCCCCGCCGTGTCCGTATCCCCATTTTTTTAGAATTGCCGTGTCCCGTGTCCGTGTCCGTATCCGTGTCCGTATCCGTGTCTGTGTCCGTGCTACATAGCCTGCTTTGATCTCCTTTTAATTAATTGAGAAATTGAAGGAAAACTTCAGTTACCATAGACAGCTTACACTTTGTGCTCTTTACCATTTTCAAAATTAGACAGGGAGCATAATATTCTTAGGGCAGATGGCAGTTTCAACAAGAAACTTCTAGATCTCTTGTTCGCAGAATGGTTGTCCACCAATTCTTCTTATTTTTCAATTTTGTGTTTCCTAAATGACAGCATCGAGCATTTTCTTGCGGAAATGGTAATAAATATGTGCACGGATCTCACATCTCACAGGCCCAAAAAAATTATGACATGTATTACTCTATTGCTAATCAGCAAAGTTATGTCCGTCTGATATTCAATACATACACCAAAACAAAACTGAGCAGTACACAACACTATATTTAAACAGTCCTGAGATGGCTAAACGCATTCTTTGGAAACTTTTCGAAGAGGAGATTATTTACTTTCTTTATTTTCCCAAAAGCAAAAGCGGGTGTGGTGGAAGGAGAGGATATAGAAGAATCTAAGGTTATGACCATCATAGAAGCGTGTATCAATATATATAAATATGGATATACATATATGGATAAGAAATGTAAATACCCTGAGAACTTATGTTGTTGGTCCTAGTATACAGAGTAAATGTCAACTGAAAATATATTACCGCGTTACTATTAGTAAATATTATATTCTTACTTGGTACCTGAACAAATTTGAGTTTATATTTTCTTAGTATACTATCATTGCCGTACATGTTCTCTTCTTTAGTAGCTTTTCTTTTGTTTCGTTTGGGATTTGCATGCCTGATAGGTTCTAGCATAGTTGGGAGCGGGCTCCTTTCTCAGTGGGATGAGGCAGTGGGATGAGGTTCCTAGGAGATTCTGACTTAGGAGCGTGGTTTTGAGGTGGATTCACCACCCCAGTAGGAGGATCCTGCTACTAAGTCCTTAATGCCCAACATTTTTGTCATCCTTTATAAATATGCTTGGGTAGTTTATTTCGAAAGATGGTATGTGAAGTGGCAATATCATCAATTTCCGGCTAAATTGCCCTTGACCAAGTTTTAATTGGATTCAACTCCTTCCTCTCTTTGGCCTTGAGACAGTCAAATGAATACTACTCCGAAAGCTTCAGCAGACAGAGTAGGCAGTTGAACCACTTGAATCCAACCTTCGTGTGTAATCTCAAGGAGTTGTTATGTAAAAGAGAAAAAAAGGTCTTAAAAGTAAGTATTCCTAGAAAACCACCATTCAGACTAGCTGATATTTTTTCAAAGGGGGAAAGGAGAAGTAACAACACAGATTATCTCAATGGGGATCATATGTTCAAAGCACCTGCTATTAGAATATAGCACAAAAGGGAAAAAACCTTTAAGCTGGACAAGTCAGATTGCAGATGATCCATCTCATGAGTCATATCCGCAATTAGCTTCTCACATTCTTCAAGAGAAAGGCTTTTAGCATTTATGTGCTGGACTGTTTCATCAAAGACGGATTCTGCATTGGTAACCACTGATTATGTTGAGATTTAAACAACCATTTATTGATAAGTATATAACTAAGAAAAACAAAAGTTACGAAACAACCTTCAGTGAGATTTTCTTATGATGTTAGCATGACAATAAGGTATACCAAGCCAACTTATAGAAACCTACTTTTATGCACTTATTCTAAGCCCTTTGAAATCTAGAAACAACCTCAACCAAGAACAAAAACTACATCTGTAACAAACTACAAGCAGATCAAGTAATGGTAAGAAACAAGCAAAAAAGCAGTTAACATGATTATAGCATATTTCCACTACATCAATCTGCTAAGCAGAGTAAATTGCGCTGGATAATATACAATTGCATATAACACTAGTGCTTACCCGTGCCTACGGCACTACCCACCCCGATTGGAATTGGAATTTTCCTTTGAATCTTGATAGCGAGGCGTTTTTGTAATATATTTGTAAGAATGTAGGTGTTTTCTTAAGAGAGTTGGAAGAATGTCTCTCAACTCTTGGATTAAATCAATCTCAACCCTTGGATCAACTTGTCTTGTGTGGAGGCCCACACCCTTGTGTTTTATTAGGTAGATGGCTAGGCTTTGTAACTTGCTACCATGCAATGTTCTAAAAGTCGCTCGGCGCTAGTCGGACGGTCTTCCACCTTTGAGCGATTAATAGGATTAATCGACGATTAATCAGTGCATAATCGGCGATTAATCATTAGTCGGACCCTAATTGGATAGGCCCTGCTAGCAAATAATTGCCGATTAATCGCCGATTAATTCCTTATTTTAGAACACTGCTACCATGTCTTTCCATATGCAATCCCACAAATGCATCCCACCACATTTTTTGCTCTCCAAGCTCATTCATGCCTCTATTGCCTTTTAGGGCTGGAGTTCTATGTTACATGGACTACAAACGGAAACGGAAATGTGGTTTGTCATGTGCCTAAATTGTGGTACACCAAGGGTAGGCTTCTATAGATGACGAAATTAGAACTTACTCTTCCAACCGATTAAAGTTTTATTCTCTCTAGATTTTTACATTAATAGGTTACTTTTGGGAAAACTTTGGGATAACTAAATTTACCGTTTTGGAATGGAAGAGTACCATGTCTCGGTGGAACGTGCATACCAAAATGCAACTCCGTGGGTATTATCTATGTTAATGAAGGAAGGTTTGCACCCTTGGAATTACAGTTACAGATAGACAATTCACACAGTCTCTGTTGTTATGATCTGTTAAAAATCAGCATTAATGTCATTTTTTGAAATCTTTAAGTTCAAATCCAAATACAAAAAGAGAAATGGCACATTCAGACCAGATTTAAGTGACCAAAATAAACCAAAGAACCGTCTATAGAATCCAATCATTAATAAGAAAATTTTCCAAGTCTCATTAGGGAATACTCCCCACCAATGCCGTATTCAACTAAGGACCAGAAGGTGCATGCATGTGTTCTTCCCTATGAAGCATCGATCCTGCTTCGGGATACGGACACGATGGATACGGATATGCCAATACAAGAAAATCTGAGAGAACAGGATATGGGTACAGCTAGCATACGCCTTGATTAAAAGGCATTTTTAGCATTGTATTATATATAAGTATACTTGGTTACTTGTTTAATTAATAATTTTATCCAACATGTATGACACAATAAAAACGTTCAAAATAACTATGAAAAATAGATACCTCTCTCTCTTTCTCTCTCCATACCGACTATCATTTTCCCTCCCTCCCTCCAGTAAGTTAAGTGCTCCCGACTATCATTTTCATTATTCCTAACAATTTTAATCTACTACTATGCAAAGTGTCACAATATTAATTTCATAATAGTTCGAATACGTGTATTCCTAACAATTGTAATCTACTACTATGCAAAGTGTCGCAATCTTAATTTCATACTCCCTCCATCCCTTATTTAGAGTCCAATATTCCATTTTGGGCTGTCCCTTAATAAGTGTCAATTTTGTAAAGTTAGTGGATAAAAATTGGTGCATTGTCTATTTTGTCCCTAAAAGTATATTCCATTTTAAAAAGTAAGTGAGTAAAAATGTAATGATGATGGGTAAGTAGGGAAAGTGAAGAAAAAAGTTGAGATGAAAGGTATAATGATAATGTCTTTTTAATAAGTTGGAGTTACGAAGAAAGACATTTAAAAAGAGACGGAGGGAGTATTAGTTTGGATTACGTGTCTTAAAGTATCAAAAACCATCCAATCCATAAAATATTGTACAAAATAAATTTTACATTGTGGATACTGTCGGGATACGTATCTGTGAGAACCAGAGGAGTATTGGTATCCAATATAGATACGGCTCCCATATAGAAGTATCCACGCTTCATGGGTTCTCCTCATTCTCTTCAAGAACTATACTACTACCCAAGTATATCAATAGTACCTCTCATTTACCCAGGTAAAATCATATTAATCCCCACCCTAAATCATGCAACGTTCCTAGTATTTTTTCTCCCTTTCCAAAAAGCGCCATCTTACAGTTTAGTAGGGTTGTGAAAAGACAAACTCTCTCTCTCTCTCTCTCTCTCTCTCTCTCTCTCTCTCTCTCTCTCTCCTGCCGCACTGCCTCTTATTTTAAATATGCTCTCTCCCCTTGCTGAAAAGACTTGGCCAGTGTTTGACCACGACCATGATCCATCCACCCCTATAGCCATTGATCGTCGATGGATTCGGGGAGGAATTACTTACACCAACCCCACTCTAAAAACTTATAGTAATCATATTTACAAGATATTGCAAAATTACTTACCAAAAAAAAGATATAGCAAAATTATTAGAAGTTTCGCACAGAGAATTGGAATCCAGGATCCATGCTTGACTGTAGACCACCAGTGGATGCCCTCCATAAAAGATTCCTGGTTCCTCGGCCCCTGCTCCAGTTCTCTAAGTGTATTCCTAAAATAAGTGTAGGCAATTGGGCTTACTGAGCTAATCTAATACTAAAGCGTATGATTATCTGGTCGAAAAGCTTGATTAGAGTTCCACATTAAGTCCAAAAGGCAACTAGGATTAAAATACCAAATTTCTGATTATTGACAACTACATAGACGACCGAATAAATCAAATTCCCAAAAAAAATCTGACTAAACGAACTACATTGTAACATTTGTCCAGCAAATTATTTTGCCAAATCAAGTGCTTCTCCGTCCAAAATTGCTTGTCCAGTACGACAATTCGCGCATATCTTCGGATCATAAAATAAAATACTTCCATGCATATTTTTTGAAATTTCTTTACACCATATTAAAGTCTAACTTGGTACAAAAATAGTCAAAAGAACGATGCGCAGAAGTATTTTATTCTTGTATTCTTGCACGACTTTTGTACAGGACAAGCGAGGAGGTATGTGTCTATACAGGTTTATACATGTGTGTGTGTGTGTGTTTGCAAATGTAATGCAATTACATACATATAGTAATTACCTAATCGAGCTATCTTGAGCTTGGCCTCTTCCAACTCCAATTTCAAACGGTGATTACGCTGGTTTCCGAGTGATGTTTCGGTGGCGATCGGAGTAATGGTAGGAGTGGATTCAGATATAACGACAAGATATGAGAGCACGGCGGAAAGAAAAACCGGTGGAATCGCCATCATTGTGGTGCTCTTTCAGCGCGCTCTCTCTCTCCTATTCCATCGTCGCAATTGGAAACTGAATTTTGAAAAATAGGGGTTATTGAAAAAAAAAAAAAAAAGAATGTGCGGAAAATGGTGTGCCCGTATGCCGAGTCATTTACCCTTAAATTGTAGTATGAGTTTTTTTTTTTTTAATTTTTATGTTACCCAAAAGTCGAAAATGCACTCGACACAAGAGCACAGTATTTTCGGCACAGAAATCTCAGGCCCAGATCAATCAACGTTCAATCCATGCAACGCAAATGAAGTGGTAGCTCAATATAGGCACCATATAGCTCTGTGTATTTGACCGAGTTCAAATCTTCTTATTTTTTTGAATAATTACAGACTATTTTTTTGCGTTTATTCAAAAAAACATTACGTTTGTTTGTTGGTTTTGCATCAAATTGTTGGTTCGGAGTATTAGAGTCCGTTCCAGATTTTCTTTTTAAAAATAAGTATTTATTCTCGCTTTACAAAACAAGTCATATCTATCTAATAAAACACAAGGGTGTTTAGGAATATTCTTTCTCAATAGTCAGATTTCTCCCTAACAAAAATTTTCTCTACCCATAAAAACAAATCCAACGGTCCAAATTTCTCCATCCTTCACATACAAACCAATGAAATCTTTGTAAATAACTTACATTGTTTGGCCAAAATTTTTGTGGCATGTTTCGGAAATAGTGTACATTCAACGCCCCAAATCCCAAAGAGTTTTATATATTAAAAAAATAGTTAAAAGATTAAGTGTTCCAATTTTTAATCCGTTTGAACCGATACGAAAATCTTATTTTCCTGATCATTTTATCCTAAAAGGTCGTAATTAATTTTTGATTATAAGATTTTATTTTATCTTAATCCTATAATTATATTTGGTTCTATAGTTATCTTAGGGCTCTAACAGAAAGGCTTTAAAATCAAAAATTAATTACGACCATTTGGGGTAAAATAATCAGTTAATTAAGATTTTCGCACCGGTTCAAACGAATTGAAAATTTGAACACATGCCTTGTTCTCTTTACTTCCCAACAAGCATTTTTCAAAAAGTTCTCCCCTACTTTCAACATTTCTCTTTCTATCTCTCTCCATTTATTACGCATACTATTTTTCAAAAAAAAATTTCATATCCAAATCCAAACACAGTATTAATCTTTTAACTATTTTTTTAAGACTTTTATATTAAAAAAAAGTTAAAAGATTAAGTGTCCCAATTTTCAATCCTTTTGAACCGATGCAAAAATCTTATTTTTCTGATTATTTTATCCCAAAGGGTCGTAATTAATTTTTGATTATAAGGCTTTCATTTTAGTTTCTAAATCTTTTAACTTTGTTTGGTTCTGCAGTTATCTTGGGGTTCTAAAAGGAAAGTTTTAGAGTTAACAAATAATTACGACTCTTTAAGATAAAATGATAAGAAAAATAAGATTTACGCACCAGTTCAAACGATTTAAAAATTGGAACACTTAATCTTTTAACTATATTTTTAATATACATAACTCTCCTCAGAATGTTACGACGCCATTTCGATACAAAACTAACTAGATTATAGTATTAAAAAAATAGTTAAAAGATTAAGTGTTCCAATTTTCAATCCGTTTGAACCGGTCCGAAAATCTTGTTGTCCTGATTATTTTATCCTAAAGATTAACTGTTCCAACTTGCAATCCGTTTGAATTGGTACAAAAATCTTATTTTTCTGATTATTTTATCCTAAAGGGTCATTACTAATTTTTGATTATAAGGCTTCCATTTTATCTTAATTTTTTAACTATATTTGATTTTCAGTTATCTTAGGGCTCTAACAGCAAAACTTTAGAATCAAAAATTAATTACGACCCTTTCTGGTAAAATAATTAGTTAATTAAGATATTTGCATCGGTTCAAACGGATTAAAAATTATACAGTAACGCTTAATCTTTTAACTATATTTTTAATATATAAAAGTTTCTTCGGACAGTCCAGATTAATTTCAGATCAATGGCTAAGATCACTTCAATCCTACCCTTAACAAAGTGCCCATACTTTCTTAGTTTATTACACAAACGCCATCAATCTTACTCAAACCCATTTTCAAATTTCAAACCCAGGTCGGATAAAAAAAAAAATTCAAACCCAGGTTATCTAGCAAAGAAGCGAACCCCCCCGAACCCAGGTTATCACTTCATCCCTACCGCCGCCTCGTGATCGAGGCCCACTCACGTTCACCCACCACGGATTGTTGTTGATTTAAAACCTAGATTTACCTCCACCCCTATAAGTTGGGGGAGTGCCGTAAGCACGGGTAATTATCTTTTGTGAATCAATTTAATGTTTGAACCACTAAGTAGCACGTGCCGTAGGCACAGAGAATTCCAACAGGAGTGCGTAGTACCGCAGGCACGGGTAATCACTGGTCTTACAATATATTACTTTTACTTCAAAAATAAGTACTTAATACACACTCTTATTCAACTTAACGGGTAGAATTTAAACAAGTAAAAAATTATTAACTAAACTAATTTTTTAATAAAAATAATTATTTTTGCCTTTAGTGAATTTTTTTGATCATAAATTTTATTTTTTTAATTTCTCTTGTCGAGAAGAATTAATAATTTAATCGAGACAAATTAATAATTTAATCGAGACGAATTAATAATAAAAAAATGCCTCAAACTAATACAGTAAATGCAAAAATAATATCAATAAAGACAAAAGGAAAAATTCTAGTGCTGCAGCGGTGCAGCCTGCAGTACAAGGCCGTTCCAGTTTTAACAAAAGGAAGGTTTTGGAAAAGGAAGGTAATTTCAAGTTCAGAAATCATGTGTTTACGTAAATAATTTTCCTACCAATATGGATCTTGTTTGATAGATCTCATTGAGATCTTTTAAACGGTGCAAAAAAAATTAAAAAATTATTTTTCATTTTCGTTATATTTGAGTTTGAAATTACCTTCTTTTTGAAAAAGAAAGTTTTGGGAGAAAGCGGAACGGGGCCTACCTCACCTTTTGGGCGAGGAGTAATTATTTCAGCATTCATGAGGGTATTGCGAGACTGCTGCTTTTGCTCTAAAATTTAGTGGGAATTGTTGTTTTAGTGAGGGTTGGGCCAATTTATTCCCAACTAATGGGATACTTTTTCGGAATTGTCCAGTCACGTGAAGGAAAAAATAATTTTCCAGGTGTACTGTTGAAGACAAAAATGCCCCTCTCTATTATAACACACACTCGGAAAGCAATATTATATGATTGAAAGGACAATACAATTTAATTGAAGGTGCAATATTATGTGATTAAAATAATAATATTATATGATTAAAAGAGCAATATAATTTAATAGATTTTATGGAACTAAGTTGCTCCTTTTCTAAGGCTAAAACTAAGAGAATTTTTAATCAAATTGGATGGGTAGGCAATTTTTGCCCAATTTTCCAATTTTGTCCCTCAATTGGAGAGCTTTTGGTTATGCAGTCTAGGGTAATTTCGTCTTTTCAGTTCATGCGCTTATAATAATATGCTGACGTTCTCCAGGCGTGCAGATTTTTTTTGCCTTTTCCTGTCTTCCTCTCTCTTGAGCGTAGGCGGTTCTAGAGGATCAGAATTCAGAAAAGCGCGCGCGCTCTCTCTCTCTCTCTCTCACCAGATTGATGCACAGCGACTCCATTCCAGCGTAGTTCAAATCTCCGGCCACAATCACAGCCATTATCATGCGCAGGTTCTCTCTCTCTCATCCGCGTCGTCCCTCTCTGTCTTTTCTTTCTCGCTTTCTCTTTCTTCGCAGTTTTTGGGCAAATATTGGGCACCGAGTTGATTTCGTTTCAGATCTGCTCTTGTTGGGTTACAAAATTTTGGGTTGCTATGGTTGTGTGTGTTCCTGATCTCTGAACTGTTTATGTTTACACATATATGTATCTGTGTATGTAGCTGTAACGAAAACCATAAACCCCATAAATACTGTTGAAGAAAAAAGCTGTGATGATTGATTTTTCCTTGGACCGTCCAAACCACGTTTGGACGGTGATCCCGTGCCATGTGGTACCCGCCCAGCACCCAAAAACTTCTCACTTATTTAATCGTACATACGTTGCTAAATTCCCTGAGATTTTCTTGATCCAATTTTATAGAGACAAATATTTGAAGGCAGCCAAAGATGAACAAGTCGTATTCCAGCTATAAGACCATTTGAACTACTTTTCAAAGAAAAAGAAAAAGAAAAAGAAAATACCATTTGAACTTTAACTACGCGGTGCAGTGTAGCAGTAAAATAGTGACCTTGTAAAACCTATACCTAAAGCCACTCAGTCAATATGATTGCCCAATAAATTGGTGCAATTTGTTACGCTTTCTCAATCATCTTCACTGCATTCGATTCCCCTCTTGAGAGAGAGAGAGAGAGAGAGAGAGAGAGAGAGAGAGAGAGTTTTGATATATACCATAGCTACCTAGCCATGAATTCACCAACAAATGTTTCTTGTACTTCTTATTTGGCTATTGCTTCTGCCTTGCTCTTGTTTTTCCTATTGACCACGCCTGTTAATGCACAGTTATTTTCTACGTTTTACAACAATACATGCCCGAATGCACTCCCGATCAATGATTTCCCTGTTAGTATCTTTTGAGGATTTTGTGGTTGAATCGTTTCTTTTTGCGTAGTTGCTACAGATTTGATGTGTATATTTGCATGCTTTCGTGACAAATTCCAACCGATCATTCTTATGCTTTTAGAGTCTGTGCAAATTCTGTGTTTGTGGAGATGCTCTGCAATTTTGGGTTACATGTAGTGCTATCATGATCCGTGTTCAATTTGTGCAATGGAGTTATGAAAACCATCCCTATCGTGCATGTTCCTATGCAGCTTTTTACTGCTGAAGGTCAGAAACAATTGCTGTTGTGGCAAATTGTTTTGGCTGGAAGCTGTTGTGCGCAATGCATTTGTGCGCTATAGTACTGTCGTTGTTTATTTGATTCTTTGAATTCGTGTCAGTTTTTTGTCTTAGATTTTTGTATGTTTTGGTTTCTTGCCAATGTGTATAATTTAACCATCATTTGTGTTGTACTTTTCACAGGTGTTGGCCGTTGCTGGTATTTTGAGTGAGAATTTAGAACTTGATTTGAACGGATGTAGTATGGTTTAATTCTTTAAGTTCTTATTGTGTTTTTGTTCCTGCTAAAAGGAAATATGGAAAATCTTTTTTTGTGAATACTTAAATATGAACATCTTGTTCTAGCTGTTAAAATTTTGTTTTTGAGATTCCTGATAGGTCAAAGTTGTAATTTCATCTGGCTCTACTTGCTTTACCACCCCCCTCCAATGGCTGATGCTGCTGAGGTTGTGAGGCAAGTGATTTCCACCTTCTTTTGCAGGCTAAATGGATATATGATCCCTAACTTGTGCTGTATTGACTTTTTTTTCTTCTAAGATCATACCTGATCTTTCCTCTTAACAAATTTTCTTTTTTGCAGTTATGCTCAGAGACGAGGGATTAATGTATTGGCTGAACTTGACATCCCAGAACATGTTCAATCCTGGTAGGTTGATCGATACTATTATCATCATTTATTTAGTATAGATCTAAGTTGCACCTTGTATGAGATTATGAGTTGAGAATTGTAGGTGCGGTTAAAATTATTAAATCACGATCAAGGGGAGACTAGTTGACCCCTCAATTACGAGCAGGCACGTGGCAGCGGGCCCGCGGGAAATAGGTCCCTTGGTCAAATACTTGCTTGAAGAAAAATTGTTGACCACCCAATGGGAGGGCGACGCGTGTACAGGTAAAGCGGAGAAATGCTTCCGTTGAAGATGTCCGCGGGAGGGGGAGCCCCCGCGATACGTCCGCGAGTCCTACGAGATTGAAGTTGCGCCCACCCGGGGTGGTTCTGGCAGTTAAGACCACATTCGGTGCCCGCGAGTCGCTGAGTGCTCA
The DNA here is from genome assembly GCA_019656295.1 of Rhododendron mucronatum var. ripense. Lineage (NCBI taxonomy): Eukaryota > Viridiplantae > Streptophyta > Magnoliopsida > Ericales > Ericaceae > Rhododendron > Rhododendron mucronatum. The sequence continues at coordinate 9,604,356 of BPLT01000003.1, read as the reverse complement.
TAATCTCAAGAAAGTTACATCAAAGGGTACTCGGGATTCTGTCGCGGCCTAAAGGTAGGGCCCGGGCTGAGCCCGCAGAAAAATTATGATTGCCGCGGGTTGCGACCTTGCTCCAGTGGGAATTAGGGAACCTCTCGCGGCTTGGTGGCTTGGGGTGGAGGTAGCGACGCGGAAATTCAAGCTCTCCCGCGGGAAAGTGTCCGTGGGAGGTCAAGTTTCTCCAAGGCCTGAAGGTACAGAGGGGACACGTGTTGGGATTTGATAGTAGCGCCGTCCTCGGCCTGACCTAGGTCCAAGTGCCCTATAAATACCCCTGACATTCCCAATGATTAGGGAAGACTTTTTCTGAGAAGGAGTGCGTGAACACTGAATCTGAGAAAGGAGAACATTATTCCCTGAAGAAAAGGAGTGACCTCACGCATTCGAACCCGGAGGAAGATCAGATACTCACGGGAAACGACGATGACGACGAGCTGCATTTGTCCCTTTTGCACCTCCCGCTCTACCCCTCACCCTACGAGACTTATTCCCTTTTTTTGCCGTTAATCGTCAACCAATCGCACCTCTCCAGCTCACGAGAATTCACACGTAAGCACCCCATCAATTATTTCCGGACCTATCGCGTCAAAGAGCAATGATGGCGCCAGATAACGCCATACCAACCCTTGAGGAAGTTGGAGAAACCAATAGCGTGGGTGTGGTCGCACAAACATTGCGAGCACTTCAGGATGGGCAGCGTCAGTTCCTCGAGACGCAGAAGCAGCTGCTTGCGGACTTTACAGGCCTCACGGAACTCATTTCGGCAGCCCTCTCATGAGCCGCAGCTAGCCAAGGAGATGAGCTCCCACAGTCCCACGCTGGCGGTAGCAATAGTCAGACAGCACAGCCTCCGCAACCCAAGATCTCTTTATCCTCCCCGCATCCCTTGCGTGGAGTCCTTGTTGGGGGAATTGCGGGAAGTTCTGTAGGAACCCGTGGGAAGGAGCCCGTCGGTAATGGAACAGGTACGCCTTCTATGGGCCCCTACATTATGATGGCAGAAGTACAGGCCTTATTGGCCCAGCAGAAGGCAAGCGAAGCAAGCCAAAAAGAACCAGCCGTTACCGAAACTAGTACCCCTTCCGTGGGGCAGTTTATCACTTTAGCAGACGTACAGGCCCTCCTCACCAAAGAAAAGACGAAGACGGTTCTACCCGCCCTTCCAAGCCCAGATATTCGTCCTCCGTACCCTATCACAGTCTTATCATTACCATACCCGGATGGGTACACCCCACCAAAGTTTGTGAAATTCGATGGCAAGGAGGACAGCGCGCAGGAGCACGTGGTTCGTTTCATCGAATCTCTTGGGGCTCACGCATCAGACTCCAACTTGCGTCTCCGCGAGTTTTTGAAATCTCTTACCTCTCGCGTGTACACGTGGTACGTCAACCTGGAGCCTTACTCGATAGTCACTTGGGAAGAAATGGTGAATAGCTTCTACGCTAAGTTCTTCCAAGTCTGCGAGAAAGTAACAGTAATCAGTCTGACGAAAGAAATTCAGGTGAGCGGAGAAGATGTGGTGGATTACATTAAACGATTTTAGGATTGCGCGGTCGATTGTACTGAGTCGGTCAAGGAAGTTTAGCTTGTGGAGATTTGTATTGGAGGAATGATTGATGAGTTTAAGATGCTGCTTGTAAATCTAAAGTTGGGAACTTTCTCTGCCTTATTGGAGTCAGCGTACAATATCCGCCACGTGGTTAAGCCAATTAGAAAAGATAGCTGGAAGGGCAAATCTGCGGTCGCCACCGTGGCGGTTGCGGACGTGCCGCGAGGACAACAAAACGGCAGCAGAAGGAAGCGAAGGGAGCGTGAGTTCAGCCCAGCCCCAGATTACCCATGCAGCATGGATGAAGTACGCGCCCTGGTAAATGCTTGGGTAGCAAACGGAGAATTGGAGCCCCCTCCAGTGGAGTACGAGCCGACGCGGGAAGATCGTGAGCATCCACGGTACTGCATGTGTATCACAGGCATACCAAGCACCCGACCAATGACTATTGGTCCCTGAAGAGGCTGTTCAAGAGAAAGCAAAATGCCAATGAACTGCGGATAGGGCGAAACGGAGAAGTTAACATGGCGGAGTGCTACCCGTTCATGTATGAGGATAAGGGCGAAACAGATGATCACTATTATTTGGAGGAAGAAGATGAGGCTTATATGGTCTCTTGCCATGAGATCATTGAAGAATGCGGGGAAGGTATGACTCTTACAGTTATGCCAGATCCCAACGGTTCAGCGAAAACGCTGCAAAAACAGCATGAAGTTTCGAACGTTCTTCGATGGTTTCGGCTTCACCCCAGCCACGAGATTAGAAATAACCAAAGCAATTATCAGCATTGCGGAGGTTCACCAAGAATTGTGCATGTCCGTGGAAGGGTCCGTCTCACGAACAATCCGCGACGAATCCAACTCGGTCACCTTTTCAGATGCAGATCAGAGAATACCACACCCTCATAACCGCCCACTATACATCACGTCCCGCGTCAATGGCACAGAGCTGAAATGGACCTTTCTTGACGGTTGGACCTCCATAAATCTCATGCCCCTTTCCACTTTCAAGCGATTGGGAATCAAGGATAATCGGATAGTGGAGTCCCCAATCACTATCACAGGATTTGGAAGAGATAGAAAGCAGTCTCTGGGATATGTTGTAGTGGATTTAGAAGTGAGGGCAATTCGCTCCACTACTAGATTCCATCTTATCAACGCAGACCTGAATTACCGTATCATCCTCGGGCGGAGTTGGATGCATAAATACGCTGTCGTGCCCTCCAACTACCATCAATGCTTGAAAGGAATATGGGCAGGAAAGAAGGTCACCATCCGCGCATCGAAAAGCCCATTTGATACTAGTGAAGCACACCTCTCAAACGCGGTCTACTTTTCGAAACTCAATGAAGCGTCTCAACTGATCATCGCTAAGCTGCGCGGTGTAAAAATCCCAAAGTGGGAGGACGTAAAGGATGATAACCCGAAAGATCGAGCAATAGAGCCATCCGCGACAGAATCCGCGGCCCCCAGAAAGATCATCAAAACAAAAGAAGGGGGCAAGACAGTGTATCATTTATGATGGTCCACCGGGTCAGCGGCTAATTGTGAAACCACTAGCCCCGGCGAAACATGCGCTGCAGTGGAACCCGTGGTAATCCAAAAGCTAGAACCCGCTTCGGAGTGCATGCAAGATCAACCCAAACCGCAACAAGAAGCACTCGAGGAAGTTGACTTAAACAATAGAGTGAGTCCGTGAAAATTGGTGTTCGTCAGTACCGAGTTGGACGAAAAATTCCACGAAAAGTTAATCGCACTACTACGAGATAACTCGGATGTCTTCGCCTGGAGTTACGAAGAAATGCTAGGCTTGGACCCGAAGCTGGTCACACATCATTTAGACATATTCCCCAATTAAAAACCGGCAAAACAGTCCCAGCGGAAGTACCATCCCGATCTAGAGTGAGAAATAAAGGACGAAGTCGAAAAGCTACGGAAAGCAGGGTTCATCCGCCCATCCAATTCCCTGAGTGGCTGGCATACATTGTCCCTGTGAAGAAGAAAAATGGCCAAATTAGGGTATGCGTCGATTTTCGCAACCTTAACAAGGCATGCCCAAAGGATGAATTCCCGCTCCCACATATTGATACGTTGGTAGACGCCACATCCGGACACCAAATGTTTTCTTTCATGGATGGTTTCAGCGGCTACAACCAAATCAAGATGGCCCTAGAAGACGCTAAGAAGATGACATTCCGGACCCCGTTGGGAAACTTCTACTATGTCGTGATGCCCTTTTGGCTCAAAAACGCTAGGGCAACATATCAGCGGGTCATGACGACAATTTTTCATAATCTAATGCACAAGACAATAGAGGATTACGTGGATGATCTGGTAGTAAAGTCGAGGGAACGGAGGCACCATCTCGCGGATCTAGCAACAGTGTTTGCCAGGTGCAAGAAATTCAACCTAAAGATGAACGCCTTCAAATGTGCGTTTGGAGTCACCGCGGGAAATTTTTTAGGCTTACTCGTACATCGTCACGGTATCGACGTCGATGGGGCCAAAATCAAGTCCATCGTGGAAATGGCCCTGCCCTACTCTCAGAAGAAGCTTAAACGATTCCTGGGGAAGGTTTCTTACCTGCAACGTTTTATTCCGGCACTAACGGAGATAGCAGCACCCTTCACGGACTAATTAAAGGGTAATGCCAAATTCGAATGGCAGCAGCGGCACCAGTAAGCCTTCAAATGGATTAAAATGGCCCTAACATCCCCTCAAACGATGGTGGCCCTAGTTGCGGAAAAACCGTTGATACTCTATTTAACCTCCACCCGAGATCCATTGGGGCCCTGCTGGTACAAGAAGTAGATGGGATGGAGCGCCCAGTCTATTATATCCGCAGGAAGGTTCAAGGAGCAGAAGAGAGATACACTGCCATTGAACGGCACTGTTTAGCCCTTGTTTTCACCACGCAGAAACTCCAACATTATTTCCTGTCCTTCCCTATACAGATAATCATAAAGGGCGATCCAGTAAGGTATCTCCTGTCCCGACCCGCGCTCATAGGACGAGTCGCCCGATGGTTGTTAGCACTGGCGGAGTTTGGGATTTCATGCGCTATGCCAAAAGCAATCAAGTGTCAAGCTCTGGCGGACCTCTTGGCTAATTTCCTAGCGGGCAGCGCGAACCACTAGAAGATTCTTTGCCCAGAGATGATTTCGAAGCTCTCGCGGCTAGCACGGAAAACCCGCACTGGACGCTAAACTTCAATAGGGCCGCGAGAAGTGGGTCAGGAGGCGCGGGTATAGTGTTGCAAGACGGAGAAGGAGAGAAACTCCATTTGGCTTACAAGCTAAATTTTCCCTGTTCTAATAACGAGGCGGAATACGAAGCATTGATTTTTGGTCTAATAGCAGCCAAAGAAAAAGGGATCAAACACCTGAACATAGCAGGAGATTCGAAATTGGTAATTCTGCAAACAGATGGAGTTTACGCGCTGAAAGAACCAACGTTGGCACAATACCGGACGACAATACAGAAGCTGATGAAATTTTTGAAAGTATCAGCGTAGTGCATAGGCCTAGGTCAGAAAAATGTTTCCCAGACACCTTTGCAACTTTGGGAGCAAGAACGAAGTTCGAAGAGGAAAGGGCTTGTATAGAAATAGTAAAGATGGTTGAACCATCCGTCGTGGAGCTATAAAAATCCAGTTCACTAACGGCGCGGGACACTTGTCCACCGCGGAACTTTCAAGCTTCATAGCCTTGTATGGAGAACTGTATCACCTTGCCCCGCAGGGGTGGCTCGCGCGGTGTATTGGTCCGAAAGAAGCGGAAGAAGTGCTAGATCGGATCCACAGTGACAATTGCGCGGGCAACGAGATAGCCCTGTACAGAAGAATTCAGAGACAGGGCTATTACTGGCCTTGCATGAAGATAGATGCCAATCTGATCACAAAGAACTGCACATGGTGTTCCTTGTACGCAGCCCAGCCGGAATGTCTAATGGTAAGTGCCGATGATCGAGAGATGGACTCGCGACAGGCTTACATTAACTATCTGAGGGAAGGATCCGTGACTATTGAGCGGATCGAAGCCGCGAGAGTCGTCCGCAGGGTGCGACGTTTCTTCCTGAAAAAGGGGATCCTGTTTAGAAGAACCCTTGAAGGGATGCCTCAGAGGTGCATCGACAAAGAAGCGGAGGTGGTTTTGGGAAAGACCCACAGAACCGAGCATCAGGGGTGGAGAAAACTCTACGAACAGCTGATCCATTTAGGGTATTTTTGGCCCACCATGGAGAATGATTCCAGGCAACACCTGCAGAGATGTCAGGCGTGCCAAAAATTTGGCAACTTAATACATGCCCCCTCAGTGGAATTGCACTCGATCCATGCCCCATATCCCTTCCATACATGGGCCATGGATTTAGTCGGGCCGATCAAGCCAGCCTCGCGGAAGAATAGGTGGATCCTGGCGGCCACGGAAATCTGTACCAAGTGGGTTGAAGCCTCCTCGTTGAAGAAGGCCACCGGGGACGCGGTGGCGGCATTTATCAAGGAAAACATCATTTGTAGATTTGGTATACCCAAGGTAGTCCTATCTGACAACGGAACTCCGTTTATGAATCACCACGCGGGAAGCCTCCTTGATGAGTACATGATCGAACACCATACCTCCAGTGCGTACTACCCACAAGGCAACGGACAAGCGGAGGCCTCGAACAAGACTTTGATAAGGATTCTAAGCAAACTGCTGGACGAGCGTGGAGGGACTTAGGCAGACCATTTGTCAACAGCCCTCTGGGCCTATCGTATTTCGAAAAGTAAATTTGCCCACGCTAGTCCCTTCACTCTGGTGTACGGAGCGGAAACGGTTCTGATCGTGCAACTCAGCGTCCCTTCCGCAAGAATGATCCTTGCGATGGAAAACTCCGCGAAGGGAAGAAAGGCAGACCTAGAAGCTTGGGAAGAAAGAGGGGTCGCTGTGGCCCTCGCTCACGAAAGGTACTGGGAATCTGTGGCATGCTATTACAACAAAAGCGTGGTGCCGCGGGTATTCAAAGTAGGGGATTTAGTATGGAAAGCGACAACGGCAGTGATGAGAGATTTGAAGACTCCAAAGTTCATGCCTAAATAGGAAGGGCCCTACAAGGTAATCAGCACTTTCGGAAGTGGGCATTACCAACTTGCCCGCGTAAAAGACGGATTTCGGACGGGAGCAATCAATTCAAAATATGTCAAGAAATTTTACCCATGAACGGAGAGTTGTTTGCTTACTTCGTCTGTAAAGTTTTCGTTTTGTCCTCTTTTTTTTTTTTTACAATGGTGCTCGGAGATTTAATGAAAAATAGTATCATCCCATTAAGTGCTTAGAAATCTTCTGTACGTTTGAATCATCGAGTCTTTTGGGCACTTTTAATGAAATGAAAAGATTATCCTTCTTCTATTTTGTCTGCATGATTTGCATATGTTATAATGAAAGGCTTGACCACGCGCAGAGAACACCTCCGCGGTCTCTCCTATCTTACGAATACCAACTCAGACTTAACGATTGTCAAATAGAGATAATGTTAAGTCGCGAAGGGTCAGAACATGACCCGCGTACTCCTAGACTTAACGATCGTCAAATAGAGATAATGTTAAGTCGCGAAGGGTTAGAACATGACCAGCCTACTCCCAGACTTAACAATTGTCAAATAGAGATAATGTTAAGTCGCGTCAGAACATGACCCGCGTGCTCTCAGACTTAATGATTGTCAAATAGAGATAATGTTAAGTCGCGAAGGGTCAGAGTGTGATCCGCGAGCTTTAAGCTTGACAGTTATAAAAATGGAAATAATGCTAAATCGCGAGGGGCTCAAATACTGGCTGCGGCTGAGGGATCAAAACGAAACATTGAAGACAAACAGCTTTATTAATTTATCAAGTTCTTTATTTATTCAAAAAAAAAGGGGTGGAGGATGACACATTTGAAGTTTAATCCAGCCAATCGGCAAAGACGAGCTCCTCCGGTCTGGGTCCTCAAGGTTCAGCGCCGCGACAGCCAGCTTCGTGTCATACTGTGAAATTTGGGCAAACCTAGTCTCCAGGTTTGCCAAATGTTGACGAGCGGATTCCAGCTGCACAGAAAGACTCTGTGCTTCGTCCGTCCAATATAATGGAATAATACCCCAAGCGTAGGGCTTAATACGTCAGTTGAAGCATAATAATCCGGAAGACAGGGATCGTACCCACGGGAATAATTCTACGGCTTTGCTGGATTTGTAGAAGTAAGCAAGGCTTTCGGCTTTTAGACAGCCAACTTTGTTTTGCTTTAAGTGGTGAAAGTTAAAAAGGCTAAATAATAAGGGGAATAAACTAGGATAAAGGCAGGTTAGGTCTAGGAATAACTAACACCCACGACTCAAGTTAAATCACATTTTTCACCCAATTACGCGGTTCAAGATACTCAATTAAGGTTCCTAAACCGGAAGATAAAATGGTTCGATTACCAAGCTAGCTCTAGAATTTATTTGTCAAACACCTCGTGCAACAGAGCTCCAAGCATCGTGTGTGGTAAGTAGGCGATGCTCTTACTTACACATGATCAAGAAGGTTAACACCTTAGCAATTTGATAAACAAACCCGAACCCCACATCAATTTTCGAACCAAAGATTAAAACTTTATTGGTGAAAAACGCAATTTTTACTCGAGCCATGAGGTGCTAATCACCCCATGACCTAACCTTGAAAAACTACTCACACATATCTAGAGAGATACAAGTAAGTAAAAATCTAGCTAATATAATGAAATAACAAGACTTGAAATAGACTAGAGATTATGGTAGATCGGAAGATTAACTACAACTTTAATGAAGACGATAATAACCATAACTAATTTTTAAAAGCAGAAATTAAAATATTAAAAGGCTGGAGATGAAGAACACTCAAGAACAATTCAAAAATGCAAGGAAATCTAATCTTAGATCTAAAAATTGCACAATTCAATCTATTCTCCTTTTTTTACCAAATGACATCACCCCTTTTATATCGGCTTCCACCGTGCACGGAATATTCCACGAGATGCTCTAATGACGCCCTCCTAAAGCCCTCGGCATCGATGGAGAAAGGCTTTAGGCTGCTGCTAAAGGTCTCGGCATCGATGTAACATTAAACTTCCCATCGATGCCGAGATAGGTATGGACCTGTTGTGGTAAAAGGTTCGGCATCAATGTGACTTGTTACTTCCCATCGATGCCGAAGTGCTTAACTCCAGCAATTGGTCTTGCTCGCTACTTTGCCTTGCCTTGCGAGCCGTCGGGTCACCATCGGGCCATTCCTGCCTAGGCTTTAGAACTTGATTATTCCGTTCTTGATCATCTTTGCGCTTTGAATAATCTTGACAAGTTTTGGGCTTTAAAACTCCTTTATTTGGATGATTTTCCTACAAAACAGAACTAGCAAACTCTACGAGCAAAAACAATTAAAAACACTATTTAACGATTAATTGAACTTAAACTAGAAAACTAGCGCACCCTTAATGGCATTATCGGGTGCTTATCACTCTGAATCTCGGGCCTCAAGGCCGTCCTCTCCCCCGCGGCCCTGAGCGTAGAACTCCTTGCACTTAGCTAGCCTAGGTCACATCCCATAGTCGCCATATCCTGCGCGACCTCCTGAAGGGCAGCCTCCGTATCAGTAGTAAAGCCCCTGAAGCGAAGTTGCGCCCAAGGAGTAAGGAATTCGTGGAGATCCCGGACCCGAGACGAGCTAACTACGGGTTGAAGGGGGCAAACTTCTCCGGATGAGCCCGGGCTATAACATTTAGGAGTGGGTGGTAGGCTTCATCCATGGGATAGCCCGCGGGGAAAAGGCGGACCTGTTCTTCCATCTCCGTGACCATAGGCCCCTTCCCGAGGTCCGCGGCAGGAGCACGCTGAGGGAGGACTGCTCCCTGGACTCTACCTCATCTCTTTGCTACTCTCCCATTCTTGCATCCAGGTCAGCGCCAAAGTCTCCAAGGGCTTTGCTTCCCCGTCCTCCCAGAATATCATCAATTTGCAAGAAGGTCATGTATTTAAATAAGGAATTCAAATCTGAGTCAGTAATAGAAGTGGGTCCCCCAACAAGCTCCTCGTTTACCTCCAGCTGTCAGACTTAAATGATTAAGGGAGGCTGAGCTGGAGGGGTAAGAGTGCCCCTCACAGACGGGTGAGGATAGTGAACTTAGGAAGTCGAACACTCTGGGGAATGGGGACTGGTAGTGTCCGGAGCTACACCCCCAACCGCGGCAAGCCGGGTACCTTGGAGGAAAGACACGTTGGAAACGCCCGGGGAGCCGGCTGCGACCCGGTCCAAGAAACTTTAAGTGGAGTGGATTCGGAGTCCGGAAGACTGTTGGCGGGAGCCTGAAGGAGTGGAGGAGGAAGCAACCCCGCACCGGTCCGCAGAAGAGCCCCTCGTGGTACGACAAGGGAGTTCATCTTCTTCCCCTCCCTTTAAAGCTGCACCGCCGACACAGAAATTGGCTCCGCGGGAATATCTGCCTAACCAATGGACTTTCTAGAATCCATCCGCGGAGGAAGCTCGCAAGGCTCTGAAGTCGCTGCATGGGATGGGGAGGGGTCTCGATCAGCAGAATAAACAATAACATGATCTGACTCCTCAGAGGAAGAAGACGACTCGGTAGAAACCGTGTTGGGATCCCCTCCAAGGTCCACGATCGAAGGTTTGTCGCGTAACATACCTCCAACCACGGAAGTGCCGGGCTCCAGACGTGGATAAGGGACGGGCTCAGTGCGGGGTTGGACCAGCAGTGTATCCCATGCCCCTTCCGGAGAAGCCAGATATCCACCACTTGAATGCCCATCATAGCCGGCTCCCCCGAAAGCACAGAAGGAGCATGTAAGGCTTGCAAGCGAAGACTCAGAAGAACGTGATCAACATCATCGTCGTCATTATCGTCGTCATCACCGTCACCTGCACCCGTGCCCTCTTCCTCCTCGTCCTCAGACTCCACCACGGCTATTCAAGGGATTCACTCAATTAGAAGGGGCTTATAATAAAAAAAAAGGGGGGGGGGGGGGGGGGGGGGGGGGGGGAAGAAATGATGAGAGCTCAGAAATGACATAGTAGTAAGCGAAACTTACCCTCCAGGTGGCGCCGGTTGGCGAGAGCGGCCGACGCGCTTCCGCCCCCCTGACCGACGCCTGCTCTTCAGCCCCTTCCGTTGCAGCGTCCGCCGCTGGATCAAACACGACGAATGTAATGGTGTCCAAATCCCGCTGTTGAAAGGATGAAGAAGCATTCTTAGAAGACAAAAAGAGAAGCAAATGAAGTGAAAACACAAGTTTTGTAACAGCTACCCTGCGGAGCCGCTTGCGACGGCGTACCCCCCTGCCACAGGTACCCTCGAAGAAGACGGCTGTGAAGACTCTGCCGCAGCCTGGGGATGGGTCCTTCTCCGGGCACCTTGTGCAGGGGCACGTCTCGCGGCGCCCGGATCTGTGGGAAGAAGCCCCGGCAGGAGTGCCACATTCAAAGGAGTGGCATCTATTACCACCCACATGCTGTGGGGACCTTGCCCGTCAGCACCGCTAACTTTCGTAACGGCCCTTAGAGAGGTGTCCCGCATGCGGATTTCAGCCGCCTACGGAACTTTAGCCTCCCCGCGGTCGAAGAGTAGAAATGAATCCAAGTTTCTCCCCCAGAACTGGCGGAACTGCAAGTCATCCTTGCTGGGGATGGGCAGATCCCCAAGCTGGACCAAGACGTCGGAAGTATGAGGCTGTGTGAAACGGAGCTAATAGTCGATGAAGCTAGATACTTGGGGAGCGTACCCAGGTACCCCTGGTCGAAACTCAATTGGCTCGCAAAACGATCCGGCCGATAGATCGACACCTCGTGGGCCTCGTTGTTGAAAAAGGGGATCCACCCCGGAAGAGCAATGAAAGCGGAGTTAATGACCCCTGAGCTATCGAGTTGTTCCCACTTACGGTCGAAAGAGAAGAGTGGGTGGGGAGGAGACACTGTCCGAGGCCAACTACCCCTGGGGTAGCGGAAGTGTAAGGGCGCGGGACGAAACTATCTGCAATATCGCATACCTCGTGACAGAGGGCGTCACTGCTAGTACCGAACCATCGCTCCGAGCAGGACCGGCTGGCAGACGCCTGGAAACCTCGTGGAGCCGGGGCAATGATGGGAAAGTGCTCAAAGAAAGAGGCTAGGAGGAAGCTGGTGTGAACCATAGAAAGGTGGTCACACCTCCCAAGGGACCTTGCAAGGTCAGCATGAGCTAGGTCCAGTTGACAGTGAAGTGACCCCAGGAATAAATGGGCCAAAGCAACGCACTCTCCGCGGGCCAACAGCACGGCGAGCGGAAAGACCGTGGGAGAAGGGCTGTCCGCCAGGTAGTCCGGAATGAGGACCAGCGACAAAATCTCGCTGAACTCCCGGAACCACTGTCCTTGCGGGCTGGAGAATCTTAAAAATGAAGCGGATCCAGCTCGCGAAAGAAGTCTTTTTGGCGTTCGCCGCACTATTTTTGCGGACGCCCTGAGCAGTGAATATGGGACCGGACTGAGCCAGCTTGCCCAGTGTCCGCAGCTTCGAGACGTCTTGCTGGTCCGCGAGAGAGAGGTTGTTCAGGTCAAGGAAAGTGGTGCCGCGCAGAGGAAGGCGGGTCAGAATTACTACGTCTTCCAATGAAAGGCCACTCTCGCCCCACGCCCACACAAAGGAATGTGTGTCAATGTCCAACGTGAGCACATGTGGTTCAGATTTCTGATAGCCGCTCCTTGCCTCGGGATGTTTAGACTCCGCGACAACATCACGGCCTCGTAGGTGCCCATTGGCCATCAAGGCCTGTTTGAAAGGGACGTTGCCAACGATCTCGTCAACCCACTCAGCCCAATCGGAGGGTGGCGAGGCCTGGGCCCCAAAACGGCACTCTGAATATGGAAAGTCCCCGCGCTCTAAGCGAAGGCGTGAGACAGAAGATGGATTGACCAACTCTGCGTCCTCCAAGTCAATAAGAGTTATGAAAGAAGTAGGATCAAACGTGGAAGGCCCCTCGACGGCGTAGGCCTCCGCCAGGGTCCAAAAGGGGGAAGGTACGGGGCCCTCCTCCATTGGTTTGCAGTGGGGATGGGTTCTTCAATGATTACACCTTGTGCAGCCATACGAGATCTTTTGCGTGAGACAGGAAGTGAAAGAGGAAAATATTGCTTTCCGAGAAGAATGAGAAGAAAAACTGACAGAGCTTTGACTAGGGTTTGAACGGTAGGTGAAAAAAAATGATGAGTAAAAAGTTTATATAGTAAGTCAGTTAATGAGGCATTAATGACAACCGTACATCAAGAGTCGCGTTGGTACGCAAAAAGGCGCCGCCAATGATTGAATTGCCCGATGTTCCATGGGGCAGCTCGAGGACAGCCGCAGAAAGCTGATATGTGGCGCACACGGTCGACGCACCCCATCGACGGCGCGCGGGGGGGCATATGTAGGTGCGGTCAAAATCATTAAATCACGATCAAGGGGAGACTAGTTGACCCCTCAATTACGAGCAGGCACGTGGCAGCAGGCCCGCGGGAAACGGGTCCCTTGGTCAAATCCTCGCTCGAAGAAGAATTGTTGACTACCAAATAGGAGGGTGGAGCGTGTACAAGTAAAGCAGAGAAATGCTTCCGCGGAAGATGTCCGCGGGATGGGCAGCCCCCGCGATATGTCCGCGAGTCCCGCGAGATTGAAGTTGCGCCCCTCGGGGTGGTTCTAGCCGTTAAGACCGCATTCGGTGCCCGCGAGTCGCTAAGTTCTTATAATCTCAAGAAAGTTACATCAAAGGGTTCTCGAGGTTCTGTCACAGCCTAAAGGCAGGGCCCGAGGAGAAATTACGATCGTCGCTGGTCGCGACCTTGCTCCAGCTGGAATTTGGGAACCTCTTGCGGCTTGCTGGCTTGGGGTGGAGGTAGCGTCGCGGAAATTCAAGCTCTCCCGTGGGAGGGCAAGTTTCTCCAAGGCCTGGAGGTACAGAGGGGACACGTGTCGGGATTTGATAGGAGCGCCGTCCTGGGCCTGACCTAGGCCCAGGTGCCCTATAAATACCCCTGACATTCCCAATGATTAGGGACAACTTTTTCTGGGAAGGAGTGCTGTGAACACTGAATCTGAGGAAGGAGAACATTCTTTCTCGGAGAAAAGGAGTGACCTCACGCATTCGAACCTGGAGGAAGGTCAGATACTCATAGAAAACAACGAGGACGCGCTGCCTTTGTCCCTTTTGCACCTCCCGCTCTACCCCTCACCCTACGAGACTTATTCCCTTTTTTCCGCCGCTAATCGTCAACCAATCGCACCTCTTCAGCTCACGAGAATTCACACGTAAGCACCCCATTATTTATTTCCTGACCTACAAGAATAATATCATACAAGTTGCAACTTAGGTCTATAAAATGGGCAACTTAGGTTTATAGAAGGCGCAACTTAGGTACATATTCAGATTCAACTACAAACCGACTCATGATCTCATACAAGGTACAACTTAGGTCCAAACCCAGATTTAACTACAAACCAACTCCATGCATGGGGAATTTCTTTTTCTCCGTTTCATATATGGGGGATTTCGTTTTCTCCATTTCATGCATGGGCAATTCCAAAAAACTTGAGGGCGTAATAGTCATTTTAGGTGCCTCTTCCCGTGTATTGGCAATTTCTTTTCTCATTTTCCATGTATTTGGCGGTCTCTCGCACTCTGCATCTCCTCACGCCGAACCACAACCTGCCCACTACCTCACGCCTCTCTATCTCCTCCCCGGCAGTCCTCCACAGCACCTCACCTCGCCTCCGCTTTTCTTCCATTGTCGTGGTAGACCCCCCTCCCTCTCTCTCTCTCTCTCTCTCTCTTTCTCTCTCTCTCTCTCTCTCCTGTGTGTGTGTAAGTTCTGTTTTGGATAGTCAAGCGATAAGCTTCCTGATCATGCTAATGACACTATTCAGCCTGTATTGTTAATAATGATTATACCTAGGATTCCGAAACGGTACCCTAAAATATTCCGGTACTGTTACTCAAACAATACCATGCCCGGTAGGTATGCAGAATGATATTGTAAAAAATAAAATAAAATAAAATTTCCGGAGCTTGGGAAAACCTGAGACGTAAATAAATCGCTAAAATTTTGAATTCAAAAAAGAATTCTATAACCAACATAGCCCTAAATCAAGAATGATATCTCTACAAAACCCTAAATTCATTGAAATTGGGAGAAAAGTTCAGACTTTTTCAGATTGGCTGAACTCGCCACTGCTATCGTAGGGCTCGTAGTCCATAGCCAGATTTGTAAACCAACCATCACTTCCTAGATCTCACAGACGGCATCCAGCATATTGATTAAACCTAAAATCTTTTCCCCCATTTTCTCCCCATCTTCTCTTCCCTTTTTAGCAAATATGTAGGAATTAAGTAGACCCCAAATGCTTAACTGAATCTTGCAGTGGTTGATTGGTAGTGTTTGGAGCAAGAAGGTGTTTGTTTGGTAAAACCCTAGAAAGCTTAATTGAGTAGGTTCTTCTTACTTCACAATCTCCGTCTTACATTACCTCTGCCAACTTACAATTGAATCTGGATGACATTGGGTTTCTTTTATCTGTTGGTCCTTAAAATAGTTACTATGTTGCTTCTGACACACATATACTGTTATCCAGTTCATATTCATAGACATTTTCATTTATAGCAATTAGACCAAATCATGGGCAGTGCTTGGTTCTATTTATCTCAGGAAGGAATGGAATTGCCATTCCTTTGCATTATAGTGACCTAAATTGGAGACTGATAACCCTATTTGAATGTCACATTCTGCCATGTTTCAGCAACGACGTTTCAAATGAGCATTCCAAGGGAATGACGGTTCCATTTCAGCTTCATTCGAGTGAACCAAACACTTCTTAAGTGCAAAATATTTGGTGAATAGTTAGAGATTTAAAGAGATCTGTAATAAAGTATCTGGAACTTTGAACGTGTCTGAAGGGAAGGAGCTAAGGTGCTGCTGTTATGGAGAGAACATCTGCAGCTTGTGCCATGGAATGGAGCATTAATTTCGAGAAGGGCCTTCGATCAAAGAAGCACGGTGAGGCCCAATCTGAATCATCGATTGGATCTTTCACTCCTTTGTTATTTATATCAAGCTTAGATTTTATATGAAGTTTTTAAACATACCCAAGTTGTGCATTTTCATGGGCTTTGAGTAGTTAGTTCTTTTCGTATTTTCAGGTCAATCACAAGAAGCCATACTGTGTATTGGGCAAAAACTTGAGAAATGGGATAGAGAGCCTGCGATTAACAAAGCACAATATAACATGTTTGGGTTAATTCCGGGGGAGGATAGGCTCTTCGCAAACACAATCCTACTTCGTCTTACCGAAGCTTTCAGCTCCGGCGACAAACAGACCAAGCTTTGTGTTGTGAAGGTTTTCTCATCCCTGCTAAGGAGCCGTAAAAAGAGAAGTGTAAAACATTGTGGGATTCTGTTGAAGTGTACCCCAGAGAATCGGTTAGAACTCCTGCGAAGGGTGAAAACTGTTTTTGACTCAGGGGATGCTGAGTCAAGAGCACTAGCCTTGGTTCTCTTTGGTTGCTGGGCTGATATGGCAAAGGACAATGCTGATATCCGGTACCTCATACTTTCGAGTTTGGTCTTGTGTGATGTTTTGCAGGTGGGCTTTAATTTTGGTGTATCATAAAAATTTCCCGTTTTCATGCTTTCACTAAGAATTTGTTTTTTTTTTGAATTCTGGGGTTATTTTGAACATAGTTTCTGCACCTAAAGGTGGCAAGTTCTTTGGTTGCAAATTTAAGCATTTATCGTGTATAACATTCACATGGGTCAATGAGGAACAAGGATCAAAGTTTTGCTTCCAGATGTCATTTCGGTGAAAATGTTTCTGAAATATGTGGGAAACCTTTCAGCATTTCGGTATCATAGCCAAAACATATTGGAAGTGTAAAAAGAAATTTGGGATTTATGAAAATATCATTGTTGGAACTGGATATTTCAACTAGGTGTCTAAACAACTCATTGTTTCTCTTTGTTTAGCAGATTTCAACATATTCGGTTCCTCTCATTATGCGTTAGTGGAAAATTTGCAATTTCATAAACCCAATTTTCGTTTCGCTCCCAAGAAACAGAAATGTTTTGGTTGTTTTGATTGAAACTTCCTTGATAACGAAGGATATGTTGATTGTCCGAGCTGATTTCAGGAGCCTTATAAACATATCTGCAGCTATGTTTATGGAAAACTGATGCATACAATGTATCTCATCATTGATGGCATGGTACAGACATAATGGTTTTAAAATTACTCTTCTGCAATTCGATTAGGGGACTAAGGCTGGTATTTATCATTGATTTGAGGTATTTAGGAGAATTCGGTATTGGGGTTGTAGTGGTAGACTAAAGGGCAAGGATAAAGGTAATGGACATAGTTTTTCAATGATATTTGCTGTGTAACTAGCTTCCTTTTCTCATGTCCAAAACCACCAAAATAAGGTCAATAATGGTTAAAATCCGGCCTTGATTTATAATCTTCAAAAAATGGAATCCATAACCATCAACTTAATACAATTTAGTACATATTTGGTACCAATTTTAGTTTCTTCTTCGTTTGGTCATGACGGAATGGAATCCAGGATATCAAACTCCCGTTAGGTCATGGAAACTAAGTTAGCATCTATGGACATTGGCAGGATATAAAACTCCCATTAGGTCATGGAAACTAAGTTAGCATCTATGGACCCCATTGGCAACATAATGATGTTATGATTCTTGGAATGAGATTCCACACAATGCTTTTATTGCATTTAAGTATTACATTTAGTCTTTTTACTTTTCTCGACATGTGGTTTGCTGCTTCTGTAGTTATAACTGATTCTTTGGACACTTGAGTGAAACTGATCAGGAACAACTTGCAGATGGAGGCATCCTTATTTGCTGGCAGTTGCTTTTCTGAGTTATCCAATGACTTTGCTTCTGTTCTTTTGGAGATACTGGTTAATCTGGTGACATCGTGTGAAACATTGTCAACTGTAAGGCTCGCAGGAGTGCGAGCTTTTGCAAAAATGGGATGTTCTTCTTCACATGCAAGTAAAGCTTACGAGGTTCTCATCTCGTGCATGGTGTTCCTATTTTTCAGGATCGCGTATAGTATCGACTATTGTAAGAAATTTAACATGTTTAAAAATAGATTAGACATGATAAGTATTAACTGAAACGAGACTACAAGAGTATATTGTGAACACGCAACCTATTTTCCAGATGGTAATCGTGATCCGTTAATGTTCTGTTTGGAACTTGTGGAAATTGAGGGAAGAGTTGGAAAAATAATTAAGAAAGAAAATGTGAGAAAAAGAAAAGGGGAAATGTTACTATGCTTAGAACCCTATTTTGTCATTTTCTCTTTTCTTCTCTCTCAAACTATACCAGGAAAGGGAATTTTTTAAACTTTCCCTTATTTTCCCCAAGTTCCAAACAAAGCTTAAGACTTTGTAACTCATTTAAAGGTATCTACCACGAATTAACAAAGCAAACTACAAAACTATTGTGTATCAAATTGTAGATGGATCACCCATCCTAGTACAAAAGTTGTGAGAGCTCTTGCCTTCCCTCAATGTACCCTTATCGAATTCTTAATAAAATTTTCTTCTGCTGATTCAAAATTTTTATTTTTTATTTTTTTGTTGATGAACCATTCTGTCACTACGGAGATATATAAACTCTGATAATGAAAGCATCTAATGTTGGTAAGCACCATTTTGTCAAAGCATCCCCGGGCTCTATGCTCGACCACCCATATAGTTCTCTTACATGCTAATAACAACCCCAATTCCCAATCCAAAACTTCTCTATGAAGCAAAGGCAACTACACCAGCCACTCTTCATCCTTAGGAAACTAATTAGTCACCAAAGCACTCCTATCAACTTACCTGACACAACCAGGAAGGAAATGCCTGTCCTCTGCCGTCGCACAGATATTATACTTTGAGTTTTAGGTTGGATTCTCTCCCTATCCAAAAGGAAGACAAATGGTACTTAAGTAGATGGAGCAAAGCCATGCAACATCTATGGAGAAGGGGTTGACATGCTAGTACATACTAAACAAGTGTTAAAACATATCATATCTATTAATGAATTCGTTTCTATGCTCATACACGTACGCAAACACATCTGTGCATGAATAGGCATGGCATGCATACTGAGGCTTCGATCGATTGCAAAAAATTAAGGTTTATTCATCGCAGGCAGGCCTAAAGCTGGTGTTAGATTCTACAGAAGAAGATTTCTTGATTGGAATGCTCATTTCACTTTCAAAGCTTGCTGTCAAATCGGCGCGCCTGATTTCTGGACAGGTACATATTCCCTTGAAATCGAAAAATAAATTTTATGCCAGTTGCTAATTTTTTTCATGTAAAGTAGCTAATGGTTTGGTGTTGGAACCGTTGATCTACGCGCAATTTTTAGGCTTATTCCTGGTTGCATATCCTCACAACCATAGTTGTCAAATCGTGAATCGAATCGAGAATCGAAATTGTCATTTTTCGAATCGTGAATCGAATCGAATCGTGAATCGCTCTGATTTGGTCATGACTTCTATAATGCATAGAAACCTATGCTTATTGATTAGGGTAACAACAATATATACTACAAATGAACGATTTAGGCCTAAATCAATAAATACTTTCTTCTAAATAATGATTTGATAATAACGTGGAATATTAGGTAAGTTGTTTCTATTGCAACTACCAAGAGATGATCATTCGTAAAGCCTACTTATGTTTCTTTTTGTACGAAAGAGTTATAAGTACAAAACAAACCCTTAGAAGGTCTATAGGGTTGTTATATTCCATTTATCTTCCTCATTTTCGATTTACTCTCGTAATAAATCCATTTTTCTTATTATCTATCCATATAACATAGACAAAAGATGACATATAACAATACTAGACCTTTAAAAAGTATTTGAACCGTTTTCAAACAACAAAAGAAGCAAAACAAGAGTAAAAAATGAATTTCGGAAATTTTAAGTGATTCACTTACAATTCTTAGCTATTTCCGATTCGGTAGCCTATTCGTATCAATTACCCACCAAATCGTATCGAATCGTACGATACGAATCGTAAATCACCGATTCACTTACGATTCTTAGCTATTTCCGATTCGGCAGCCGATTTGTATCGATTACCCACCGAATCGTATCGAATCGTACGATACGAATCGTGAATCGTGCGATTCTGACAACTATGCTCACAACCAAATCAGTATTACTTTTCTTTTCTTCTTTGTGTATTCTCTTTGTATAAGCTAAATACAAATTACATGTACATTAAATTAAAAATTCAAAAAGACTAAACGGGCAAGTTCCTCTTTTCCTTTAGGCCCTGGGGTGAGGTGTGCGAGTAAAGCTGGTGGACTTTAGTGACCCACTACATGTTGGGCTAATCCAGGAAGTGGTGGGTTAGGAACTTAGGATTATGGTGATTTCACCTTAAACGATAGTTTCTCTCTATGATGCACCGACACGGACACAGACACCGAACCGACACCAGGACATGGGAATTCTAAAAAAAATGGGGACACGGACACGGCGGGGGACACGCCACGTGTATATTTATTTATATAAATAAATAAATAATTATAGTTTAACACCCAGAAATTTAAAAAAAAATTATAAGTTGGCCCCAAATTTTTTTTAAAAATTACAGTTTGACCCCCAATTTTTTCAAAAATTACAGTTTGGCCCCCAAAATTTAAAAAAATTGCAGTTTGGCCCCTGTGGTGTCCCCATCTGTGTCCCCGCCGTGTCTCCAGCGGTGTCCCGCCGTGTCCCCAGCGGTGTCCCCCTCAAAATTTAATATTAAAATATGGGACACGCCACGTGGCATGTCCCGGACGTATCTCCGCGGTGTCCCCGTGTCCTAACACTGTGATTCTTCGACTTCTAGAGGTGTCGGTGCTTCATAGGTTTCTCTGACTTTACTGACCCACTACATAATGTGCTAATCCGGGAGGAGTGATGGGTTAGGATTATGGCGATTTCACCTTAAATAATAGTTTCTCTGACATTATTCATTAGATATTTAACAAAGAATTTTTCTTCTGAATGCAGGCAAGTTTGCTTTTATCTTATCTAACTCAAGAGAAGCCGTTGCATTTGCAAGCCACAGCATTAAAATGTCTGCATTATGTTCTTGTCAAAGGAATGGGTCATTTTCCTGCAAGTTCCAATTCAATCACAACGTTGGTCAGCATGTTAGATGAATCTGAATTTCCACCAGCCTTGCAATGTGGAGCTCTACAAATTTTGCGCAAGGTTATACTAGCTTTATATCGCTTTTCATGTAAACAAACTGCTAAATTTGTATTTCGTTTCACCGTTCATTTTTGCAGGTCCTCTTATATAACTTACCTTCTATCCATGCTTCCGACATATTTGAGTTTTCAAGGATTTTAACAATTCTGGAGAATGCAACTCTATCTTCAGTCATGGCAAAGCGACTCTTAGCCATCAGGGTTATAGTAGATATATTGGGCACGTTTGTGGAAAGAAAGGAAAAAGCGTTAGACGGAGTTGATTCCACATATCTGGCTTCATGGTTGATCTCATTTGTCATAGATCAGATTGGCTTGCTTATTAAGCTTGTACTGGATCTTCATCAGCTTGATTCAGAAATGGAGCTAGAGGGTCAAAGCTTACTCGGCCTTCTTCTTCTTCTGGTTGAAAAATATCCAGATCTTGGTGGAATGGTGCTGGATAAAATTTCTTTACTCATAGAATATATAGCGAGTAATCACAACCAAGCTATGGGCACATCAGAACCAGATTTATCAGGTCATGAGATCAAAGAGGTCAGAGGACAAAATCGTAAACTTATTGCATCAAAGCTTTTGCTTTTTATACCGAAAATGGTGGTTGCTTGCCTAGAAAACTTAAATGATGCTGGTACTGTTACTACTCAAGTCCTTGATACGGCCGGGAAAATTGTAGAACTTTTACGAGGATGCAGCTTATTTGATTGCTTTACGTACACTGTCTGCACATTTATTTTTCATTCTCATATCAATTACTGTTGCTTATTTAAGGAGATAGAGGAAACTGATAAGCTTGATAGAAAGTTGTCTATTTCTCTGGAGGATTACCTAGGTCAACGTGAACTTCTTACTCTTGAGTGTGCAAAGAAAATGATAGAAAGGAAAGAATACTGGTCTGCTTACAAACTTGGTAAATATGCAGCGTGTCAGGGAACATGGTTTACTGCTGCTCTTATATTCAAGCATCTTACTACGGTGGTTCAATCTAACAGCTGTGATCAGTGGTTAAAATCCTTGAGTGAGTTTGCTTATTCAGAAAGGAACGTCCAATTGCTTAAGTTACCTAACAACATTGAAAATCTCATTGAAGCTTGTAACAGTCTTCGTCTGTCAGAGGAAACAATGGGAGCCATGGCGACATCAGGTCATGCTTTGTGTTTCCAAAGATGGTTTTTGTCTCTTAGATCAAGGGTTCTAGAATCTGTGGCCGATATGCTTAAGCTCTACCATGTTCCTTTAACTCTCGATAATTTGGACAATGACGGACAAGTAGAGGGCAGTATTGTGGTTGAGGGCCTGAGTTTTTCGCTGGAGGTGACTTCTGTACTCTCTCAAATATCTTCTCGGTTGAATATGTTGGCAAGAAAATATGATCTAATTGTCACATCCTTTAGAGGCATGGACAAGAGAAGTTTGGAGAAAATTTCAGCGCTCGCACTCTTTTGTTCATTATTGGCCTTCAGTACTGGATTTTCCCTTTTGTTCCCAAAGTTACACATTGAGAATATTTTGGGAAAGTCGGAGGAATATTTACATGGTCTGCTAATACAAGATTTAGTCTTCCGGTTGCAGCAGGTAGACTGCGAAGCCAGCGCAAAACTTGGGTCGCTGTGGAGGGTATATAGCAAGCCCAAGAGCTCTTTCGTCCATTCCAGAAGTCAAATGTCGAATGTCAGTCGTGAAGCAAGATGCCTTCTTACAGTTTGTAGTTATGCTGTAACAGGGGTGGTTGCCTTGCAAAATGAGTCAAATAATGCACACGATGTTCAGATTCTACATCGAGTTACCAAGTATGGTTTGCAACTTCTGTTGGATATAATAACAAAATCAATGTCCATCCCTTTCCAGATGCCTAATTACTTCTTTCGAGTAAGGTATGCTAGAGAATCTTTTACCTATTTCAGAGTTCCTCATGGTTTCATGTATCTGTGACTTTTACTTGCTAATTTACTCATCTAACGTGGTTGGAAAAATCTAAATTTGGAACCCTTGTGATGCTTAATGTTTTGGACATGTGGAAGGGAAAGAGAAAATAAGTAAGAGAGGCTCTAGAGAAAGCAGTTATTGTCTATTGTTTGATTTGGCAAAGATAAGTTCTTGTTCGGTTTTTGTGGATATTAGACAGAAGGTTAAAAGGAAAACTAAAAGAGAGAGAAAATAGGTAAGATATGGAAGGAAATAGCAGGAAAATATCTATCTGATTCTCTTCCCTTGTTCTTCTTTCCCTCCTGTATTAATAACCGAACAAGTAAAGGAAAAAAAATAATGATTTTCTTGCCCTTTGTCTTTGTCTAGTTCCAAATAGACCCTAGGTTTGCATGGGCATTGAGTTGAGTAACGTATCGCGCACCTTCAGGTCTGTTGACACAATAATTGACTTTCTTTTATACCAACATATCTTTAACGAATTAATTTTGGACACAATATGCTAATCCTTTTGTCGACTTTGTTTTCCCCACCTCTTCTGTTTCTAATAGCACAGTCCTAAATTTGCTATTTCTAAGCATGATTGGCGTCAAACTTTCAGGCCATGCATTTTGTCGGAGCTATTTGCCTTAAACAGCGACACCAGAAGCCAAGAGGGGATATCAGTCCCGCCAGGCTTCCATCTGTCACTAGACCTTTGTCTTCAGTTGAAAAATATTCCGCCAGATCTTCAGTTGAAGAAATTGTATTGCATCCTTTCTTGTAGAATGTCTTTTCAGGTGCCTTATCCAGAAGCAAATAAGGGACAAAGGCAGTTGGATTATCAAGATTGGGAATCTGATGACATGATATATTTAAATGATAAGTTATTGCGGAATGTCACAGAGGATACAAATAAGTTTAGCAATACAAGGCATAGACATGGTGCTGGTGATTGTGGAGCTGTGGATGTATATGTGTGTTTCGAACCTAATGAGAAAGGGCAAGGGTTCTCTACTTGTTTGCTTGACGTTTCTGCTTTTCCTCTGGGTAGATACAGAATCAAATGGCATAGCTGTTTTGTGGATAAGAAAGGTTCTTACTGGAGCCTTCTCCCCTGGAATGCTGGTCCGGTCTTTACTGTACAGAAAAATCTTCACAAAGATTAGCGGTCTCAAGGTAAGAAAGGTCTTAAGTTTTGGGAAGATTCCTGTTGGTTGCTTAAATTTTGGAATGGATATCAATGAATATGGACTTGAGATTGGACAATCCTTTTCTATTTCGTGGGAGTTGATGGGAATATGTTTCTGTCATTTCTTATTGTTGCCATCTTTATTAGCTCTCCTCAAAGTTCTGGTTCTTTTTCCTTTGCCAAAATGTTTCATTGTATTCATGTAAGAGGATTTACTTGTGCGCTCTTTGGATTTCTAAATGACAGAAACAACCGTTGACAAGGTTTTTTTTGAGATTCTAAAGTCTTTTGGAATGTCTAAGGTAATGATCAAATACAACCGTTGACCCTCTCTTTGAAACTTAAATAGGAATTTATAAATAGTTTAACAGAAAAGCAAAAGAAATGATAGTTGGCTTTCAGATGAGTCTATTATAGAAAACTGGTCAGAAGACGTTTTTGAGAATCAGAGGCCGCAGATTAGAGTAAACCTGACTGCCTTCGTTAGAGTGTTTTTTTGGAAGACTGATATTCTATTCTTACTCACTTCGTCATTGATAGACCCTTAATCATCAGAGATGCTAATCCCAGCATCAATTAGTCGGAGCACCACAGATCCGAGTAATTATAGACCCTCTGTCGTCAGAGACGCTAATCCCAGCATTCATTGGTTAGCACACCATAGATGATCCTTCATCCTTTGGAAGAACCACCTTAATTCTAAAATGGAGATACCGTCGGAATTTAAGTGAAGTTCTGTTAGACTCAGAGATTTGAGACACCAATTATTTTGATATTTGAGTTTACTTGCGTAATTAGATCATTTCCGCTTGGACTTGTACTGCTTTTCTATCTGAATACTTCCTGATTGATAGACAACACTAATTTGTTATATGCATAATGCATGTAATAGATACAATCACGAACACATGCATACACAAGCACTCATGCACCTATAATGTATCTTGAATACAGCGGTACACCTCTAATTTTATGATTTTTGCTTGTAATTGTGCAGGATATATAAATCACGTATAGCATGTATATGTACGGTACCTAATACACGTACACAGACATTTTGTGTAAATCGGGATATATTGATTAGGGCTTAGATCTAAACTATTAGTTAGACAAGTTAATTAGTTCAGCTTCATATGAGAGACTTACACAAGAGATCCCAAACTCAATATGAGCTGCAAATTCGCATTCGGCGTGGTAGTTAACAGATTTCTTTCTTCCTCGCGAGTAACGCAGTAATATTCAGGAGTCGTTCTGTCGAAGAGGAGAGGACCGGTGACATCTGTGGTTCCGATGTAGACCGGTAACAGGCAATGCAGGAATTTCATAAGTACATGCAGATTCATATTGTGCTCGACACAACATAAGAAGCACTTTCTGCATTTGGCACCGCAAGTGTCACATCGAGAGGATATCTTTGTGAATTAGAAAGTGCTCATGACTTCCCTATTTTATGGTGGGACAGGATTCACATTCAGAGCAAAGCGGGAAATTGCATTCCGTCCAATGATAGACAAACCAACTGGTGGAGCGCCCCTGACCACATACTCACTGAAACTGCTGATCAGGCCCCAAAGCTTTGATACTGAGATGGTATTGAGCACGGATGGGGTTGCAGATCCCTTTTGGCAACTCAAAACATGATTTCTCCAAGAAGAATGTGCATGAAAAACAAAATTTCCCTAGGTTATGATTGCATATAGTGCAGCCCCATCGAAATAAAGCTGTCTTAATCAGGATCAAGGGATGTGGTCGCTGAAATGTTGAATCAGAGGCTCGCAGTCAATTCGCTCCTGGTCTATAAAAACTCTGTAACATAGTAATTGCATAATCATAGTCCATTTGAAAACAGCTCGCAGTCAATTCGCTCCTGGTCTATAAAAACTCTGTACATAGTAATTGCATAATCATAGTCCATTTGAAAACAACACTCAGAGCTGTGGCAAATGAATCTGCGACAGCTACTTTTACAGGCAGAACAATCGTACAACTCATCTCTGTGGAGGGAGGGAGATAGATAGGGTCTAGGCCAGGGGAAAAGGATGAAGGATTTCTTGTGGAAAATATCACGTGATTTATGGATGAAGGATTTGCATTTTATGCAGAAATATATTGAACCCTCGATGTAAGGGTTGCACAATGACAGATGAAATTGAATTGACTGTCTAACTAACTATGTGACTAGAGTTGAATTTCAAATTTTCATCGTTGTGGTTACCGTTGTGGCTTGTTCATCTGCTTATTGTGCACAGAATTGAATTGAATTTCATCAGCCTAACTGTGTGACTTGGATTGAATTGGATTGACGGAAGATTTTGAATCTTTTGCTTGTGCTCCTTGCAGTGTATGGTTGGCCCAAATATAGCACATTTAAAATGTACGCTGAAATGATAACACTGGGAACAGTGGAAGCTCAAGTTGGTGCATGCCAGCCTTCACTTGTAGCAGTTCAAACTTCTCCAATGGTTTTTTTGCTTTGCAAAAAGTGTAAGAAGTTGTGGGTGAAAAGGGTGTCATTTCTCCTGGGAACTCAGCACATGACATGTGGATGAAGTATTTGCATTTGAATCAAATTACATGAATTCCACAACGAGCAACAAAACATGACATCTTGCTGTATGAAAGGGAGTGCAACTTTGAACAAGGGATGCCAGTGGGAAGGATGTTCAATATGTTGTAAAGAGTTTCGTTGTCTGGTAAGGCTTTCATGTAGAGCAAGAAATGTCCAAGCCAAACTTGTGCTCGAAATGCAGAGCAATAAATGTCCAAGTCAATCTTACACTAGAAACAGTGGTAGGTGAAGCCAACGAACCCCCAGGTTGCAGGTGTTGCACAGGAATTCTCTGGAAGAGTAAGGTGTCTTTGCAAGGGTGAGAGCATGTGTTGGGTGAAACTGGTGTTGGATTTATTTTGGCAAGTCGGAACATGATTTTTGAATGATGAATTTTGCATTGCCAGCAAACATATGCCAAGTCCTTGATAATTCTTTGGCATGCTAAACTATAGGAGGTCCAACCCGATAATGTGACTGCAATCAAAGGATGCTGATGAGAAAAATGTTCGATGTGCTGCTTGTCAACTTCACAGTTCGTGGATGGCCTCGTCTTTGAGCAAGATATTCACGTCAAATGTCCACTCTGAACAATGGTAGGTGAATGCAGTGTGTCTCCTTACATACATAGAGGAATCAAATTTCGTCCAACAATATGGTGTCTATTAGGCAATTTTAATTTTTCACATAACATAGTCTCACTCACCCTGAATGAAATCACTTAAGTTTGTATTAAGTGGTTCAGACCCATTCAAGATAAATATATCTTCTGTATTACATCGCTTGATTCAAGGGAACACCCTTTGATTCCAACTACTTATTTTTTGCTGGCCTTATTTCGTGAGAATGAGAAAGGCAAATTCCTTTGTAAGCTTATCAACTTCATTTTCTGTGTCATGCTTGAGAATGACTCGACTGTGATTGATTTTTTCTCGTCCACTTCTACTTTAGGAACTTAATCAACAAGCGTGGGATTTGGAAAGCTCTTAAGCCTGTGAATGAATTAGACTCGAGGATTGTTTTGATCTCCTGCACGTATTGCCTTTATCTTGGTGCGTAGAAAGTAGAAACCATAGGCTTGATGAATGCAACTTTGAGTATGCCATTTCCTTGACCAATAACGGCGTTCCTCTTTTTCTTTCATGAAGCAAAACTTGTTCTTTCTAATAAAGTGCAATGGACCAGCTAAAGATGGTGGTGCTAGCTAGCATTGTTTTTCTTTGAAGGATAACATGCCTTTCATTGCTACCATCTTTTCTTGAACGCGGATGTGATCACCAGATTTTGTGGGGATGGCTTCACTCATTGTCCTTCGAGATATTGCGGAGTCAAATTTTGATGTCTATTTAGCTGGCTGGTTTACAGAAGCTTTGAAGAACAAGGGGACTTTTTCTTGTGACTTTCGTGATCGTAAGAGATGTCGACCAAAATGCCAAGTGACAGTCATCTGCTTCTCGACTTAGGGTGTCATTTTCTTGTTTTGCCCCATTTTTGGGATTTGACGTTATAGGCTCCCCAAAGATTAAAAGGTTGAGTACCATTTCACCAAGGATACTTTTGGATGGAGAGAGAGATCTGAGCCCTTTCAAATGCACGATTTTGACCAATAATTCCAAAGTCAATCTAGTTATGGCTGTTAAAGTTTGATTTGTTTGTGTCCATACAAATTGTCGTGTGTTTCTTTTTTGATCGGCGAAATTTAGGTCCTGTTTCGCTAAGGAAAATAAGTAAAGGTGATGTATTGTGAGAGAACGTGGTTGCGACATCGATTCTTTCTCTTTTCATCAAAGAAGCCTTTGGTTGCTTTGAAGCGCTGCTCTAG
This sequence comes from Rhododendron mucronatum var. ripense, assembly GCA_019656295.1. Classification (NCBI taxonomy): domain Eukaryota; kingdom Viridiplantae; phylum Streptophyta; class Magnoliopsida; order Ericales; family Ericaceae; genus Rhododendron; species Rhododendron mucronatum. The sequence goes on along the minus strand of BPLT01000003.1, from coordinate 9,576,027 downwards.
TTTGTAGGATTGTGGTCCTCTTCAATTTCTGCATGATTTTGGAGATCTGGAATGGCAAGCAAAATATAACGCACTTTGGAAATATGTAGCTTAGTTGGATACTTGTATATGTTTTGCACGCATATGTAAGTGTGCTGGGAATGTGTTCGCTTTGGGTCTCCGTCTAGAACCAATCAATCTCTGTACGCACCGATCAATCTCTGTACGTACGGTCCTAATAAGTTTCCTTTCAAACAACGGTTAAACCATAACAGAATCGATATCCGTTCGGTTATTCAAGGCTTCAACCACCCATAAACAGTGTCCATTTTGCTTTTTGCAAGAGGAAACAGCTCAACACCTGTTCTTGCAGTGCAATGTTTCTTGGAATTAATGTCTGGTGTGCTATACTGAAATGGTACTCCAGCATTTAGAGTCGGTTTGCCTTATGTTTGGTGCAGAGGTGGTTTGATAATTGGCTCCATGATTGGGAAAAGCACTGCTAGAATGCATGCATGTTTGTATGCATTTTTTATTTTATTTTTTCAATTTGGAAGTCAAGAAATGACTGTTTTCCTTCGGTCTGCGGCACAAACGAGTTTCAGTTGGTTTATAGATCTTGATCACTCCATTCGCCTTCATGAGTGTGATTGATGGACCCTAAGCGACAAAATCTTTTGGTATGAATTTCCGCTCCCACTTTTAATCTTTGTTCTATGCACTTATTCACCATCCTCACTCTTGCAATTTTAATAGTTTGAGATGTTTTTAAAAGATGTTTTCATGCTAGAACGCTCCTCATGTTCACGCATGCACTTTGTGTAACTTGGGATAGAATATAAAGCAGGAATTATGTTAGCGGTTAGGCCGGTTGGACAAGCCAAATTGATTATCAAAACTACTACTACTTGCTAGTTTTCCTGGTTATAAATCTTTAGGGGCCTAAATAGTGTTTTTTGACGACGGTGAAATCGAATATGAGAATTCGGGGGTAAGTTCCTTGTTAAAAATTTGAATATGAGAATTCGGGGTTTGCCCTTTTATAAGGGATCGATGGCACTGGGGTGGGACGGAGTCGGGTTTATGTTTCCCGCCCCATGGCCGATTCCATATAAGGTGGAGTTTGACGTACAAAATTGGGGAGATGTCGAGGTCAGGAATATCCGGATCCTTATTCTCCATTGGTAATTTCCACAAACTGTATTATTCTTTTTTTATTGGCGAAAGTCTGTGTGTCTTGGAATGGTAAAATTTGCATATTGGAAGATGAGTTAAATTCCTGAACATTTTTCTTTTGGCACCTAAGTGCGCTCCTGATGTCGTTAGGCAAAAGGCATCTTGGCTCCACTTTATTATTTGAGAGGGTTTAGAGAAAAAAACTAAACATTACCACCCATGTCGTTAGGCAAAAGGCCTCTTGGCTCCACTTTATTATTTGAGAGGGTTTAGAGAAAAAAACTAAACATTTCCACCCATATTCACGGGAAAAAATTCGATTATCATTCGGAAAAAAACATTGATTACAGTTTGAGTATCTATCGGTTCGATCGAGATTGTCATACCTACCATTAGGACCAAACACCAAGCTGCAGCTCCATTCCATGAGCCAGCATCCCAAGCCCCAAATAGCAATGCAAATAATCGACACATCCTCATTTGACGGGAAACAGGGGTCCTATAGTTCACTCTGTAGTGTGCCAAGTTGTCGATCTTGGCAATCAATAATTTAGATATGTTTGTTTACTCTTACCGGTAAGAGTTAAGCATTAACCGGTAAGAGTGCTTCAACGAATCTGACTCATTGATTGTAAAACCGGACAGTCAAATGTTGCACTACAATGCTTGCCCTATAAGATTCCAGGGTCCCATTTGACGAGCCCAATAAAATAGCTTGTAGTGCGTTGTCTACACTCACCAAAACCATTGGAAGCCAAACCACAATTCCAACTACGACTCCCTTTGGTTTGGAAGCCTAATTATTTTTTTATTTTGAGTTATTGATTTTGGATTGTTTGCAGAATAGATTAGGAATCTGGTAGAGTGTTTAAAAGATACGTGAAGAATAAATTTTGCAACAAAGTAGTGTTTAAGAGGATAATGCTCAAAATAGGCTTCTCATGCAATTCCTCAACAATCCAAACCGTCTCTACTCTGTACTGCCTGTTCTTCTAAATAATCCACTGGCTTTCCCGCCAAAAATGAGCCAAACAAAACCACAAAAAGACGAAAATAAGCCAATAAGCCAAATTTTTCGTCTTTATTCAAAAAAATTGGATTTCGGTCAAAATTTTTTACTTTTTAGATTCCTCTTGTCGTGAGGATGCAATAATCCCTAAAAAATTGACAATAAGCCAAGTGATGCGAAATTTTTTTGAATAAGGACAAAAAATAAGCCACTTTGGCTTATTTGTCCGAACACCCAAGCTTCCTGCATACTCTCTCCTCTTCCTTCCTGCATACTCTCCTCCTGGATACAGGTGCAGCATTGAAAGTACATCGGATGACCCACAGGATCCATAATCGATCCAAGGGTTTTTCCCAAAAGGTATGGACCCCATTGTTCAAAATTTTTGAAAATTTCGAGTCATTTACTGGCGCCACCTTCATTAACGAGAGCGAGGGAAAAGAGGCTGGCCGCACCCATCCACAAGCAGATCTCTCAGCGAATCTCACCACACGCTATTCTCCAGTCTGCGTTTTCAAATCAACCCGCCATTAATCTCTCTCTCTCTCTCCCCCCTTCATCTCCTACACCTACCAGGTCAATTTCTGCAACTTCTCTACTTGAGAATGCCCAAATGGCTCTCCTTCGACGGTGAAACAAGGAAATGGGTCCTAAGGTCTGACCAAGATTAGAAGAGATAAAGAGGTAAATAATCAACTCGTTGGGGGTTATTAGAACACATTCTTTATTTATTTTTGTGAAAAAAAAATTTGAGAGTAAGGTAGGTATGGTATCCGTCATCTTCGTCTGAAAGAATTGCCGCACCTGACACCATTGTCTATACCAGACCCCACCGCTCGTGCGGCGGTGTTTTTGCAATGTTAGGGGCATGTTTAACCGTCTGTAAGGACTGTGAAACTTTGGCCTTGTCCAACCAAGTCCGAGTTTCTGTCCTAAGTCAACCCTTTCGTTGGTTTCTTTATTTTGAGCAAAATTACATGGATGTAATTTCTGGGCTAATTCCCGCCTTTTCAAGTTCAAATTGCTATTGGTTCTGAAAATTCTTTCTCCTCTGTGATTAAGGCCAGAGATGCCCACCATCAAGCGAAAGAGAGTTGCTGCGACGAAAAAGAGGAGGCATGCATCTCCGGTCACCTCATCTCAAAACTCCTGCACCGGTGAAGCTAACCTACCAGAGGTACGTGGGAGGCATGCATCACCGGTCACATCCTCGCACAACTCTCGCAGCGCCAACAGTGAAGCTAATCTACAAAAGGTATGTTCATGTATACATTTTTTTATGTCAACTTATGTGCATCTCAATTAATACTTGTACTAATTTGTTTTTGCACTGTCTGAGCAGTATAAAATTTCCGTTAGTTCTGGGCTATACATGTTCTTGCATTGGTTTACATTTTGTCCCCGTGGTAGGCAAATATGGCTACGGACCATGACGAAAATCAAAATGTGCCGCCACCAAGACATTTATACATTTATTCTTGGATGAAATGAGAAAAACAAGTGCACCGAGGAGCAAAGAGAGAAGCACCTCTACCGAAACGCAATGGACATCAATCAGGAGGGAGAGAGACGGAGAGCTGGGTGGGTGGATCGGTTATACAATCACGGGGTTGAAGGGGAAGGTTAACTGGTTGAGACATAAGTACTGGATATTTAAGAATCTGAATGAACATTTGGGCTTCGGGTGGGATCCATATAGGTTGAATGGGGGGGTTACCGATCTCTGCTTTTCTGGTCCGTTTTGAGATTGGTCTCTTCAATTTGGTTTCCTCCAAAGATGACTTAAGAAATCGCCCGTTTTGATATTTTCAGATTCTCCAGAAGATTTTTGCTCAAGATTGAAAACAAGATTCTGTAATTGTGGAGGGAACTTTTCTTCATCTGATTTAGCATTATGTCCCAATTTTCTCTTGGTTTTTCACATTTCTGATTTTTATGTCATTCTTGGTGTAAATGGTGCTGCATTCTTTCACATTCTTTAGTTCATTTGTGTAGTTTAACAAGTAATCCTTGTAGTAGTTTAGAAAAAAGGTTCGGCATGTACCAATTTTATCCACACTGGACAAGTTACTATCTGACTATCTGTGTACTCTTTTTCCATTCATGTTGTGTGGTTTTATACCAACTCATTGACCTTCTCTAATTTTGATAGCATCTCCCTTTCATTGTCACAGTTGGCAGTATGGCCAGTGAAAATGGCGTCGTCATCACACAGAAGGGGCAACTACCACTCCAGTAGTATTTCTGATGACATAGCATTGCTGGCTGGTATGTTTCTGCTGTTGGACACAAGCTTGTCCGAAGAAGAAGAAGAAGGGGAAATACTGAGACATCCCCAACGTACGTTTCCCATCGGTGGCCAAGAGTACACGACCTTGTTACTGATTGGAGATCCAGATACGATGAGATATACGTTGCGTGTAGATGCCCATACATTTAGGACATTGGTAAATTTATTGGTGAAGCGAGGAAGGCTAAAGTGGGATTGTATGCGGTTATCAGTTGAAGAATCATTAGCCATTTTCTTGTACATTTGCGGGCATGGCAAACAACATCGGTGTGCTGCCAATCGGTTCAAACGTTCAATGAACACCATAGCCCGACACTTTAAGTATATGATGCATGCCCTGGGTAACATAGCCTATTTAGTAATTCGACCTCCTGATCTAAATGAAATCCCTTTTGAAATCCTCCACGACAAAATATATTACCCATGGTTTGAGGTAAAAATCTTCTCCTCTTCTATAATTACAGACGAGGAAGCATTACTAGCATAAAATCGTGCAACTAACATCTGATTTTGGCAGAACTGTGTAGGGGCAATCGGTGGAACATGCATCAAAGGTGGTAGCATGTACGCTCAAAAGGTGATGGCAGCATGTTCGTTTGATGAGAAATTCACATTTGTGTACGCAGGATGGGAAAGTTGGGCCTCTGATTCTCAAATTCTTGAAGCTGCGGTTAATCCGCGGTTTAAATTTCCACACCCACCTGCTGGTAAGTTAAAATTTGTTGTAGTCGAATAATGCTTATTTTTATTACAAGTTTGGTTTGTCCTTATTAGTTTGTTGTGTTGGTTTAGATAAATATTACCTAGTTGACGTTGGATATACGAACATGCCTGGCTATCTAGCCCCGTATCATCAAAAAGACGATTTGAATGGGGTCACTACGGCATACCATTCAGCGAAGGACAAGTTCAACCATAAGCATTCATCGTTGAGAAATGTGATTGAAAGATGCTTTGGTGTGTTGAAGGCTCGATTTCGTATGCTAAAAGCCATGCCGAAGTATAAGACCGCGCGCCAACCCAAGATCGTGGTAGCTTGTTGCGTGGTTCACAACTGGGTACTAATGCAGCGAGGGAGGGATGAATTTTTCAAACAAATTGAGGAGGAAGTTGGGTATCGTAAATTTTTGGACATGTATATCGACATGTCTTGTGAAGCAATGGCTAATACGCGAAACGAAATTGCCGGTGCTATGTGGGAAGCATATGCGAACTGGAATTGAGTGAGTCTCTTTCGCACCGGACGTCTCGTAATATGTGTAGTTAAGTTTGTGGGAAGTGCTACAATACACACCCCTTATTTGGGTGTGTATCATATGCACGAAACACACTAAAATGTTATGATTTTCAAAATGTTATGAATCTATTGCTAAAAAGTTATGAATCATATTGATGAAAAGTTACGAATTTTTAATATAAAAGTTACGATACGAAATAAAATATTATGAATGACCGGTCCTACAAGTAATTTTTTATGAGGTGACACAATATGAACCACACAGTAGGTGCATATGATACACACCTTAAAGGGTTGTGTATTGAAGACTTTTCCTAAGTTTGTTGTTTGAAAATGCAGTATTGTCGAAACACTCAATGTGTTGTCACAACTCATTTTCTTGACTCTGTCCTGAATTTACTTTAACATCTGCTGATGTTGCATTTCTCTTTGCAGGGATGAAGAATTCGCCAAATTGCTCATGTGGTGCTGGGCCTATGCTTATTAAAACTTCATGGGGAAGCTTCTTTTGGATCGATGAGTATCCAATCTCCCAGCCGTGGAATCCACGTTCTGGGTTCTGGGAGACTGGATGAAAGTGGCTAATTTGTGCTTTTTTAAGGATTCCGTGTCCTTTTGTGCGTCACTCTAGTCTCTCACTGGTCTTATTGGTCGTTATGTCTCTAATCATGTCATTAAGGTGGGGTGTTTTGTGTGCTTGAAGTCTGACCCACTGGATTATATGGTGCTTAATAGTACATGTCTTGTACATTTTCTGTTGGGTACGAGTACTTTTGCAATTGAATTGGGCATAATTATGGAACACTGCTATTGGTAACGACCAATAGCATACCGATGGGGTACTAATGTTCACGCGGGCTCCACTCTGGGTCCCGCACGAATGTTTCGAGCTGTTCAATAATTTTTTTTTAGAAAATTGAGTTGGCTTGTGAAAAATCAGCTCAATCTGATATATATAGGTGTTTGATTCAATTTTTCATTTTTATTTTGGATCTGCGTGTCCGTTAGTACTCCATCGGTACGGGGGTGGTCGGTCCCCCTAGCAGTAGCACATAATTATGAGATTGACAATTGATACCAATCTTGAGAGTACCGATAGTGTACAAGTGTGTGGGGCCCACTTTTGGGTTTCCATGGATAATTCAAAATGTTCATTAATTTTATACCACTGTCCAAAGAAAAGTTCAATGATTAAATTAGCTTCCGCACCACCAAAGCCACAATAACACAAATCCAGAGATTTTGCTGTAGGCAACATCGGCATGCCTGCAATAAGAAATACTTCATCCGTCCTTAAATAAGTGTTCGGCACGCAAAATTAGGCTTTACAAAACATGCAAATTTTTTATTAAAAAGTTTAATTTTTTTACACAATCTAATAAAACTCATTGTTATCTATTGATTTGTGAAAAAAAATTAAATTTTTTAACGAAACAAATGCATCTTTTTGAAGGCTTAGTTTTGCGCGCCGGACACTTATTTAGGGACGGAGGGAGTACTAGAACAAGTCAAACCCAGTTCCATTTCCACAATCCAAACAACCCATATAGCCTGGCATAACTAGGATGATGAAAGGGAAAACATAATTGCAAACACAAAGCCAAAGGGTCCATATTACTGAACACAAATAGTCTCTTTACCATGACAACCACCATACATTTTTCAAGAGGCAAGGTGGCAACCTCTCACCTCTTCCTGGTCATGCTGTAAACAAGGAGCCTTTTGTGCTGGGAATAACAAAAAATACTTATTGCGAATCATATGTTTGTCAGGTTCCAACGATTCAATATAACTTGATGGAGTCGGTATTATAACATAGGTTTAGACTTCAAAGCTTGTCGATAGACATCATGAAATCACCCACAGACAGAAGATGCCAGAAAAGGAAATAACAATGGCCTCAGGTCTCAGTACATATTGCGGACATATTCTATTTGCAAATTGCAACCCTTGTCTGTTAAAACAAAGTTCACTGATGCGTCATCTCAGACGAGTTTTTTTTTTTTTTTTATAGGAATTGCGTTTGTGCACCTATTGCTTTCAAATAGAACGTTTCGCAGTAAACAAGAAAACCATTTCTCCAACTGCTACTTATACTTGCAATGAAATTTCCGTCCAATTAGAAGTTTAACAAGTGCCAATAAAACATAGTGGCATTAGGACAAAGGAATTGCTTAAAATATGTACATATCAACTCTGCATATTGATCCCCGCCAAAAAACCTTCTCCTTCTGTTTCTTCTTGCTTTTGGTATTTATTATCATAGAGCAGCAGCATCTGAATATATATTTCTCCTATACCTATACAAAAGATGGCCCACTAGTAAGCTGCACCTTATAAAAGAATTACAGAACAAAGAAATATACAAAATCTAAATCGCCTTGCGATACATCAATATTCCCTTCAAAAATTCTCTTGCTTTAATCACTATACTCTTCTGAATCTGCTGACTCTGTGCTTCCTTCCTCATTTGCATTTCCATCTGAATCCTCATTCATATCCACAACTCGCTCAAAATTTCCAGTCTCTTCCAAATCATTATCTTCCTCACTACCATCTAAATCCTCATCACTCATCACCATCAAATTCCCAGTCCCCCACTTCGCATATTCATACTCCACCACACGATTATTATCATCATCATCAGAAGATTCAACGGGTTCCAAACTGTTACTTTTTTCAGCTCCCTCATTTTGCATAGCCTGGATATCTTCCCCAACCTCCTCCTCCTCCTCCCCTCCGGAGTTTCTAGGCGACTCCCAGCCAAGATTCTGAAAACCAGCTTCGTTGCCCAAACGACTCGGTAGCATTTCATCAATGACCATCTTTTCCTCTCTCCTCCTCCTAACGGTTCGGCGACCCCTTCCTAGTCTCTGTCCATGTGCTCTCTCTCCATGCTGCCTAAGTACATGAGTTAATGGAATGCTCAGATTTCGCCTTCCAGAACCACTAACTCTTTTCTGTGACCTTCCTCGGAAGCGGCCGCGAATCCCTTGCCCATATTTATTGCTCCCATACACACTAGTTAGGTCTGCCTCTGGTTGTTCAAAATCTTCTATGTTCTTCATGACAGAGTACCCTGATGATGTCTGGAGATAACTCATAGAAGTTATTAAAATAATGGTTCTATGGTGAAAAGACAAAGATCAAAAAACTACAATCACAACATTTTAGTATAATATCAAATAATCGGAAAAAAGAAGAAAGTATTCCCAAATAGCACCCCCATCAATGGCAGGGTTATCGCCTAACGGCCTAACATTTGACATCAAAAGAACAAACTGCCTGTGTTCAGTCTCAAATCTGCAACCTGGAGGTTAGTAGGCTGTTTTTTGGACCAGTCACCCCTACTTTAGTAAAATAAAGAATGTCTAATCAGTCAAATTTAGACCACGGAGGTAATAAGTTGATGTCGTTCTACATTGATATAAAACCAGGCAGCAATATTAAAAAAACAAGAATACCAAATTCCATGCCGTGCCCAAGATGCCTCCACAACTATGGTTCCGTTCCAGCTGTCCAGAATTGTGCCGGACAGCTATTACCAGAATTAGTGCATTGGTAGAAAGTAAAGGAAACAAACTCATTTATATGTGTCCATCATACACAAGAATTCGGGAAAGTTAAAATATAGTCGCTTAATTACGTAGGGAACTAACTGAAAAATGAGGGCCTTGTTCGTTTCCCATCTTTACTTTGTTTTAACTTTGTTTTCAATCATTACCCTATTTCTCTAATTATTAATTTCATTTCTCTCTCTATCTCTCTCCACTCATTACCCCTCTCTCCAATCATTATCATATTTCTCTCTCCACCCACTACAAAAACTAAAATACCCAAAGTTCCTGTTAGAAGAGAGTTGAAGTAATAGAGAATTTTTCACGAAACCGAGATCTAGACGAACTACCAATAACAGTAGAGCTTGAAATAACACCAGAACCAGACTTTGATTCTTCCATTATACCGAATCAACACCAATTAATAGTACGAACAAAATCAACCACCAACCAAAGCACTACTGTTAACCAATAAATGAAACAACAGCCACCACTAATGAAACAATACCCACCACTACCAATGACTGCACTACTGAAACAAAATCCACCACGATGCACTACTGTTAAAATAGAAAACACTACTGTCCAGACACTTCATTAACTATCGCCAACAAATAGTGACAGAGATACCTCAAGAGCATGTTAACAACCACCTGAAGTACATACAAACCGAGAGAAGAGGAGGCACAGCATACTGTAGGTGTACCAGAAGAAGGCCCAGTAGATTTCGAAGCAGATCCAGGTCCGACGAGGACTGTAGAACGTCCGGCGATGGTCGCCGGAAACAGACGAAGGCCGGCGAGCACCGTTGGGGCTCCGGCGAGCGAGATTGAGGTATGTTAAGGACTGGGTCTGAATGTTCTTGGGGTTTTGAGAATTGTTTTATGGTTTCAAGGACTGGAATAGGGTATTCGAGGTTGGGTTCCTCTCATAGAAGTTCAGGCGAGGATTTCGGAAGCTGCGGAAGGTGCGCCAAGGCTGGCCGACGGTCGGCAATGGTCGCCGGTCGCTGGGTGTTTAAAGAAGGCTGTCGAGGGTTGGGTTTAGGCTGTCGGGGGCTGGGTTTTAGCTATCGTTGGTGGGTAGCTGATGACGTCAGTAGATGGATGTATGGATGGTGAGTTGGGTCTGGTGGATTAGGGTTTAGACACATATAATCTCAGGGTGGATTAGGGTTAGGCTCTGATACCATGTTGGTTGGAATAAGAAAGAATAAGAAAAGTGTATAGGGTATATTAACTAACCCTAACACAAGTAAACTTTATTTATATTATTTGGTGACGAGTTACATAACATAGACAACCAATGTGGGACTTATGAAAACGCGGTCAGAATTGTCTTATGTCTTTAAGTCTTTTTATGCAGAAATAAAGACTCAATTTGTTTTTGCATTCGTATTTTTCGTTCTGATAATGCACGTGAATATTTTCATAATTCCCTTTCTCGTTTTTTTGATGATCATGGAATTATTCACCAGTCTTCTTGCGCTCATACTCCACAACAAAATGGGGTTGCCGAACGTAAGATCCGACACTTATCTGAAGTTATGCGTGCCATGTTAATCCAAATGCAGGTTCCTAAGTCGTACTGGAGTGATGCTGTTCTAACAGCCTGTTACTTGATTAATCGTATGCCTTCCACAGTTCTTGGTGGTCAGATACCTCTCCAGGTTTTATTTCCTGGTCATCCTCTTCACTCATTAACCCCTCAGGTATTTGGGTGCTCATGCTATGTTCATGCATTAGATCCCGACCGGGACAAACTTGATCCTCGCTCGATCCGGTGTCTTTCTCGGTTATTCGCGCACTCAGAAAGGGTATAAGTGTTATTCACCCTCTCTTCGTCGTCATTTTGTGTGTGCTGATGTCACCTTTAATGAGTCATTGCCTTTCTTTTCGGGGACCTCTAAATCTGACTATGTCCTTTCTGAATCTGAGTATGTTATTCCTATAGATGTTCCTCCTGTTTCTATGCCACCTTTGCAGGTATATGTTCGTCAACGGAAACGATTCCCAGCCCCATCAGTGCCTGCCGCTGCGCCTCCTCCGTCTCAAGATCCTACTCCGCCGCCACCACCACCACCACCTCGCTCTTCACCTCCTCCTTCACCTGGTCTTCCTATAGCTCTTCGCAAAGGTATTCGATCTTGTACTACTCACCCGATTGCTCAGTTTGTTTCCTATGATCATTTGTCTCCGTCCCTTCGTGCTTTTACTACTTCTGTTTCGTCCATTTCTATTCCTAACACTGTTCAGGAGGCCTTATCTATTTCTGAGTGGCGGACAGCTATGGAGGCTGAGATGTCTGCTCTCCATGACAATGGCACTTGGGAGTTAGTTTCTCTTCCGCCAGGCAAGTCTACTGTTGGCTGTCGATAGGTATTTACCGTCAAGTATAATCCGGATGGTACCGTAGAACGGTACAAGGCCCGTCTTGTGGCCAAAGGCTATACTCAGACGTATGGCGTTGATTATGCTGAAACTTTCTCTCCGGTGGCCAAGATTAACTCTGTCCGTATTCTTATTTCTTTGGCCGCCAATCTTGGTTGGCCCTTATTTCAGTTGGATGTCAAGAATGCCTTCCTCCACGGTGACCTGCTTGAGGAAGTCCATATGGAGCAACCTCCTGGGTTTGTTGCTCAGGGGGAGCGTTTTCAGGTGTGTCGTCTTTGCAAAGCCCTTTATGGTCTTAAGTAGTCACCTCGAGCTTGGTTTGGCAGGTTTAGTGATGCTGTGTTGCAGTATGGTATGCCTCGCTCTCATTCTGATCATTCTGTGTTCTCTATTCAATCAGATCGGGAGAAGATAGACAGTGGCGTATTGGCTACCCCTTTCGTGTCTACAGGAGCTCAGTTGGCAGATATCTTCACCAAACCTTTATTTAAACCGCGTTTAGAATTGTTATGTAACAAGCTGGGATTTTGTGATATTGATTCTCCAGCTTGAGGGGGAGTGTTAGAAGAGAGTTGGACTAAGTCCCACATTGGTTGTCTATGTTATGTAACTCGTCACCAAATAATATAAATAAAGTTTACTTGTGTTAGGGTTAGTTAATATACCCTATACACTTTTCTTATTCTTTCTTATTCCAACCAACAGTTCCCAAACGAACAAGGCCGAGATTTCTAGGGAATTTTGCAGTACAAAATTCAAGGGAAAACTAATCCTAGTGAAAGCCCTCAATAGTGTAAATAATAGGGCTTATCTCTCTCATTTTTGGCACACACACGCGCACAACTTGCTTAATTTGAATGATATTGCGCGAAAGGTGTGTTTTTGTCGTTTTCAAGTAAACCGTGTGAACAAGGCACATTTGGACGTCATGGATAGCCCCGAGTGTGTCCAAGTACCCAAGGCCACGTGGCACTCCACGACCGAGTCCCAAAAGTCATGAAAAAGAGGCTTTGAAGCATACTTGGGATGCCCAAGGGCCAAAGGAAGTGGGGGAGATGCGAGGATTTTACCAAAGCAACTCATCTTTCGACCAACTGAGGGTAGAATCGTCATATCTTTTGATGTACAAATTATTTCTGATCCAAACCACTTGGGTTAGAAAGTAGACTCAACAAGCTTTCCAACGGTTCAAAGAACATGCAAATCCGAGTTCGGGAGTGTCAATAAGTGAGCCCCTGAAGTTTGCACAACAATCTGTCCAACATGTACTGGTACTGAGAAATTGCCAGTACCGGTACAACCTAAGCAGAATCAGTTCCAAATCTGCCAGTCAAAGACTTGTATCGGTACTGAGGATTTGCCGGTACCGGTACAACCTGGAAAATTCTGCATTTTTGTGCCAGACTTTACAACTTTCCAGGGGCATTTAGGACTTTTGTTACACGACTTTGAGGGCCTATAAATACATTCTAACATCATTTTAGTAGGTTATCTTCCTTTTTGCTTTCTTTCTCTACCTCCCTCTCTTAGGGGCTCTCAATCCCCCATGGACTGAGCTATAGATTTCCATTTCTCTTACAATTTCCTTTCAATCATGTAAGTACTCTTAATTTCAACACATGTTTTAGTAGTTAATCTCGTTTTTCACCATGTTTCTAGCATTTACTTCATCTTTCTTGTTTAGTTCATCTCTAATGGAGGGGTAGCCTCCTTGGCTTGGTCATGGGGTGGTTTCAAGCCCATGATTTAGGTAGTTTAATAGCTTCTCTCATTTCGTGTGCTTAATGTGGTTTGTGAATGGATTAAGTTCTTGTCTTTATGTAACAAAACCAAGGGTTGTTAACCTCTTTGATTATGTGTAGCCAAAGACTTGATCTCTTGCCACATATAATGCTTGGAGCTATGTCACTCTAAGTGTTTGCCAAATTGCATAAAAGAACTTGTTGAGCTCTAATCTTTGGTCTAAACTTAGGGTTGTTAACTTCTTTGATGCCGTGTCAACAAAGAAACTTGGCACACGGCATGCTTGAAACTTTGTCATTCTATTTGTTTGATAAAATGTCTAAATGAATTCCTTTCCATTTCCAAATCCCGTTGTATGAGTTTAATTTGAGTTTCATAGTTAAATCTTCCGGGTGAGATCAAATGACTTTGAATCTCACTTGAGTAATTAAAGAGAAGCATTGAACGGCATAAGTTATGGGAGGAATTAACCCCTAGACCTTGCCGCTTTTAATTTCTAGTCAATCTTCATTTTCAATCAAGTTAGGAGGTAGAGAGAAATTCCACCACTCAAAAGTTGGCTGTCTTAACGCTAAATCTAAAGGTTGGAGGTCCTACCGCTAAAAACCCTTCGTAAATCAAACCTCTGGCCTAGCTCCATTGGCTCCATTTGGATTCGACCTCGAACTTCCGAGTTTATTATGCTACAACCAACCAAGCCCTACGCTTGTGGCACTCTTTACTACGACACACTTTGGTTGAGCAAGCACCTAGTAGGAAAGTTCAAAGAAGGGGGTCCCACAAGTTTCTTGCTACCTAAACAGTCCAAAACGCAGGAAACTTAGACATTCCTTTACCTTAATTTCTTTCCCTAACAGCTGAACAGGGCCTATAAGAAGACCAAAAATACCCAACAATGGAAAAAGAGCGAGAGAAGAGAAAGAAGAAAGACTCAACTGTGAAACTTTCTCCTTCCTTGTTTTCAAGAATCTTGACCTTCTGATCTAGGTTGTAGGAAATAGAGCCATCAAGCTCTAAAAGCCTGAGAGCAACAGCAGCAGTGTTCTGTGGTATCCAAGGAAGTTGAGGAACCGGTCCAGGATTAGCACCTCTCCCTGATACAGCAGAGGACGCCAATAATTCGTCTGTTGTCTCGAAGTTTGTCGATAAAAAACCCCGTTTGATGACAACTTCAAACTCCGTCAAAATCTGCAAATAATGTTTAAAATTGAGGTCATTCAAACAAAGAATGACTAATAGTAGATGTCATTCAAACAAAAAAAAAAAATGACCATTAGTATATGACACCCAATATAGTTTTCAATTCTCTTTATTTTCTCAATGAAAGGATTGGTTGCTTAGCTGCTAGCTCTACAAAATCCTTATTGGACACCATACTACAACTTTAGTGGTTCCAGCAGATTAAGTTTCTCCTGGCAGTTATTACTTATCAAAGAAAAAAAAAGGTCTCTCATGGCAGTTATAGATGCATATAGTCTAAGGTGTGTATACTCACCAATCAACACACTAGTCTTCCGACATCAAGAAATAATGGCACTCAGAAAGCGGAACAGTAAACACTGTCATCAGCTCGATTCCAAACATTTCATAGTTAGTCTTTCAACGTTATTTAAGTTACCCACTCCAAGCCCTAGGTCATATGAGAGAGAGAGAGAGATCCAACCCATCCAAGTCATTTTCGCCACCCTTCCACCTTTATCTATCTTTTTTGAAAATAAAATTTCCCGGTCTCCTTCCCCTCCAAAAAAAGGCTAATAAGCTTCAGAATATTAAGTAGATACTCATTGCTATGGCTCAGTCACAAAGACCTTCTTCGTTTTGGGATTTTGGATTTGGATTTGGATTTGTAGGTAACAAATGTAGAGAGAAATAGAGTAATGATTAGAAATAGGGGTAATGATTGGAGAGAGAGAGCGAGAAAAATGAGAGTCACAATTGCAGACAGGGGTAATGAGTGAAGAGAGAAATAGGATAATGATTAGAATCCAAAATCCAAAACGTATGTTGCCAACCAAGTGCTTGAGCACATTGCAGAGAATCACTAAAAACTTAAGTACAACTACGCAAGCTCAATCAACAAATCATGTCCGCCAAATATGGCAACTTGAATCTTCCAGCAAAATTGTTACATTATGAATTAAAATGGATCCCCGGTCTCTTTTATGAAAACAGATCATGTTGTACATGCTTTGACATACTGAAAGAGATACTTCACTTACACAAATAATAAAAGGTTGATAAAAAAGAGCAGAAAGTCACAAAAAAACTTAAGCACTGGAAGTAAACAAGGGCATCTTACAAATCAAATAGGAAGAACAAAAGATCAAAAGGAAGAAAACAAGGCACAAAAATGTTCAACCAAAAGAATGAGAAATAGAACTCCGAAAATTAATAAAACCTGTAGAAGATCCTCAGCGGACAGTGAGGCATGTAACTTAATACCCCACGCCTTCCTACATTGCTCCATCCAAGAAGATTGAAGACCCTCTGATGGAACTGAAACCTGTCATTCCAAAAATGTGAGCATAGTCAAAACTGGAAAAAGAGAACTATACACAAGATGCCAGAAAATAGGGCTAGTAGCTTAACTGATAATTTTCAAAAAAAAAAAAAAAAAAAGTTCAAAACTTCTAATCCAAGTCACATAATGCGCATGCGCGAGCATGAAAATGTCTTTTAAAAACTAAAATTCGAAAGAGCGAGGATTGAAAGCACGAGCACAAAGGATGGAGGGCGTGAGCGCAGGGCCCTACTGAAGGATTACGTGACTATGGTTCTAATTCCAATAGAACTGTTCTCCAAAGTAGATGTTCCTCACCTCAACGAATGTTAGCAAAGCCCTGAGCAATCTGATTTTCAAGGGATGAGAAGCTTTTGAAAGATTATAGTTTCTGGGGCTTATTTTTCCTTTATCTTCAAACTGTTCAGAAAGAGTAGTCTTGTTATCAGAGGTACCAAATGGCCTGTAGCAAGAAGGGCAGAGCTCATTTTCAACCATAAAAGAGTCAAGACAAAAATCACAAATTCCCATCAGTGGCCTGCATCTTTTCTCTCCATATCTCATAGCACAGAGAGTTGATGAATCAAAGCATTCTTTCCACATCCACCTCTGGAACTCTTGATATCTTTCCATAACAGCCTTTTTCTCGGTTTCGTTCTTCCCAAGCTCAATTTTAAAAGAGAACGATGGTTCACAGGTATTAGAATTTGAACCAGAAACCGTACTACCAGGGCTGTCTTGGGCAGGACTACAATCCATTTCAGCATCTTCATTTACTATACTTCCTTTTCTGTCGACGATACTAGCACTTTGTGAATGCCTTCTGAGACTTTCCTTGAAAGACTTCTCAATGTATTCCAGCATCGTATGCAAATGAGATTCTCTGATCCCACGGGTGTCCAACGATGCCAAAAGAGCATCAAATGCCTACATGTAGAATAATCCCATCAGAAACAGACAGCTAACCGATGCAAAACATCGACAAAAAACAAGTTGAAATTACAATCAGACTCCATGTGTAAATTGAGGATCATAAAGAATGTGCTAAAACTCAGGATTAACTTTCAGATCATTGACAACGCTATGTCTGATCACATGAAAATCCACCAAGATATCATCAGAGTATAACAAAGAATGCAGAAATAAGAGTACAGCTATGAAGCATGAGTCAAACATCTTGAGTGGGCAGTAGTCTCACAAAAACAGAACAAAGTGAGCCAAACATCCTAGCACTAGTAAACCTCAAAATGATACGCCACATTGCAAAACATACTATTAGTACATTGACTCTAAAATGAGTCAGGTTAATTATGACCACACAAAGACGATTATTCTCCTTTCCATACCGCAACTTTTTTCAACATTTTGTTGAACATCTCTATGCACAAGTTCATGTGGGCGAACAGCCCCGTCCGTAGCTCATGCAGATGAAATTCAATACAAATGCTTCTCTAATATCAATCAGCCGGCAATCAGAGAATAGATACCGCTTACCGAAGGTCCCTATCTCCCATACACCAATAGAAATCCAATCCTTAGGGTGAAGTACTCAAGCAATTAGATATGTATAAAACCAAAAGGCCCCGACCTCTGTTGTCTCCAAGAAATAAACATAGCAAAACACCTATATCCAATCAAGTTTTGAGAAACTGTAGTTATAGATCACATAAGTATAGCTATTTGCAGAAGTGTACCTCTTCAGAATCAAAAAGCCTCCAATAGCCATCAGGTGATTCAAAAAAGATCCTTCCAGAGCCAGGATCATGTCTAGAGGCAGATGCAACAAATTGCCAGTAACGATTACGCCTTCGATCTAGCCCAAGAGGTAGAGACCTGTACACGTACATCTCTTCTGCTCTGTGGCCAATATAAGATTTCAACTGCAAGCGTGTCCTTTCTGCAGCATAACCACTTTGCTGATTTGAGGAACCAATTTGACCCATGGAGGCTTCGGGTTCCACCAGGATCCTATCCGCCCCAATAAAAGGCTCTTCCTTTGCTGCAGTGGTTATGGCTGGATCGTAGATACTGTTATCGACACCAGCCAATGGGCTTTGGCTGCTCTCTGCTGCAGCACAGTTTTGCTTTATTTCAGCGTCATTTCCCGCAAAAGAAGAGGAATGGCACTTAGGTATACTCTCATCTTTGATGCGC
This sequence comes from Rhododendron mucronatum var. ripense, assembly GCA_019656295.1. Taxonomy (NCBI): domain Eukaryota; kingdom Viridiplantae; phylum Streptophyta; class Magnoliopsida; order Ericales; family Ericaceae; genus Rhododendron; species Rhododendron mucronatum. The sequence goes on along the minus strand of BPLT01000003.1, from coordinate 9,557,989 downwards.
TTTTTATCCAAGTGTGCCTCTGCCAACATTTGCTTTTTAAGAGCATTTGCAGCATCCAAGCGATCCTGCAAAACTCTCAACATGAAAAGACAGAAAAAGGACCAATCTTCTTTCTTGCATTGCTACAATAATACAATCGCAGTTCCCTTCCATTGATCGCTTCTGGGAGTTCAATTCTTAAGGGAACATGTATTCAATGCAGTCAAATCCAATAAAAAAAAAGTGCTTATTGCCAATATTACCCCCCTTTAACCATTCTTGGAAGAGTTAGAACTTACAATATTGTAGAACTAAATCTTATGTTTCCAAATGGACAGGCATTTTGGGACATCCCAAATGGAAACACAGACTAACAAAAGGGGATGGAATGAATAAGTAATTTAACAATTAACATATAAAAATTCAACAATTGTTACCTCAAGAACAGAACGGATAGAGTTTCCTTCATTGGCAATGCCAACTAAGGCAACAAGAGCTCTGAGACGTTCTTCAACAGAAAGATCTGAATATTCCCCTTCAGTAAGCCCTAGAACCCATGGTTGACCTGACTTGCTTTCATCAATCTCTGTATCTCCTTGACCAGGCACACTTGCACCATTTTCTTTACCAGAAACATCAACAAATTGATTGACAAGAGTGCCTGAAACTTTTGGTCCTTATACCCTTAGAGAAGGAAGAAAATGAGTCATCTAAGGAAAAACAGAAAATGATTCTTACCAGTAGTATAAGGCTCGTTTTGCAGATTTAATGTGACATCGTCTACTAAACTCTCCTTTCCATTGCCTGAGCAAGTGCTAAATTCAAAACTGTTGCTACTGTTTTGGTTTGCATTTGGAGTACCTAAATCATGAACTTCAGGACCTTCATCAGCACCTTCGCCTTCCGAGTCGTCTTCTCTTTCAACATCCTCGGGATCTTTGTTTTCCCCAGCTAAGAAACCATTTTCATATCGCTTTATTTTCTCTCTGGCTGCTGCTAGTATTGCCTCAGAATCATCAGGATCTTTTCTGAAAGGAAGCCGTACGCAATATGTTGAAGGAGCTATTCTTTCAAAAAGAACTGGATCTCTTGATAAGGCAACTGAAATAGAGGCCTCTGGTGTCTTGCTTGATGTTAGGTCACGAAGTCCAGATTTCTTCAAGCAAATGTAAGGAAATCAGGAAAAGGTAAGGGTTAAAATGAGCCATTCAGAAATAATATCATACCTGAATCTTTTTCGCAAGGTCTAACACATTCATACCCTTGCTTCCTTCAAGAGAAAGAACATGATAAGCTGCAAATTTGACTGTTCCGGGAGTCAACCGATGCCTTGATCTGCGTTGAAGAGGAAACCCTTTCTCTTGCATAATTGCAACAGCATTCTCAGCTGCAGAACCATTTCGTAGAATGGAAACTATATCTTCGCAACCTTTAGCCTGAATAAAGAGTACTATTAGCACTGTTCTATACAAGGCAAACAAAAAACTCAAAAAAAGTTTAAATAATCTTTATCGTGCGCTTAGTTGCACGAAGCGGGAGCGGGGGCGCGGATGATCATAGAAGTGTGGGAGCGCTGTCGGGAACATTTAGAAAAAATTATTTATTTTTATGTATTTTAATGTAGTTAGATATCAAAAAGAAAATATTATTCTACCACTTAAAATGCAAAACATAAAAATATTTATAGTTTTAATATGTGATTCCAGTTCTCCATATCTTAGTTGCAACATATCTTATCATTACTTTGTCTTTTATCTTGCTTGGTATCTTTTTTTTTAATTTTTTAATTTTTTGGGATTTACATGCCTAGGAGGTTCTATCCTAGTTGGGAGCGGGTTCCTTCTAAATGGAAGCGAGGTTCCTGACTTGGGAGTGTGGGAGCAAGGTTCTGAGGTGGATTCGCCACCCACATTGGAGGTTCCTGCAACTAAGATCGCGCGTCAAATGTCATGCACAAACTTAACCATGTGAAGTTATATTTGAAGGGGAAAAAAAACCCGTTAGTGAACTGTACAATGGCAGAGCTATCTTGATATTTGATATGCTATTAGTTTATGATAGTTCTAGCTTATCTGCCAGCCAAAGTAAGTCCTATTAGGACCATCTTCAATTACGAACATGATTATACCCAACAATCAGGTGCACATGGGCATGAGAGTGAGGAAAATCAGCTCACAATCGCAATCCTTCGTACTGAATAATATCTGCCAGTTCCTCTGTACACATAGACTCAGTATATCAATAATGCGAACTGCCATTTCCAGTGAAGGGGAGGTGGGATGGTCCAGATGGAAGCAGGCCAGAAGTGGCAGATTTGATCTTACATTAACATCAGACCATGTGTAGCGCTTGATGAATACAAAGCAGCTCAACTTCAACGCCCACTCCTTTAAACCTTGTTCCCAGTCAGCTCCATAGATGGCAACAGCGTACAGACAACAGGCTGGATTGTTCCTGCATTCTTTGGGTTTTTTTAAAAGGAGTTTTTCATCCCCCTAGTGACAAACTGTGCGGAAGCAACACACCGGATTTGCTGAAAGAAGGTTGAAGAGATTGTTAGCAGCTGACCACGACCAGTATCCTCCAAAGCCCCAACTTTTCCCTTATTTGCTTTTGGCTACGTGGACTTGGTGCAGGTGGCTCAGGTTTGATATAATGTCTTCCTATATTGCAGACAGTTTTACTCCAAATGTTCTTTTTCTCAAAAGAAAAAGGGAAAGAACTCCTCAAAAGTATCTGTTTAAAAACAGAAGAGGATCTTCTCTATGTAGCGGTCAAACTTCTAGAAGCTGCGCCAGAAGCGACTAGTCGCCTCCCGAATGTCTCTTTACGAACAAATCCATATACCATACCCATACGAGTTGTGTGTATGAAAAGTCAGTGTATCACATGCTTGAAGACAAAGCTTCTCTCTCTTATCCTCCGTAACCACCATTTTTTCATTTCTGCATCTGTTGTAGAGGTTCCAACAAGCTACCTCGCCATTCAACTCCTAGAGTTCCCCAAAACCACTACCCGATCCTAGTTTCATATAAACCATCGACATTAGCAATTTAGCATGCTCACCCAAGCTTATCAAGTAATGAATTTCCTAACAAAACCTCAAGGCCATTCTTCCAGAAATGTCCCCATTGTCAGAGCTTGCTGGGTGTTTACACTTGGTACAGACCTCGACCTTCTATGTGCAATCAATGGCTGCGTTAGACTTGAATTTGCAGTGTTGTACTTGGCAGGCTGACCTATTACCATTCTTCCAAGCAATGCCGCCTTTAATTTATCGGGAATGCTACTAGATCCGATCTTTAGTCTTAACTTAATAAACACACAAGCCTATCAAAAACAACTTAATAAACATACAAAAGTGCAAGCACACACTTACACACCCCTATATACATATAGTATATGATATAAGCATACAGCCAAGCCCAGATATGTAAGAAAACCGGTTAAAAATTCCATTTTTGGAAAAACATCTAGCATGGAATCATCCAAGAGTCTTCTAATGGTGCCACACAAATAATTTTAATTATCATGTCTTGCATGAATTACTGCAATCCACAATGGGGATGTCAGTAACTCTGTGTAAAACAGCACAGTTAGCAATTAGCATTACAGCATTTATCTTTTCCTTTTCCAGAATAAAGTTGTGAATAGATGCATACTTTGTTATCCATCTAAAAAATAAATGCAATACAAAACTAAATACCCTCCCCTGTGTGCTCCAATTATCAAGAGCTATATATCTGATTCTCTGGTGCACTCTGATTGTAATCTTTAAGGCATATTTACTAAGGCTCAGTTCAGTTACCAGGAATGTTGCACTGGAAAGTTATTCTCAGGAAAAGTTAAGTAAAGTGAAATAAAAGAAAGAGAAATCAATTTTCCAAGTGTATGTTCATTTGACAATTTTTTTTTGCAGGAAAACTAAAGTTTAGTGGTTCATTTGCCGGGAAAAGACACTTATGAGAAACTTCTTTATTATTCCCGTGGCTAATTTTAAATAAAAGTAACTTTGAGAGCTAAATAATAGGCTATCATATTTCAAAAATTGACACACACGGAAAATGTATTTTATCTAATGCAAAACCTTAACATGAAATGAAAAAATTGACTTGCAATTCCCTATTCAATTTGCTATATTCTGAATGGGCATGCAAATCCCCCATTTAAATTGACATTCTCTGATAAACTGTACAAATGAAGTTTAAAAAATAAGTAAATGATAACTAAATAAATAAATATTAAACAACCGTGTTTAATTAGTTTCCGATGCAAAAACTCATTGAAAATTAGTTAGTACAAAACAAAATTGAAGACTAATGACAAGATAAATAAATACTTCCAAAAAAAATAAACTATTAATCTTTTTCCAAACAATTATCTCAGAAAGCACCATAGTAGTCAAAATTGTTGTTACTCACGTAAATCTCAAGTGTCTTTCTAAGAACCTAATTCGTATTTTTTTGGCATTGGCGTCATTCACTTTTTTTCCTCACCCGCCAATTATTTTGGCCAACGGAGAAAACTTTTCCCGTAACGCAAAATCCTATGCTTTTGGCCAGATCACTTTTGCAAGAAAGTAAATCTTATAGGAAAACTTAAAAACATGTTTCCCACTACTTTCCTGCCAACTGAACACTACAAAAGTTATGGGAAAATTGATTTTTCCATCATTTTCTGTGCTTTCCTGGCAACTGAATGGGGCCTAAGCCAACTCTGACAAAATTAACCTGGATACTTTTGCATACTATCTCAAGCACAGAAATAGAAGGTGAAATATGCCACACCAAAAAAGTTAAAGGGGGGAAAACCTCAACATGGTCAGGCAAGCCTGGTTTTTCAATTCTTTTTTTCTTCAAGCGTGGTCCAAAGCCTGCTGATAATGCAAATTGCCGCAATATTTCAGGCCATGTCAATGGATTTAGGCAGTTCTTCCAGTGGCATATGTCAAAGCCCCATAGATATGCCTAGAGGAAGCCAAAATAAACAGAAGTTCAGTAACAAGAATGAAACTTTATTCCAAGATACAATTATGGCGTTAGATGTGACATCAGCTAGAGGTTAATTCCAAGACACAAATATGGCGTTAGATGTGACATCAGCTAGAGGTTACCCCTTCAACAATCCGTGGATGTCCACCTTCAGGATTAGCAGAACTATATTGATTTGTTCCCACCACAGTGGAGGGAGTTCTTGCAACGTCTTCAATATCTTTGATAATCGATTTCAGAAGAGCAATGTGTATCTCGCCCAATAATCTCGAATCCTAAGAATAACATGCAATATGAATACCCGACAAATTAAGGATTACAATATTTTGGCCAAATAACTCAAATAAAGACCTTCCAAGAAACTTACATAGTCATGAAAGCCTTGAACAAGTTCATCCAGTGTAAAAGGCCAAAGCTCCAGAACATCCGCAAACGTCATGCAGAAACTCCACACCTGAAAAGCCAACCACAATGATAAGAATTAGAGCCCCAAATTCACAGCTTCAACAAATCTTTCTCCTGAGTGAACCTATATGAACAAAGCACATACACTTGTCTTCCTTTTAAGCATGTCATGTAATGAGGAGTTATGCATTCTGTTGTTGGTACCTCTAACTAGACTCAGGGAGATGATCAGATGGAAGAATTAGAGTTTAGTACTACCTAAGAAACCAGGGCCAGATAGGTATGGGGGTTAACTCCAAATATGACGCAATAAGCATACTTCTTCGGTTTTCTAGGATATCACATAGAGACCTAGCCTATGAAGCACGGCCACTTCGACAAAGGTCACATACCGGTGTCGACCACTTGTCGGTCACACTCTACGGACACGTGCCTGACACTCAAATCAAAAGTGTCCTATTTTTTCCAATGTTTTCCTGTTGGACACTCCAAGGACACTCTAAATCATGCACTAGACACTCTCGGCCCACACTATGAATTCTCACAGGACACACTGGGTTGTAAGCCAAAACTTAGGCACTAAGTAAAACTTGTGAAAGTATTTTTTTCTCTGTGAATCAGTGATAGATGTCGATTAGAGTATAAGACACATGAATGATGAAACGGATTGTGTTGGAACACTTTTGCGAATGATGTAATCACAAAAGTTAATAAAGGCATTACAGTATTTTGTTCAAGTTACATTTCCAATTAATGAACAAATGTATATGTGCTACCTGAGCAAATACATGGCAAACAAAAATTAAATAATTTTTGTAGTTTCACACAGCAATAGAAGAACTCCATTAATGAACTTCAAATAGAACTTCTTCCACCACAAAGTGCAGTATACATATCATGACACAGAGACGAGGGCTAAGTTTCAAGCAATAGACGTATTAAGCTAATCAACCGATGTGCTTCCCCATTACAGATGATCTACAAAACGTGAGAAGGCTTACATTAAGGAACGAGCTAGGAACATCTCATTTTGACAAAAGAAAGGAAGGTGCTTGTGTGGCATTGAAAATGAAAGCTTACAGCGCAGTCGCCAATACAAAGTATCCAAAATACCATGTACATGAGATGCGCCCTACATGCTTGTCTCAATACACGCTCTCAGCAAGAAATAAACAAAAAGAAAAATGTCATGGGACATACCATTAGAAGGTCGCCGATGTTCTCCTCTGAATCAGTCCAGGGTGGAACTGAAAATGGTCTTTTCAACAGCACAAACTCAGGAGGGAAAGAAGCCATAGAATCTGAAGCAGGAAACTTTATTTAGCAATTCGTGAGATTTCAAAACTAAGTTGAACAGATCGATAAACACATTTAAGTCAACAAGGTAGCTATTTATACAACTGAACAACTTGTGAAACATGAAAGCCATAGTTTCAGAATCAAAGACGCAAGATTAAGACAAGTCGAATCTATAAAATGCACCAAAGACAAGTTCATGAAATGTTTGAGACACTCCACCAGCGTATGGCCCATTTACATAACTCAATGAATTTAATTCCGCACAAGAATCTTGTGGTTTTATGGTTTCTGTTGCTCACTTGTCAGTACCTGGGTTGCATCCCTTTACCATTATTCGGGGGCGCCTTTTGACTTCTTGAAGAAGACTTGTATGTATGAACAACAAGCATTGTACCTGTACTACTGAGCAAGGGAAAAATAGTGCTATGTTTTACCATGCCTATACTTTATAACATAATTTTTTTAAACCACATGCAAATATTAAAGAAGTGGTGTGCAATAGGGTCCTGGTCGAGGAAGGAAAGAGTGTGAGAAAAGAGAAGTGGAGAGTGAAACGCAAATTTTCGCGTGATTTTGTTTTATCTTCTCAGGAAAAAAGAGGTAGTGCCAAGCGGACTACACCTCTTTAGTATACGGTATAGATAATCTATGCTCTGAACTGTGCATATTGTACTATACGGAGAGTGCCTACCGGTGTAAAAACAATAACTCAATTCCAAGGTGAGTGAAGTAGATCGGATTGATCATCTCATGGCATTGCATAACCAGATAATTAGAAAAATGGGTATGTAAGGAAAAGAACACAATTGTCCTACTTGTTAAGCAAAAGGGAAAACAAGAAAGCAAACTTTTACATGCTCATGTTAAAGCCTGATTCTCTGCAAAATTGAATGTTGTATTGTTGTCTCAATTTACTCTATTCAAGATAATCTTAAACCCTGTACACGGCCTACAGTTGCAAAAACACCCAAGTTATAAAGATAGTGAAAAAGTTCTCATGGGAGTATGTCAAACACCACCCACCTCTGAAAGACTCGAGGTTTTGCATAGTGTCATGGTCAAGAGAAACTATTGAGGGTAATCCCTTGCTTGAAGCAGCCAATTCCATTAACTCCAACCGATCATCCTCAATTAGCTCCATGGATTCCCTAGCAAGTCTGCGGGTTGTTGCCCTCTCAGATGCAGCTTTCAGTCTTGCTTCTTCCTTCTCTCTGCGAAGCTCTTCTTTTTGCTGCCTCTTCTCAGCCTTGACAAACAAAAAATGGAGGAAAGACAAGAGAGTGAGTTTTCGTAACCACTATTTGTTTGGAGAAGGAAGGTTACAACTAAAACAAAAAGCTTGCAACATTTGTTTCTCAAATGTACTTTCAAAGATTCCTTCTGTAAAAATTTCTCCCTCCTTTCATTTTCACGTCTTTCCTCCCGTTGAAATCTCTCTTGCTGTCGTTGCTTTTCGCGCATCATCCTCTCTTCTTCTTTCCGCTTTTCACGTTCTTGCTTCTCCATCTCCCTCCTTATTTGCTCATCTCTCTTGCCAAAGAAATAGAGAACATTAGTTTGAAAAGGGTCTATTTGTCCTCTTCTATCAATTTCTTTTCCTTTTCTCCCATACTCGGATGTTAAAAATTAGTTACAAATAAGGACAGATAAGACCAAACCTTATGCCTCAAGGTATCTTGTTTGTCAAGGTCTTTCTGGATCCTTTTTTCAGGGGGTTCACCTTGTCTTCCCAATCTACCTTCATTACTCTGCTGGAGGAAACCAAGCATTACTACCAATTCCTAATACATTGTGTGAAACAAAATTGCAACAGCTTTACATTACCTTGCGTTTTTTCTCCACCGACAAACCATGTTTACTTTTTGAAGTGTTCCTGTCAGAAGCCTCTCTAATTTCTGGATCCACATAGTCTGGAGCATCCATTTGCATGTTTATTGAGACTTCCATATGTTGAGTACAATTATTATCCCCAGAAGGTGATGAAAAATGTCCCTTCCTATCTAGTTGAGATGATAAGCTTTGACTAGGTACCCGGCCTTGGACTCCAAATCCACAGGACGGTTGTCCATTACCAAGCAGAGGTAAAGAAGCATTGGCACCAGGACAACCAACAGGCGAATCATAGACGTTATACGGCATAAGTCCTTCGTATGCATCAGATTTGATACTGTCGAGAAGATATTCACGGTGACCCATCTTACCAGCCTGGAGGAGAAACAAATCAAAATGTCAAGCTGTACTTTATCCAGAAGACCTAAGTATCTTTCATGTTTTCTTTAGTGTTTTTAGCAAGAATTGCAGTGCAAAACACAATGAAGCCCTTTGATCTATGAAACCTACAAGCTTAGTTTCTCTCATTAAATTAAAACCCTGAAACTCCAAGCCTTCAAAGACTAAAGCCAACCATATAGTGAACTATGGGCAGTTCCTTCTTCATACAATCCCTTCTATAACATAAAACAACGAGAAAATTCTTGCACGGAGAGAGAGAGAGAGAGAGAACCAACTTTGATCGGCTTCAAATCACATTCCCCAAACGATTGTTCCAGCTGCTTTGCCATCACTACTCCACAAGGAAAACCAAAAGGTTAGCACAAAATAGGAAAGGCACGAAATTAATTGAAAAATCATATTGGCTAGAGACCAGCTACCTGATGCTGCAGATTAGGTGACATTTCTTGGGCAAACATAGAAGTAGAATAACAACTAAAAGGAAGCAGATTCTTCAAGTTACTAATTTTACAGCACATCGAAGTTTTCTCATCAAAGCAATCATGTACCTTGGAGATAATTAACCTAGCTTATTATTCAACTGGCAACCACAAGCTTCATCAATGGGCATTTGTGCAATTTTTCTTCTTTTCCTTTCGCTCTCAATTACAAGTAACAGAAGGATCCCTTTTGTTACTCCTTTATAATCCCTCCCCTTCATCCTTTACAAAAACTTCTGCCATTTTTTGGTAAAATTATTCGCACCAATTTAAGGAACTCAATTACGTTATTCCCCATTGAAAGTAGGACAAAATTACACCAAACACTTGCAAGGACTTCTATTCCAAAATGAAAAAGCACAGTAAGCAACCCTATTAATATGCACCATGCCCCTGTGTTCACCACTCACCACCTCATAGAACAAGCAACACAATGATTTATTGCAATGAAACATGCCTTTGACCAACTATCAGGCTTGCCGACCTAAGTTCTTAAAATCATTACAGAATGCTTCCAAATCATTAGAGAAACCCTAAATTTAACCAAAATTGACTGGCACAATAGAAAGATGTACTTCAAAATAGGCAACAAGGCACTAATATTTCAAATTACTTTTCATAAAAAAATAGGCAACAAGACTAATAACAAAGGTGTATAAAATACAAAATTCATTGTTTCACGAGCATACCCCAACCACAAATATGATTACAGTTTCTAAGTACCAAACAAACACAATAAGTACCTATAGGAGCCTCAAAATCAAACTCACCACCCTACATATTCTAAATCATACTTCTAACTAGTTTAATAATATAATAGACAATAATAAATACCTATAGGAGCCCCAAATGCGCCGGGTGGAAGTTCATCAAACTCCATCCCAAGAATTGGCCCATCCTCCCTCAACGGCTCTCCGAGCTGTGCCTCCACACAAGCTATCACTCTACTCTCCATTACCGACCTTGGTGAGCCATAATACCTTCCTTCCATAGGCACACCATCCCCATATTCGAAATGACTCGAACCCGACCCTGATCCCGAGGCTGACCCTGAACCCGACCCAAACCTTGATCCATGATTCCCACCTCTTTCAGAAGCAATAAACTCATCTCTAGTAGAATCAAAATTATCCGTCTTCGCTTTCTCCATATCCTTCTTATCCTTCAACCTTCTGTGGCAAAACCACATCTGCAACTGCCTATCTGTCAGCCCTAATTTCTCTGACAGATCCACCCTAATCTCCTCTGACGGATATGTCTCCACTGCAAAATGCACAAGAAACAGAACAAATCAAATCAGAAACATCATCACTGAACTCACCATACATACAAATAAGCACACGGCTGCACATTGACATACATATAAATCCTCTCTTGGTGTGAACAGCTGTAACGAAGCCAGCTCACCCTTTTAATTTCCTAAACTATCCCTTTAACGAAGAAACTGGCAAGAAGAGAAAAAAAAAAAAATTCACCCTAATTTTCTTGATTTCTTCTCCTCTTTTTCTACTTTCACATCCACAATTTCATCACAGATTGAGCTCAATTCAAGATTTTTCACTTTTCCTCTTTTACATAACACGTGCGCGCAAGCGTCTAGTGCTTACATATGTAAACAGGTACGTCTCCGATGCAAAACGCCTCAAGAACAAAAATCACATCGATCGAAAACATCATTGCGCAGATCACCATTCATGCATGCATGTTCACATTCCTACACATTACACATATATAGATATATACATATATGTTTCCTCTTTAAAACGCAACAGAAACAATAACCCACTACTCATAAACGAAATCACAAGAATCAAGATTCATAAAAAAACACTTATCTATGGATGGAATTATACAAACACATATCAAGATGACCATTCATGCATACATGTTTACATTCCTACAAATTACAGACCTATGTATACACATATGTCTCCTCTTTAAAACGAAACAGAAACAAGAACCACTACTCAAAACCTAATCACACAAATCAAGATTCATACAAACACATCTATACGGGTGGAATTATACATACAGGCGTAGGTTTTCTCGAGGATTTCCAGCTGATAAGGGGTCTTCATCTGGCGCTTGGGCTTCTTCTCTCCCTCTGAAGCAGCCTCCATTGAAGATCAAAAACCGCAGTTTTTTTTTTTTTTCTCTTCAAACCGTACAAATCGAGACCCAAAAAACAAAAACTAGGGCTTTCTGTTAGAGAAGCAAACGATATGTATAATGGGATGATCCCCCCCTCTCTCTCTCTCGGTCTAGAAATCCCAAGGGGAGACGACTTGTGGCAAAAATTTGACAAAACATATAATTATACATATAGATGGAGGAAAAAATCTGGTGTGAGGCAGGACTAGGATCAAAGGAATAATTGTGAAAGATTGAGGAAAGCGTAATTAAATGGAGGAAAATAGAACAAGAAATGTTCTTGCTTCTGGCTGCACATTCCATCTTCTTGTTATTTTCTTGTTTTAGTTTTTTTTTTTTTTTTCCCCTTTTGCTATTTTTTGTTTCTTGAAATTTTTTTATTGACAAGGAATTTGGTTTTTAATGTTGACTGATTCTCATTCATGTTTCGTCAAAGTCTATGGGAACTTGCGTTGTGTTTCTTGGATTAATGTTTTCGTAATTTTGTTCTATGTTGGTTTTTTTGTTGTGTTCTTATTTGAGTTTTGGGTAAATTAACACCACCTCCCTGAGGTTTACAGCGATGACAATTTTTCCACACACGAGTTTCTACAAATGCCCACCCTCTCCTTTTTATAAGTACGTTGCAGCAACCCCCATCTGTGAGCATCTCCAATCCTTGCCTTTTCCTTTCCTCAAATTTGGATCAAATTAAAAGTTAGCTTTGTTTGATTGGGAGTAGAGTTTAGTTTAGTTTCAATAGTGGGTGGAGAGAGAAATAGAATAATGATTGAAGAGAGTGGTAATGATTGAAGAGAGATAGATAGAGATGAGAAAGTAATAATAGAAAAAATATGGTAATGATTAGAGAAAGAAGTAGAATAATAATTGAAAAACAAAACAAACAACCGACCACAAAACATTGACGTGTTTTGGTACAAGTATATTTATTTATTTCTCTCTCTAGGAATCGCAAAGTCAGGCTCCATAGGGTTTCTTCTGCCACCTAGGGGGAAGCGCTGCCTTTCCCTTCATCCCCTGAGCTCCCCTCTTCCCCTCTCCTCCCCTTCTTTTTTTGTCTTCTCTCCCCTATCTCTCTCTCTTTCCGTTTTCTCCCCCTTTCTTCCCTGCCGCCTTTGTTTTTTCTTGTTTTTTTTTTCATTCATAAAATCTATCGACAAAGGCAACGAGACGACGATGATGGTGGCTTCCAGTGGCGGGGCTAGTGTCTTTGGATCTCATCGATTATTTCTCCTCTAGCCATTTTTAGGAGCTAGATTAGCACACTTCATGGTGGCTGCACATCAGGGGGTTCGATCGTCTGACGAGGTTGGCTCTAGTATGGTCCTCGATCCCAAGTTTTCTCTCCTTCTCCCCTCTTTTGTTTTCGACCCCCTACCCTCGTCGTGTTTGCCCCCGTTTTTCTCGGCTGTTAGTCTACCTTTTGTTTCCCCAGTCAGAGTTATTGTTCGATCACCGATTTTGCTTAATGAGGAGGGTTATTTCGAGTCTTGACGCAGCGGTCTGTGTTGGCTCCCGTTGTGGCTCTTGTTGAACGGCCCAGTTCTCACCCAACGGCTTGGTGATTGTCCGCGGCAATTTTGGTGTTGTCTAGGTTCCGGGTTCCATTTTCGTGGGTGGCTAGGTGGAAGTCAGGTGTGTTAACCGGCGGCGGTGGATGTTCTGTCTGAAGCGGCGGGCAGCAACATTTTTGTAGTTCTAGGGCTAGGTTTTGAATTTTCTTTGAGCTGGGCTTTAATATATTATTTTGGGCATTTTAGGCCTTTCTGGTGGTTTGCACTTCATTTATTTTATCTAGGCACTTTAGGCCTTAGGTGTTGTATTGGGTTTTGTCCCTCTAGTTGTATGTGTTCCAACTTTTGGTCGGAACCCCTTCCCCTATCCCAAATAAAATGTTCATTTTGTCGATTAAAAAAATTGGATCAAATTTTGAGCAAAATCTCATTTTGGGTATAAGCATCTCCAATGGCAAAATCCTATTTTGACCCAAATTATTATTTTTTAAATATCCAATGGCATAGGTAAATAAGAAAGAGGAGACAATCAACCGCAACTAACTCCAACGGCGGTTCGAAAAGGTTTGGGTTGCTCCAACGACTCTCCGATGGCAGATCAACAGGGTTTGGTGGCTTCGACAAAGCTCTGACGACATACCTAAAGGGTTTTCATTGCTCCGATGAATATGTGATGGCAGATCAAGAGGATGGGTTGCTCCGGTGAAGGTCTCTTCCTCTTAAACCTGCATTTGTCTGGGTTGGTATCAGAGAAAGCAGCTATGCTATGTTTTCAATCTGTGGTTGTCATCCTACAAATGGCAGAATTGTAAATAAAGAATGAAGTCATATAGCCGTTGGAAACATGGGGGGCGGGGGGGGCTTGGGGTGTCCCTGATTTTAGAAAAGAAATGAGTAAAATCCAAAATAGGGAAGGATTTAGATAAAGAATTGAAGAGATTTTTGCCCAAATTTTGAATTGGAGTCTTAAAATGGGTCAAATGGGATATGGTCTCAGTTGGCCAATTTTGCAATAATCCCAAATCTAACATTGAAGTTTCTCCCCTCTATTTTTAACACCACATCCATCCACAACTGTGCTTCCACCAAATCCCACAAATCCCAGTGTCGTTCATTTCATTTGGTTGGTAGCCCATGGTCGCCTAGCTACTAAAAACATCGCTCCCAACCCTTTTTGTTTGCATTGTCCAGACAAAGTGGAGGATGCCTTGCATGTCATTCAGGATTGCACCAAAGCCAGAGACATGTGGTCTCATCTCCTTCCTCCTAACTTCGACACTGAGTTTTTTTTGATAATTCCACTCCCTTTCCATTTTCGCTCAAAACAAATAGTAAATCGAGGTTTAAGCTTTCTGGCATTCCTTTCCCGTTCGATTAAATAAGCTAAGTGGCTTATTTTTTTATTTTTATTTAAATTTTTTTCGTATTTGTTAGTTTGTCGTTAATTTTTGAAAGATTATTGCATCATCATGACGAAAGAAATCTAAAGAGTGAAAAATTATGATTGAAATCAAATTTTTCGCTTGGTTTAACTTTTTGAGAGTAACTTTTAATTCTCAACACAGTTTTTAATAAATCTTTCTCTCTCTCTCTCCACTCATTACCACTCAACTCTCAAAAATAACTTTCTAAAATGTAAACCAAACCAAAGTAATTGAATTTCTGTTGAGATTTTTCTCCCACAGCTTCAGTTTAGACTTTGGATTGTTGTTCTTGCAATTGCTTTGTGAAGAAGAGGAAGAATCTTTGTCTTGCAACAGATAATGAAAACCAATACATGCAGAGAGAGAGAGAGAGAGAGAGAGAGAGCTAGCTTTGTTACATGTCAATTCACTTGTACAATTTTTATCTGTTTTGAGCCCTTCTCCTGCTTATTACTTTGAATCATAAGCACAGAAACAGAAGTCCGGGAATATGGAAACTTTGAGCAGTCAACACAGTGCCGGCCCCGACGTTTGGGTTGCCCAAGCCCGACCTTAAGCTTGGTTGCCCACTTATTATTAAGTCATAAAAATTTAAAAAAATACAAGGCAAAAAAATCAAGGTCACAATGTGCTTTTAGTTGGAATTCTATCAAAAAATTAAAATTAGAATGGAATTTGGGTTATGGTGTTTTATGATTTAGCATGATTCGATTCAAAGAAAAAAATATGATCGGTTTCTATTTATTTTAACTTTCATTTTTTTTATTTTCTTATTTTGATCATTGTTCTATATTTAATGATAAATTGAAAAAAGAAATATTATGGACCAACTTGAAAAAAATGCAAACCTGACTTTAAAAATGGTTAATTTTTTCATTGAAAATTTTTAAATTAGTGAGTTCTGTGTATACAGTATACACATATACATGTATATTTTTCATATTTTCATACATCACTATGTGAGTATGCGAATGCGAGTAGTTGTTTTTTTTCTTTTTTTTGGAGGAGTTTGCAACGTTCCGTTAAGATTCTTATTTTTTAAGTACTTATTTTCTGTTTTATGAGACATGTCATTCTCTACATTATTTTCAATTTAAAAAATAAATACTCATTTTAGTAAGTGAAACACACCTTAATTTATGATTTAGAAGAAGTATCTCTCAAAATAAAAAATGTACACCAACAACAAATGGCCTTTCTCTTCTGAACAAATCAAAAATATAAAAAAAAAAAAAACAAAAACAAAGAAGAGTGGGTGCAATGAACGAAAAGAGGAGAGGGAGAGAGAGAGAGAGGGGGAGAGATTTAAAAGAGAGAAGAGTGGGTGCAGTGAATGAAAAGAGGAGAGAGAGAGAGAGAGAGAGAGAGAGAGAGAGAGAGAGAAATTTGCACTGAAGAGATTGAAAAAATGAAACCTCAATGCTGGACACGGGGACTTGGACCTAGGCACAGTTCTACTTTTGAAACTTAAGTACGCCCTACCAACCAACAAACCAACCCAATCCTTTATGCTATGTTCGGGTCCAAAAAATATATATAGGTATTTATATTTATATGGAATTTTTTTTTTTGGGTTGCCCTAGCCGGGGGGTTGTCCAAGCCGACAGGCTCGCGGGGCTTACCCCGGGGCCGGCCCTGAGTCAACAATAAATCCGTGCACATAATGATCAATATTATTAACATAATTTATCAAAGAGATCCCGTTAACTTCCGACAGAGCTTGTAATAGATGAGATGATGGAAAAACAGATACATCATTTTATTTCCAGTAAACATGAGATCATCACAGTTTATCAGTTGTTTGAACTTTGAATTCAAGAAATTCGAGCAAAAAGATAACTTCACAAAGAGATGGCGGAATACTGGATTCATCATCTCTATCTGTCGGATGGAAATGCGTGTACATCAACAACAAAGATCCCTCCACGTGGATGTGTTGTTTTCTCTCATGCCGCTTTCATTTGCTGCAAAGAAGTACAAGCTTAGCTAAGTGAACCCATTCGAAAAATAACAGCTACAGTCGCTACAGCTTCACTGATCTTGTGGTCGAATGCAATGCTAATATAGTTCTAGTAATTGCACGACTATGGAGTGTAAATTGGCTGCTTGACCAATATAACCGATTCACAGATGCACATAATCTTTACTTACCATTTCTTTCATTCTAAACCCTTCGCAACTACATTTTCAACACAGCATAGAAAAATTGAATATTTCCTCCTTTTTTTCTATTTTTTTTCTTCATGCATTGTATTCGCATGGTTACCTCGTTCAAAAGGGGGGAAACTGTACACCATGGCAAGAACAGTCCAATAACAACGAGTAAGGATAAGTTTCCATTATGTACTAAAAATAAATCATTTTTACTTCAGTTAGCCAAATGCCAAGATTTAATAGCATTTGATATGGAAGCCTTGTTTGGCTCCTCCAAAGCACAGATGGGTGAGTTAAACATATGAAGACCTCATCTATGCACGAACACGGGTGAGTTATTGGGCTATTTCTTACTCTCTATTTCAAGTCAATTGGCATGAATGCTGAGACTTAGTAAAGGAGTTCAGAGCATGTTGCATGCAAGATAAGCAACAAACTAAACCTAGTACATAACCCAGATTACAAGTTCATTGGTTCATATTTGCGAATATGTTTTTTAGAAGGCCTTACCCTTTTCTCCTCCTCCATCTTGGCCTTAATGAACGAGTAGATAGCCACTCCAGCAATCGCAATGCATGTTCCAATACCAGTTTGAGTTGAAATCCTGTTACCTGAAAGAGCGAATGACAATGTTTTTTAATATGAAGACCCAGGAAATAAAGAGCTAACAGACATAACCAAAATAAGAAGAAAGGTGTATTTACCAAAGACGATGATTGAGAAGCCAATCACAAAAACACGCTTCAATACATTGCCAACTGCATGCGTAAGAGGTGCCACCCTCTCAAGGGTATTCGTTGCTAACTGAGAACGTAAACAGGAAAAAAAAAAACCCTATTAAATCATCACATACATTATCAGCTACAGCACTTCAAATATAACAATGGTAAGGAAAAAATCATTAATATGCATCATGGGTAAATAACATGGAAGGTGATACTTTTTTTCCACTGAAAGCATAAGGTTAACAACTGATCATTAATCTCGAAAGGACACGGCGAGATATGGCAATGTATTATGGTATTACCTCTAGCATGACATACAAAGTGGTAAAGTTATTTGTTGCATTGTTTATTTATTTCATCTTTTCTTTTCGTAATTTTTTTTCCCCGAAAAGACGAGTATACCTGATTGTAGAGGTGGTAGAACATTCCCACCCAAAACAGATCTGTGATGAACTTTGTTAGCCCTACTTTAGCAATGGCGTCACTAAACCCAGATTTGAGAAGTTGAGGTCCTTCGAACTGTATGATCATACATTTCACCACCGGAGAAGAGTTCACATAAGAAATTCATTCTCCGATAAACAATTCCCTTTAAAGTTGAGTATTACTCACAATGATGGCAGGTGGAATGCAGACAAAGAGGGCAATAATGGAAATGTAAGCATACAAATTAGTGCTGTCCATATCAGTCTGCAAAAAGAATCAGCCATTAGAAAGACAGATAACGGGGAACAAGATAGAATTCCTCAAGCTGCGTATTTTAACGTGAACTGGTGAACGAGTAATGCAAAAGTTCTACAAGAATTACCATGGCTTTCTTCGAGTATATACTTCTGTAAGTGAAGGAGATGTTGGAAATCATCGCACTGATGAATCCCAACCAGTTGAATGAAAGCTCAGTCAATGAAGCCATTGAAACACCTGCATTCAATTGGTTGTTACTTTTTACATAACAAACAATATGCTGATTGTGAAGTATATTGTGATATTAACAGAATAAAAATTATATATCCTTCTCCGGCTGGATTCACATTGTCCATCAAATGAAGGGCGTGTCAAATTCCCATGTTTTCAGATTATCTAGCACAATTGAAAATGATAGCAATAATAGCTGACGAGCTAAATGGTAACTAGTTTGACATGAAAAGGATGAGAAGAAACACTGGAGCTTACCAAGAACAACCGGAGCCAGTGATAGCCATAGAGTCAGGGGTATCTGCTGTCCAAGTATGAATTGAGAAGCAGCAGCATTGAAGAAAGGCTCCAGGGCTGATCCAAAATAATAAGAATATTATACCATAGGTTTTTGAAAGTTATCTCACTCAACTTCTCAAGTAACTTGAACAGTTAACAGCTAACATTATGTCAGACAATAGCATAGAGCTGTGTCGATCTTGGATTTGTGGAGTGAATTGAGAATGCTATCTCTGTTTTTGGTGTGCACGTGTGTGTTAGGTCTTTTTCCCTTAAGAGGCAGATCCCTCCACAAATTCAAGACCCAAAAGGTCTGAAGGTCACCTTTGATTGTGTGAGTAAATGAGACAGCAACTGCTGCAAATGAAACATTGCTGGTTACATGGCCTAAAGCATGGCACACAGCGACGGGAATGAGCAGCTTCAGTTGGTTTGAGTCCATTGGCTACAAAATCACAACTCATATATCGTCAACAAATCAAAACAGAAGAATGATGGTGGTCACGGTTAAGCCAGTCTAAATCTGGACAGAACAAAGAGAAATTAACATTTAATACCAGTCAAAATCTCATGCTTTGAAACATCAAACTTAATTTCATTTCACTAGTAGCAGCAAAGAGATGGTATTCACTCTCAAGTACTTGAACTTGAATATTACTCATTATATATGATTAATCCAACTGGAAAATTAGTGAGCAGCATAAAAGAAGCATAAGTTAACGTTGGCATGTAAGAAAACCAATGGCATGTTCACAGAAAAAGTTTAATTATAAAAAACAAAGACTTGCTTAGCTCAGGGGAGTATCTAGTAGGCAAGACACTTCCACAGCATTCATCATCAATAAGTACTTGAAAATTTCCTAAATGGCCCACATAGTGGCAGACGTAGGATTCTTAATGTGGGGCACCAAAACATATGTATTCATAAATTAACAACAAAATATCATCTGTAAATATTAATAAAAAGGGAATGAATGCCAAAAGTAACAAAAATAAATATCGTCAAATACATTTACAGCTTGCAAACAACAAAAAAGACCCAAGTGGATTACATAAGTATACGTTTTGGAAGGAAAAAATGAGTGGTATACGTTTTTTCAAGGGAAAAGCGTTGAAAGAAATTTTACTTGGGCTCGTGACGTGGAGGCATTCTTCATAACTTTCACAACCAAAACCAAAAATATAGTAGAACTTAAGGGATAATTGGGAGGTGTGCAGGTTCCGGGGCCCCTATTGCACCCCCTAGGACCATCCCTGGGCCCGCACCGGTCATCTATGGAAGGTTTTTGATGTAGGGTGAAACTATGAATCAAAGAACAAACATGCAACAACGACAATCACAAACGGAATAGATTTAGAGAGACTCCCTCTAGACTCTTTCTTATTCAATAATAATCAAAAATTGCTTAGCCTTAAGGCTTAAAACTTATTATATAGGGAGCAAACCCGAAGCCTTGCTGGAAAACAAAAAAAATACCAATTTCGGAAAAAAACCAAAATTATTACAAATTTAGAAAATATAAAAGAATCTAAGACTTCTCCAAAAAGAATGGACTGAAACGGAAATTCCTACTAAAAGTTATAAAGAAAACAAATATTTCCTAAAACAGCAAAATTGTCCTTTCAGTTTGAACCTAGGTAGGCCTGAGTCCTAATTCCATCGTGGCACCGCCGCATATTTACGACTTTGACACTCTAGGCTTAGAATGCCTAAAGTGGTACTCCTCTTCCATGGCAACTGCATCAGTTTCCCCATTAAGGACGGACCCTTTAATCCTTAATGGCCCATTCCCTCACGAGGGACAAATTCCATTAAAAAAAAACACAAGTGGTGTTGGTGCAGCTTACAACTGCTTTTGGATCCTTTTTATTTTTTTTATTTTTTTATTCTGTGGCAGTGTATTTAGTATTTACCATAGCTTCTTCTTAGAGCTTATGAGCTAAAAATAAAAATTGATTATCCGGGAGCAACAGGAAGGTGCTTTTGGCTTCTTCTGCTTGCATATTTTAAAATTTCAGCAGAACAACCATCCAGCCATCCAGTTTAATTACCAACTTAAACAATCCAGTTATTATTTATCAAAGGATGAGGTATACATGCTATAAAAAAGAAGAAGAAGGTTTTAGAGTATGGGTCTGGAGGAATCCACTTACAGCGCGCTTAGGAAGGCCCACAGCCCAGCTCACCAAACAGTAAACCACACCAACGCCCAAATGTATAACTGACACAAAACTGCGCATACAAGCTAATATTTCATCACAAAGATGCTAACCAATGAAATCGATAGGATCCTCTATGATCCCCAGTCCCTTTTTTGGGACTAGGCCGTAGAGCTGAGCTCATTTGTGGTCCCTTTCCAGCTACAATGACCAAAATCATTCAGTTTTTACACCTCGTGTTCTCGATCATGTTAAAAAAATCACGTTTGTATAACTCATTGAGAACTCAATAATGATAAAAGTCTGGTTGTGTGATTTAAAATACAAGTATATCTTAAGAAAATAAAGATTGACTGGATTGAAACTCATTAATCCTGAAATAATTTAAAAGCGATGATGTAGTGCTTGGTATACAATCAGCATAATTTTCAACACCGATTGTTCTCAGCTAGCTTACAAATGAACAGTTTCGATCATCCAATGGTTATGGAAAGGGCCCATTTAAGGGGTCCGACAAGACCCAATTAAGGAGCTGGACCTTAATTAAAACTACACAATGAGTGCATTTAAGCTCACTTACTAGGGGTATGGGAAGTAATTGTAGATCTTCTTGTTGAGTATGTTGAAAATCACGTTCAGAAAGTACCTGAAAAAACAGAACAAGGGCAAATCAGTAGTTTTCAAGGGAACACTAACGCATATTTTAGGCTTTGTTTGTAGTGCTTAAAAAGCGAACCTTTCTATGACTCTACCAAACTTGTCATTATAAAAATACTGTATAACATTCTGATTCGTTTGAAACCAAAACATAATAAAATAGTACTACCCAATACTTACTAAACACACACACACACGGAAAAAGTATATATATTCTAAATAAGGGAGCAGTACGTGTCATTTTCGAATCTTTCGTTTATTTTTTCAAAGAATTTTTCGTTTTCAGTTAACTCTTCTTTTTATTTTATATTTTTACTTATTATTATTAGGTGAAAGTACATAAACACCCCCTCAACTATCAGTCTTTCTTGTAAACACCCCCTCACATTTAAAGCCGCCCATGGAGACCCCCTCACCTACTGGAAACGAAAAAAAGACAAACTCCGTTAACGGAATGGATGAATTGGCGAATATACCCTTTCTATTATTATATGGGTAAACAAAAAATTCTGTTTCTATCTCCCTCTCTCTCTTCCAACCGAACAAACCCCAACAATTTGCCATTTACCCACTTGATTTGGTAGAGTTTGAATCTCCTGGCGATTGTTACGGGTGGGAGTTTTGATCATCATTGGAAGAAAGCAGTGGTAATGGCACTGTTGCTGGTGTGCTTCTTCAACGTGCTCCTTGGTCCTTCTGCGGCGGCTCTGCTTCAAAGGACGATCGAGTCAGGTAGTAATAGTAGCGGTGGGGAACTAAGTCGGTGACACCTTTTGGCCAATGGACTCGGCCTCACTCCCCCCCATGGGGTACGTTATTAATCTCTCTCTCTCTCTCTCCCCATTTTCCTCCACCCAAATCGATCCACCACAACGATGGTCGCGCCTGCGCTGGATGGGCCATCGGTTTGCCATCGTTTTGGCTCGCCTGAGATTGTCTCAGAAAGAAGAACAAGGTTTTGGGGTGCAATCGATCGATATGTGCACCAGTTTTTCAGGTCTGTAATTTTTTTTATCAGAACCGAAAAATGAAGGCGGAACAGTGGCTATTTTCTTGGTCTTGGTGGGTTTGTGCACCAATGTTTCATATACTTTTCTTGTTTAGTTTTGTTTAATTTGTGCAACCGAATTGTTTAGTTTTCTTTGTTGTCCCGAGGATGTAGTTCAGCGACCTCAGCGGCTTCATCCATTTCGATTTAGGGGCTAGGAATTTGAATTTGGGTTTGTTGATCGGGGCTTGGTAATGCAAAATTGGGATTAAGGTTTGATGTTGGGGTTTTCTAAAATTGGTGATTTGTGGTGATCGAGTGTGGGAGGGGGGTTTCAGTGATGGTGATTGGGTGGTGGTTTGGGATTGTGTGGTGACAGCAATGGAGGTGGTGAAGTCGGTGGTGAAGGTGTAGTTGGTGACTTGCATGTAGAGGGAGAGAGGGGGGAAAAGAGAGAGAGGAAGAAGAAAATGTATATAGTTGTCAAAGGGCATTTTTGTCCAAAAAAGGCCCAAATTACTAACGTGTGACCTCTCAGCAAACGCTTCTAAGACGGAAGGGGGTCACTTAGGTAACGGGAGTAGTTAAGGGGGTCTCCATGGGCACTTTTAAATGTGAGGGAGTATTTACGAGAAAGAGTGATAGTTGAGGGGGTGTTTATGTACTTTCACCTTAGTATTATTTGGGTTTGTAACCAAAAACGTAAAAAATTATGGAACAAATCTTAATTCTTTACTGTACTACATAAAAGATTGTTTATCGGTAATTGCAAAATCAAAGATTTGATCCATACTCCATAGTCTCTTGGGGAGGACTTTCGAAACTTCGTGTTAAAATTTTTTTTTTTAATCTCTTTAATCCTATTTCCCTCGTTAAGGAAAAAGAAAAATGACCAAAAGCTGAAAACAAATAATTAGGAGAAAAAAGTGAGAAGTAAAAACAAATAAAACTATGGGTACACCATTTGGATTACACCAATGCTCACTGTGTTGTGGTGGATTATTCGGGAATTCACATAAATGATCGGAGTCCTACAATTTAATTAAAAATATATTTTTTACCAAACTCGTGAAAAAATAAACTCAGTCGGAGTCAGATTTCGGCAAGGACTTAATCGATTTTTTAATTTCCTGACAATAAATTGAGCAAAAAACGATGAAGCCCTTATTGATATCTGCACCTCAGCCGATTTTTCCATGTACTCTTAATAAAATATTTTAACAAATTAATGCTTTATTTGGAACACTTTTTGAAAAATATTTTTTATAAGATTCCTTCTAGATTCTCTCTACTTCCAATAATTTCACTCTCTATCTCCCTCCACACGTTACCTCTAGGTCCTCTACTACTTTTTCAAAAAAAAAAATTCAATTTTTTGAAAAATACTGTTCCAATTATTTGTTGTTTGGGACCCGGGGTGGTTCTCTCCCCCACTACGAGCGGTGCAAACAGTGTACCCATAGAAGGGGTCAGTAAAAAATACTAAGAACTTACCACATGAAAAAGAAGAACCCGGTAAGAAGTGTCGGGTACTTCTCGAAAAACCCTACCGGAGCGACCTTAGCATCCCTGCCACACCAAATTAAACAAAACAAAACATCCAAAAATAAATAAAATCAGTTCTGGGTCCGGAAACGGGACGGGTAACCGGGTCGGAAAACCGAAACGGACCTCACCCGGAGGAATCGCTGCCCTCTGCCGGCGATGACGCGGCGGCAAGGCTCGGTCGGAGAATCTCGCGCTTCGTCACCGGAACACTGGAAGCCAAAGGCGACGAGCTCTCGAGGAGTATAGCTGGCCGGAGCTGCCTCCCCCAGATGAGGTTCCCGCCGGAGCCATCGACGGCTCCGGCGAGCCTCACGGCCGCGAAGCAGGTGGGGCTCAGCCTCGCCGGCTTCGACAGGCTGGGGATGCCGGCGGAGACGGTGGTGGCGCCAGACAGCACTCGCGACTCCATTGTTCGCTAGAGAGAGAGAGAGAGAGGAATGAGGTGTGGGATGTTTGAATTATCACAGAGAGAGAGAGAGAGAGAGAGAGAGAGTGATTGAATTATGGTGAGCCGATAAGGTTATCTTGCGCCGGTGAGAACATGTGAAGCGTTTTGAGTGGTGGTCAGCTGACGAGACCGACGGTTGATAATATTTGGTTGGGGTACTTATTTTTGGAGGGATACGGGACATTGTGGGCCATTTTAGGCTATGTTCGGAAATGACTTATGTTGTAAAACAGAAAATAAGTACGATTTATAGCATTTGCTTAGGGGTACTTAATTTAATTTGGAGGGATTCGGAACATTGCGGGCCATCTTCGAGTATGTTCAATTAAATACTCCATTTTGCCTATTAAGGCAAGAAAACATGATTCATTTGTTTATGTTGTATTTATATGATTCATCTACATAGATACCGATATTCAATTTAATTGATTTTTTTCACATGATTATGAGTTTTTACGAACAATTACAAATAAATGGTATTATGATTTATTACTGTGAATCCGAATAGCATCCACAATGATAGATTTGAGGCGATTACACTTAATTTGGCCTAAGCGAGATCAAATTTTTACAAATGCTGTGAAAATTCGATTTGCACATGCATCATGTATGCCCAACCTCTAGTGTTGATTAAAAGTACATGTAGAGAGTTACTTAAATGTCAACTATGTACGATTACATATCCAAACATAGCTTATGGTGAATTCAAAGGGGTACCAAGTGATGTCAAGTCCCTTGTCATTATCAATGTCTAATATCTAACAAGATACCTCTCAAAAAATCTCTATAAATTAAGCTGGATAAAATTAGAATTTGGCTTGTCTATAATTCAAAGATATGCGGTCTAAGAGATTGTAACCATCAGATAGTATTTTTAATGGTTCAGATTTGTTTTCAATCTTCTATCGGTAATAACATATTTTTACCGGTAAAAGATTCAACAAATCAGAACTATTGATTGAATGATTGTCAATATGAACGGTTTAAATTGAACCGCAAATCCTTCTCTGCAGTTGATAGGATAAGCTGGTACTCCCTTCGTTCCTTTTTAATTGTCCCGTTTCGTAATTGCAACTTATTAAGAAAATATCATTATTATACATTTCACATCAACTTTTCTTTCCACTTTCCCTACTTACCCTTTATGGAGATATTATCGTTACACTTTTATTTACTAACTTTTCAAAATAGAATATACTTTTAGGTGCAAAATGAAAAATGTACCAATTTTTACCCATTAACTTTACAAAATGAATAGTTATTAAAGAACAGCTCAAAATAAATGTTGTACCTTAAAAATGGGACAGAGGGAATATTATTGGATAGGTTTGGAAATGGAAATCTTGAAATGGATAGGGAGTGACTGTGTATTTAACGTTGTGAAAGGCAAAGGGAAGAGAGGGTGGACTGGATATGATTATGGAGGGTGGAGAAGTGGGGTATATCTTATCCTCAATTGAGAGGCTCGTAAGGAAGGGCTTGTCATGTCCAATCCGCCCAAGATTTCCTAAACTGTCTCTCCCCCTTTTTCCGTGATGTGCTGAATATAGTGTACTCCCGGAGCGGATCGGACTTTCGGGCATCAAACCGGATTCAGCAAAAAAATTTAGAAAAAATTTGGAAAATAGATTTGAGGCGATTACACTTAATTTTTTTTATTTTTTGCTAGATTTGAGAAAATATCACTATAAATTTTAACTACAATGAAAAATGCAAGTGTGTACATATTTTTTTTTATCACACATGTAAGTTTTGCTATCTTATATTTATCGAAACATAAAAGTGTACATATTAAGTGTTGTAACGCTTAGGGTGATAGTTATTTTTTTTGGCAACTTTCCTTTATAAAAATAAATAAAAAAGACTTAGGGCGATACTTATTTTGAAGAGATTTAAGAAAAAATCAATTGGATGCCCGTTCCCGTTTGGGAAACATATGGAGGGTAAAAAAAAAAAAATCTGCGTTAGGAATCAGGGTGAGAATGAACATGGGCCGTCCCATTTTGATAGTCCCATATGAAAAGAAGTGCAATATTTTGATAAAAAAATAAAATAGTTTTCTTCATAATTTTTTGAAAATTTTCACATCAAATCGGAATACTTTAATTTAGTATGAAAAAACTTGAAAGTAGTATGAAGAAACTTGAAAAGTCATACATGCGTAGAAGTATTTTATTTTTTAATCCGGAAATTGAATATCTTTTGTAGCAAACATGGTAATAAAAAAAATTGATACTAGTAAATAGGCATGTGAACGATGGGATTGGTCTCTCAAAAATTAATCTAAAAACTTAATCGTGGTGTGTGTATTTAGTCCGGATGATGATCCATAAAAAAACGAAAAGTAGACGGCTGAAAAAAATAGGAAAAATGACGGCTTATGACGTGTTTTGATACTGCTAATGACATTTTCAGCATTAACAAATGATCTCAGCATATTTTTGACGGATATTAATTATTAAAACACGTTATTGGTTGTCATTTTCTCAAAAAAAAATACCGCGGGCAAAATATGGTGTATAACTAAGGACCGATGATAGAGCTCTTTTGGGCTGATCCTTTGCTATGCACACTTTTTGCCATTATTGGGCTGCTGGACTGGACCCCCAAGATTTTGGACCTAGACCAACCTATTTGTTTCCCCAAAAAATGGCCGCAAGAACAAAGCAGAATTTGGCCCGGGCATCCACATCAGACAAGGCAAATTGCCTTCTAAGCTACTTGAGCGAGCCAAAGGCAGAAATTGTTCTTGCATCAGACTCTTCAAATGTGGAGACCACTTGTGAAATTTTTACATTTCCTACAGTGGCTCTGTTTCTTTGCCTAGTCACTGTTCGCTTTCTACATGATAGTATATTATTATAATATACATGCTTTAAATGCATAGGAGACAATCCACCACTTAGGCTTTGTTCGTTTGTGAGTTTGAAGTATTTTGGTTTTGGTAGTGGGTGGAGAGAGAAATAGAGTAATGATTGGAGAGATATGTAATGAGTAGAGAGAGATAGAGAGAAAAGTGAAAGTAATAATTGAATAAATAGGGTAATAATTGGAGAAAGATATAAAATAATGATTAAAAAACTAAGTTAAAACTAAGTTGAATATCAAAACGAACAAAGCCTTAAAAAATTCAATTCACAAAATACAACCTTCAACAGTGTCTGGTTTAATAATATGTTTTATATCTCCATCCGTCTCTAAATAAGTGTCAGGCGCACAAAATTAGGCTTTACAAAACACAAATATTTTTTATTAAAAAATTTAATTTTTTTCACAATCTAATAGAACTCATTGCTATCTATTGATTTGTGAAAAAAAATTAAAATTTTAACGAAATAAATGCATCTTTTTGAAGGCCTAGTTCTGCGTGTCAGACACTTATTTAGGGTCTGCGTGTCAGACACTTATTTAGGGACAGATGGAGTACTTTATTTGGTTCTATAACTCTCATATGAAAGTCCTATGAACAAATATTAATTATGACCCTTTAAAA
Organism: Rhododendron mucronatum var. ripense; assembly: GCA_019656295.1. Lineage (NCBI taxonomy): Eukaryota > Viridiplantae > Streptophyta > Magnoliopsida > Ericales > Ericaceae > Rhododendron > Rhododendron mucronatum. The sequence continues at coordinate 9,530,148 of BPLT01000003.1, read as the reverse complement.
TAAAATGATTAGAAAAATAAAATTTTCGTATCGGTTTAAAATTTAAATGGATTGAAAATTAGAACACTTAATTTTTCTTAGGCAGTTTATATATTAAAATATAATAAATAACAAGTAAATAGTTGCTCGGAATGGGATAGTTTGGTGTTTTTTTTAGAATAAAGAAATAATATTTTTAATGGGATAGTTTTAATATAGAGAGTCTGATGCAGTAGACATCTTAAAAGTGAATAGCTAAAGTAATAAAGTGGCTTTTTGCTCTCTAATTTGGTATAAAATTTAAAGATGCTGATGCGAATGCTCTTATTACCCTGTTCGCTCATCAGATCAAATAAATTTGGTGTTCACTAAATCTATATAATAACGGAGCTCATTTTTTGAATCCAACATACAATCCTCCTAGGGGTGTACACAGTCCGGTTCTCTAAAAAATCAGTAACCGGACCATTTCAAACGGTTCTAGAAAATTGAGAACCAGAATCTAATTAATATATACATGGAACCTAATCAGAACCAAACCACAAGATCGGTCCGATTTTGATTCGGTTCCAGTTCTATCCAATAAGCATCTAAATACTTATTCACAAAATATGAAATCATAAAATTAAAAAAATAGAAAAATAATCTGCTAAAATAGGAAATGAAGGAAGAAAATAAAAGCTTTCCTAATAAATGAAATTTTATCTCTAAATAAATTAAGTTTAGTAAGGAAAAGATTAACCTACCAAATTCAAATACATATTTAATTACACACACATGTATATGTATATTTATCTTAGTTTTAAACGGTCCGGTTCTAACCACGATTCATTAATTGAGAACCAGTAACCGAACCAAAATTAACGGTTCTTATTTTTTTGGAACCATAACTTGACCGTAGAATTGCAGAACCGGACCAAATAAGACGGTTCGATCCGGATCAAACCAGTTTTACGATTCGGACAGTTTTTTTGAACACCCCTAAATCCTAACCATTGAATTTTTACACATATATAAGTCCTATGGTTCACTGTAGCCTATCCACAAAAAAAAAAAAAAAAAAAAAAACTAAAGCACCCCCTCTGGACTTGGGGGGCTGCTGTCCCGGCTGAGGGGGCCCGCTTCGGTCTTGGTCCAACAATCGGAAACGTTCACTTCGTAAAGCTCGTTGAGTTGAACAAGTATGCAAAAAATCAGTTTGATCAGATATCTTTAAATGTCTGATTGGAACAAATATAACTTGCCATTAAGGGTTCTAATAGATTTGATCCAGTATTTCGGATTCATTCTTTTCAAGACAAAAAGGTTTCAATTAGGCACTTAATAATATTCGATCGAGCTGATTTTTCTACATATTTGTTCAACTCGACGAGCTCTATGAAGTGAACGTTTCTGATCGTCGGAACGAGACCGAAGCGGGCCCCACCAGCCCCCCAATTCCCCCCCTTCTCTCTCTCTCTCTCTCTCTCTCTCTCTCAAACACATTGATTTCAAAATCCCAAATTTGGTCCTCATCTCTCCCCCCACCCGTCTCCCCTTCTCCTCCCTAAACCCTAACGCACTGTCCGACCTTGAAGCCCTGAAGCACTGGCATTTGGCTGCCTAGTACGTCTCTCTTTCTTGGGCTAACCCGTTTCTTCATCAGATTTATTCTCTGTTTTCCCATATCATTCCTACCTGAAAAACAAAGTTTTAAGGTACCGTTCCGGCTTAAAAATTTGACTTTTTCTTGGAACTCGAATTAAATGGACCATAGAGAAAATTTATTGAAGACCCTTAATATGAATGAAAGCTTGAAGATTTTTCCAGGTATGGTTCCGGTGAGGTTATTGGAACCGAGATCAATTCTTAGAGAGGAGTGCTAGGTACATAGAAAATAGGCAAAGAAAAGACCTTTAAAGTATACATGAACGGCCTAGATTCACTGTGCAGTGCATCTGAGCCGTTCATGTACACTTTAAGGGTCGTTTCTTTGTCTACGTTCTTTGCACTTAGCATTTCTCATTCCTAGAAGACGTTTCCAATTTCCCAAGGAATCAGGTATCCTTTCCTCTAGCTTATTGTCAGCAAGAGAAAGGATGCTTAGCTGGCTTAGGTTTCCAATGGAGGATGAGATTTTTTTCTAAAAAGGTTATTTGTGTACAAAGTACATGTAAATTTCTTCCAACTTGAAGAATACCAATGGATTCAGGAATACTGCCGCTAAGCATGTTCTCACAACTGAGAAAAACTGTAAGTTCAGAAGGTTCCCAATCCCAACAGGTATGCTTCCAAATATATAGTTCGCCTGAAGACGCAAATGAATCAAAAAGTTTGAGAGATTTGCTACGGAATGGGGCAACAAACCACTAAAGTTATTTGGTAAGTGCTACAATACACACCTCTTATTTGGGTGTGTATCATATGCAGTTTCATTGAAACACACCTAAATGTTATGATCTGTTGTTAAAAAGTTACGAATCATATTAATAAAAGTTATGATACGAAATAAAATGTTATGAATGACCGGTTCTACAAGTAGTTTTTATGTGGTGGCAGAATATGAACCACACAATGAGTGCATATGGTACACACCTTAAATGGGTGTGTATTGAAGATTTTTCCAAGTTATTTTCTCCTAAAAACAACAGTCGTAGATTGGAACAATTGGGTTTATACACTCTAGGATGGTTTTATGTATCGTCTCTCCCGTTAGCACCTAACAAGCACTCTACTCCGAGACTTGGACACCCATAATTTGTTGACATCTAAAGTCTAGCTCAAAGGGAAAGAAAAGCCAACCTATCCCATGAGAAACGAGAATGCACAGGTATAACCCTTATATTTTTTAAAAAACAATGTTTATAGTCTTTGAACCAAATTTGTTTTTTTTTTGACATTTCTCAACTGACTTTGTTCGTTTAGATTCAACCACTTCGAGACAGAAATATCGGAATTGTATGCCGTGATAGCGGGACCACAATGTCATCCATATGCATTTAGTACCCCTAATACAGTTTACGCATTTCTTAACCGAAAATACCAAGAAAAGAAATATTGGCTAGGAAATGGAAGACAACACATGTAGGCAATGGAAAGGAAATTTACTTAACAATCATGCTACTCACATAACAAATGTGCACAGATTGCAGGGTGGGACCCACTCCAGGTCCCACATAAACGATCCGATCCGTTCATTAAATGTAAAACATTTTTTCAAGAGTCCTTCGGAAAATCAGCTCAACCTGATACCAATAAGTGCTCGATTCAATCATCTAACTTTTCATTTAAATTTTAGGATAATGAAAGTTAGATGATTGGATCGAGCACCTATAAGTATCGGATTGAACTGATTTTTTGCAGAACCCTTGAAAAAATATTTTTCATTTAATGAACGGGTCGAATCATTTATGTGGGACCCAGAGTGCGCCCCAAATCCCAATCTGTGCACAAAAAATCTGTGTGAGTATTATTTCGTTTACTCAATCACCTTGCATCATCCACTTACCAATCTCAACATCATCCATTTGCAATCTCAAAAGACAAAAACTTTTTTACGACACTCAATCAAACGCGTCTAAAATTGTTTTGGACGATCTGGATTTAAAAAAAAAAATTTCGCTGGAAGAGTGTTTTTAAATCCGGATCATTAATTATGGAAATGGATGGCTGAGATATCGCTAAACCGTGAAGAATATCTTATTCACGGTTCTCTCATCTCAAAAAAATGAAACTCAACTAATTTATGGGATTAATAGTCTGGGATTAATTACATATGACCAGCCAAATCATATACTACTCTAACTTAAGGAAGATGAAATGGGGCTGGTGGAGCTCAAAACCACCACCAAATGAACAGAGATAGAAACAGGAAAGAAAATGCCATAAATTTGTGGAAAGCCTAAGATTTACCATCAGAGGAATGAAAAACATCTTAATTTGCTCAAAGATACAAAGAAGAGAAGTACTACTTAGAAGTGACGGGGAAGCCGATTCCATGGCGTTGGGTAGGGAACACAACGAACAACATGCTGCAAACCACCCCAATTCCAATTGGCAACGACGCGAGGACCTCCTGGGCCTCATCCGACGGCCTTGGGTAGAAGCAATTCACGACATTCTGATCAAACAGAGCAACTGCTGAAAAGACCATTATTGACATGAAAGCATGCATGAAATCTATAAATTTCAGCCGGTATTTTGCAGCTTCTTCGGGTGGTAGTGTCTCTGACCCATCAATTACCCACATCCCGCGGGTAGTGGCAAACCCGTAGCAAATATTCCCTTTCTCGTCCTTGAAGCTATCTGTGAAGCTTAGTAAAATACAAGACAGCCCACATAGAACGATCAGGCCAGCGGTTAAGGACCGGCTGACCGCATCACACTCTCCTTCGTTTGTGAAAATCGGGGAGAGAAGTTGGAAAGCGAGAACTGACCCAGTCGGTAAAAGATTGGCTAAATGGGCTGTGCTTTGGAATGTTTGGCTGATGGCTATTTGTATTAGGGATTTTTTCTCTTCGAACTCGGGAATGGATTTTTCTTCCAGGAGGGGGAGATTTTGTTCCTCGTTGTTTTCTACCTTAATCTCCATTTTCTTTTTCCTTTCTTCCAATCACTATTTTGAGATTGTTGTGGCATTTCTTTGGTTATGGGGGTGCTGATATATATAGAGTGTGAAGAGATGAATTGAGTGGGATTAAAGGGTGGGAAAGGTGGCTGATGATATGCCTTGCAAGAAACAGAAACCTTGGAAAAAAGCACTCCTCACCTGGATTTCAGAAGGGATCGAAAGCTTTGGATTTATCTGTTGGTGATGGAAATGGCAGTTTAGTTACATCTTTTTTGCGTGCAAAGCTTTGTAACGGTTAAGGGACTTGTTTTAAAAGTACTAATATGAGAGAGAGAGAGAGAGAGAGAGAGAGAGAGATGGTTTGTTTTCTAATGGTTGTTGCGTACGCGTATCTGGGAAATTTCGTTTTGTTCGGCATGTCTCATGCCTAAGTTCTTGATGTACTTTTGTTTCCTTGTTTTTGCCTTTTGTCCTCCTTGTGGTTCTAGTAGTTAAAAAAAAAAAACCCCATGTTTGTGGGATCCGGGGTGCCTTGGGTCACCACAGGGGTGTAGTTACCCAAAACTACGTCGTTTTGAGTTGTAAGGCCGAAAGATATCTTTGGTGGAAAGTTGAGAAAAAAATTAAGTGTTCCGATTTTCAATCCGTTTGAACGGGTGCAAAAATCTTATTTCTCTGATCATTTTATCCTAAAGGGTCATAATTAATTTTTTGCTCTAAAACTCTCGTTGGCTAGCCCTAAGAGATATTTAGTTCTATTACTTTCTTAGAGCTAATTAATTGGAGCACTAGAGTCAAAAATTAATTATGACCCTTTAGGATAGAGAAATGCTATGTACAAAGAAAATAGGCAAAGAAAACACCCTTAAAGTGTACATGAACGGCTTAGATGCACTGCACAGTGAATCTGAACCTTTCATGTACACTTTAAGGGTCTTTTCTTTGTTTATTTTCTTTGTCCCTAGCACTCCTCTTTAGGATAAAATGATCATAGAAATAAGATCTTCGCATTGATTCAAACAGATTGAAAATTGGAGCACTTAATTTTTCAACCATATTTTTTAATATATAAACGGCCTAAAGATGGTTTAAAAATTAAATGCTCCAATTTTTAATTTGTTTGAACGGGTGCGAAGATCTTATTTTTCTGATTATTTTATCCTAAAGGGTCATAATTAATTTTTGGCTCTAAGACTCTCGTTGATTAGCCCCAAGAGATATTTAGTTCTACTACTTTCTTATAACTAATTAACGAGAGTCTTAGAGCCAAAAATTAATTATGGCCCTTCAGGATAATATGATCATAGAAATAAGATCTTTGTATCGGTTCAAACAGATTGAAAATTGGAGTATTTAATTTTTAAACCATCTTTAGACAGTTTATATATTAAAAAATATAGTTGAAAAATTAAGTGCTCCAATTTTCAATCCATTTGAATCAGTGCGAAGATCTTATTTCTATGATCATTTTATCCTAAAGGGTCATAATTAATTTTTGACTCTAGTGCTCTCGTTAATTAGCCGTAAGAAGTAATAGAACTAAATATCTCTTAGGACAAACCAACGAGAGTTCTAGAGCAAAAAATGAATTATGACCCTTTAGGATAAAATGATCAAGGAAATTAGTTATTCGCACCCGTTCAAACGGATTGAAAATTAGAGCACTGAATTTTTTCTAAATTTTTCACCAAAGATATTCTTTCTACCTTGCAACCCAAAACGGCGTAGTTTTGGGTGACTACACCCCTGTGGTGACTTGAGTCACCACAGGCACCCCGGATCCATGTTTGTGACGCTGCTGCGTTTGCTTTTCATTTTAGATTTACTGATGGGTTGGATCACTCCCATCTTGAGTACCAGTGGCGGCTCCAGGAATTTTTTTAAGGGTGTTCAGAAATTGCACTATACTATCTCGAGAAATCACAACTATATACTTCTTTCGTCCCATTTTAAACGCTCCCTACGTAAAGTCGTGTCATTTTGAGGTACAAAAAAAATTGCATTTTTCATAAATTTTTTTGAAATTTTTTTGCACTGTTTTAAAGTAACGATGCAAAACAAAGTCAAAAATTAATTCTGAAAGTAACTTTTATTTTTTAGGTCAAAGTTTCATAGTCTCCCATAGGCAGCATTTAAATTGAGACGGAGGGAATATAAACAAACAGGGAGCTAGGGAGGAACGAGGTCGGAGGTCTTCTGTGTGTGTTTTTTTTGTCTATTTGTTCATTCCTTTTCTTTTTTTCTTTTTTCCATTTTGTTATTGCTGAAATTGGGTTAGTTGCCTGAAATTTGAACTTTTAATTTCAAGTGGATTAATTTGTGAGCTATTTTTGGGGTGGATGTGCATTATCATTTGAGTTGGGTGTTTAAATAATAGGGTTGGGTGTTCATTGACAATTGGAGTACATGTATTCTAAGCAAAAAAAAAAAAATTTGGATGGTCAGTTGACCATGGAAGAGTGTGAATGGAGCTGCCTCTGTTGGGTACGAGTAATAGATGTCTCGACGCAAGAGATAAAATTCGTGCATAATGTAGAGAGGATTTTCCCCGAGCTACTCCTAAGTTGGTCTCGAAGAGCGTATCCAAGACACTAAGTGGATTTTTCCCCTTACGTACACATAATACTCCTATATATATGTAACATGATTTTGCAGTAACAAGGCATACAAGGAAAACTATAATACGAAGTGTATTTAGAAATAGATGTTATATATGCATTTATCATACATAGCAATGTTGCCCCCAAAATATGGGGAATTTTTAGGCCAGTCCGGTTTTTTAGGTTCGGACTTCAAACAGTCCTGAGAATAATAATTCTTCTTTATGTTAGTCATTTCTTTTGACTTTTTATGCATTTTTACTATTTTGCCCATTCTTCTTAACTTCTTGTCTACTTGTCTATTTTTAATAAGGAGAAATCTACCGTCAGCCCTTTGGGCTGACTATTGCTTTTTTACTTTTGTTTGTTTTCTGACAGGGTTCTGGCAGGTGAAGTCTCTTATCTTTAAATGACAAAAATAACCCTTCTTTCCTTTTCCTCCTTTTCCCTCCTTTTTACTTTTGTACGTTTTCTGACAGAGTTCTGGCATGTGCGATTTTTGTATGGATTCAAAGCATTGAATAGTTTAGTACTCGCTTCGTTCCTTTTTAAGTGTTTCACTTCGTAACTCTAACTTATTAAAAGGGTGCTGATAATGCCAAAACTCATTTTGATCCTGCCAAAACTCACACTGGTTAAATGACTTCTTTGTCCTCCTCCCAATTCATCTGCCAACACCGCCTCTTCGTCCACCGTTTCTTCTTCCTCCTTTAGAATTACTGTTACCTTATCACCATTTCTACTCTGTCATCATTAATTTCTCCACCCTGCAACTCAAACATCTCCAATTATACTCTCATCATTTATGTACCCTGCAAATCAACTCAAATTCATTTCTTCTTTTGTTGGTAAAATAATAAGATTCAAATATCCATTAATCACATTTCAACAAGTAGAAATAGATTAAACTCAAGATCCTGTGAGAAATTAATATTGTAAATCCTAAAAGACCAAATAATCCTAGAGAAAGACAGAGAGAAACATATACTACTATAGCACAGAAAAAAAATCCCCCAAATTACAAACCCTAACTAAGCCCTCTCCCCTCGGATTGGCCTCGCTATTTGGATATCCTTGGGCATGATCTTAACCCTAAAGGCGTGAATTGCGCACAGATTCGTATCCTTGAAAAACCTGACCACATACATCTCCGCCGCCTCCTTCAACACGGCCACAATATTTCAGGGGCTCGGTGCTCTTCTGGTACTTCCTGATCTCCCTTAGCGCTACCGTCCCCAGCCTGAACCTGTGAGGCTTCTTCACCCCCTACCGTCGCCGGCATCGACTTCCTCGCTGCCTTTGTCACCAGCTTCTTTTGCGGGCGTTTCCTATGGTGGATTTCCTCGCCATTTGCTCCTCGCCATCTCTGGTTGGGTATGTGGGTCTAGTATAGTAGAGAGAGAAGATTGAATTGTTGAGAGAGAGGTATAATTTTAAAAGTTTGCACGGAGAGAAGGTTGAATTGTTGAGGTTTAATGATGAATTTGAAGGAGGATAAATAAGTCATTTAACCGGTGGGAGTTTTGGCAGGATCAAAATGGATTTTGGCATTATCAGTACTCTATTAGAAAACATCATCATTATATAATTCACATCAACTTTTACCTCCACTTTCCCTACTTACCCTCTTTGGAGACATCATCTTACATTTTTACTCACTAATGCTTTGTTCTCTTTGCAACTTAAATAGATTTTTTTTAAAAATTCCTCCTAGATTCCCCCTACTTTTAACATTTCTTTATCTATTTCTCTCCACTTATTATCCCTATTACTTTTCAAAAAAAATTTCAAATTTCAATCCAAAAAAACATAACTTTTCAAAATGGAATTTACTTTTAGGGGCAAAATGGAAAATATACCAACTTTACCCACGTAATTTACAAAATGGACACTGATTAAGAGACAACTCAAAATGAAATACTAGACTTTAAAAAGGGGACAGAGGGAGTATAAGATTTGGTGAATTTTATGCATTTTGTGATTAGTTTTGAAAAAATCACTCTTAAGGGAAAAAAGAAGCCAATAAATACAAAGAAAAAGAAAGAATAAAAGTAAACCTGAGGGGTTAGTCTAGTGGGTAAAATTTGAGACTTAGGGTTTGCTTCTTCCAAGGTATCAAACTCGAAACCTCACAAATGCTATTAATTTTTTTTTGTGGTTGGTCCATATAGGGTGGTAGAATTAGCCCTCCATGATTAGTTGAAGTGCGCGTACGATGATATGGACACTTGAGTTATAAAAAAAAAGAAGTTAGCCGTGGATTTGCAACAACAAAAAGTAAAGGTGAACAAATAAGGGCAAAATTGGCATTTACGTAATTTAAATAGTACATCTGACATTTAGGGTACAGATGGGCTTTTAGTTCCTGTCCAACTTTCTTTCTTTTGTGACATGTGGATTTATATTATAAAATAATAGGATTATTATCAACCCAATGGGTTGATTATAGAGGGACCGTTTTAATAAAATTTATATTTTTAGAATCAATTTCTGACCCATATTATTTCGGACAAAAATATCCTTGGCTCTGTGAACTGGACTGCCAATTCTCATAATCAGTTCTATGAGAACTGTGTGAAATCGCTATGTGAACTGAAAAATACATAATTCAAATAATCTCACCACACACTAAAATACACAGTTCTTATAGAAAATACATAGTTCTCATAAAAAAATACACAGTTCTCATACACAATTATCATGGAAAATAACAGTTCTCATAAAAAAAAATACAGTTTTCATAGAAAAAACAGAGTTCTCATAGACAATTCTCATGTGAAATGCCTATGAGAACTGAAAAATACACAGTTCAAATAGCCCACCACACACTAAAATCCACAGTTCTCATAGAAAATACATAATTCTCATAGAAAAAATACACAGTTCTCATAGAAAATACATAATTCTTATAGAAAAAATACACGATTCTCGTAGACAATCATCATAAATAATAACAATTTTCATAAAAAAATCCCAGTTCTCATAGAAAATATACAGTTCTTATATAAAATAAAGTTCTCATAGGGAGTTTTCACAGAAAATACACAGATTTCATAGAAAATACACAGTTTTCATAAACAGTTCCCATAGACAATTATCATGGACAATAACAATTCTCATAAAAAAATACAGTTTTCATAGAAAAGATAGTTCTCATAGACAATCATCATGGACAATAACAGTTCTCATAGACACTTCTCATAGAAAATATATAATTTTTATATAAAATAACAGTTCTCATAGGGAGTTTTTACAGAAAATACACAATTTTCATAGAAAATATACAGTTCTCATAAAAAATACACAATACACAGTTCTTATAGAAAAATACACAATTCTCATAGAAAATACACGATTCTCATAGATAATTTTTATGAACAATACACAATTTCAAGATATCGGATAAAACGAAGATTTAGTAGAAGATTGGGATTGAAGTGTAAAGACCTTTACAAGAGAAAATAACCTACTGACATTGGAAATCAGAAGGGTTTTTGGGGCAACGAAGGAATGAGCTTTACGAGGCAGCACGCACATATCACGTAATCAGTGCTCGGGGAGTCTGACCCCGATGTCCGGCATCTTCGGCCTGGATCGGTTCGGCATCTGCGCCATGGATCGGTCCCCCTTCACACAGTCTCACCACTCGTCGCGTGAATCGACTGCCGCTAGTGGAGGAACCTGCTTCCGTCGCTGTCGCCATGCTGGAGGTGGCTGTCCTGTCGGAGAATCGCACTGATCAGCCATGTTTGGAGCTACGTCCGCCACGGATGGCTGTTTTCTGGCGTTCGTCGAAGTGGACGTAGCAGGACTGGTCGAGGTCAACGACAAAAGATCAGTCGGAGGAGAGAGAAGGATTTGATGACGTCGGGGATGTCGTGGATGTTTGCGATTATTGGTTTTGTGGTGGTAGATGTCGTGGTTGAAACAGGGAAAGGTGGGCGTTGTAGAGAGAGAAAGAGATTGGCATCCGTGGGAATATCGGCGTCGGAGGGTGAGGTAGCGCTCTGGAGGTACCTCTGGTTTTGATGAAGAGATGTTATATACACTATCATTCATCCACTATATCATTCACTATTTTTTTGTAGGGCTCATCCCGGGTCTCAAAAAAATACAGAAAAATATTCATAAATTTTAGAATAACATTTTAATCAGTAAGAATTATTTTTTGATTTGTAGGGGCGAAATTGCTCAACTACACAATTTCGCCCATACGAATCAAAAAATAATATTTACCGATATTTGTTGGAGCTGATTTTTACAGGGCCCCATAGTATATCCTTTTAAAATTTATGAACATTTTTCTGTATTTTTTGGAAACTCAAGGTGGACCTTACAAAATATATAGTGGACGATGTAGTGGTTAGATGTAGTGTATTTAGACTTATTGTTTTGAAAGAGTGTGGTTGGATTGAGGGTGTAAAAGTCAGGACGCAAATAACTGAGCCTGTGCAAGTTTGGAAAAATATTTCAGGGTTGGGTTCAAACCAAACCTAAAAAACAGTGGCGGCTTCTAATTTTCTATAAAATAAACCATACAAATTGATAAATGACCCAAAAAGTTTCGTAAATTCGTAAATGTTTGTTGTAATGATGAATTTCATGTCGGGTCGAGTCAGGTGAAATAGGAGATCTTTTTTTCACTCAACCGGCCAAGTGGTCCAGCATGCTAACGGATTTGAATTTATTTTCTCTAATTGGCACCTCTATGTGTCAATTATAATATATACTTCAATGTTTGACATACCTTCAACTTTTTGACTTTCCTTTCAAATAGAACCCGACAAAAAAACCCGTTTCAACTTGATGTGCAAGCAAGGGAGGAGTTCTGTCGGGTCGGACTTTAATTTTAATGTTTGGGTACGTTGTGAGTCTTGTGACCTTTGTTGGCAAATCCTTAGCCCAACCCAAGCTTTTATCCTTTGGATCAGAACCCAAGTTCGTAGATTTTTCATTTTTTTTCTTTTGTTGAAATCAAAATAGAAGTATAGTTATGGTACTCCATCACCTCCATCAGGCAATATTGTCCCATCACACCATACCATTGTCTGTAGGGACTCTACCATACTTATGTCGGGGCCAAAACTAAAATCCCACCAAGTTCGTAGATAATGTGTGGGATTAACTCTCCTCTCTCTGCGGACCCGATAGAGCTTCCGTTTGAGAGGCCCATTAATCTCTTCCTTGTTTCTTTCCTATCTGGGTCAATAGGACCAGTCCAAAGACTTCCGAATATATGGCCCATTTGTTTGGTCCGCCGAACTCATCGTTTCGGTTATTTTGGGCTTTTTCTCGTTATTGTCACTGACTACAGCTGATGTTAGGTGAAATCCTCTGTTTCTGTAGTTTAGGCTGTGCTAATTGCCACAAAAATTCTAGAGCAAGTATATGTTCGTTTGGATGTTTAGTTTAGTTTTTGTTTTATTTTTCAATCATTATCTTACTTTTTTTTTCAATCATTACTCTATTTTTTCAATTATTACTTTCACATCTCTCTCTATCTCTCTCAAATCATTACCCCTATTTTCAATCATTACTCTATTTCTCTCTCCACCCATTACCAAAACTAAACTAAACTAAACTCTCAACCAAACAAAGCCAGTCTAGTAGCTTTTAGGGTTTGTTTGGAACTCGAGAAAAGAAGGAAAGAGAAGAAAACTTATCTTGGATATTTTTGTGGGCTTTCTCTTGGATATTTCTAAAAATATTTGGGTAAAAGTCATTTTTTTTTACGTTTTCGATTCCTTTCGTCAAGACAAATTGATAGGGGTAAAAAGTTTGTCGCAAAACAAACTAACGCGATTTTTTTTAAATAAAGACAAAACGAAAATAACACAAAAATTTCTTAACGGAACTTAACCTAATACTTGTAGAAAAGTACATGATGCATGCGCTCATAAGTTTCCCGTTGTAATTGCAAAAATTTTGTTCATTTTTCTAACTGAATGGGTTCTAAAGGTAACCACAATGCTATTATGCAATGTAAATGTCAACAATGACATCATTAAAATTGGATAACCAAAATTTGTATATCATCTTTTTAAACTATAAAAAACTAAAAATTGTGAACAGTAGAAAATAGTTTTAAAACTAATAAAAACTACTTATTAACTAAAAATAGAAAATAGACTCTGAAACTTTTTTTTGAAAAACAATTTTTTAGTAAAATATTTTTTTTGAAAATATTGTTCGAAAAGAAAGAGAGAGAAAAAGAGAAGAGAGATACAATATTTTTGTATAATGATTAGTGTATTTGAAATATAAATTTGGTTATTGTTAAAAAATTGCTAGTTTTGGTTATCCAAAGCCCAAAATTTGATTATTTCTAAGTTTTTGTTAAGTTTGATTATAGTATTGTGAGTCATATTTTGTACCAACATTGTTAACTTTAAAAACCTTTTACTTTTGATTATATAACATTGTAGATACTCTAAGTGATACTATTATGAAAGCGCTAGCACCTTCATTTCAATCCAATCATACCAAAAGAAGTCCATTAATGTCATAATTCAAGTCCAAACCATAGTCACATAATTTTTCAAAATGTTCTGCACTCCTGATCTCAATTCTTATACTGCGCTTACGCTCTCAATCATTGTGCGTGCTCTCTCTGTCATTGGATATATATTCTAAACAAGTAGGTGAGCACCTTATGGTCCTTATCTGTCACCATGTTTAGCAAACATTAATTCGAAAATGGTACATATAACTTTATTAGCTGGATGTGATAATGTCAGATTGATGCATGAGTCTGCTTGTCTACATCAACACAATTGCTATAAAAACATGTCGGAAAATTGCACATGTTAGAACATCCGCATGTTAGTCTAAGGTAAATTTTGAACCAAATTACACTTGAAAACTTGTTTTTCTATTTTAGCAAGTCGTCTTTTTAAATGCACTGCACATCAGACTCTTTATTCTAACTCTATTCCATTATAATACTCATTTTTTATGCTACAATTATTTTTGCATTTTTTGTTTGATTGTATATTTCATTATTTTAATCCTCTATTCCTTACTGTATTATAGGAGATCAAATGAAACTTTAAAATTTTATCAAATATTTACTTTTTAAAATTCTGAAATAATCTATTAAATCAATTTTAGCCGTCTAATGGTGAGCATCAATTAGTAATAATAGTCCCACGGGCCGCAATAGCCAAGTAGATATGAGAAAGCCAATAAGACCTTAACCTCCATGAGGTTACATGTTCAAATCTCAAGGAAACTAAATGTTTTCGATTGACCATCAACCATGGGGTCACTAGTGAGGTTTGTTCGATCATTAATTTTATAGTCCCGATATTAATTGAGGCGTGCATAAGTTGGCCCGATGTCAGGTTGTAAAACGATCATTAACTTTAGGATCCTGAAATTAATCGAGGTGTGTGCAAATTAGCCCGACATCGGACTGTAAAATAAATTGATGAGTAATAATGCATTCACACTTGCATAGTTACCGGACATATAATCATATAAACCCTTGCACCGAATAGAAGAATAATAGTAAAAGACTAACAAGTGGGTCCAAACTCACAGTTTAAATAATAGTAAAATATTGTGGAGTTGATGAACAGTACATCGCTAGGAGACACGAGCACATGTATCAAAGTTACATAATTTGTAGAATAGCGAGGTAAGAAATGAGTTTTGATGCTTATTATAGTTTCAAAAGGGATGTGGCGAGAGCAATGTGGACTTTTTCTCTGATAAGCTAAGAATCCATGTTTGAACTGCAGAGAAACCTGTTCGTAATTTGCGTCCTATACCTGTGAATCTTAACAACAATTCCTTTTCCTATTGGGTCTTTTATTTTTTATTTTGGAGAGACACTTCCCACTAGTTTTTTTTTTTTAAAAGTTGTCCTAAAATTCTGGGAAGTTATGGAATCATTTGATTCCCGGATTTCTGTCCATCTAGAGTTGAAGTTGAGCCCCATCTTAATAGTATCTATGGGGTCCTTTTTCCAACCAGTATACTGTTTTTCATTGAAGCCCATCATTCGGAGAGAGAGAGAGAGATGGGCCACACGGTAGTAATGGTGATTGGTGATGATGAAATCATGAAAATGATGAATTGTCATGAATTGCAGCAAAGAGTGAGAGCTAGCCATTCCCTTAGCTTTTGGAAAAAACTCTAATCTCTTTGCACAAATTAACATGCATGTCGACAAGAATGTGGCCCCTAAATATCATAGCATTGATACTATTCCTCGTGTCTAGCTAATAATAATGGGTACTGGGACTGAAGCTTTTTATTTCCAACAATTTGTTTTTCCTTCCGGTAGATCCTGTTCCGCTAAGGTAGTTATTTTTTAAGTATTTATTTTTTATTTTACGAAATATATCATTTTTTAAAAATTACATCATCTTGAATTTAAAAAATAAGCATTTTAGTGAGTGAAACACACTCTAAATCTTGAGCCAATTCTCTCATTTGAACACTCCTCCTCTCTTGAGGGGAAAAAAAAGTGTTCATGATTATGTCATAGCCATGGGCAGGCTTTTATAATGGCTGCTATATATACATATAAAAGATTAATCATGCGGCATGCTCCTTATCTCCTCTTATTATAAGTAGCATTACTCTGTAATATTCTATAATTTCAACTCTATTGTGGTTACTATAATAAGCAGACGGGGCGGAGTCGGAATTTTGAGTTACGAAAGTCAAAAATTCTAATTAAAAATGAGAAAATTTTGTAAAGACCTTGAATGATTTATTTATAAATTAAGTCTTCATTAGAATTTTGTGAAGATGCTTCTGTCCTTTTGTATACACACAGGCAACACTTTGAAAAAGGTAAAAACATCATGTTGCGATTTCGAGTGCAATGCAATAGAAGTAGTTTCAATTTGAAGGGTGATTTTTGCGATTTTACGAGATGTTGTAGCCTTGTAGGGTATGCAATTGGAGTAACTTTAATGGAGTCAAATTTGAAAACTCTATTTCCACATTACAAGCACAAATGGAACTTAAAAAAAAATTAAGTGGAGTCAAGTGACCTCGTTTGTCCTCATATAGCTCTGCATTGCATTGACTATACCCATATATCTGTTTTAAAGTTGTCAAAAGGGCGGGTTTGGACTAAATTGGGTAAGTTATTAGTGGGTTGGGTCTTTAATGAGTCATTGACTCATTTAGACCTAATTAGTTATGAGCCCAATTATTCATACCCAACCCAACCCAACCCATTTGTTTGAAATCAAACCTGACCCGTCCATTAACCCAATTACATACTCTTTCCGTTCCAATTTACTTGTCCCAGTTCTATTCTAACTGGATAAAAAAAAAACTAGTTATATCTTTAAATTGATAATGAATTATATATTCAATATGAATCTTGTTTGATAGATCTCAATTTGTTCTATAATACAATGTTTTCAAAATCACCTAAAACATTATAAATTACAATATATAATTAATTGAAAAGTGGCACGAACTCCTAAAAGTGACAATTAAATTGAGATGGAGGAAGTATATATTAAAATTTAAAACGACTAAAATATTCATATACACTAAAATGACCATATTACCCTTATACATTTAAATGACCAATTTACCCTTGTGTACTAAAATTACCATAATACCTCTATATACTAAAATGACCAAATTACCCTTGTATACTAAAATTACTGAACCGAATGGAGATTCTGCTAAAATTTTAGCATCCAGTAAAAAATGATTTGAACGAATTGACTATTGACTAGATCAAAAAAAAAAAAAAAGAATTGACTATTGTCAACTCTAAAAGTTTTTTTCAAAAAAAAAAAAAAACTTTTTACAAATGAATCGAGTTGAGCAGCTCGTGGCTCAGCTTGACTCTTTAGTAGCTGAGGTGAGCTTAAGCACGCGTTTTTGGCTCGTTTACTAAACAAGGCTCGACACTCCAATGATCGGTTCAACTCGCAAAAGTTTGGCTCATTTGTATAGATTTGGCTCGTTTAAACTCGAACTCGAGTTTTAGGCTCATTTAATATTTGATTGGTGTGCTTTGACAGTGCTCGTCTCTCTCTCTCTCTCTCTCTCTCTCTCTCTCTCTTCCCTACTTGGAAGTTCCCATAGGGTCGTTGAAACATTGCTATGTTGTTTTCTGCTTCTTTTTTTTCTTTTTATAATCAAACTCAATACAAATACAAATTGTAAACAGCGTTACAGTAACAATATGCTTATATATTCAATGAATAAAAGCAAACTGTGACGCAATTACTGTTTTAGAAAACACTTTTGTTTCCGCCCATCAAATTGTAATCAAATTTTGCATTTATGCTAGCAGAATTATCTACATTCTCGAAATTGTGGAGGTAATTCCGACGGTAACGAGCTCGAATTCTATGTCGGAGTTGCCTCCGCCAATTTCCCTGTCGATGGCTATGATGAGTGGATTTGATTGTGATGACCTCAGTGGTGGAAGAATGAGATCATGAAGGGCTAATTTCAATTTGTATTGTGTTTTTTCTATTTTTTTTTTTTTGATGGGTCATATTCATGACTTATTGAGTCATTTAAGTGGACCCATTAAGACCCACTTAAGACCCGATTACTAACTGGGTTAAATGGGTTGGACCCATTCTGACTCAACTAATAAATGGGCTGGGTTGGGTCTATTTTTTGATGGATGAATTTGAGTTGATTAATAGGTTTGAGTTTAATTTACCACCCCTAAGTTTCACTATACTTACGGCTAGGCATAAATTTTGGTACATATTCGATGACAGAACTTTAGGTTAGGTTGAGACTTTGAATCTGCTGACGAGTTTGTAGAGATAAACAGTGAGGGGGAGGGAGCAAAAAAGAAGGGTAGGGACTTCTGCAAATTTTTTGACGATACACACTCTTTTTCTTTTTATTATTATTCCTATTTTATTGGCACATTTTTCTTTACACGTGAAAGGTAATACAGCAAATTCACATGAATAGAGATGCAAAAATTGCGGGTGGTAAGAAATGAGTAAGACTTCACCATTTATTTTCTTCTTCCCCCTAATTCATGTTCCAAACGCAGCATTTTAATATAGTTATTTTTGGTCTAACGAAAATATTGCATAATTAAGAATTACGAGTACAAAGAATGGCAGGATAAAAAAAAAAAAAAAAAAAAGTACAAAGAATGGGGTTAAGAAACACCCCTCATGTCTACCAAGTTGCCAACAGCTGCGGGCCTGCGGCTTAAGACAATTAGCTAGAAATAAACTGATAAACTAAACAAGAACAACAATGATTGTGTTCAGTTCTTAGTTTAGTTTAGTTTAATTTTAGTTTTATTTTTCAATCATTACCCTATTTTTTTCTCTAATTATTATTATATTTCTCCAATTACTATTACTTTTTCATCTCTTTCTATCTCTCCCAAATCATTACACATCTCTTCAATCATTATCCTATTTCTCTTTTCACTCATTACCAAAACTAAACTAAACTAAATTCCCAACCAAATAAAGCCAATGATCTTTGGCATCGATCTATAAGCAAGTCACGTGGTGCATTTGTTTCCTTCTCTCATAAATCATAATATGGCTAGCCGTCGGGTTGCTCAACACTTGGGGAGTAGGGACCTGCATTTTATTTTTCAGTCGAAGGGAAAAGATGAAACACTCTGTAACTTGCCTTCATGAAGGGACATGCGAGGGAAAAAGCAATTGAAAAGAGCTTTGTGGAGCATGAGTCATCTTTTTTGTACGTACCCTACTTTTTTCCATCACAAAATTCTACAAACATGGTCTTAATAATAAAGGATCGATGCTGGTTTTGGCGTTGCACTTTTGTACTTAGGTGCTCCACTTTTAACATGAAGTTACTAATTAAGTGGAGCGCCCTGCAAACAAAAGTAGAGCGCGAAAATCAATTTCTGTAATAAACCAACAAAGGAAGGCTTCATTAAAAGTGCCTTAAAAGTTAAACCAATGAAATACTCAAAGAAAGGTCTGTTTGTTTGACCGATATGAATATTAAATTGGACGTCTACATATCTAAGCCGATCGATCATATATTTCGTGCCTGATTAAAATGTTTACGTTATGAATTAAGCATGCCTTAGATATAGAAACCTCATAAAGTTTGAGATATATTATCATGAGGTCGTGGTTAATATGAATCCTACCATTATTTATTTGGTGAGAACATTTATGTAACGATATTTTTGATCCCTTCCTTATTAATCCCGTCGAACAAACGGTATATCATTGTTTCCTCACTGTTCCAGTATCTCTTTTAAGACTACTGTTCAATAATTTGAGGAAGAAAATTTTAATTCTTTTGGGATACTGTTCTGTTCCAATCATATTTACCTGAAATCAGGGATGGAGCCAGGGAGGGCCAGTAGGGGCGGTCGCCCCTGCAAGAAGAAAAAGAAACACTACTATTGTATGTAAAAAAAAATAAAAAAATTCCTATAAAAGTATATAGGCTCGCCCCAGCGTGGTGAAATTCCTGGCTCCGTCCCTGCCTGAAATGATAGTAGAAACATTTTCATCTCTGAGAATACATCTTGAGGTATGAAAAGATTGATGGTTCACGGGTTGGAAAACATATCAAAGAAGATTTGCAAGAATATATTTCAAATCAGACTTCAGCTTGGGGTATAGGCCCTGAATTTTTACAGAGCACCTTGCACCAAACATGCCATGAAAAAACAGATAAAATTTGTCACTGATCAGCTATATATTGTCATGATATATTCAGCTATATATCGTCATCCTCACTTGTTTTCCGATAGTTTTTGCCCCCACTTCTCCTCACAGTTTTATGGTAAATTCATCTTCACGGGCCGTTTGTTGGCTCGATGAGTTTTAGGTGGATGTAACATTCTAGGAATATAACAGAAGGGGAGATATGATAGATGGGGGTATGAGGGATGGATGGGTTGTTATGAGTATGACTAGTCTGGGGATATAGCATCTACCGTTCATATCCCCTCTCAAATGGGGTGTATCTAAGGCTTTTAATAAGCCGACTTGGATTCTGTATTTCACCTTTTGATTTCTTTAATCTGAGAATTTACTACTCCTACTAGGCACATTTACGCATTTTTTTTTTCAATTCGATTTATCACCTCTGTTGATGTTTAATTAGTATTTGATTTAGTCATCCCCCACAAAGTATAGCACACATTGAGCATTGAGTTCAAACAGAGCTTAAAAAATCGATGACCCTTAAATGAGCTCAAGTGGTTTTAGCAAATATCCAACTCCACTAGCTAGTTATTTTTGTTTATTTGGATTTTTATTTTCTACCCTCTTATATTCATTTTTTTTTAGAGGGGCAAAAGAATAATTCTACTTGACCACTGACCTAGGAAATTGTTGGCTAGAGAGGGCAAGATGGACCCTTTAAAAACATATACACAAATCCAAACTCCCGAGATAAGAGCCAACCCTACATACACATGTCCAAAATCCTTACCCATCCTTCGAACGGGCTCGATGTCGAGGGTCTGGCCCAAGAGCCTCATTCGTTCCCACATTTTCCACTTCCGATCATTGTAGAAAGGACAAACGAGCCAGAAGGGATAAGAGAAACAGACAAAAGCTACAAAAATCCAAATGCAAGCCATTTCCTTCCATCAATCAATTGTGTATCTTGGGCTCCTTCGTTGCTTCAAGATTTGTTTACAGGGAAAACTTTTGCCAGTGGCGGGGCCTTTAGTGTTGAGTCTGACTACTCACACAGATTCCATGTGCACAATGTGTGGGGCCCACTAAGAGTCCCACACAAATGATCCGAGCAATTCATTAAATTTAAAATACTTTTTCAAGAGCTCTCGCTAGAAATCAGTTCAATCCGGTATTTATTGGTGTTCGATCCATACATCTAAATTTTCTTCCGGTGACTATAGGTGTTTCAAATTTAACGAACGGCTTGAATTGTTTGTGTGAGATCCTTAGTGGGCCCCACACAGTGATATGTGCGCAATCTGTGCACAAAAAATCTATATGAGTGGACTCTCTGTTTAGTTTTCTTTCCCTTGGGTAGACTCTCCGAGGGTTTGTTGACCGTCACCGGGGATTTCGTTTTTAAAGGGAACCATGCAAAAAACTCAACTCAAGAGAAAGTGTTTGGTCTACAAATTCAAGTCTTTGAGTCGAGAATTATTAGCAAAAAAATAAAGTTTTAAACCAAGCACGTACGGATATCTAAATAAATTGAATTTTTTATGGTCTCCTAATAAACGAATCTGCATCATAAAATGAACGGTTTTGATCCTGAAAATATGACACCCGCCGCAAAATACTACACCTACACGCCTTCAATATTTGATTGACCAAACCAAACAAAGTATAATTTGATTTCAATATTTAAAGATTAAAAAAAAGGTACTGGAAACATTAAAGAAGGAAGCGTAAGTTACATTAAGGCTCCGTTTGTTTCGATGTAAAATGTTTTACCATGTAAAATACTCCCTCCGTCCCATAATATTTGTCCGGTCCGCAAAACGGAGACTACAAAATAATGCATTTTTTTCAAAAAAAAATTCAAATTTTTTTCACAAGTTAAAAGAACTTGTCGAGATCTAGGAAGTTGTTGAATTTTTTCCCAACTTTTCTTACAAAAATAGTATTATTTTTACGTCTCCGTTTTGCGGACCGGACAAATATTATGGGACGGAGGGAGTATTTTTTTAGAAAATAAATTTCAAACTTTTATTTTTTAGTGTTTGGGTTGGCAATTGAAAATATTTTTCAGAAATTAACAAAATAGAGTAGAGAGATGGGGGGCTTAAACGGTAGAGAGATATGAGAATATTGGATTTGAACATAGCTCAGGAATAACGATTGAGGAAACTGAGCAGTGAAAATTGCAGTAGAAGGCAGAGGGTTCATTTTGGAAAATAACTTGCGGAAGATTGAAGAGTAGGTCATTTTCATCCAATTAATGAAAAGTATTTTATATGTAAAATGTTTTCCTTATTTTTTTACACAACCAAACACCGAAAATAGGTAAAATATTTTACCGAAAAATATTTCACGCCCAAACAAACGGAGCCTAAACATCGCAATGGTTTCAGGAGAAATCTGATGAATAATTTGTAAAGTAAGGGTGTGTTTACATCCTAAAATATACTACCCAATGAGAAAAATACACGTGTCAACGGAAAGCGTGGTGACCAATCAGAACATGTCTTAATTGGACCCGAGATGCAGAGGATTACGGAGTTTAATGATGACGTTATTTTAGTACTAAACGGTATCGTTTTGATTGGAACCGACGACGTTTTGTTATTTAACACAGATGATCTTAAAGCATGATGGAATTTAACCGTTGATTTGGAATCATCGAACGGTGCCACTGCTACTTTGATTTATAACGAAAGTTAGACGTGATTGCAGGGAATCATTTGGGTCAATCATATGACAATAACCCACGTTGCATAAAAGCAGGATTATCACAATCCATGAAGAGGCCACGAACCCCATTTTCAAGCATCAAGAAAGAGAGACCACAACAGTATCGAAGTAACCGTTCGAAGACCCCTTTAATCGTTTTAAGGGGGAAATGGGCAGTTCAAGCAGGACGTGGAGATTAACGTGGGAAGTGGAGATCGAAGGCATGCCCATCGTCTATAAATAGGAGAAGCAAGTGAAGAGAGAAACCCCCACAAAAATTCATATCATCTGACAATTCATACAACATGATTGCTCAGAGATTTATCGTAAATTAGTATTTAGATTAGTTTAGAATAGGATCTTTTGTAAGTTGAAGACTTATTTGCATGTAAGATTACTTTCGATTAAATTCAAGTTCTCTTATTTTCCCTTAAGTTTTTTCTTACCAAAGAATAGTCGTTTGTAAGTTCACTTTCGATTAAATTCAGTGTGCTTATATTTCTGCATTATTCTTGATAGAATCTTAAGAGTGTTTGTATACAAACGTACCTTTGATTAAATTCAGGTTTGTTTGTGTTCAATCATCTTTTCTAATTCGAAGCGCGTCAATCTTTTATTTGGTTGATACCTTAAGGAAAAATCCTCTTAGTTGAGGTAATTGAACGGATAACACAGTTGCCTGATTGCAAATTAGTTGTTTCAAATCAATTTGAAAAGAGTAATTTCTTTTCTGAAGTTATTTCTTTTCTGGCACGCCCGCACACAATCATTTGCCATTTGATTGAGCTAATTCAGCCCAAACAATTTTTGGCACGCTCGGTGGGACTCGAAGGTGTCAAAATGCTAAGGCTTCGAAAGCAAATAGGGACACCCATTGGTGACTTAGTACCAGAGGAACAGGCTGTGCCAGAACAGGCTGTAGAACCAGGTACACCTATTAATCCTGTTTTTCCTCAATTGGCTTTGGGAATAGAAGAGCCCTTTTGTGAAGAGCCTTCTTATGAAGTACCTCCCAGTGAAGTGCCTCTGAATTTTCAGGAGGGACAAGCCAGTGGAAAAAACCATGATAAGGAGGAAATGTTTAGAGAAATGATGATAGCTTTTAGAGAGATGGCTCAAACCCAAAGTGCCATAATCAAAAGCATAAGAAGTAGGTTCCCTAACCCAGAACCAGTGAGAAATAGTTCAGGGAATATTGTGCTAGATAATCATGCTAACTCAAGCACTTACCAAAGTCCCTTCGAAGGAAGGCTTGGAGAGGATACGGGTAAAGGAAAGGTGAGGTCTAGGACAGGTAAGGAAAAGATGTACTCAAAGGAAATACCACAATCTTGGTATGAGCCAGTAAAGCCTACAAAATCTGTTTGGGAACCTCCAAAACAAGCCCATGGTATTACTATTGGGGTTCCCAGAAATGCTAGAGATAGACAAAGTGTCATCGAACCCACACTTGGGGGATGGGAAGATGACACAGAGTTAGAACGAGGTTATAGACCCGAGAAAAGAAGTGATAACCCACAACATTCACGACAAAAATTTTCAACTACCAAAAATCCCATGACAACAGCTTATGGAAGCTATAGGCCTGCTCAAGTCAATGCTGCAGTTGGCCAAATGCAACAGCCTTGGCATGGGAAATCTCCCAAAGAAAACCAAGGGGATCTTAACACGATAAGGGAAGTTCATGAAGATGATTTTGTAGAACCAGAACCACCCATAGAAAATCAGGAACAAAATTTCCTCGTAGGTAACCCAGTACTGAGAGACCAAGTTCTGGGTCTCATACAAGAAATTTGTGGACCTCGAACTCGGGGGGTACAACCTCAGATCTATAGAAAACCATATCCAGAATGGGTAGACACAACATTTCAGATTCCTAGAAAATTTAAAATCCCAGATTTTACTCAGTTCTACGGAGATGGTAGACAGTCCTCTATAGAACACATTGCTAGGTTTTCTGCCTAGTGTAAGAACTTGGCTCAAAATGGCTTCATGAAGTTGAAGCTATTTCCAAATTCCTTATTTGAGTCAGCTTTTGCATGGTACACCAATTTGCCACCAGGCTCTATAACTAATTGGTTTCAAATGGAAGAGGCATTCCATGCACAGTTCTTTAATGCTGAGCCTGAAGTCTCTATGGCAGACTTAGTTAGGCTAAGGCAGAAACCAGATGAAAAAGTAGCAGATTTTATATCTAGATTCAAAAGGGCTAAAACCAAGTGCAAACTCCATCTGCCAGAAGTAGAGTTTGTGAGACTAGCACAAGATGGTTTAGAAAGAGAGCTTCGAAAAAGGTTTATTCTACAGAGTTTAGGGACTTTGCAAACTTAACTTATAAAGTTGCTAGATATGAATCACTGCTAGAGGAGGATATGGACAGGCATAATTCCTCTTACCCAACATACTATAGAGATCCCAATTATGAGATAGATGCAGCAGAAATTATAGAACACGATCCTTGTGTTTATGAGCCCTTGATTCAAAAGAGTGTTTCTCTAGGGCAGAAGTTCAAGCAGAAAGAAATCACTAAAGTGTACTCTTTCGATATATCTAAAGCTGATGAAATCTTTGACTTTTTGTTAAGAAAGAAAATCATTAAGCTACCTTCGAATATGAAGTTGCCAACAGCAGAAGAGAAGAATGGAAAGACTTATTGCAAATGGCATGATTCTTGGTCTCATTCGACTAAGTCTTGTAATGTTTTTCGTGACAGGATTCAAGAACAAATCAAGAAAGGAAGAATCAAATTCCCTGAAAAGGCTATGGGGATAGATGCAGTGCCTTTTCCAAAGGTGGAAGAAGTTAACACCAACGTACCCACTTCACTGGTTTGAACTGCCAAGATGTATTGGCAAGACAAGGAGGCGCCAGTTAACATGAATGCCATCCAGTATGGAAGAGGTAGGCCATATGCTCGCCATCTTCGAGGCACAGGGATAAGGCAAAATAATTATAGGCAAACTAACACAGGTTTGCCTCCACATAAGTTCTCAGGTAATAGCCATTTACCCATGTTAGAAGCTTCATTTTTGGAATGCTTATGTGTGGGATGCAGAGCCAATTATCTGGTTTTTAAGGACATGGATAGAAAGGGCGTGAGTTTCTTCCCTAAGGAGATGGGAATGAAAAGAATGGCTCCAGCACAAGTAAAGCCAAGTGACAGTAAGCCCTGGTTAGCATCGAAGAGAGATGTGCCTACCAGTCTTATCCCACCTATCCACAGGAGAGAGCTACCACCTTCGAAGAAAGCCAATATTGGTCAGACATCAGAGGCCCAAGAAGACGCCAAACAAGAGGAATTCACTTTGGTGAAAGGAGTTCCTGATTGGTTTCTAAAGCAAGTCAAGCCTGACTTGTTCCAAGGGTACAAAAATTCAAACAGGAGTGAGAATAGAACTTTTAAACCGCCAAGTTTAAACTCTGGAAATTGGTTGTCGATCCGGGATCCCAAGTCCAAAATACCACAGATGGTTCCATTGCTTTCGAGAACACAGAAAAGAAAGCTCCAGAGAAAGTATACGCTTTTTCAGTCAGGAGAGTCCTCGACTGGGAAAGAATCAGGAAGGGGAGCAAGGCCCAATCCAAGGTTTGACAGAGCTAAGAGGGACCCAGAAGAGCTTCGAATCCAGTATCAAGAAAGAGAGATTTTGAAGAAAGTAGCCTCTGCCATGCTCGAAGAAGACCTTGACCCACCTTCTCCTAATTCATTGGCTAGTTATCAATCTGGTTTGCTCGAAGCCATGTTGGTGGAATAAGAAGGGGTAGAAGGAAGCTTTTCCCCTATGGAGGTATCAATGCAAGAAGTTGAAAGAGAGGATGCCAAGGAAACCGAAGCAGTCAAATCAGTCAAGGAAGTGGCCACAATCCAATTTGGTGGCCAACCAGAAGTACAAGTTAATATGGTGTACCCATGCTCTAAGATTTCTTCAAGAATGGTCAGACATCCAAGGGCCAAAGTGATGCTTGGTCGAACTTGGGCAGGCCAGATAATTCTGAAGAAGCACATAGTGATGGGGAACTAAATATCATATGTAATGATGATGACTTGGAAGAGATGGCTCAGATCGAGATGGACGAAAGTCTGGTATGTGAAATTGAGCAGAATCAAGAAAGTTTGGAGGTAAGCTCAAAAGAAAGTGCTTGTTTCTTTCCAGAGTCCATGTCTGACATCGAATACCCCCGGTAATAGATTTGAATTATGTGGAAATTTCATATCCATTTAAATTACTTACTAACGCAATGAGACAACATTTACGTCCATTATATATTACTGCATATTTTGATAGAATCCCACTTAACAGAATCCTGGTGGATAATGGGGCTGCAGTGAATATTTTGCATTTCCAAACTTTGAAAAAGTTAGGAAAAGAAAAAGCAAAATTGATTCCAAACAGCACATCCATTGCAGGATTTACTGGGGAAAGCCAGCATGCCAGGGGAATCATCTCCATTAGATTGGCAGTAGGTGGAATAGAAACGGACACTGCTTTCTTTGTAGTTGACACGTATGCTAAATATAATGCTTTATTGGGAAGAGATTGGATTCATGTTAATGGATGTATTCCTTCCTCTATGCACCAGGAATTAATGATTGTTAAGTATGATAAAGGCAAAGAAGTGGGTATAGAGGGAGTCAAAGTTGATCCTCATCCCTTTAGTGCCACGGCAAATTCTGCTGAAGCAGAAATGTACAAATCAGATGTAGTTCCTTTGAGCGAACTACTCCAAGCCGCCACTTACCCAACCAATGAGCTGGAACTGGGAGAATTGGCAGAGCTGAAATCAAAGCTGAAACAAACTGTTGATTATGAATCAGACACCCCAAAGGACGATGCTGGTTGGATGTGAATCCAAGGAAGAGGCAGAAGAAGAGGCCAACCCATTGACTTTAGTAAGGTATGTCGCTCTAGGGATCGAACAGAAGATTCAAGAGGATAACATATGGGAAGACGTTATGCAGGATAACAAGCCTTATAAGGAGGAAGCTCAGTCAACGTCTCAAGAACAGATTGAAGCTCAAGACCTATTGGAGGAAGTGAGATTGGGAGATGAACATAACCCCAATCCTGTGTTCATTAATAAACAACTTGAACCAGATATGAAAGCTGGATTAATAGCACTATTGAGAGCAAATAAAGAATGTTTTGCATGGAGTTATAAGGAATTGCTTGGATTGGACAGGGAATTGGTGGAGCATAGGTTACCTATCAAGCCACAGTTCAAACCTGTGAAACAGCCAACCAGGAAGATGAGTCCAAAAACCATTGCAGGTGTCAAGAAGGAGATGCAGAGGCTTCTAGACACAGGTTTTATTAGAACAGCCAGGTATGTCGAATGGCTATCTAATATAGTTCCAGTCCCTAAAAAGAATGGGAGTATCAGGATCTGTGTTGACTTTCGAAACCTAAATACTGCAACCCCTAAGGATGAATATCCAATGCCTAATGTGGACACACTTGTGGACAGTTCAGCTGGACACAAGATATTGTCCATCTTAGATGGACATTCAGGGTACAATCAAATCTGCATAGCAGAAGAGGATGTGCATAAAACAACATTTGCTTGCCCTGGAAACATTGGCATTTTTGCATGGGTCAAAATGCCATTTAGGCTGAAAAATGCTGGGGCCACATATCAGAGGGTTATGAACACTATTTTTCATAATATACTGGGAAGTTTTCTGGAGTGTTACATAGATGATATTATTGTGAAGTCAAATTCTGATAAGGATCATCTACAACACTTAGAAAGAGCATTTCAACAAATGAAACACTATCAGTTGAAGTTAAATCCAGAAAAGTGTGCTTTTGGAGTATCAGCTGGGAAGTTTCTGGGATATTTAGTCCACAACAAAGGAATACAAGTTGACCAGAATAAAGCTAAGGCCATTATTGAGGCCAAACCACCTTCTACCAAGAAGGAATTGCAAAGGTTTCTTGGTCAGTTAAATTTTCTTCGAAGATTTATATCTAATACTGCAGGAAAAACTAAAATTTTCTCTTCTTTGTTAAAACTGAAGGAAGGAGAAGAATTCAAGTGGTCCAAGGAGCACGATGAAGCCTTCGAAGCCATCAAAAGATACTTAGCCAACCCTCCCGTGTTGGCACCTCCCATTAAAGGAAAGCCAATGAAGTTGTATCTAGCTGTAACACAAGACTCAATAGGAGTACTGTTGGCTCAAGACAACGAAGATGGCAAGGAAAGAGCAGTTTATTATCTTAGTAGGTTTTTAAACTCATGTGAATGCAAGTATGCTGCAGTAGAGAAATTATGTTTAGCTTTATTTTATACTTCCAAGAAACTCAGGCATTATATGTTGCCTAGAGTAACCTATGTTATTTCTCAAACTGATGTAATTAAGCACATGCTTTCGAAGCCAGTGCTTAGTGGGAAGATTGGGAAATGAATTGTGTCTTTAATTGAGTTTTGTCTTGAATATGTACCCCAAAAATCAGTAAAAGGCCAAGCATTGGCCAACTTTTTAGCTGATCATCCAAATGAGCATGAGCCACCAAGAACACTGGAGGCCAATATGGTTGAAATCAAGCCATGGAAATTATGGTTTGATGGATCAAGAACTGTCCAGATAGCTGGAGTAGGCATAATTCTAGAATCCCCCCAAGGTATGAAAACCAAATATAGTTTTCGACTCAGTGAGGGACAATACTCCAACAACCAAGCAGAATACGAAGCATTGATCATAGGGTTAGAGATTTTACTCAAATTAAGAGTTAGTGCTGCTGAAATCTTTGGAGACTCACAGTTGGTAATTAACCAACTAAATGGCCAGTTCAAATGCACCAGTCCAGCATTAGCAATTTATTATCAGCATGCAAAAAAGTTGATGGAGCAATTCTATATGCTTACTTTGACTTATATTCCTAGATTCTTCAATGAAGAAGTTGATGAAATAGCTCAAAGGGCTTCTGGTTATAAAGTTTTGTCAGAAAATGAAAGGGAGTTTTGTCAATTAATTTTGAGAAAATCCCTACCTATGTTAAATAATAGGTTAATTGGTTTCGAAGTGTTAGCAATTGATGTTCCTACTAATCAAAATGCTGATTGGAAACGACCATTGATTGATTATTTGACTAAACCAGATGGCATTGCAGACAAAGTAACCAAATTGAGAGCAATAAATTACATCATGTACAACAACGAGCTATTTAAAAGAGGGATGGATGGCCTTCTTTTAAAATGTTTAAGTAAGGTAAGCGCATTCAAAGTAATGGCTGAAGTCCATGAAGGAATATGTGGAGCACATCAAGCTGGCATAAAAATGAGGTGGTTAATAAGGAGGTATGGGTATTATTGGCCTACCATCCTTAAAGATTGCATAGATGATGCAAAGGGATGTCAAGCTTGTCAAAAAACAGGCCCACTTAAACATTTGCCAGTCACGGATTTGCAATGCGTAATAAAACCATGGCTTTTTAGAGGATGGGCTATGGACATGATTGGCATGATTTATCCTCCTTAATTGGAAAAACATACATTTATCCTAGTGGCTACTGATTACTTCACGAAATGGGTGGAAGCCCAAGCTTATCAGGAGGTAAATCAAACCCACGTCATCGATTTCATAAAGGGAATCATGTACAGATTTGGAAGCCCTCAAACGATAACAGTGGATAATGGTTCTATATTCGAAGGAAAACTAGTAAAGAATTTTGCAACGAACCACGGAATTTCATTAATATATACTAGTACTTATTATGCTCAGTCTAATGGTCAGGCAGAATCAACTAACAAGATCATAAAAAAGGGGATCCAAAGAATGGTGGATCAAAACCCAGAAATTTGGCATGATCTGTTACTGGACACATTATGGGCATATAGGAATTCGAAAAGGACTAGTACAGGTACTACTCCATTCGCATTAACTTATGGACATGATGCCGTGCTACCTATGGAAATCACTATGAGATCTCAAAGAGTAGCATTTCAAAATGATTTAGATACAGGGTCTTATCATCAAGCCATGCACATGGAATTGGAAGATATTGATGAAGCTAGAATAAAGGCCTTAAATCAAATTATGCTGCAAAAGGCAAGAATAGCTAGAAGTTATAACAAAAGAGTTGTTCTTCGAAGCTTTGATGAAGGAGATCTTGTGTGGAAAGTTATCCTCCCTATCAGAGATAGGAGAATTAGAACAGATGGATTAGGAAAATGGGCACCAACGTGGGATGGGTCTTTCCAAATTCATAGAGTTTTAAGAGGGGGAGCTTGCCACTTGAGAAACTTGAGCGGTTATGTTCATCGAAGGAAAATAAATGGAAGACATCTGAAGGCTTACATTCCTTCCATATGGGAATCTTTCCATAGGAGGTAGTTTGTGGAGGGTGAGTCTTTTCATTTATATACATCCAATTCACCCTCTAGTTTGGATTTATTATTCGTTTGGTTAGCAACTTAATATACCCACAAGTTGAGCCACTCGAATCGCTTTCTTTGATGGAAAGCTGGATTGCATGATGGTATCATTTTGACTGGTTTGATGTTAAAGATTTCTTCTTGGGAGATCTTGAATACAATCATGTTCAATTAAATTACCATACTAGCGTTCGAAGCCACAACCAAGTTGCTGTACTAGCGATCAAAATCACAAAAATCAAGATGGGCCAAACTTCATTTCATTAATCTTAAAAAAAAAAGGACCCAAGTAAGTCTGAACAAGGAAAACAGACCCAAGTGGGTCTGAACAAAAAAATAAATAAATAAAAATAAAACAGACCCAAGTGGGTCTGAACAAAAAAAAGAGAACCGGCTCTGGTCCAGAAGCAAAAATGAAGATCATTGCTGATCTTCACAGTCCCAAAGGAGAATCTTTAAGAAGATCCTCCCTCCGGGGGACTTTTCACCCCATGAGCCGAGAGGACGGTCGAAAGATCATCCCAGGTCCTAGCCAAACAGAGGTGTGAAGCTGTTTCCACGCAAACTAACTGGCTTCGAAGCTGAGTGATCTCACTTCGAAGGGCCTGGAACTCAATGTGGACGTCCCTCTTCAGTTCTGCAATCATTTTGGCCATGGTGGCCAATTCGCTCATGATCTCAGCAAGAGAAGCTGAATTGTTATCATCCATGTTTGTTTGTTAGAAAGAAATACAATGAATACGGATGTCTACATGTATTTATAACCCCAAGGCGTATGAGAAATCCGCCTCAAATATTGTAATCATTAATTAAAGGGAGACACTCAAGGCCTGGAAGGTGAGGGTCTGAGAGCGTTAGACATCCCGCGTCATGATTAAATAATCGTTTACAACTTACGATGAGACGGCTAAGAGGCCGCTGGAATTAAATGAGTCAGTTGAAACGATCGAAACCATATTTGGTTAGTTTTCGAAGTATCAATACACTTCGAAGCAATGGTAATAAATAAATGAAAGGGCACAATAACACAGAAATCCCTATAAGGAAATTTTCTGTTCATAAATTAATTCATCCTCATCAACAAAGCTAGAATAGCCAGAAATGGTTAAAACACCAGCTTATTGGTCAAAAACCATTAGAACAAAATAGATACACCAATGAATATATTTTTATTCATTACATTCATATAAAAAGTTACAAATAAGATAGAAGAGAAAAATCTATCTAAAGCCTAAGTGTCTCGAAGAAAGATCTTTTAAAGAACAACTGAGATACAAAGACTTGAAGCAAGCTTCATTGGTAGGTAGACGCTTCGAAGACCACTCGCGTTAGATTCTTTGGTTTTTGAAGTGGCAACCCAGCGTAGACACATTATGAGAGCCGATGTGTCTATACCTAGGAGCTTTAGCATTCAAGGAAAACATTATGAGAACCGATGTGGCTATGTTTCAAAGCTTTTCTTCAGAGGCTTTAGAAGGGGCTTCATGTGATCTTTATTACGTGAGCCACCAGTCCCTACTTGGAAATGGGACTGGATGCTGCTGATAGAAAGGGAAGCTAGGGAAGAAGATGGTTAGTAAGTTTTCTTTCCTCAAAGACCCTTATTATACCAGGAAATTTGAGGGTAGTCATTTATGACTCTTTAAGATACGGTAGGTGAGGAGTTAACACAGCAAACTTTTTTGAAAAAAAAAATGAGAAGGTGAAACAGTGTTGGATT
The DNA here is from genome assembly GCA_019656295.1 of Rhododendron mucronatum var. ripense. Classification (NCBI taxonomy): domain Eukaryota; kingdom Viridiplantae; phylum Streptophyta; class Magnoliopsida; order Ericales; family Ericaceae; genus Rhododendron; species Rhododendron mucronatum. Next base: position 9,497,598 of record BPLT01000003.1, on the reverse strand, counting down.
TAACTACGGTTGTACTTACCCAAAATTGAGTACAACAATAAAAGAATAAAGTATAAACTGTGTAAAATTACAAAAAGGGACTTGTTACATCACAAATGGTGGTTAATAGTCCTTGAAGAGAATTATAGTTAACATCCAAAAGTGAAGTACGGGCAGCTCTTCTTCTCTGTTCCTCTTGAAGGGAAGGAATAAGCCGTGGAAGCATGGACTCGTTCCTTAGTGCTTCACCTTCAAGCTTTGGAAAACCAATTGAGACCTCAGCCATCTCCTCCCTGACCTTCTGCATTTCTTCTTGTAACCACTTCATCCTCTTGTCAAGTTCTGCAAGTTTATCTTTTCGAGCTCGATAAAGAGAAAGACAAGAGGCAATCTTGAGTGCTTCGACCTCCAACTTTTTGGCCTTCTCAATGGTTGTGCCAATGCTCTCAGACAAGAAGTGGTTATGGGCAATCAATTCACTAAATTGTTTAAGGCGTCTTCGAAGAGCAGAATTGATTGAAGGATGAAGCCCTTGAGAGAAAGACAAGGCTTGGAAGCATACCTCGAAATGATAGGTCAAATTATGTTCAAGCAAAGCAGGAAGTCCTAAATGATTTAAAGCCCTTAGGAGGCTTTTAAGTATCAGAACTCCTCCTTTGTAAGAACATGTTTGATTTTAAAGGAAGGCAAGTCAGAAGGTATGGCTAGGCATAGAAGCTGTTGAAGGTTTTCCAAAGAGTCAGAAGAAATGAGAGGAGTTGGATCAGCAATTTGATTACAAAATTTTTCTAATTGACTTTTGAAGAAGGATATGTCAAAAGCCACTAGAGGCAGGTCAATTGAAGAAGAAGAGGGCGCAAAATCATTTCTAGAAATATGAGAAGTTTTGGCCACCTGCATAAGAATCAAAATTTGAGATTAAAAGAATAGAGATCAGGAGATTAAAAGTATGTTTGGATGGCAAGGTTACCCGATTTGAAGAAGAGGGAGTCAAATCTGAATCTTGTTCCCCAATACTTCTGCAAAAATGACGCGTCGAAGCAGAAGTGGAGTCAGTCAGCATGGACTCCTGCTCCAAAACTGGTAAGGGATTGGGAAGGTAGTCTCTTTTCAAGATTCGAAGTGGCTCCATGATCTTCGAACGAGCCAAATTGGCCATAACTTGAGCAAAGGAAGGCTCAGTGAGGAGTGACAGCAAAGCTTGCATGTCAAGATCTTTCCCAACAATATCTTTCTTTATGGAAAGAAATTGAATAGGTGATGCCTGTAAAAACAAAGGCAAGTTAGGAAGAATTCTTTCACAATTCGAAGAGAAGAATATTCAAAAGATACCTTGTAGGGGTCATCTTTTGACATCTCTTGAACAGAGGAAGGTTCTATCCCTTCTTGTTGAAGGCAAGGAACAAGGGACAAAGCCAATGCTTCATCAGAAGGTGTCATTTGAGCCTACAAATTAACAATAGTAAGTTATGTGCATATAAGACACATAAATATGTGTATGATCAGAAGATGCATGACTTACTTCATCAGGGAAAGAAGGTTCCCTTGGAGTTTGTGATCTTTGGGAACGAACCTCTTTTCTCTCATAAAAAAGAGTTCCCTTAGCAGCTGCTCTTGTCGTACCTGGTTCAAACTCACGAATTAGGATTACAAAAGAGTTCTTTAAGAAGACATTCATCATAAGAGAAGACTTACCTCTGAGGGTTAGGGTCTCTGTATCAGTTTCAGTTTCCTCATCACTAGAAGAAACTTGAGAACCATGCTTTCTGGTGGTTCTGGCTCTTTTAGAAGCTGAAAGAAACAGGATGAGGAAATAAATCAAGTAAACAAAAGATTTTAAAGATAAAAGATGATTAGAAAAGAAAGAACAAACCTGGAAGTTCAGCCGAGGGCTCAAGATAGTGCTTGGTTGGAATCACTTTTTTAGTTTGAGGAACAGTCTTGCTCCTCTTCGAAGCACTTTCTGAGAGGGGAGTAACACCTGCAGATTTGTGTACGATTAGATGTGGTTTCAAAAGGAGAAGCAATGTTCAGAAACAAGTACCTCTTTTTTGTGTAACCCTCAAAGACTGTCTTCTTGGAAGAGAGGGAGGAATGATCATTGATAGAGGAGAAGCTTCTATAGGGACCACCTTCTGGTCAACTTCACCTTCAGGGAAATCTTCAATCCCTCCAACTATTCTAAACTCATTATCCGAAGAGAAGGAGGATGAGTTGTTCTGCCTCCTATGCCCAAACTCAGATTGTTCAAAACCAATGTGTTCAAGGAACTTTTTGAAAGGAGTGCATCCGAGAAGGAAGGAACAATTGGTGTGCCACCAATTGTCAAATGCAGGAGTAGTACGTACTTCCGGTTCCTTGAACTCTTGAACAATGGTTTTCCTCAATGCATGTCTGGACTGGGCAAACCCAGCTTGAAAGTGCTCGAGTGTAATGCATGAACGTTCAGACATGGAAATATTGGCAAAGCCACAGAATGGAATAAGTATGCCTTGAACGAAATCGAGCTGTCTAGTAAATTGAGCAGGGCAATATACCTCTGCATGTGCCAATGATTTGGATGGATTCGACGAGGATATGAAAATCTCTCTGCCCGTAAGAATGTTTCCCCATGCTTGGAGGGCTTGAGAGGATTTTCCTTGTCTATCTGTATGGATGTCGAAGAGCCATGATGGTCCAATGGGAGTCGGGAATGGATTGGGCCATTCTCTGTCTGAAGCAAGGCCAGAGAAGAAGCACATATAATACACCAAGGTAGGAGTTGCATTATCCGCTGGCTGAATATAGTTGTCACCATGAACATTTGGGTTTTCGATGGCCTCAGTAGGTGACATGGGTGCCTTGAAGGGGCCTAGCTCAGGGAAATATGCATGGAGCCAGAGTTGAACGAACCATTGTGGTCCTCCCTGAGAGTAATTCAAGCCCTTCTGGTAGAAGTCAGAGCCGACTTTATATACATGTCCAAGGAAGTAAGATGCGAAATCGAACTCTTCACCTCTAGATAGTGCCAACGCCAGCGGAATGAACTCACTCATCACCCTTTTTCCTAGAGTGGCAAAGAATATGCTTGCAAAGGGTGTAGAGGATGTAAGCAAAAAATTCTGTATCAGACACTTCCCCGGATAATTTCCTTTCCCTGGTGTAAAAATGAGAGAAAGCACCGTTTGTAGCAGTCAAGCGCGTGAAACCCTCAGAAGGAGTAAATTCCTTGGTGGGGTCGAATTGGGGGCCATATGGAATAAGCCCCAACATCTGGATAACATCTAAAACTGTGGGCGCCATCATGCCACAGTTAAACCTAAAGAAATTGAAAGATGGGTCCCAAAAGGCTAGGGCAGCCTGGATTAGTGGATTTTGGGGGACCCCCCTTCGAAGGAGGGTAATGATGTTTTTTAACCCCACCTTCTCTAAATCACTCGATTTTCTCAGCCAACATGCGAGTAGTCCAGATTTTCCAATCCCTATCTAAGGTAGGCCAGCAGGGGAAGGATTTCCTTGGGAAATTTTGCCAGTCGAGGGTTGAACAGGCTCGAATGTCAGCGTCTCCTAGTCGAGGATAGTAGAGAGAGAGAGAAGCAGGTATTTCCCCTACGAGTTGGGGACCCAAAATAAAAGTACCTTCTTCTTTAGGGTTTGGAATGAAGACTCTGGTGTCGAGACAAGAATCTTCACTCGATCCCTGGTTTTTTCCTGACACGAACCGCCTCAATGCCAGAGAAGGAGTGGGGTGCTCCACGATTGGTCGACTGGAGAAAGCCATGGATTTGGAGATCATAGTTCCGTTTGCAGGAGAAAAGAAGAGAGAGTTCAGTGCTTGAGAGGATTTGAATGCGTAGAGCGTAAGGGGTGATTTTGAATCATTTCTGCTTTTATACTTCCGTAGGTGGACCAGGCCTTTAGTGAGCCCACATTTGGGAGTCCATTAGAGTGTTTTCGTTTACTCTGGGAGGGGGAATTGTGTTATTAAAATTGTTATCGCTTTTAACACATAAGCTAAAATAACTTCAAAACAAGTATGCATTGTTGCAAAAGGAAATTTCATTAAACCAACCACTAGGTTACAGGAATGAAATTTGCATATGTACAAAAGAGAAAATCAAAAGGAAATGCTAATTCCTACTGACAAGAAAAAAGGACAAATTAGGCCTTTGAAGGGCCTAGATGCTGAGAAGTGATCTTCTTGTTTTCAAAGTAATGAGGAAAGGACCAAGTAACAAGGCTGTGAAACTTGTTCCAGGCAAATTGGAGGAATTTCAGCTCTATTTTCCTCATGTCTTCTTTAGCATCCGACTCCAACTTTTTCTCCCGAAGAGGCCTAAAGCGAAGCACCAAAGCTTTGGCTTTCCTTTGAAGTTGGACCTCCTTTGTTGGACGCTTCATTTGCTGCCTTTTGAAGCGCCTTCGAAGCTTCTTATCAGCATTACCAGGCACTACTTCGAAGGACTCAGCATTGAAGGTTTGGATCTGATCATGAAGCTTTTCAATCCTTTCCTTGGTCAGAGCATAGTCCTGGAGATTTTGATCGAAGCAATATGCTGCAGCATTGGCTTTGAGCCATGACTTGATCACTGGGAGGAAATCCGGGAAGCAATGGATTTGATAGGAAACCGTGGAAAGGATGCTGCATAATACTAGTGTCTCACAAGCCCATTTGAAGTTGGTTAATGGAACTTGTTCTTCCAGGATAGAAATATCCAGGAAAGAGAAAGCTGCAAGAAGCTGTAAAGCTTTACTCTTGTCTGCAGGGAAGATAGAGTAACCATACTGCCATTGGAAATGAGGGGTGTTGACGGCAAGGAAGTTCACCTCGCCAAACCAATCAGGCTCTTCAGGGAGAGGAGCCAGCTTGTTGGTCTCTTCGAAGTCAGTTGGGTAGTGTGGGGTCTTCACCTCTGTGAGCCAGAGAGACCTTTGGGATTGGGCCATGCGTTTGAAGTCACAATAAGGGGCAGGCCCAAGATAGTTCTCTTCTTGTTTAAGGAAAGGAGAAAATTTGAGAGAAGAGTAAATTGACTCAAGCATGCCCATATGAACAGTGTCATAACCATTCAGGGGCAGGAATTGACTCGCAAACAGAGTTCGAAAATGGTGGAATTTATTAGGTGTAGGGTCAGGCTGATCGAACTTGACCAAGATAGTACCAGCATTGGTATTGATAGGGTTTTCATCCCATGTGCCCCAATTGGACCCCTCGAATGAACTCGAACGGGTCAGAGAAGAGTCCCAACCCGTGGGTAACGAGTTAGGAGTAGAGTATGTTCGGTCAGAAAGAATTTTTCCTGCCAACATTTGAGGGGAATTTGGGGGAGAAGTTTGAGATGAGTGAGATTGCTGATCAAGGTTTTCTAGAACTAAGTTGATTTCTGGGAGAGAATCCATAATCAGAGAATTATTTAGTAAAGAGAGCTTAATTTCGAAGGGGTTTTGAAAAGTAATATGATTCATTAAAAACCCTAACATTGATCGATATTTATAAGGAAGCAATTGCAACTATCTTTGGGAAGCTCAATAGTCGTGCATGAAGCAAATGTCTCTTTCATACCCCATGCATCCGAATTTGAAGGGACATGGGCAGAGTACGTGTTTCATTAACATTCATTTAGCTTAAATGAAATGTTAATGCGGGGGATGTGTTTACATCCTAAAATATACTACCCAATGAGAAAAATACACGTGTCAACGGAAAGCGTGGTGACCAATCAGAACATGTCTTAATTGGACCCGAGATGCAGAGGATTACGGAGTTTAATGATGACGTTATTTTAGTACTAAACGGTATCGTTTTGATTGGAACCGACGACGTTTTGTTATTTAACACAGATGATCTTAAAGCATGATGGAATTTAACCGTTGATTTAAACTTGGAATCATCGAACGGTGCCACTGCTACTTTGATTTATAACGAAAGTTAGACGTGATTGCAGGGAATCATTTGGGTCAATCATATGACACTAACCCAGGTTGCATAAAAGCAGGATTATCACAATCCATGAAGAGGCCACGAACCCCATTTTCAAGCATCAAGAAAGAGAGACCACAACAGTATCGAAGTAACCGTTCGAAGACCCCTTTAATCGTTTTAAGGGGGAAATGGGCAGTTCAAGCAGGACGTGGAGATTAACGTGGGAAGTGGAGATCGAAGGCATGCCCATCGTCTATAAATAGGAGAAGCAAGTGAAGAGAGAAACCCCCACAAAAATTCATATCATCTGACAATTCATACAACATGATTGCTCAAAGATTTATCATAGATTAGTGTTTAAATTAGTTTAGAATAGGATATTTTGTAAGTTGAAGACTTATTTGCATGTAAGATTACTTTCGATTAAATTCAAGTTCTCTTATTTTCCCTTAAATTTTTTCTTACCAAAGAATAGTCATTTGTAAGTTCACTTTCGATTAAATTCAGTGTGCTTATATTTCTGCATTATTCTTGATAGAATCTTAAGAGTGTTTGTATACAAACGTACCTTTGATTAAATTCAGGTTTGTTTGTGTTCAATCATCTTTTCTGATTCGAAGCGCGTCAATCTTTTATTTGGTTGATACCTTAAGGAAAAATCCTCTTAGTTGAGGTAATTGAACGGATAACACAGTTGCCTGATTGCAAATTAGTTGTTTCAAATCAATTTGAAAAGAGTAATTTCTTTTCTGAAGTTATTTCTTTTCTGGCACGCCCGCACACAATCATTTGCCATTTGATTGAGCTAATTCAGCCCAAACAGGGTGGCTAGTGCATTTGTCAGAACCGTACAGTATCCACAATGGCATAACCAAAAGTATGAGGTTTTAAAAATTAACAATATTGATGCAAAATATGACTCACAATGCTATAATCAAATTTAGCAACCTCTCCAGAAATAATCAAATTTTGGGCTTTGGACAACCAAAATTAACAATCTTTTGCCAATAATCAAATTTAATGAACCCCACATTCTCAATTAAATACACCAATCGTTACAAAAAAAAATGTTCTCTCTCTCTTCCATTTTTACCTCTCTATCCCTCTTTCTTTTTAGACAATGTTTTCAAAAAAAATATTTTACCAAAAAAAACTAGTTTTAAAAAATGTTTTCTCCAAGAAATTATTTTTAACTATTTAAAAAAAACATTTCTATACAAAAAAAACGTTTATTTTTTCAAAAAAATTGTTATGTTTTTAAAATTGTTTTTTTTCAAAATCTTTTCTGATATAAAAACTATTTTTTTCAAAAACTGTAGTGACACTTAAAAAAATTCAAAAACTATTTTCTATTTCTAAAAAATAGTTTTTATTGGTCTCAAAACTATTTTTACAAAATACTTTTTCCTATGTTTACAGTTTTTAGTTTTTTTGTAATTTGAAAATGTGATGTGACAAATTTTATTTATCCAATTTTGATTATACCACTGTGGACCTCTATATTGCAAACCTTAGCAATCTCTTAAATGGATAATTAAAAGCTGATGTGACAACTTTTAACTATCCATTTTTGATTATAGCATTGTGAATACCCTTTGGAGACGTCTCTACATTTGTAAGGAACCTTAGGAGGAAGATATTGCAATTTACTCTATTAATTTTGCTCCTTCCTGCTAAAAATAAAGCAATAAATGAAGGTGGCATCAAGCTCACCCTCCTCCCTTAGGATATGTTTGGTTGGATGGAATCAAAATTGGAATGGAATAGTCATTCCAATAACTTACTTATTCTATTTGGAATGATGATTCCAAATAGAATTATTATTCACCTTAGTAAAGGAATTGCCATTGCATCTAAAAAACTAAGGAATTGTTATTCCATTTCTTTGTCACACCAAAATTACTAATGCCAACATTCACTATTGCCACACCAAAAATTACTATTGCCACTCCAAAAAATGCTATTGTCACTCCAAAAATTGCTATTGCCACACTATTCTATTGGAGATGAGAATGACTATTCTTAAGCACAACCGAACATGAGAATGAGAATGATTATTCAATTCTCAATTCCTCCAATTCTATTCCATTCATATTCACATTTCATTCCATCCAACCAAACGCATACTTAGTGGAGACAAGAGTTCAAGCCCGTGAGGGATAAGGGTGGGGTTCACGATTATGGACAACCTTAGGACTCCTTGTGAACTAGCCTACTAACTCACTCTCTCATGCCTCGCTGATGTATAAACTATGACCAAAACAAAACAAAACAAAACAGCATCGATGAAAAATTAAGGTGCCATTTACTAAACTTTTCTCTCTTGTCCCTCTCTTAATCTAGATTAGACTGTTTTGAATCATCTCTATTCCTTAGGGTAATTTGGATTCAAAACATCACTATTTGCATGATGACCGTTCATATATAGATCCCGATGCGTAGAATAGCTCTAAAAAGGTCAAGTTAATCGGGACATCATAATCTTGTATGCAAATCACACTCATTATGAAAAATTAATGACTAGTACGATTTAAAATATGCACTTCCAATATAATTTGGTTTGATAACTGAGTTATCGATGTTCGATCGACTTTATTTAAAAGGCCTGTTACACTCGTTGAAGTCCACAAAATGAATTGTTCAAATTATATTTTTGAGCTTGGGACGAAACACATTAAGAATGGCCCAACACGTTGTTCCGGATCACCCCAACCATCCACATAGCTCGAATCCGCAATTTTCACATAGTACTCCGAGATAACTCAATAATTGGGCCATGAAGAGGTTGAGGGCATGAGGCAATGCCGCTTCGACTATAAAGTGCTTCGCGTGTCTCCTTTGTTAATTCTTCTTTTATCCCAATCCCATGTGATTAATAACTTTTGAACAGTACCAAGCCGAATCTAGTTAGCTGCCTAAACTCAGAATAAATGAACCTGCCTTTTTCATTAAAGTTTTTTTTTATTTTTATATATATATATGAAGTCTAAGGTTTTTGGAATAACAAATTGTTATGCTAAAATCGATCACTAATTGCGGCGTTAGTTAAGTTGGATTTACCAAATACACGCCAACCCTAACTAATCTCTCAATCATAATTAAGCTCGCTCACAATTCATCCGAAATCATCAATTAAGATGGTTTTTTTAATGGAAAAAATACATATACACCCCCTCAACTATTACTTTTTTCCATAGAGACCCCCTCACATTTAAAAGTGCCCGTATAGATCCCTTCAACTACTGAAAATGAAAAAAATGCTAACTCCGTTAACAGAATGGAGGAAATGACTAAGATACCCTTTTTATAAGGCGAAAGTACATAAACACTCACTCAACTATCACTTTGTTCCACGGAGACCCCTTAACATTTATATTATACTCTTATTTTATCAACCGTTGTTCTAATCGTTTTTTTCGTTTTAGACAATTTCTTTTTTCCTTACATCAATCATTTTAAAGAGAACCTTCTGTATATAACCATAAAAAAATAGCGCAAAAACCGTGGCGCGACAGTGGCAGGTGCCGTGGTGGTTCTTTTACTGATAAGAAATGAGAAGGGAAGAAGACAAGGGACAGGAGAGAGGTGTGGGAGAAGAGAAGTGGAGGAGAATGGTGGTGGCAGTCGACGGTAACTACTGCGTTGCTTTTTCCATCTCTATTTTTTTTAACTTTTCTTTAAAGAGAGTGTGTGTTTGTATTAGAGGATCTTAGTAAAAAGGTCACCGGAACCAGTGGTTAGTTGGTTAGGGCATAGAGAGAGAATAACTTAGATGGAGAGGGAGAGATAACCTGTGATTGAAGGAAGGGGGGGGGGGGGGGGGGGGGGGGGGGGGGGGGGGAATACAGACCTTTTAAGTTTTAATCCAACCATTGATTTTAATGGTTGAGATCGAGTGTTTTTAAAAAAAAAATTGTGTGGGTGGAACCGGGCCCCTATACATATATATGAACCAAAGTTTCAGATTTTTTTTTGCTGATTTTGAGTTTTGATTGGATGCTGTTTGTAGAGGGAAGAAAGAGAAGGGTTAGAGGGGGTGTATGTATGTAATGCAACAAGGGTATTTTTGTCCGATTTATGGATGAGGGGGTTCATCACAAACAGTTTAGTGACGGAAGGGTGTCACTTCGGTAACGGAGATTAGTTGAGGGGGTTTGTATGGGCCCTTTTAAATGTGAGGTGGTCTTCGTGAGAAAAAAGTGATAGTTGAGGGGGTGTTTATGTACTTTCGCTATTTTAATAATCGGGTGTGCGGGCAACTTGTGCAAACATCGACTAGCTAAAGTCAATAACCTAGATCGTGTCCTATAAACAAGGACTAAGCTATAGCTAACTCGTCATAAACAAAATACTTCGTTTCTTGTTATCAACCCGAAGCAATAAGAAAAAAGAAGTTGCGGTTTTTTTTTTTTTTTGATATTCGGGTGTTTGGACCGAATAAGCTTGCTCACAGTACCTAGACTAATATCGGATTCCAAAGTTAACGATCCAATAAACCTCTAGTTGCCGCTAAATTTTAAACATTTGGCTCTCGTGAAATTCAACATTACGAGTCCTACGACCTCTTGGAGGCATGCCCTTTGGTCACAGATAAGCCCACTCGGCACAAAACTATCGCGATTAACAGGAGCTGTAAGAGTCGAATTCCCAAATTAGCGCCTCAACCACTAGCATTACTTAATGTAGCGCCGAAAAAATTAATTCATTTCCAAAGTTAAAAGGTGAATTAGAGATCAGTATGATCCCTATTAAAGCTAGCCTAGTTGTTAACAGATTTTTGTTACATGCTCGTCATAGGACATGGGTCCCAAAGACACACTAGAGCTGATCCAAAAAAACATGAAAACTCAAAGGGCCGGGTAAAAAAACGAAATCATTTCTGGCCCCTCCAAGTCCACCACCACTAGCTCACTGACAAAGCATGAAAGAGAAGGGCTTGTACAAAAAGAAGAGAAAGTAGCAAATATTGTTTTCTTCACCAAAAGGAAGGTTGAGAAAAGTGGGAGAATGTGGCATGGAGAGAGAGAGAGAGAGAGAGAGAGAGAGAGAGAGAGAGAGAGAGAGAGAGGGGTGTTGAAGTTGGACCATAAGATGCCAATTATGAAAGTGGTGAGAAAAAACTCAAATGGGTTGGTGCCACAATTGCCCTTTTTTAGGCCTTTTGTATAATTCAGCAACTTATAAAAGATCAAAATGAGATGGGGGTTTTTGCCTCAAAGTTTGTAAAAGGGCTTGACAGCTTAGTCCCATGGATCTTACTTTTGGTGAGAGATCCCACCAACTAGGCTACTACTAGCCTCCCTCAATCTTTAAAGATTGGTTAGTAATCATATTGAATCATATATAATGGTTTTGCACAATTTAAATAATGAATGCTAATCACTCCCATTCGATAGGGATTGAGGTGTAAAGGTATACTAAAATATGCAAAAAGAATGCAAAAACATGTAGAAGAATAACAAAATGTGAAATGGAAATTCAAGAAATTCAAACCTGTTATAGTTAATTGGCACCTCAATCTTCTTTTTGTGAATTCATAGCATGATCCTCTTAGATAACAATATTCACAATGACTTTATCATCATGGATGAGGAAGGGATTAGTTTAATTAATTTGATGCTCTTTTATTTGTTTTTTTTTTTTGGACCACCCACCACTATTAGACATGTTAAATGGTGGTTGTTTGGCTACCACGACTCATTTGTAAACGAAAAGAAACTTATGAGGTGCACATATCAATTAATAATCACAAACATATACTTAAAGTTTGAAGTTTGAATCTTCAATATATTGAAGGGGAGAGGAAATTGATTTATGCACTCCACTTTTCTATAAAGGTTCTACCAAATTTATCTTCTAGCATTGAATGAATTTTTTTTTTTTTTTTGGGTTTCTTATTGCTTAGTTTTCCTAATAGGCACTATTGCATGTTTATTTCCTCTTGAGAAACCCTAAATTATGCTATTCGTCCACCAAATAATTGGTTAAATGAAACTTGGATTGATTTCTCAATGCAGTAAAATTACTTCTCTGTTTTCTAGAAATGTGGAATAATTTCTTGTTAAATTTAGCATATGCAAGGATACATTGCAAATTCATAGTTACCTAAATAAACTTTACGCTCTCTCTCTCTCTCTCTCTCTCTCTCTCTCTCTCTCTCTCTCTCTCTCTCTCTCTCTCTCTCTCTCTCTCTCTCTCTCTCTCTCTCTCTCTCTCTCTCTCTCTCCCCATCACAAATATCTTTCTTCTCCCTCCCCCTCCCCCTCATACCCTTGTACGGCGGAGAGGGAGAGGAAGGTCATGATACTAGTTCTAAACATCTTCTTTTATACCTTTGTCTTTGTTATGTTTTTGTTCCGTCTCTTCAATCAAAAAACGACTTGTCGTTTAATCTGTGAGAGTTTTGTCTCCTGTCTTTTTGAAAGTTATTTTCATTTTGAACGAATATTTCGTTTGCAAATCTGGTTCAACCAAGGAAATGGTCAAGAACTTAAAATTTTAGAGAGTTTCTTTCCACATGGATATTAGAATTTGGGGTTTTCAACCAAGGAACTTGCAATGATCAATTTTATTTTTTAATTAGGTCAAAGTCTACTTTGACCCTTTGTGGTTTGGGTCATGTGCGGAAACACTTCCGATGGTACAAAAGTGTGCACATAACATCCTGTGGTTTATGAAATGTGCAGAAACATCCCCTACCATCATGTTTTTCATCCATATTAACATACATAGCATTAAAAGTCCGATATGCCCTCATCTTCTCCCTTAATTCGTCTTCTTCCTTGAATCTAACCAATCTATCCCAGCCATGTAGCAAAAATTGGATCTGAACTATTGATATTGTAAAGTTTGACGAATACTACATCCATACCAAAATTCAAGTCGATCAAAAAATAAAAACCTCATGATCGAATCGAATTTATTGAGAAGTAAATTTTCAAATTTAAATTTATCACTCATTTTAACAAGAATTAGATCACTAAGTTATTGATGTCTGATCGAGTTGATTTTTTACAGAGATACTCTACTCTATGATTAGTACATTATGAATGGCTCGGATTAGATTTTGGTGGCAAAAAGGTATTTTCCACTTATATTTTTTTTAATTCTATTAATATAGATGGAAAACGTAACAGTAGGAGGTGTATCTGCACATTTCACAAACCTCAGGGTGTTATGTGTACAATTTTGAACCATAGGTGATGTATTCGCACATGGCCTAAACTATAGCGAGTCAAAGTGGACTTTACCCTTTTAATTAACTTAAAAAATTAACACAAGTAGTACTCCGTAGTTAATATTTAGAGTTGTGCAAGAGCTGGCCACCTCTGCACCCCTTGTGTCTGGCTATCCACCCCTCATCTTCATTAGTCATACAAATGAGGTGAACATATACCTGCAGGGTAGAAATGGGAATATAATCAATATACCTATGTCGTGAAGATGATTTCCATAATTTTGTTGGGAAGATTTATATTGCATATACCAAACATAGAAGATTAGAAGGGTGATTTTTATACTAGTGAAATATGTGAATAGAATTTTCTCTCCAAGAATGCTAATTCATTTTGGAGCAAACGCAATTGTTTGCATAATTAAACATTGGTCTCTAGGAAATCGCAAATCGATTGTCTTAATCATGTGCGAGAAGTTATTCAGTGATCTACGAGCAGTGCTAACAAGCAAGTACAAACGCACATACAAAGAACAATAACGATCCAACGATACAAGAAACAACAAGAAAAAGGCCTAAGATCATCTTCTACCAAGCTCTATATCTCTATTTCGGTTGGCCAGTGGTGGTGAACAAGTGGTGCAATGAATAATCTTAATTTAATGTGTTTGCTGCAAATAATGATCAAAACCATTTACTTTTAAGAACTCGCAGGGAACATTAACCATGTTATAAATCAATTGGATCGGGTACCGTTTGATATGATTTCAAAATGCATTAATCTTGTTTTAAAAAAGTGTGCAATAAAGTATTACATTCCATTTGACATACTTATCTAAAGCTTAATGCATTTCGAGATCATATCAAACGGTATCCGATCAGCGGCGTTTGGGGTGGCGATTTGGGCAACGGTGCTGGTGGTGTGGGCAACGCATTTTTGGGTGTTTGAATAGGGGAACAAGGGGGCGGCAGAGGTGTTTGCTGCGGTCTGGGTTAGGTTTTGCGGCTTTTTGGGATAGGTTTTGCTGTTGGAGATTCTCAGATCGTTTTTAGGACCGGCGAGCTCACGGTGATCTTTCGGGTGCTTCGCAGCGATGGCGTTTTGATTAGTTAAGGGTTTGTGTGTGTTTTGGGTTTTATCTGTTGAGCTTATCCAGTACTTGTACTTGGGCTTTTAGGCCTTCTTTGGTGTTTGGCCTGCATCCTAGCTATTTGCGTTTATTATTTTATCTAGGCATTAAGGCCTCTCAGGTGCTAGGCTTTGTCCCTTGGGTGTCTCATTGGTTGACATCGATCTTGTCAATCAAGGGTTTGAGTCTTGGATCGGCAACTGTTGTCCTTCTTCTTAATTATTCTTGTTAGTCTTTGTAATCACTTTCAAATATTAATAAAAAAATATCACTGTTCAAAAAAAAAAAAAAAACCTTGATTTTCAATGTGGTGAAAGTTCTCGGTGAGCTCTAAAAAATGAACGATTTTGATCATTGTCGTAAGTTGATTCGGACACCTCAATTATAAAACAAAATATAACACCACTTGAAAAGTAACAATTACTCCAATAAGTAATAACAAACAATTTCGTCTTTGGGGAACAAGTACGGGGCAGTTTTACATAATTTGTCTGCTAATTTACTAGCACGACAAGCGTCATCTGCCCTCCCTCATAGGATAAAGACACATTGATTTGAATGTCCATGATATTGTGAATAGATGTAAAGGGTGAAAAACATGCAAATGAACATCTATCATCATGATTTACAAACACAGTTGATTTGGAGGTAGCAGCTCAAGCACCGGCAGTGCCCCTCACTCACTCGGTCCGCCCCTGTGCAGCCAGCAGCCAGCAGCATGGATGATGAATGATCAATCCACCATTATTCCACCGGTACTAGTAGGATTAGTATTCTAGTAACAGTATTTGACCATGCATTAATTAATTGCATGCGCATGGTAATTAAACTCTAGGGAGTTTATGGTGATGTTGTTTCCTCATGCACTGGACACGGAGCCAGGCCACACCCATATGTAGCATATGAAGCTAGCTCGATCATTGTACCTATATTCATGCATGTGTAGATATTGGTCCTCCGATTTTCGGCAACGTTAATTAAAAATAATAATTATATCGTTTTAGTAACGAAAAACTATTTTCAGCAATATGATTCATAACATTTTCTCTATGAACCATAACATTATCGAGGTGCATATGATACATATCCAAATAAGGGATGCGTATTATAGCCTTTTCCAAACAAAAAATACCAAAAATTTAAGGCGTCCCACACACTCCACGCAGTCAGAGTATATTCACATGTGCGTGCATATGAGTGTTTGTGTAAATTTGTTTATGTTTTAAAGCAAGTCCACTCATGAGCTATTGCGGCTGACAAAGTCAAAATTTGACCTAAAAAATGAAAATGAGGGGCTGTAGTACCACTGGTAAGAGCTTAAGTAGTATATATAGTTGCTGTCAAATAGCTTCCCCATCAAATTTTACATCAACTTTAATTAGCTTTGCGAAATCTAGCACCTCATCTAAGCCAATATTTCTACATAAAAAAAAAACAGAGATAGATTTAATTCAATACTCTCGATTTCAGTTATTATCACAGTAACATCAAACCAGTACTGTCGCAACATTTCTATTTTTTCTTTACAACATTTTTCCCACCAACAAGTCGAATTGTTAATAGTACAATTAATTCCCTTTCAGCTGTTGCTTCTCTCTCTCTCTTGTCTTTCTTCTGTGACTGTGAGGCGGAGTTGTTTTCTGCTTTTTGACTGATTTTGATGGGAAGAAACATCCCAATTTGGCCTTCAGCTTATATCACACACATGCTGATCGACCTCAATAATGCTATGTCAATTGGACGCATAGGGAGACCTTATTAGTCTTTTTTTGATCGGCGGAGACCACCTTTTTTTTGTCTTTTTTATTTTGTAGTTTGCTTCACGTGATGTGCTTTTTTATTTGTAATTTTCCTCGTTCAGTTTTGTTTGTTAGAATGAAGTTGTTTTAATTTTCCTCGTTCAGTTTTTTTGATCGGCAATTCCTCGTGTGGCTTCGTCTGATTCAAGCTTTTTATAATGTCTGTAAGCTCACCTTTATACAACAACTTCCCACTTAATCTTTGGATTTTATATAACGCCACTTATTTTGGTACTATAATTAACTTTCTTACTTCAAATTTACGAAAATGAGATTGATAAATTTGTTTCTCTGCTTAGTATTGAAAAACGTACGTTGTGTACCAATCTCGGAAAAGAAAATGAGATTGGTACACAACTGTAAGGGCCAAATTCCGGAGTCTTTGTGTATTGGCAATTCCGTTTGACAAAACACATAATTTTTATCGAGTTGTAATTTTATTAATTATTTTTTATAGGTTAGTGAGTCTGTATAGGATTAGAGTGGAAGGAATCATATTTATTTGTAATCGAGAGTCAGCAAATTGGATATATAGGGATCGACTACAGCGAGATGAATTTTGGTGAAGATGGATCGATGGAGGAATTGATTTCGGTATCAATCGGAATCTACTGTCTTCTAATGAGAGAAGTAACGTTAAAAAAGGTCAACACAAGAGGACTAATTATGGACATCGACTTTTCATTCCTAGGGTTTTACCGCAGCCATATAAAAAGAAAAGAGGCAGTAAAAGCAACGTGGGGCAAGCCACATATATCATACTGTGATAAAAAAAAAAAAAAAGATAGGTGTGCGGCATAATCGAAGCAACAGGTATTTTTGAGAGCTATTTTTACTAGGTCTATTGGAGGGTTTGTGGACTCAATGCCGTTGGCGATCAAGATTACTGGGTGCGGTGTACGTGTAACTCGGCAGGTAGTATGTAGAACGTTGTGAGGATTTACACCGTTTGGATAAATATATCTGCAACTGCACAATGGTTATAGTAATTTGATTCCTTCCCGTGGTTTTTATCCATTCTGGGGTTTTCCACGTATATCTTTGCGTTGTGCAATTAATTGCTTTGCATAGTTTTTGCTGAAAATTTTACTTAGTGATTCACGTTCATATTGTTAGGATTTTTTTTTTTTAAGGATTATTAGGGAACCCTAATTTTTCAACAACACTTACCGAAGAAGAGAATAAGGTTAGGAAATCAAGTACGTAAGTTTATCGAATTTGCTTCATTTTGTTTATTTTATTTTTTTTCTTCTATTTATTTTCATAATATCTTATTAGGAAAAAGATTATGCAAACCTTTTCCAAAAAGTGAGTTATATATCTCTTTTCATTAACGAATATTATCATTGAATGTAAAATAAATATTTGAATATGTAGCTTTCTATCTTGCTAGGCGGGCACTGTCACGTTTACGCAATCAACAGTTACATGATTTGAGCAGTTTTTGTAACAATGCTAGTGATATTTCCTTTTCTATGGTGTAGCCGTATATATGTTTGGCTGTTTTAGTTTGTAAACTGTATCAATATCTATACAATTTTTTGCTCTTTCATATAAAAAAAAATCTGAAAAAAAAGGTAATGTAATTGAAGCATAGTTTTGTCATTAGTGCATGCCTTAATTAAAGAATTGAAGCATGTATGTAGAAAAAATATACTTCTCTAAGTTATAGACTTATCGATAAAAGAGATAATAGACGATATATATTCATGGTTGTGGCGTTCTACATAAAATCGAATTCTCAATACGGGAAAAAGTATAACTGCTCTAGAAACACTATCACATGGCGATCCAGATCTTTCTTCGGCACACAATAATATCAGCTCCACCACATTATGCTTGACTTCCACTAATATAATACTCCATAAAGAAGGATCCTAAAGCAACACGCGGTTCTACTACCTACTGAATAATCACTCGGATTGGAGGGTAGTGTAGTGGAATTAAAGACAGACATTATTAATACGAAGTGTGGACTGGCCGCCAAGTTTGAAAAGCATTGTGCACCCTTTTTAATTGACAGGTTCTTGGTCTTGCCTTTGGTTAAACCTTTACATTATCAACACCGAGTCCCAAGGAAGTCTTTGCAACTTCCACTGATCTTCCAAAACTACTTTTTTTGAATTTCCGAAATTATAATTAAAAGTTACTCCTACTTATCCATCCAAAAGATATGATCGTGGCAATTTAGTAGTAGATAATTTTCATCCGACTAAAAATATCGGACTCTTATGCTCTGTTTACTTGGGCGTAAAATGTTTTACTTATTTTTCAGTGTTTGGTTGTGTAAAAAATGAAGAAAATATTTTTCATTAATTGAATGAAAATGATTTACCCTTAAATCTTCCGTAAGTTATTTTTCGAACTGAACCCGTTGTTTTCTACTGCAATTCTTACTACTCAGTTTCATCGATTATCAGTCATGACCCACGTTCAATTCTAGTATTCTCAAATCTCTATATCTTTTAAGCCCCTCCTCTCTCTTCTACACTTTTTTTGTCGATTTCTTAAAATATTTTTCAAGTGCCAACCAAACATTGAAAAATAAAAGTTTGAAATTTATTTTCTAGAAAAATATTTTACATGGAAAGCATTTTATATTGTAAAACATTTTATATCGAAACAAACGGAACCTTAATTTTGGATACATCAAAATCCATGCTAGTGTGTTTTGTCACAGCTTATGATTTCACTCCTACTTTTGAAATCCTTGTGCAAAGTTCTTATTAATTTTTTTTATCTCTCTTTTTACTCATTACTCTTTAAATCTCCCTCAAAATCTAAACTGAAGAAGGATGGATCTCAGATCCGTTGGAGAGTAGAGAATAAGAGAAAGACAGGGAAGGGGGGGAAAATACTGACAGACAAATTTGTTATGGTTACCTATAGCAAAATAAATCAGAGTTCTGATTAAAGGGCAGACAAATTTATAGGAGATCGAATAGGTTTTTGCATTCTACATGTTATCACTTGCTCTATATTCTTTTTTTGGGTTTTAGTACAAGATAAAGGTGCCAAAATGATATACCGTAATGTGACAATTTTATGGACCAAATGCTCCAAAAGTTTATTTTATTATCCTTCACTTTTTGAATTAGTTTTTAGAAATCCAATGATAATGTTGCCATAAGACTATTAAGAGAGAAGATGGGAAAATAAAAATATGATAAGTGGAACGATTATTTTCCTTTGACAAAGTAAAATTTCGAAATAAATCATTAAGTACTACAAAGTTACCAACAGAGAGGCATATAAAGAAAAAGGATTATTAATTACTAAGAATTTGAGTAATTACTTAGTTTTGAGGCACTATCACATGATGTCTCAATAGACTTTTCACCACATTATTGGAATTGAGGATGGTGTTATACAGTGGTGTGCGCAACACTGTATTGCACGCCTTTGAGCAGTTGGATCGTGCATTCGACGGCTCGAATATCATCTCAATAATGAACGACTCTCAATCGTTGATTATTGAGATAAAATCCGAGTTTTTAGATGCACGATCCGTGGCTTAGAGCTGCGCAACACGATCACTGCACAGCACCAACTCAAAATCCTCGTTATCGTGGGGATCATACCATAGCTGTCAAATCCGTTCCGTACCGGCCGGTACGTACTGTACCAGTCCTTAAACGGAACGCAAAAAGTGATGTTCCGTTCCGGTTGAAATACCGGCCTGTTCCGGCCAATACCGGGTGTACCGGACAATACCGGTCTGTTCCGGCCATTTTCCGGTGTTCCGTTCCGGTACAAAATTACAATTTTTTTTTTTACATTTTGTTTATGTTTACACTTAAAATTTTAAAAAATGGTAGATATATATTAAATATATATATATAATATTAATTGTGGTAAATCCGGAACGGTACCGGAATACAGTCCGATACCGGTACGTACCATTTCAGTAATGAAAACGGTACGCTGACCGGTACGGTATTGACAACTTTGGATCATACACTTGTTACGGGATTCCACACATGAATTAATGTTTTTTTTTTATAATCCGAATTTCAATGCTTGAGAATCCCGTTTATTAATGGGGGCTTGTTGTTTGTAACTACCAAGATTCTGTACTGTTACCGTTGACCTTTTTTTCTTTATCGACTTTAAATTGATTTGACATTTACTTTCCTAAAGACTCTGCCAAGATTCTCTCTATCAAACAGTACCATCCGGCATTCGCTACAACCTGCCATACCGGATCCGGATCGTGTGAAGATTTTCATCCAGATTGTTCATTTCGACAATTAATAATCTGGATGTGTTTATATTCTTTATTTGTAATAGTTAATCTTTACTGGTCTACAAACACATCCAAACTATTAATTGCCGAGATGGACGATCTGATTTCTATGAGGATCCTCACACGATCCTCATAGGGAATAATCCTCAGAGGATCTCGATCCATACCAACAGGTAAGGGTGATTTTGATTTGGTTGGTTTGGTTCAGGGGGATTTTAACAACCAAAAATCAGTTTGGTTTTCCATATAGATCTACCGATATTGATCGAAGAGGTATTTGGTTTTTGCAGTTTCAGTCGGGGTTTTTCGTTTTTTTTCAGTTTTGTATCAATGCAAAAAAGTTTTCAGCTTTTTATTTAAGTTTTGGCTAATTCTAAATTTCCAAGAATCTCGAATAAGAGTATGGCTTGTGAATCAAAATCAAGGGACTAGGCCAGTATTATAGGTTGTATCAAAGCAATTTGTCATGCTCTCAATTTTTAACATAAATATAAAAGGTTTCTATAGTAAAATCCTCACAATATTGCGTACGCTACCCAAAAGAACTCCCATTTTCATAATTGCATCTTAGCGTCTAACAGTTTCCAAAATATTACATTATTGGCACAGCGGCCTCAAATCAACATAAGTACTAAGTGTCAAGTGAGTTAAGAGTCTACAGATATTCCACAGTCAAAAGAATTATGATTAAAGTTACAAACACATCTTTCAAAAGAGATTTACAAAGATGAATAAGTAACTTCTTCTATTAGCTTTCAAAAGTAATATCCACGTCCCCGCACTTCCAGCATGCAAGCTAATGTCCCGGGTTAGCACCTAAAAGTAATGTAAGGTTTGAGCTACATTAGCGCAGTAAAAAAGTCTACTCTAACATTATATGCTCATGAGATGATTAGATGCATGAATATAGAGACAAGGATAACAATCAAGACATAATAAGTGATCAACTCTTGACAAATTCTAGTCCCAAGTTATTCTTTTGACTCCCACTCACACTTTAGAAATCTTTTAACCATTTTCATGTCATCATACTCTTGTCGCTTTGTGTCATGAGCATAAATCTCCTGCCGGGCCAATTAAGAGATCCCGATACCCCTTACCAGGAACCTCACCCATTGGCAGGTCCTAAATAGATAACAAGCATTTGCTCCTGCCGGACCAGTTAAGGGATCCTGATACCCACGTCAGGCACCCAACCGTCGATAGGTTCTGAGTGTTTGCTTTTCATTTAAGTGTCAAAGTGTCCGTTCATGCACAATACTCATTCCATAACTTTCATCTCAAAGCTCGGTTAAATCTCATAAGTCCAACAAACTAGACACAAGATGTTATAGCATGTGAAGCTACTTTTAGACTTGTAAATTAGGATATCAAAACCCCATACGGTGAATCATAACCTTGAAACATGCATTAGAGGAATTTTCAAAAAATTTGGAAGCTCTACCGGTAGGAAGGAGTCCTACTGGTACAAAAATGAAGGCAGAAGGGCCACAATTTGGGCACGCGCGATTTTTACCGATAGGAAGAAAGTTTTACCGGTAGGAGACCAGTTCTACCGGTAGGGAAGAAGTTCTACCTGTAGTGTGGGCACATGCCCCTAAAAAATCTGATGTTTGTTGGGTGCGCCCTAATGGAAAAGCGCAGCGAAACGTTCAATTCAGAGTTGCCACTTGGGTTTTGAAGGATAACACCCAAGGAACCGAACTTGAAACATTTGCTATGTTGTTTGATTTTGAAAAAGGCGTAGATTGGTCCGTCATCACCTTGAAATATGAGGTTTAGGAGCCAGGTATAAGAGGGGAATGGTTTTAAAACACCCCTCTCGCCTAATCAAGAGATCGGTCTCTACTCGGACATTTGCAAAACATTTGTGCTTCTCTCTTATTAATCAATTTTAAGCCAGTTAGGGCGGGGGAACAGTTTAAAGGGGTTTAAAACTGTAAAATGTTTGCAAGATGTGATCGATGGCATGCTCATTTATTGAAACAATTAGTATAGAATGAAAATAGACTCCTGTGGGAGTTTTAAATAGATTGGAAGGCACCGTTTTGGAGTGACGTGCGTAGGAAAAAAACCAGCATGCACTGATTGAGTCACTGCATGCTAATTAAACCTGCATACGCCATCCTAAGACATGCGCGCACCAGTAAGTTTAAAGCCCACAGCTCTTATTTTCAACCCTCTGGGCTTTGGAAGTGACCAGTGCACACCCAAGACAGACCAAGTAGTTCATATGACAATTTATATATAGTTATAGGCAGTTTAAATAGGCTATAAAGCCACAAAATGAATAGAACACCCCATAAAAAGTATGGGGATAAAATAGAGGCCAAAGCCTAGTTACCCAATGCAAAGGCTAGGCACTGGTCAAGAAAGGACCTGCGTGCATGGGTAAACCACTACAGCACGCAAGTTCGAGCCCTTTAACTAGTGTTTGGTTTTACATTTTCTAAGTTCTGAGACATGTTTAGAAAGACTCAGGGGTATTCCATAGCAGCAAATATAACTATTGAAATACAACTAGCAGTTTTACCAAAGAAAAGCAATAAACTCGTTTTTATCATGCTCAAAGTGTTGTATATGTTAAGAAAGACATAAAAGAATAGGACACCAATCCCCACGCAAGACTTGCGCACGCAGCCAACGAGTGGCTCGCGCATACGTATGGCCGGTGCACGCTAGATCCCACCACTACGGCTTTGAAGCCTTGCTAACTTTAGGGCCAGGGCTTGGTATAGATTACCAGCCTTGACCCTGCTAGGCCCCCTCAGGGATCAGAATAGTATACAGAACAAAGGTATTATACCTTTGGTTTTTGGGTTTGAAAGGTGTTTGAGCTTGAGCTTGAGGGTTGTTTGATGAAAAGTGTGCATGGAAGGATGAAAGTGTATGGTGTATTGCTTGTTAATGTCTTCCTTTGGCAAGAAAGAGATGTACAAGAGATAAAAGAGATGAAAGAGCTTCGTAACCTTGTAAACTTGGTAACAAAACTTGTAGCCCTTTGAAAGACCATGGAGGGGCCGTATATATAAGAGTGGAGAGGAGTGTAACCAGCCAAGAGGTGGCTAGTTGGCTTGGAGTGGAAGTTTCCCTCTCATTTAGGAAAGGTGATGGGAGGCTTGTGTGAGGGGAGCGGATATCCCAATCTGAGGATCTCTCTCAGACAAATAAATAGAGTCCTGTGGTGCCCCAAAAGTCCTGTCATCATGGCTGAATAATGGTTATGCGACAAGGTTTGACCGACGCACGCATGTAATTGACCTACCTGCATAGGTCCAGACTACCCTGCCCTGGTCAACGGTCAAAACAGGCCAACGTTGCTGATGCATCTGCAAACCTATTACTCACTTGTGGAGTATGCGTGAAAATAACGAGTTGAATTGCTGAATTAGAGCTTTCAACATAAAGTGGTATAGTTTCAACGTGTCCTCTTTAACCTTCCAATCTCTCCTTGCTTAGGACACCACTAAGTTTGAACCTTCAATGTCCTCTATCCTTCTTGTCCCTAGTTCCAGTGCAGCCTCCATTCCAGCAATGTAGGCTTCGTACTCAGCTTGGTTGTTGGTGACCTCAAACCTTAGTTTATATGACAGATGGATATGAGAGTTGTTTAGGGAAACAAACAATACCCCTACACCATACCCAAATTGGTTTGATGCTCCATCAAACTAAAGCTGTCAGGTGTCGTCCAGGAGAAATAAAATGTCTTCGTTTGAGAACATGAAGTCCTCTGCATTGATGTCTGTCATGGGGGGATCTGCCAAAAATTCTGCCACAGCCCTTTCCTTTACCAATTTCCTTGTCATGTATTTGAGGTCGAACTTTGCTAACTGCAGTAACCATCTAGCCAGCTTTCCAATAAGTGCTAGTTTCTCAAAAAGATATTTGATTGGGTTTAATCGAGAAACCAGAACTACCGGATGTGCTAACAGGTAATGCCTTAGTTTCTTTGTGGCCCATCTTAGTCCCTAGCAGGTTTTCTCCAAAGGAGTATATCTTATTTCATAATCCATCATCTTTTTGCTGAGATAGTATATGGCACACTATACTTTAGCATCGTTTTCTTGTGCTAGCGTACATCCCATGGATGTATTCATTACTGAGAGGTACAGAATTAATAGTTTTTCAGGGATGAGTGGTGATAACACAGGCAGGTGGTACTCCTTGACTGCCTCGAATGCTCATTGACAGTCTTGATTCCATTCAAGTGTCTTTCTTCAAAAGATTGAAGAGGTTCGCAAGTGGCTGTGTATTTGGAAATGAGCCTGCTGATTAATTGTGCTTTTCCCAAAAAGCTTCTCACCTCCTTCTCCGTCTTTGGTGGTAGTATCTCCTTGATAGCTTGTATTTTAGAAGGGTTGACTTCGATCCCTCTTTGAGATGAGATTGATGAGATGAGATGAGATTGGTGTTTCTCCTCGGTAGGCGAATAAATCAAGATGTCATCCACAAAGATGACGACGAAACGATCAAGATAAGCACAAAAAATATGATTCATCAAATCCGTGAATGTAGCTGGAGTGTTCGTCAATCTGAAAGGCATAACAATGAATTCATAATGACCATAACGAGTATGAAAAGCGGTTTTAGGAATTATACTCTCTCTGAACCCTCAACTGATGATAACCAAACCTCAAATCGATTTTAGAAAAGCAAGTCGCACCCTGAAGTTGATTAAACAAATCATCGATTCTAGGCATAGGATACTTATTCATAATGGTGACTTGGTTGAGCTTACGACAGTCGATACACAAATGGAGTGCACAAGCCTTCTTTTGTGCGAAAAGAGCTGGTGCTCCCCACGAAGACGTATTCGGACGAATGAATCCTAAATTCTCCAATTCTTGCAACTGAGTCTTTAACTCTCTCAATTCGGCGGACGTGAAACGATACGGGGGTACGAAGATAGGAGCGGTACCGGGAAGTAAATCAATAGAGAATTCAATCTCTCGCTCGAGAGGTAAACCAGGTAACTCTTCCGGGTACACATCCAGAAAGTCGCAAACCACCAAGGGTAACTCCCCACGTAAGGAGACATCCTCATCCAACGTCAAACTTGCAACAATGAATAAACCGACTCTAGTTCTCGGGACGCACATAAATACGGTTTCAATGATTCCCGACGCTCTCAAAAGAATTTGAAACAATGACCCTCGGGAGGACAAATGCGAACTCGATGCTTGAAATTATCGATGGTAGCATGAAACGTAGATAGCCAATCCATTCCCAAGATAAGGTTAAACCTCGACATTCCTAAAACGATGAAGTCGAATATGAAATGACGGTCACAAATAACCAACTCACAATCTCGACAAATACGATCAAGAGGCGTTTTACCCCCTAAAGGTGTCTCAATAAACAAAGGAGGACTAATATTTTCCGTTTCCAATTCCAAGGCACACGTAAATGATGGAGCAATGAATGAATACGATCCTCTAGAATCAAAGAGTACTTTAGCAAATGAGTTGAACAAAAGAAATGTACCCCTCACAACAGATGTCTCCGGAGCCTGAGAAGTGTAGATGGAATAGCAAAAGTGATGTTGTAAACTCGCCCCTGGGTACCCTGACCCTGCACAAGACCTCCCCTCTGATCGGAATCATGAATAGGTGCGGAAGAACTCTCTTCCTTATCAACCCTGGAGCGCTAAATTGACGTAGTCTAGTGGAAGTGAGGCTGCTGCTGCCTCTAAGTGCCCCTGAAATGCTGGCCAACACTATGCCGCGTTCTCGGCTGCTGCATGGAACCCGACTCACTATGCATTCCTGACCGCTAAGGACAATTCCAAGAGAGATGATTTATCTTACCACAAACATAACAAGCCTTCTGGAGATGTGGATGTTGAGTACAAATGTGTTCAGGTTGATTGCATTTGAAGCACACGGCCTGAGGTCTAGAAAAAGCTCCCTAGTTTCCAAAAGAAGTAGGGGCGACCTAAAGTTCGATGAACTACCCTATGGTGTCTGAGATGGTTCCCTTGGCCTTTTCCTTCCTTGACTCCTAAAGCTTCCCGACGAAGAACTCGCACTCATGATTGGTTGCCGCGGTTCCCAAACTCCCTAACCTCTGCGCTTCCTTCGGTATCTCAATACTCTCACACACCCAATAACCTCCTCGAATTTTGTCTTGCATTGCACCATTACCATCCTCCTCACAGAATTTCGCAACCCTTTCTCAAAGCGTCTACATTTCCTCTATTCCGTCGCCACCAACTCTGGCACAAAATGAGTTAAAGACTGAAACTTCTGAGCATACTCCGAGACGGTAATGCTCCCTTGCTCTAACTTCTCAAATTGGTCTCTAAATTGATCCCGACTAGTTTCCGGGAAATATTGCTCTTCAAAGATTGTCTCAAACTCAGCCCACGTCAGATTCTCAACATCAGGTTCATTTGCTTGAGCCCCGGTGCTTGCTGCCCTCTTCGCATCCTTCCTACTCCCTCCGTCCCATAATATTTGTCCGGTCCGCAAAACGGAGACTACAAAATAATGCATTTCTTTCAAAAAAAATTCAAATTTTTTTCACAAGTTAAAAGAACTCGTCGAGATCTAGTAAGTTGTTGAATTTTTTCCCAACTTTTCTTACAAAAATAGAATTATTTTTACCTCTCCGTTTTGCGGACCGGACAAATATTATGGGACGGAGGGAGTATATTCTATGACAGATTGTCACTACTCATTTGCCTCACTAGTAAGTTGGACAGTCACAATTTTGACTCGCAGGTCATCTTCAATAATTTTGAGAGCGTTACAGAGTTTATGAATTTGCTCTAACCAATGATCAGCTACAAAAGGGTCACTATTTGCCCCATTGAAGGTTGGAGGATTCCTATGACTAAACTCTCGCAATGTATATAAGGCTCGGTTGTCTACATTTTCTCCAAGAGCTTGGTTTAACAAATTTGCAGCTGCAAGTGCTGTGACGAGGTCCCTTGCGAATTGATTCTAAACGGGAGGTGTTTCTGCACCCCGATCGGCCCCTGACCCTAGTGCCCCACTCAAATTCTCGCCGTACTGACTAACCTCATCCTCAAAAGGCACCCCACGGCCACCCCAATTTCCGACCCCACCTTGTCCAGCATGCATCCTCGGAGGCATCTTATTACCTGATATAAAAAAGGGAAGACTATTAACCATAACATTATTATCTGAGGTCAAAGCCCCAACTTCTCAACATGGGTCAATAACGACTTTATGCCACTCTACAATATCGAAAATGCAATGTCACGTAATCATATGAATGTTAGTCACACAAGCATGCACAAGTTATGAAAAAGTTTGTGGTGTTTTGAACCCATGAGACTAAACGTCTCCCCACGATTTCTAGGTGTTCTAAACCTATGCTTTGATACCAAGTTATTACGCCCTCGATTTTTAACATAAATATAAAAGGTTTCTACAGGAAAATCCTCACAATATTCTGCATGATACCCAAAAGAATATTGCATTCCTATTTCCATAATTGCATCTCAACGTCCAACAATTTCCAAAATATTACATCATTGGTTCAACGACCTCAAATCAACATAAGTACTAAGTGTGAAGCGAGATAAGAGTCTACAGATATTCCATAGTCAAAAGAATTATGCTTAAAGTTACAAACACATCTTCCAAAAGAGATTTACAAAGATAAATAAGTAACTTCTTCTGTTAGCTTTCAAAAGTAATATCCACATCCATGCACTTCAAGCATGCAAGCTTATGTCCCGGGTTAGCACTTAAAAGTGATGTAAGATTTGAGCTACACTAGCCTAGTAGAAAAGTATACTCTAACATTTTATGCTCATGAGCAATGTTCTGAATACCGTACTGACCAGGATATCGATTTTTCTACTGGTATGGTACATACCGGTACCGGTCAAATACCGAGTACCGTTTCGGATTTACCGCAACTATAATATATATAATAATTATATATAATTATAATTCAAAAAAATCCCCCATATCATGTAATTCATTATAAAATACCTATATTAAGACAACAAAATTCACCATTTGGAGTCTAAAATCAAACATTGCAAGTGTATAAACAAGTCATAAGACGTTGTTGCTGATTCACGATCATAATAAATAAATCCAAACCTGGTTTGTTGCTGTTAGGACTTTGGTGTGAAGTCATAAAATATTGTGTTTGCCTCTTGTCCCGCATTACCTAGTTACAAAACTTTTTTCTATCTTAAATGACTTTGCACACTAATGGGCTTGTGAATGAGGACTCAAGAAGAGGTCTCGCGCGCTTGGGAAAATGGCGTTGCACCGGAGCATTTTTTTTCAACCCAACCCTTTCCCATCCTTCAAAATTTTGACAGGAGAGACAAATCCCTTAATTTCCTCCCTAAAACCCTCTCCATTCAACAAATCATTTTTATCCATTATGTAAAACTCCCCATGTAAATCCAACCCATCTTTTTAATACCCCCTTCTTCCTTTTATTTTTCCCAGCCAACTCCCTCTCCCATTTCGGCAGAGAGAAAGAGAGAGGCTGGCATCTTCACCAATCGCTACCACCTCCTGCTGCCATCACCACCAGCTGGTTTCCTCCATCACCACCGTAGCTCCACACCACGGTGGACCGAACCACCATCACACCACCTCTTCCATTCTCCAACCCCAACAGTGTATCATCATCACCACTAGTTAACTCCACTCCTCAACAGTCAACACCAACTGGGTCCCCATTGCCATACAAGCCAGCACCACCGACGAGCTCCGTTGCCATTCCGAACAACCGCCAAAATCACTCTGTAAATCGTTCCACCTGACAATTTCTGAATTTTTTTTCCCTGATTGCAAAATGAAATTTCAGATCTACCGAATTCCGGCCGAAATTTCCGGTAACCATTTCTTGTCCGGTATTTTCTGAGATGTCTGGTATCGACCGATAAGCCCCGATATTTAGACCGGAATGGTATTGAAGACTTATGGTACCGGAATCTCACAAATCCGAGACGTCTCGGCCGGTACGGTACGGGATTCACAACACTGCTACTGAGATGATTAGATGCATGAATGTAGAGACAAGGATAACAATCAAGACATAAGAAGTGATCAACTCTTGACAAATTCTAGTTCCAAGTCATTCTTTTGACTCCCATTCACACCTTTGAAATCCTTTAACCACTTTCGTGTCATCATACTCTTGTCGCTTTGTGTCATGAGCATAAAGCTCTTGCCATGTCAATTAAGGGATCCCGATACCCCTTGCCGGGCACCTCACCCATTGGTAGATCCTAAATAGATAACGAGCATTTGCTCCTGCCAAGCTAGTTAAGGGATCCCGAAACCCCTTGCCAGGCACCCACCCGTCGATGGGTCTTGAGTGTTCGCTTTTCATTTAAGTGTCAACTGTCCGTTCATACACAATACTCATTCCATAACTTTCATCTCAAAGCTCGGTTAAATCTCATAAGTCTAACAAACTAGACACAAGATATTATAGCATGTGAAGTTACGCTTAGACTTGTAAATTAGGATATCAAAACCCCATATGGTGAATCGTAACCTTGAAACATGCATTAGAGGAATTTTCATAAAATTTGGAACGTCTACCGGTAGGGAAGGAGTCCCATCTGTACAAAAATAAAGGTAGAAAGGCCACAATATGGGCACACACGTTTTCTACCGGTAGGAGACCAATTCTACCGGTAGGGAACAAGTTCTACCGGTAGAAACCTGGAAATTTCAAACGATTTTAACAGAAATTGCAGATTTCGATCCAAGCTCAAATACAACATTACAAGCACGATTTTAAGCACCAAATCACTCATAAAACATGTAAAGCAAGGTAGAATTTCCTACCTCAAGTCAAGTCCGGAAGGCAAAACCCCGAAGATAGTACAAGCCCTAGACTTCAAAATCCTTGAATTTGACCAAATACTCCTCTCCGAGCTAAACCCAACGAACTACGAGCTCCAAATCACGAATAAAAGGTGGAATAAAGGTCAATCTTCTCGGATTTTGAGTTTGGAGGTGAAAATTTGAGAGATGGTGAGAGAGTGTGAGAGAGCCGAGAGAGGGAGAAAGAGTCGGGAGAGAGGGAGGAGGAGAAAATGGGATTCTTCTCCCCTAGCACACACATACACTATATTACACCTTGCACCTCTCACATACCAATTAGACACCTTAAGTCCCAAACCTTTTAGCACTTACACAATAAGCTTCCAATTTCAAATTCAATTTCTTACCTTTTCTCATTTATAAACATTAAAATTAGGGAATTTAAATACAGGTCTCTTCATAATCAGTTGGTCTTGGACTTTGGATTTGGTTCTGTATGATTTGGTTCGGTTTTGTGATTTTAGTACTCAATCCCTCATGAGAGTGCGAGGCTATAAAAGTTGGAAAGATTGTAACACTCCGTCTCACATTGGAAGTCTACATGGTTGATTTTGGACTTATAACAAACCTTGTAGACTGTTACTAGTAGTACCTTATGCTTAAGTTTTTTGGCCATGTGGTGTGGCTTGTAAATCAAAATCAATGTATTAGGTCAGTAGTCTGCTTGGGCCATTACATCATGAAAATAATTTCTCATTTTTACTCAGTTGAAAAACTGTAAATGGTTGATCTAATATTTCTTTTTTGCATTCAGAATTCAGAATCGAACGTTTTAAATGAAAAATTTGTACATTGGATCAAATATACTTATGATTATTCGATTGAGTAGATTTCTCATAAGCAGGGGCGGCTCAAGGAATTGAACTTGGTGGTGAAAAAAATGTAAATTACAAAAAACTTTTTTTTATAGTATAGAACTATATATGAAATAAACATATTTATTTCGGTTGAAAATTAATATTTGATTTTATTGAGCTATATAAGCTACTTACTCACAAGTTTAATTGAATTTTATTTTATTTTGACTACACATGAATAATTCAATGTTAGCAATATTAAATTATAAAAATAAAATACAAATTACATAAAAAAATACAAAATACAAAATTTTAGTGCATTGTTCAATCCATGAGGTTTGCTTGAACCCCCTCAAACTATAGTTCAGCTATCTATATGCTCATAAAGCCACTCAAAAAAATAAATTCAGAAGAACGCCACCTAAACCCATTGAAGTAGTACCAACCCAACATGGTAGCAAAGGCCTGTTTGAATGCATCATTGTGAAGGGGAATATGTGATATTCCCCTTTTAGTCTGTAGGCTCGAGCCTTAGATCTTGTTTGGAAAGTAAAATGGATAGGGTATTAGTTAAGCCCCAGATTCTCTTGTACCTCCAATACCCTTGACGGGGGATTATTTATGGGAGGTTATACCCCCGATAATACCCCCGGATAATACCCCCTCTCTTCAATTTCAACTACAAAAGAATCTTATTCCCCCATTTTATCAATCATTCAAACTAAATACTATTTATTCACTCCGTCACATTAATGTGGGCCCACCCTTTTTACATAATACCCCATATTATCTTATCCCCTTCATAACTAAGGCCCCGTTCTAGAACACCTTCTTAAAAAATAAGTACTTATTTTACATTTTCAAATTGAAAAATAATGTAAATGAAAAATAATTTTTTGATTTTTTTTGCACCGTATTAAAGATCTCATCGAGATCTTTCAAACAAGATCAATATTGCATATTTTTAGATTTTATTAAACCCATTATTTTTGAACTTGAAATTACCTTTTTAAAAAATAAATACTTATAACTCATTCTGAAACGGGGCCTTAATACCTCAAATCCTTATCCCGCGACCAAACAGCCCTAATTGCGAAGAGACACGTGATGGTGGTGGTGGTGGTGGTTTCAGAGCACTAAATAGTCTTTTCGTATCTCTGCATGCATCTCTCTCTCCCTCTCTAGAATTAAAGGCCTTTTTCATTTGAAACTTCCCTCCATTTCGATGCAAAGTCTTTTTTACTGTTGCTGGTGCAGAGTATCATAGTCGTAGATTTGATCTCAAGGCTGAGAAAGATGGGGGCCCACTGTTCTTCTGGCGTTATTATACACAAGTCCCATCATCTGGGAAACCCTTTTATTGGGAAAAATTTTCAGTGCCGAGAACGTATATTATGTGGTGCCCGCACGCGTATTCGAGCCGTCCATTATGTGTTTGAACGGCTCAGATTTGGAGAGAAAAAAATGAGAGGAAAAATGTTGAGGTGAGAGGAGAGAGATGATTTTAATCCAAACTGTCTAAAAGTGTATCAAATGGCTCGGATGCACCGAACGAATACCACGTAGGATATACCCGCTCGGTATTGAAAAATGTAAGAAAACACAACGAATCTATCACTTCATTTGCCACATGTACGGCCAGGAAGACGTTACAACTCAATCCTCACCAGGTCCTTCGTTCTTCGGCCACTACTTGATTCTAGCCTCCGCTGTGCCCCGTCAACTCTATTGGTTCACCTTTTACATTTATATTTTTAGAGTTTTTTTATTGGCTTTTATCCCCTCAATCCTTACCTATGTCGGATTAGCTAATTTTTTTAGAACTCACGAAAAAATATTTTTAAAATCACTGTGTTCGATTGCTAGTTTAGTTTTAGTTTTATATCCAATCATTATTCTATATCTTTCTTCAATCATTACCCTATATTTTCAATTATTAATTTTATTTCTCTCTCTATCCCTCTTCAATCATTACTATTTTTTCCAATCATTATCCTATTTCTCTTTCTTCCTACTACCAAAACTAAACTAAACTAAATTATCAACTAAACAAAGCCTCAATTATCTTTGTAGAACCTACATTAGGCATCACAAAAATTAAAAAAATCACAATTTCTTATAAGTACAAAACAAGGCCTTACGTGGTATTTTCTGTCCAAATTTTAAATTTTTGTTATTGATTGTACTAAGTATGTAATGGTATGATAATTGAGGGGATGAAATCATCTAATTGGTAATTTAGAGACTAAGTAGAAAAAATTTCGTACATAATTTAGGGGATAGACCAAAGTTATCAATACCGTATCGGACAGGACAGCGTACCGTTTTCACTACTGGAATAGTACGTACTGGTACCAAGCTGTATTCCGGTACCGTTCCGAATTTACCGCAATTAATATTATATATATATATATATATTTAATATATATCTACCATTTTTTAAAATTTTAAGTGTAAACATACACAAAATGTAAAAAAAAAAAAAAATTGTAATTTTGTACCGGCCGGAACACCGGAATATGTCCGGAATAGACCGGTATTGTCCGGTACACCCGGTATTGGCCGGAACAGGCCGGTATTTCAACCGGAACGGAACATGACTCTTTGCGTTCCGTTTAAGGATCGGTACGGTACATACTGGCCGGTACGGAACGCAAAAGAAACTCATATTTTTTGTATCAAAATTACTAGAATCACACCAAACTACACACCCTTTGAGAGTGGATGTATAGTCGGGCGTCTAAACGGATCTAGGGATCCTGCAGGGCGCCTTGTAGGGCAAATATCAGCCGTCTACTAGTATTTTCAATGGACAAGATTCAAATGAAATTTTTCCGGGGAAGAATTACATT
Organism: Rhododendron mucronatum var. ripense; assembly: GCA_019656295.1. Classification (NCBI taxonomy): domain Eukaryota; kingdom Viridiplantae; phylum Streptophyta; class Magnoliopsida; order Ericales; family Ericaceae; genus Rhododendron; species Rhododendron mucronatum. Next base: position 9,463,883 of record BPLT01000003.1, on the reverse strand, counting down.
TCCCCCAAAAAAGTTTCATTTAAATCTGGATCGTTACAAACACTCACGTACGGTTGTGATGTGCTCCTACACTCCCTGTAGTGCACCCTCCACTACAGGGTTTCCGGATCAGTATAAAACATGGTTGTGTATTTTTATTTCCTATCAATATAATTCATATGCATCCAATGGTATCAGATATACTTGTGTTCGGATGTTTGTATTGCTAGTTTTGTCGTGCTTGATGATTTCAGTTTGTTTGCTAAAACTCCTATTTGGATTATGAATTTGTGTACAAATTTATTGAGTGAATACAAAAAATACATTGTCGTGCTGTATGATTTCACTTAAAAATCAAAGTACAATTTGTTTTTAAAAAATATATAACCTAATTAATTTGTTTGTCTCATTGTTATATATTTAGTTGTTCGAGCAACCAGAGTTTCGTCATTTTCTTATCAATTGAATAATTTTTAACATGGACAATTTTCTTAGCAATTCACCCGACCTTCCATAATAAACCAATCAGTGACCCAAACGGGTTCGCGCGGTGGATTGGACCTAAAACCTACACACTTGAAATCTCTCCGGAGTAATTAGGCACCGTTCGGCTAAATAAGTTAACTGGCTTATTTTGTTGTCTTTATTTCAATTTTTTTCGTATTTGTTAGTTTGTCATCAATTTTTTTGGGGATTATTGCATTATCATGATGAGAGGAATCTAAAAAGTAAAAAATTAAAATCGAGATCTAATTTTTTTTTTAATAAAGACGAAAAAATTGGCTTAATTATTAGCTTATTTTTGTCTTTATTAAAAAAAGTATGTTTCGATCGTAATTTTTTACTTTTTAGATTACTTTTGTCATGACAATACAATAATCCCCCAAAAATTGACGAAAAACTAACAAATACGAAAAAAATTTGAATAAGAAAAAAAAAAAAGAAGGCAGTTGGCTTATTTAGCCGTACGGGGTTAACTCATTTGGGGGCCAGTTAATACGGAGTTTCATTTTGGCTTTAGTTGGGATCTCGGGTAATGAGATTGGGCACCATAAATTAGTCGAGATGAGTAAGCTGATACGAACAAGTAAGTTATAAAAGAATGGTCAATTGTGGTAGTATTATGTAATTCATGAAATGGATTCAACTTTATCTATTCCTGCAATTAATTATGATAACTTTCAAAGTTGTAACGGTGGAGTAGTTAGAAGTATCTTTCTATTTTTTACATTCTAAAGTACATGAGCAGCTTAAAGTCATTTCCACAAACAAAGGAAAAAGAGTGAAAAATACTACCCCCGTGACATAGAGCTGTGCTATGTGCACAGCAGGCTGTGCACAGCAGCTGTGCACAGCGGCCATTTTCTCCCGCCTCGGGTCGAACAAAAATGATCGGACCCGCTTATTTTGTTCAAAATACGTCGTTTAAGGTTCTGAAGTGATTTTGGGTGTTTTGTTAACGCCTCTAACGATATCGAACGAAGCTAATTTTTTACAGAGACCTTAAACGACGTATTTTGAACAAAATGAGCGGGTCCGATCATCTTTTTGTGACCCGAGCCGGAAGGAAAAGGCTGCTGTGCACGAATCCTTTCTGCGTGACATAATAGGCGTAGGAATGAATCCAGGAGTGGATTAGGAAGGAACGGGATAGTACTCATGCGTCACCAAAATTGGAAAATGACTCGTGCTTCTTCTATTCTACAGTACTATTAATTTATTACTCCACTCTTTTACATCATTCCCTCTTGCGTAAAATTGCAACGAATGTCTTTTTCTTTCACCGAAATTACTACAGTACAAGTACTTTTTACCTTTTTTCTTTTGGATCTATTTTTTTTTTAGTAATGCAGTGGAAGGTATCTTAGACCAGTTTGTGCGCTTTTCAAACTAATCCAAGAGCTCATAAATGTGAGGTGAGATGACCCCAAGAATGGCCGATAAGAAAAATCAAATCTGAAACCTTAGTTGGAATCAAATTTTTAAGTCTCAAGCGAAAACAATCAAGCTAACCTGGAGAGCAACATCATATTGTAACTTGTAATATTGAACGTGAAAAATAAGATTTACTGTATTATTATTAACTTTTAGTGATCTTTTTTTTATAGTTTATTGTCATAATTTTTTGAATCAGTAGTTTGTTTCTGAAGAGTTGTGAAAGTAATAAAATATGGGCCGAAAATAATTCGTTTAAGACGACTCAATACAATAAAATTACATTTTTTAAACTTTTGTTGTTTTAGGTGATTTTTTCCACTTTTGGTAATAAATTTTTATTTTCTAGATTAAACTCATCCAAATGAATGATTAATTCATAAAATTACAATAGCAAATTTAACAAAGATTTCGATAAGGAAACCAAGAAAACTTCATCATACTTGAGCCAAACAAACTCTAAATATTGCAAAACTACGTATGAGCAAGCTAGTTACTTTACCACCAGCCCCACCTCGGGGGTTCAGTTAGTAGCAACTAGATCACATGGGGTCCAAGGGTTTTTCATAGCCCTTAACCACATAACACTCCTCATGGGGCTCGAATGCTGTCCTCCCACAAGAAAGGGAACAACAGATGTCATTGGCCTACGAGCCCGTTGGCACTCCCTCTAGTTAAGCTCCCATCTATACGAGATTTCTTCTTTTTAAAACTTCAAGTTGTGGCTTTATTCCCCAGCCCACATAAAATTGATCTCAGCACTCTCTATAGCGTGGGATATAAATGAACACATCAGCACCCCAAGGTATTAAAGAAAACTTATTAGATAATCAGATCAAACACTTACAATTATTTAATTTAATTGGTTTTTTACATACCCACTTGAAAACTTATTTCAATATCAGTGAAAGGCTTGGATCATTTGTGCGGGATCCAATTTCGGCCCCACACTCTCGTCTTTACCCCTAGTCAGTACCCATAATATTTTTGAACCATAAAACAAATTTGGAACTATTTATAGACGAATCAATGTCCAATATTCTCATCTCTGATGCTACGTTAGTTATAGGTTCAAATTATTGTTTTGATTCCGAAATAAGATTATCAAAATACTCTGAAATTTAGAAGGACCAAAATAGAGATAAAAAGGCATGAATGGGGAGGTAACCCACTCCCAAATCCTATGCTATCCTACGTTTACAAAAGCGGCAGTTTGCTGCTTGGGCTACGGTGTGCGGCTAGCTTCTATTGCACTTTGCCCTCTTTTATGGAGTAGTTTGTTAGTCTTCCTTCTAGAGCATCTCCAACTCATCTCTCACTTTTTTTTCATTTTGGAGACTCAAAAAAATACTATGTTTGTATTCAGAAGATAATTTTGGAGAACCAACAACTCTAACTCAATTCTCTATTTTTCACCTCCAAAACTCCCCCCAATTTTTCCTCCATTTATTGTTCGATATTGTTTTTTTTTTTCTTTCCCTCCTTTCATTAGATGCCTGTTTTTTTTTTCTCATTTCAACTCATTATTCAAACCAATACAATGATAGAATAGTGTAAATGAGAAAAAAAATAATATTATGAGTTCAAATGGTTTGAATTTACATATACTTAATATTAGACTCAAATGGTTTGAAAAATGATGCGTAATGTAAAAGTTATATGTAATTGACAAAACTCTAGCAAAAAAGTCAATAGAATATAAGTGAATGAGAGAAATGGAGATGGGTTTCCATTTGGGAGGTGATCCTCCAAATATGGAAAATGAGAATTGAGTCTCCAAAATGGAGACCCCAAATGAAGATGGATTAGAAGGCATGGATTCTTCAAAATGGAGTTTTAGTTCCCAAATGAAAATGGGTTAGAGATGTTCTGAAGGGAGATATTTCGAGGCCTTGTGGAGAAGATGCTTGACTCTTGTTTTAACAACTAGCTAATATAATATGAGTAATCCCTAAAATTCTATAGTCTGGCAACAAAATAGCTACCGTCTCTATTGCGCGGCTAGCTTCAATTTTCTTAAACATATGTAGTTCAATTTAGTTCCTTCAAGTTTTTCTATTATAAATTTATCATAGAATTCTTGACGTTTTACATTTTGCTTTAATTGGTACTAACACATTGGGGGAATTGGGTTTCATTGAGAGGTGGGGTAAAAAATTCCCAAGTGGTGGACAAGTTTTTATGAAATTGCATAAAAATGAAACGGACAAAAAGAAATTTTCCATACATGAAACGGACAAAAATAAATTCTCCATACATGGAGTCGGTTTGTAGTCCAATCTGGGTTTAGACCTAAATTGCTCCTTGTATGAAGCTAAGTTGCTCTTGTATGAATCTAAGTTGCTCCTTATTTTTACCTCACCTCCTGCTGAAACCCAATTCACCCTAACATATTCTAAATTTTTTGAAATAAGAGCCAACCATGGAAGCACCACTTGGTTATTTGTAAAATGCATGGCGGATACCATTTTATTTCGGGGCCGGTTCCCCTCTCACAAATGTTGACACAAGTTTTGTGAGGGATCCATTTTGGAGTCGTACGTAAATGATCGGAACCATTCAAATTGTTTAAAACATATTTTTAAGGATTTATGTAAAAATCAACTCATTCTGATATTGGTAAGTGCTTAATTGGTTCATTCAGTTGGTTCCTATCAAATTTTACAGGATAAAATTGAATGAACCGATCAAGCCCTTACCGATATCAGAATAAGTTGATTTTTTACGGGAACTCTTAAAAATCTATTTTAAACAAATTGAACGGCTCCGATCATTTGCATGAAACTCCGATTAGTATTGTTTTAAATTTTTTGTCAATTTGGGGAACTGACCCCTTTTGTTTTATGAATCAATTTTGTTTTGGTTTCGGAGCAAAAAGGGTGAGAATGGGCTACCAAAGCATAGAAAACCTCCCTTTATTCATGAATCATGAAACAAATGGTGTGGGAAAACAATTAAAAAAAAAAACCCCCACCATATATCTTGAAGACCTCTTCTACAGACATAAATCTCCGAAAATGGATATACAAAGATTAGAGCAAGATTGATGAAGGTGAATTCTACTTACATGATGAACTTACTAACATCGAACAATTCCGAACTCATTATGTGTGTTTGCACAGCTATCTCATAAATAATTTTCAATCTTCGAGCATCTCGCCGATCAAAAAAAAAATCTTCGAGCATCTCCAGCATACCAAATATCAAAACAATTTGAAAATTTTAGTAATTTTTACATACTTCAACAAATATCTCAAATATTATAAACACTTTAAATTTTACTGCTCACGTTTTTAATTTAAAAAGTGGGTAGCATCCTTTTAACACCGAATTCTATCAAATACCGAATTTTATCTAAGGATGATTGAATTTTCGAAGAATCCATTAAAAAACAAAATTTTCAAATAGCAATATATAAAAATAAAATAATATACAATTAATTATCCTACTTCAAATTTAGAAGTGAAATATGAAATATACTTATATGTTTTGAGATATTTATTGAAACAACAGTGCTACGAACACAAATAATGTCGTTTGAGATATTTACTTTTAGTAAAAATTTTATGAGGAATTTTATCACTAAAAGACAAGAAAGTCGCTGCATTGTTTGGTTCTCCTCTCAAAAATATTTTCTCCAAATTTTTTAAATTATTTTTGTCATCCGTGTTTTTTCATTTTTAGTAATTTTTTAATTTTTAATATATATATATATATATATATATAGTATACTTGTATTCAAAAAATATTAAAAAATTAGCTAGAGACAAAAATTACGTAAACTTACATAAGACTTTTTTATCTTTAAAATTTATAGTGAAAATTTTAAAATGGCACCTGAACTTCACTCAAATGTCACAGAAACACCTGAACTTAAGTTTATTTCAATTAAACACCTGGACTTACAAAATCCCCAAATCTAGGCCCCTGCCATTATACTCCATCCAATTGTTCACAAAAGTGATGACGTGGCATATTTCTCCCGTTAAGTGCCCCAATTGCACATGATAGGAAGTCTAAAAGATACACACAATCAAAACTCCTTCCCTCTCTTCCTCATCGCCTCTCTTTCCCTTTTCCCACTCTCTCTCTCTCTCTCTCTCTCTCATATTAGTTAAGTTTTCTCATTCTGATCTCTTTTTGTTCCCATAGGATATGTGTAAATGAGAAAGGAACAAGTCCTTTAATCATATCTCATGGAAAGGAACAAATCCAAAACCCGAGCCCGAACCTCATGTCACTCACATGTAATCACCATCACCATATGACAACAGCTGGAATAGAAAACCAAATCCTTCTAAGACTAGTATCTGCTTTCTTTGAAAATTTTCAACCTTCCCACTGGTAAACAGAGGAGTGGTGGAGCGGAAAACTTACCTGCAAACTCAAACTCACCAGCGAGATTGATCGGCGGGAGCGGTGGAAAGAGGGAGGCGGAGGCACTTGTTGATGATTGAGGACGGGGCCATCAATTTCCTTTCAATTTTGATCGATTTGGTTTATGGGTTTATGGATTTTTGTTCTGGATTTGCAAGAGAGAGAGAGAGAGAAAGAAGGGAAAGACTGGCGAAGGGAGTGGGGTTTTGATTGTGTGTATCTTTTAGACTTCCTATCATGTGCAATTGGGACACTTAACGGGATAAATATGTCACATCATCACTTTTGTGAACAAATTGGATGGGGTATAACGACAGGGGCTTAGATTTAGAGATTTTATAAGTTCTGATGTTTAATTGAAATAAACTTAAATTCATGTGTTTTTGTAACATATGGGTGAAAATTCAGGTGCTATTTTTAAATTTTTTTTAAAATAACTTAAAGACAAAAAAATACACAAATCTATAAAAGAGAATTTCCAGTATCTACAAAATTTAGGGAATTGATTTTGCCACTCCTTTTTGAGTCCTTCTACCACCACACCACTTACACACCCATTCACACACCCACACTCACAATAAGGGTGGAACCCGCATACACTACACATTCAGTGTGTGTGGGCCCACCCTTATTATGAGTGTGAGTGTGTGAATGAGTGTGTAAATGAGTGTGATATTAGAATTAGTGATAAAATGAATTTGGCAAAATCACTCTCCAAAATTTACCAGTGTTCAATACTGTTCATCTACCTCGCACAGTCTCTGGCAAAGCTCCACAGCAGTAGCTGGCTTCCAGATAAACACGATTGTCGGCTCGCCCTACATACTTGCAACCTCATCATCCTCTCTCTCTCTCGCTCCCCCTGCATACTTGCAACCTCATCATCCTCTCTCTCTCTCTCTCTCTCTCACGCACGCACACTCATTTCACAAAAATACTCCTGTAGAACGCATGATTCAACCACTCCTCATGCCTAATTGACCCCTTGATCTCCACCCTCCGATTCCCCCTTCTCCTCTCTCTCTCTCTCTCTCTCTCTCTCTCTCTCTCTCTCTCTCCATGTTACTACATATATAGTCCCTCCCTCCCTCCCTCCCTGTACAATAGGAGTATAATACTACTACACTGTAATAAAGATGAGATCAATCCCTTTGGAAGCAACCAAAACACAAACAATGCTTCCTCTGCTCCTCCTCGTCTTCCTCCTCCTCACCCCCGTCCACTCTCTGAACCAACAGGGCCTCTACCTCCACACCCTCACCCTCTCCCTCTCCGACCCAGACAACTTCTTCTCCACCTGGAACCAGAGGGACCCCACACCCTGCAACTGGACCGGCGTCACCTGCGACACTCAGTCGGAGGAGGTCTACTCAGTCGACCTCTCCTCCGCCAACCTCTTTGGCCCTTTCCCCTTAACCCTCTGCCGAATCAACACCCTCACCTTCTTATCTCTCTCCAACAACTCCATCAACTCCACCCTCCCAGACAACATCTCCGATTGCCAATCCCTACAACACCTCGACCTTTCTCAAAATCTACTCACTGGATCCCTACCCACTACTCTCTCTCACCTACCCAACTTAAACTACCTCGATTTGACCGGAAACAACTTCTCCGGCGACGTCCCGCCGAGCTTCGCCGCCTTCCCCCGCCTCGAGGTGCTCTCTTTAGTGGCCAATTTGTTCGACGGTGAAATCCCTTCCTTCTTGGGTAACATCACCACTCTGAAGCAGCTGAATCTCTCTTACAACCCGTTTAGACCCGGTCGGGTCCCGCCGGAGCTGGGGAACTTGACGAATTTGGAGATCTTGTGGATGTCCGGGTGTAATTTAATGGGTCCGATCCCCGACTCGCTGGGCGGACTCAAGAAGTTAAAGGACTTGGATTTGGCTCTGAATAACTTGAATGGGAATATACCGAGTTCGCTCACCGGGTTGACGAGTGTGGTGCAGATAGAGCTGTATAATAACTCATTAACCGGGGAGCTCCCGGCGACGGGGTGGAGCAAAATGACGTCGTTGCGGCTGCTGGACGCCTCGATGAATTACTTGAGTGGGTCCATTCCAGATGAGCTGTGCTCTCTGCCACTTGAATCATTGAATCTGTACGAGAATCAGTTAGAAGGAGATTTACCGGAGAGTTTAGCGAAGTCTCCGAATTTGTATGAGTTAAGGTTGTTTGGAAACCGGTTAACGGGGGAGTTACCGGCGGATTTGGGGAAGAACTCTGCGCTGTTGTGGTTTGACGTGTCGAGCAATAAATTCCAGGGACAAATCCCATCTGGGTTGTGTGAAAAAGGTACTTTGGAGGAGCTTTTGATGATATACAACTCGTTTTCCGGCGACATTCCGGCGAGTTTAGGGGAGTGCACGAGCCTTACGCGGGTCCGGTTGGGGTACAACAACTTTTCCGGCGAGGTTCCGGCGGGACTCTGGGGGCTTCCCCACGTTTACTTGCTCGAGCTGGCCGACAATTCGTTCTCCGGCGGTATCGCGAAGACGATCGCCGGAGCGTCGAATTTGTCGGCGCTGGTGATATCGAACAACGGATTCTCCGGCGGGATTCCGGAGGAGATTGGGTGGTTGGAGAATCTCACGGAGTTCACCGGAAGCAATAACCGGTTTACCGGGTCGTTACCAGATAGTATAGTGAATCTTGGGCTACTGTGGAAGCTGGATCTTCACAACAATGGCTTATCTGGGGAAATCTCAATTGGGATTCATTCATGGAAGAAACTCAATGAGCTGGATTTGGCTGATAATGACTTTTCTGGGAATATTCCAGAAGAAATTGGAACTTTGTCAGTACTAAATTACCTTGATTTGTCTGGGAATCAACTTTCAGGGAAAATCCCACTTGGGTTGCAGAATCTGAGGCTAAATGAGCTCAATTTGTCCAGTAACCACCTCTCAGGTGATATTCCTCCTTTTTATGCTAAGGAGATTTATAAGTCCAGTTTTTTAGGTAACCCTGGTTTGTGCGGTGATATAGCTGGTCTGTGTGACAAGAAAACTGGGTATAAGAATATGGGTTATGTTTGGTTACTTAGATCAATCTTTATGCTGGCTGGGATAGTGTTCATTGTAGGTGTTGTTTGGTTTTACCTGAAGTATAGGAATTTCAAGAAAGCAAAAAGTGCGATTGACAAGTCGAAATGGACTCTAATGTCGTTCCACAAATTGGGTTTTAGTGAATTCGAAATCTTGGACTGTCTTGATGAGGATAATGTGATTGGAACTGGATCTTCTGGGAAAGTTTATAAGGCTGTTCTTAGTGGTGGAGAGGTGGTGGCAGTGAAAAAGCTATGGGGCGGAGGGGCAAAAATGGCGGTGGAGAGTGGAGATGTCGAAAAGGGTGGCAATGTTATTCAAGATGATGGTTTTGAAGCAGAAGTCGAGACATTAGGAAAGATAAGGCACAAAAACATTGTGAAGCTATGGTGTTGTTGCACTACTAAGGATTGCAAGCTTTTGGTGTACGAGTATATGCCTAATGGGAGTTTAGGGGATTTGCTTCATGGAAACAAGAGTGGGATGTTGAGTTGGCCTATTAGGTATAAGATCGCGATGGATGCAGCAGAGGGGCTTTCGTATTTGCACCACGATTGTGTGCCTCCGATCGTTCATAGGGACGTGAAGTCGAATAATATCTTGTTGGATGGGGATTTTGGAGCACGAGTGGCAGATTTTGGAGTGGCGAAAGCGGTGGATGCCATCGGGAAAGGGGGGAAATCAATGTCTATAATCGCGGGGTCCTGTGGATACATTGCGCCAGGTTAGTGTGTCCATATGATTTGCCATTACCATTCCCCGATGTTATATTTCGCTAATGTTAGATCATTGCTGTTGTGGTTGAGTCCACGTTTATAGTAATTCGCAAACAAAAACAGGTCATTGATAGGTAGATACTGATATTTGTTTCTATCTGTTCTGTTTTCTTAGTTAACTGCAGGTTTCTAATAGTTCAAAGCTCTGTAAAATATTTCCTAAAGCTAAAAGTATCCAATTGTTTCACCATAGTAGCCGAATGGTATTTGTTATGAAAGAGCAACCGACCCTAACAGAATCATCTGATGGCTATTGAGAATGAATTGAATTTAGCTATTCTTAGCAGTCAAATTAATAAGTTTGCGTCAGTTATGCATCAAACCGACGACTACCTCTTATTTCCAGTCTTTTCTTGAAGTTCTCGGCTTACTTCGGCAAATCATTAATATCTTCCATCCACTCTGAAAGTTGCAACCATACTAGAAATCAGAATGATCAATTAGACTTGTTATGTCAAATTGTCAGTAGTCGTATTCAGTTCAAACAATGTTGGTTTTGAGTACTTAGCGTCTGCTGATTATCCTTTCAATCCCTCAATTTAATATTTACTTGTCCATTGCAGAATATGCATACACGCTGCGAGTGAACGAGAAGAGCGACATATACAGCTTCGGCGTGGTCATCCTTGAATTAGTCACCGGGAGGCTCCCAGTGGACCCCGAATTCGGGGAAAAGGATTTGGTCAAGTGGGTATGCACTACTCTTGACCAAAAAGGCGTAGACCATGTACTCGACTCAAAGCTCGATTCGTGTTTCAAGGAGGAGGTATGCAAAGTGCTCAACATTGGCCTCCTCTGCACCAGCCCTCTGCCGATCAACCGCCCCTCCATGAGGAGGGTGGTGAAATTATTGCAAGAAATAGGCGCCGAAAGCCAGTCCAAGAATGGGAAAGATGGGAAGTTGACGCCTTATTACTATGAAGACGCTTCGGATCAAGGAAGTGTTGCTTGAGAAACGGATGTGGAAGGAGAAGGAGAGGGAGAAGGATTGGGCTTCTTTTTTTAGATGTTTTTTCTCAGTTCTTGTTCCCTCTTGAGTGTTTGTTTGCTGTCTTCGGTGAAAGGAAAGAGTTAGAGGTAGTGGTTTTCAAAAAGAGAAATTTGGTCTTGTGAGTTCATGTTTGCTTGTATATTGTTAACTACTCCTACAATTAACTCTCAAAGTCTTCCCTCGTATCAAGTTTTATCTACAAGTCATCTGGATAAGTTCCTGCCTCTTGTTGAATGTAAGGTCGTAAACGAGTCGAGCCGAGCCGCGCCGAGATTCGAAGTGTTCGAGCATAAAAAGACACCAGTAGACAGTAGTTGATTGGAGCAAAAATGTTCAAGCTGGCCCTCAAATCGAGGAGCCAAGCTCGGTCATAAACTTGAGCTTGAAAAACGCATGATAATCCCATCAACCCTATTTGCAAATTTGCTCAAAAATCTTGCAAAATCGAAAGAATAAGGGGCAAGTAAGTGCAACTTTACGAATTTTGTTAATACAGGTTTGAGTTTACTGTCCTACTCAAACCGAGCTAGAGTATACTGGAGCTTGTTTGGTTATAAATTCAACTTAAAAATTTTGCGAGCTCAAAGTAGCTTCCAAGGAACCACACTCAAGTTGTTAATGAACAATTCGGTTTGGCTCGATTTTTTTGAGTTGAATTGTTTGAATTTTTACCCAAACATGCCCATTTGTACAGTCCATTGATGTTGAATTCTCTCCGGCATCTCTCAGGTGATTTAGGGGGTGTTCCAGTTCTTATTCCTTTTGAAAAAGTTTTTTTTTTCAAATTTCAAGTTCAAAAATTATATGTTTACGTAAATAATTTTCCTACCAATATGGATCTTGTTTGATAGATCTCGTTGAGATCTTTTATACGGTGCTACAAATATCATAAAATTATTTTTCATTTTTATTATATTTGAGTTTGAAATTTGAAAAAAAAAACTTTTTCAAAAAGAATAGAAACTGGAACACCGCCTTATCCTTTTTCACCTAAATCAAATTTCTTGCATTTAACAACTTGTGCCTTAAATGGTTACTAACTACTAGTCTGTGTACTTCTGTCTTTATGAAATATCAATATTTTGGTAAGATCCAAAGAATGGAATCTGTCCTACAATTCTTTTCGAGACTCAGAAATATTTACAAACCCTCCGTTTTTACCAGATGGGTATATTACGGAGGGACAGCTCTATGTATATCTCAATAATGTAATGAGGGTTGTTATGTAGGGTTGGTACTTATGGACCCTTCTCATTTAAAGCTTTAGGTCCCCCTCTCTCTCTCTCTCTCCATTTTGTAATAGGAGAAACAAATAACAAATGCAACTGGAGGGGAGGACCATAGTGGTCTTGGCAATAACCTAAAAAACATTTCTTTCTGTTGAGCACATGTATATATCTGTCTGTTTGTGTTTTTGAGAAGAAGTGGGCGAGACGAGAGGGAAAGAAATGTCACCAAGTTTGCGGAGAATTTTTTTGGTGCAAATAGGATATTGCTGACGTGGTATCCGTGCAACGCATTTGGGCTGTTCAAAAATGCAATCAACGATCCGGATGCAAAGGTTCCGAACAAATTTAAAAAAGAAAGAAAATGAAAAGGCCGTTTCGATCCCGACCGTTGGTTGCTTGGCTTGAACGATTCAGATGCGTTGATCGAATATCTCGTGGTACCTGATTTGCAACCAAAAATTTCTCAAGTTTGTGCCACAAATAGGAAGGATCCTTTTGCATATAACCTATACGTTTTAGATTACTACAACAGTTCTTTACAGGTGTACATTTGTGTACAGATTTATGGTCATGGCAGTTGTCCTCAGCTCAGCTCTGCAAATTCACTGTTGCGAAAACTTACTTTGTTCAGTACTTCTACAAGTCTTGAAAAAAAAAATTACTCTATGCATATTTATCAATAAGTTTCTCTATCTATCTCTCTATTTATTACCACTCTTTTTTTTTTAAATGGCGAAAAAGAAGTTTTATTAACCTTTAAAATTGTTACAGAGGTTAATAGGACAAGGAGAGAACAAAAGTCCAATCTGAGACTCAATCCTCGATTGGCAAGATGCCACCTTAAGGTGTTGGGGCTTTGTTTCCTTTAGGTGTTTTCTTGGGGGTGATTGATCGGCCAGTCCAAAAAACTAGACCTAAACTCTAGTAGCTCCTGGACGACGCCAAAAAGCACTGATAATGATTTTAAATTTTTTTTCGACAATAATACCCTTTTTCTGCAACATGCGTAGGGCGTGACCAACTCACACACAAACTCTCGATCTTCCAATAGGAGATCTCTCTCTCTCTCTCTCTCTCTCTCTCTCACACACACACACACACGAACACATTGATTTTCACGAGTTTGAGAAATCACTACAACAAAATTTGATTTTGGCGACGCACAATAGTATGTTGGCAAAGGGTTTTGGCGATGTAAGTCCTTGCGTCGGCATGCCGTTGGCGTTGCTATGTCATCAATAGTATTTGCAGATGCGAACACCTCTGTCGCCAAAAGGCAGTAGATTTGGCAACACGCTTTGCATCGGCGATAGTATGGTTGATGTGGGAAACATATTATACCTTTGCCGACGTGTTTTGCGTCGCCAAAAGGTTACTTGACGAAAAAATACAATTTTCTTGCTCCTCCTAGGTTTCGAACCTGGGTCGACTACACAAGCCTTTTCACGCAAAGCTCTGACCAACTGCACTATACACAATTTTCATTGTTTATTTGGAATATCTAATATATATATATATATATAGTATATATTTAACATTAAAATAGCAATTAAAGTTGAATCGAACGTGATTTTGAACCTTTAAACATTAAAATTAGCAATTTTGATAAACATGAAAATTGTAGCCCTTTATGTTATTGTTCAGAGTTAATTTATTTAGTATTTCAGGCATAACTTTTTACTCATAATTGTGATTGAGGTAATTCAAATTGGGTTTGAACAATAACACAAAGGGCTAACAACTTTCATACTTATCAAAATTCAAATTGGGTGAAGCAATTTAAGTATTTTGGACCGAAAAAAGACTGAGTCTTCTTGAAACGACGTCGTTTTTTGTTATTGTATTGTGGGCTTCCCAACCGGCACGCCCGAGAGTCGTCACCCGGATTTTTGAAATAGATGATCCGAGAAATCGAGAGTTTGTTTGAAGGAAAAAGGCTTTTGATCTAGCGAAAACGTTAAGACTTTGGGTTCGGAGGCGTCATTACGAATGGGGAAGGTTTTGTTGAAAAAGCACCCCACTTGCCCAGTCGGAACCGGTCTCTACTTGGCGTTTTTAAAGGGGGAAAACCTTAAATGTCTTTTGGAAGATTAAACTCTTAATAAGCAAATAGGGGAAAGGGACATAGGATTGAATATATCACGTTAACGTGCTCGTGGTGCTTCCTATACAGTGAATGATAGCAGATGACATGAAATGACAACGGACTGCCTTGATCACAACCAGAACCGCACGGTGTACCTTATTACTTCGCACGGCCTTCTGGTATATCGCGCGATGTACTTCCTTGTTGTCAGTCCACGACTATTGCCCAAATGCTCGCACGGCGTATTAGCTACATCGTTTTAGAACATCGTACGATGTTCTTTAAAACATCGTATAGTGTGACTCTCTACTCTTTTCAGAACGTTTTTGTATTTTCAGATTGAAAGAAACCATGGACCCATGCATCTTTCTTGTTGTCTTTATTGAAAAAACAATTTGCGAAAACACTTTTTGATGTACTTGATCATCATGGATGATCGTAAAAACCCATTTGACAAGCCAAAAGCATGGTTTTTTTGATAAAATACATCTTGAAATACATCAGTAACGATCCTCGAGCAATAAGTATGATCAACAGCAGATGAGTGTGATTAGAACAAACAAAACAGATGGGTAATGGACATTATAATGCCGTACGTTAAAGTACCCTACATCGCGCCGTGTATCATAACACCGTGCAGTGTAGTTTTCCAGTACAGATTCTAGTTTTGTTTCTGAAAATGGATTTTAAGTCGATACTTAACCAAAAGGGTCAAGTATGACTGGAGAAAGTCCCCTCAGGGAGCTCAAGAAAACTTATATTTACCTTCGGTTTTGAGCTTGAACGAGGATGGATGAGTGTAGATGAGAGTGGATGATTGAAGAGCTTGGAGTTTCGGAGTGGTGGAGTTCCAAAACTAGTTGTGCACTAAGCTTTGGAAGTGAGGGCAGATGGAATGTTTTTAGAGAGAGAAAGAATGTCAAGAGAATGTCAGTATAACTTTTCTCAAGACTTTGGAGATATTGGGTGTAAGGAGGATCAATTCAAGAATCAAGGGCTCTTTTCCTCTAGGAGAAGGGGTGTATTCATAGGCAAGAGCCAAGAATTATCAATGCAAATGGGGGAGGTGACTTCTAGGCCGGCTAGAAGTGTATTCTCTGCCAAGCCGACTTTGAGTTGTGGCTCAAATGAGCGTGGCCGATAGCTTTCTGAGCCAGTTAGAACTTTTCCTTGAAATGTCATGCGGGGGACCTCATGACATCGTGCGGTGTAATGAATTTCATTACACCGTGCGGTGTAGAGGTGTCCTGTGTGGTATTAAAGGCTCAATCTTGGGCTTTTTTGGGCTTTGCTGGGCTCTTTGGGCTTTGAGGTGATGGGAATCCACATTCAAGCTCTTGAAGGTTTTTGTTTCATTTATTTCATCATCGGGGAATTTAAAGAATCTTAGAGGCCCGGATTGGAGTGTCTACTGTAGTCTCTCTTTAACAAAACTCGAACACCATTGATTGGTGTGAGTGACGCTTAAAGAATAAGCATCCCAATCCATTACTCCAAAGTCTTTAAATCAAAACTAAAATGCATGAAAACCTAAATGCATACAAATAGTAATGGTGGTCGCGCTCATGGAGCTGCCTACGTACCTCGTTTGCAGGGATCAGACCAACATAGTTCAATCGGGACAATGCAAGTAAAGCGAGTCCCGGAGGACAAATTGCAAAAGCAAATAAACTTGAGAAGATTGAGTGGCTGGAGTGTGGAGTGTCATTAAATTCTTGAGACGAGTCCTCAGGGGACTAAAGCGAGACGAGTCCTCAGTGGACTAAAAATTGAGACGAGTCCTCAGGGGACTAAAAAATTGAGACGAGTCCTCAGGGGACTAAAAATTGGAACAAGTCCTCAGGGGATTAAAATTAAGACGAGTCCTCGGGGACTGAAATTGAGTCGAGTCCTCGGGGAACTTTTAGAATTGAGACGAGTCCTTGGGGCACTAGAGCGGTTAAAAGGTGAGACGAGTCCCTGAAGGACTAAAATGCAATAGGTCCTAGAGGACGAAAATTCAACGAGTCCCGGAGGACGAAAATGCGACGAGCCCTGGAGGACGAAAATGCAACGAGTCTTGGAAAGCGAAAATACGGCGAGTCCCGGTGGATGAAAAAGAACCTTTTGACCAAGGCATGATATTTTATCAGATTGTTAATGCAAAAATGGTCGGAATTTGTCATTTCCAAGGACAATATGGGGGTGGGTCGAATGGATCCACAGAAATAATTTAAATTCTAGAGGCCGTAACGCCGTGCGATGTAGGAATAAGCCGCGCGGGGTTTCGATTTTCCATGCAACTCTTCAATTTTCGAGGTCAGTTTGATCGTTTTAGGTGCGTTCATTCAATTCGGGTGTGTCTTTTGGGGGGCCGAAGCTTCTTTATAAGCATGGTGGTGCCTCATTCCATGCACCACCATCAAAATTCATCAAGTCTCTTCACCTTTCCTCCATCTTTTCAAGAACAGGTTACCTTCATCTTTTCAAGAACAAGTTCTAATGGTGGATAGCAGCCTTGTTGAACTCGTGATCGCTTGGGAGGCCAATATGGCCTTTTTCCATGAGGAGATTGACTGCCTCAACCAACAAATCGCCCGACTCATCACCACCATTCGCACTCGCCGTGCGTTTCCAACCTCCAGGACCATGCCTTCGATGCTCTGGATGACGTACTCGACCCTGAGTTTGCAGATCAGCGTGAGTCCGACGACACTGTAGAGGACAGCGGGGGTAACCGAACAGGTCGGATGACCGTTCGGATGGTGTGAATGACGCAGTCGATGGCGCCAACTCTCGGAGCGATTGAGGAAAGTGAAAAAGAAGGAAGGAAGCCGTAGGAGTAGGAAATCCTATTTTTCTTTCTTTTCCTTTTTTTTTTTGTAATGAAATTCCCGGGGCAGCCTCGGTTTATGAATGAAATGCTTCCTTCCTGTCCATCTGCTTTTCGAACTTTTCCATGCAATGCTTGATCAAACCAAACGCCATGACCTCGAATGCTAAGGAACTAGTTTCAAAATTTGAATCATCATAAAAATCAAAACACCGTCACGGTTATAAAGCCAAGCACGGTCTTTCACGGCAATGTGCGGTGTATTAAACTTCATCATAACCTAGAGCAATGCCTTAGTAAATAGGCACGGGGCCCAAAAGTGAATGTTTAAAATTCTAAACGTCCTTTGAATGTGGGCTTGGGTCCCAAGAATAGCGCGTATTGAATCAATACACCGTGCGGTTTCTCACGAAACACCGTGCGACGCACTGAAATCTAAACCTGGTCCAAAACTAGTTTCAGGAGAATCGGTCGAGAGTGATATAAAGGGGTGAGGCGTACATCGTACACCCCACCGTTTAAACTTTTTCTCTCGTGCCCTCTTTCATTTCTCTCTCTCTCTCTCTCACTCTCTCTCTCTTTCTCTCTCGATCACCTTTCTTTCTCGGTCATCTCTCTCTCTCTCGATTTCCCTCTCTCTCGGTCTCGCTCTTTCTTGGTTCTCTCATCTCTCTCTTTTTTATTCGATCATAGAGCGTAGTTACGTACCCGTTGGTGATCAACCACCAAGGGTTGAGGTTACCCATCTCCGGTCCTCTGGAGAGCAACGCGGTGATCGGGGAGGTTTTGGAGACTCCGAGGGTCTCAGTTTTGGTGGCCATGGCCGAGGAGGCCACAGCCTCATCTGTCGTGATGGGTAGCGATGGTGGCGATGAAGGTATAGGGGGCGGAGGTGACTGGGCTATGGTGAGTTCAGGTGCAATGGCGCCAAGGAGTGATGACGAGGACCATGACCAATCTCAGGTTACGGGTGGTTCGGAGGAGAGGGCCACAGAGACCCACGGTGGTGGTTCAGAGAAGAGGGAACCGGAGGTCTCTCCCGTGCGATAGCCCCGATTTGACTTGGGGAAGGACCTGGTGGTCAAGGAAGAGTCGGTGGTCGAGGAAATACCTGCGGTCTTGATTGGTAGTGGCGAGGATGCTGGGTCATTGTGGCCTATTAGCATGGGTGATTTTCTAGAGAAGGGGTCCATTGACGACTTGGCCGCGTCATTATGGGGTGTTCCCAGGTTGGTGGAGGCTCTGCTCGAGCTTCGCGAGAGGGATCTTTGGGCCGAGCTCTAGGCCGAAGCGGGGGGGTGAGCGACAAGTTGAGGAGGAGTCGCGGGTGGACGAGGAGGGTATCTTGATCCCCTGGCGGACAGTGGTTGACGAGGCGGCGGCAGTTCTTAGGAGCCGAGGGGTCTATGACGAGGTGACCTATGTGCCCTTTCGACATGTGGTCGTGCCTTTGTTGCTGAACGCTAACCAGCTGGAGAGGACCACGTACAACGAGGCTTTGGTCCTAAGGGACCCTCAACAGCACCTGTCCGAGCGACGAGCCGAGGTACATTTCAATACAATGTATCATGTTTTCCAATTTCCTGCTTTAGATATTATGCCTGTTTATTGAATCTCTGAGAGCTCCTCGACCGACGCGCGCCCAAAAGAGTCGCCACCCGGATTTTTGAGATGGATGATCCGAGAAACCGAGAGCCAGCTTGAAAATGCATTTTGATCTAACGAAAACGTCAAGATTTTGGGTTCAGGAGCCACGTTACGAATGGAGAAGGTTTTATTGAAAAAGCACCGCACTTGCCCCGTAAAACCAATCTCTACTAAACACTTTCAAAAGGAAAATTTTAAATATCTTTTGGAAAATCAAACTCTTTAATAAACCAGTAAAGGGGAAAGGGACATGAGAAATATATCACGTTGACGTGTACGTAGTGCTATCTGTACAGGGATGTAAAGATGATGCAAAAGAAAAGAGCTTTTCAACAGAAATTGCCTGGATCTCAGAATTCTTCTGTACGGCATAATGTAATACCGTGCACGGTTTTACAGTACGTCATGCGGGATATCTGTTTTTTTTAAGGTTATCGTTGAGCTTCAGAACGCCGCCCGGCATATTGAGTAGTACGCACGGGGTTTTTAACAAACATTAGATGGTGCTTTTGTCACTGGATCATTTTGAGAGGGTACTATTCCTTCAAACCATGAACATAAAACGATCTTTAATGCATCTAACTGTCCAAAATGATCAAAGAAGCTTTGTTTATAAAACCAAACATGGCTTGTAGATATGGTCTTATTCTGAAAGCACCAACACCTGATATTGTGGCAACAAAACAGGCTCGACAGAGGATGGCTATGATCCGGATAGTTTGAACAAGAAAACAGTAGCTGTATGGAATACGATGTGTTTAAATACACTATGCCGTGCAATGCATCAAAGCGCCGTGCAGCATGGCGCACCCAACACAGTGGCTTTTCGTGTTTGTGAAAACGATTTTAAGTCAGTATCTAACCAAAATGGGGTTGATCCTGACTACAAAAGGGTTCCCTCAGGGGTAAGGACAAGGCCTACCCCAAGAAAACTGGTTTATGCCTTTGATCTTGAGCTTGGATGAGGATCGACGGCTACGGATGAGCGCGAGTATGACCGATTGAGAAAAGAAGGTTGTGGGTGTGAGTAATAGGTGGTATATTGGGTAGTTGGGACCTTAAAGTGAGTAAAAGGACTCACTTCAATTGTGATGAGAAAAAATGGCGGATTTTGAGAAAGAAAGAGCCTAGAGAATGTTGGTAGAGTAACTTTCTCAAGACTTAGGAGTGAGGAGTGGGTATGAAAGCATGATGAGAGAGAAAGAGAATTCAAGGCCCTTTTCTCTTGAGTGGAGGGTTGTATTTATAGGCAAGAGCCAAGGATTTTGAATTCAAATGGGGGAGGTATTTTCTGGGCGGGCCAGAAGTGCTTTTTCAGCTAAGCCAACTTATAGCTGTGGCTCAAGTGGACGTGGCCGACAGCTAGCTGAGCCAGTTAAAACTTTATCCAAAATGTCGTGCGGTTGACCTCATGACCCGTGCGGCATAATGAGATTTATTATGCCATGCGGTGTAGAGATGTGTCGTACGGTACTAAGGGTCCAGTTCCGGGCCCTTGGGCTTTCTTTCAGGCTTTTGGGCTTTTTGGTTTAGGGAGGTCCTTCATCCAAGCACTTGAAGGTATTGTTTCCTTCATTTTATCATCGGGACGTCCACAGACCCTCTGAGGTTCGGATTGGGGTGTCTACAGTAGTCCCTCTTTAACGGAACTCGGACACTATTGGTTGGCGCGAGTGACACTTAAAGAATAGGCATCCCAATCCATTGCTCCAAGGTCTTTAAACAGAGACATAAATGCATGAAAATCGAAATGCAAGCAAATGACGATGGTGCTCGCGGTCGTGGAGCTGCCTACATACCCTATTGTAGGGATCAGACCAACGTAGTTCGATTGGGACAATGCGAGTGAAATGAGTCCCGGAGGACAAATAACAAAATCATGCAATAAACTTTGAGAAGATTGAGTGCCGATGGTGCCGAGTGTCGCGGATTGAATGTAAATAACAGTGCATGCGTGAGACGAGCCCTCGAAGGGCGAAAATGGCAAGACGAGTCTTCAGGAGGTAAATTGAGATGAGACGAGACGAGCCTTCGGAGGGCGACAATAGCGAGGCGGGCCTTCAGGGGATAAATTGAGACGAGACAAGCCCTCGGAGGGCGACAATAGCGAGACGGGCCTTCAGGAGGTAAATTGAGACGAGACGAGCCCTCAGAGGACAACAATATCGAGACGGCTCTTTAGGAGGTAAATTGAGACGAGACCAGCCCTCTGAGGGCGAAAATAGCGAGACGGGCCTTCAGGAGGTAAATTGAGATGAGATGAGCCCTTGGAGGGCGAAAATTCAAGACGAGCCTCCAGGAGGTAAATTGAGACGAGACGAGCCCTTGGAGGGTGACAATAGCGAGACGGGCCTTCAGGAGGTAAATTGAGACAAGACTAGCCCTCGGAGGGCGACAATAGCGAGACGGGCCTTTAGAAGGTAAATTGAGATGAGACCAGCCCTCCGAGGGTGACAATAACGAGACGAGCCTTCTGGAGGTAAATTGAGATGAGACAAGCCCTCGGAGGGCGAAAATAGCGAGACGGACCTTTAGGAGGTAAATTGAGACGAGACAAGCCCTCGGAGGGCAAAAATTCAAGACGAGCCTCCAGGAGCTAAATTGAGACGAGACAAGCCCTCGGAGGGTGAAAATTCAAAACGAGCCTTCAGGGGGCAAAATTATGACGAGTCCCGGAGGACGAAAAATTGAAGCATCTTTAAACCAAGACATGACATTCTAACGGATTTCTTTGCAAACGACTGAAATACTTGATTCCCAAGGGGATTTTGGTAGCTGGTTTGAACAATTTCTGAGAAAAGGGATTTATCCATGCAAAACCAAAACGCCGCGCGGTCTAGCAATGCGGCGCACAACATTTCAATTTCCCATGCAACTCTTCGATTTCAAGAATAGTCAGCTAGTTTAAGGGTGCCCATTAATACAGGCGTGCCCTTTCGATGGCTTCAACGTCTTTATAAGGGTGGTGGTGCCTCATTCCATGCACCACCACCAAAACCTCTCAAGTCTCTTCATTCTTCATTCTTTCTTTCGAAGAATGCATGGTATTCGACTTCCATATCCAGTCCGATGGCAGATTTCAGTCTCATAGCACGCGTCATTGCTTTGGAGGCCGAAATGGCCTCATATCGTGAGGAAATCGAGGAACTTACTCGGCAGATCGCGAGGCTTGTCTCGACAATCCATACTCCTCGTCGAGTTGTCTCCAATCTCCAAGATGTCGCTTTCGATCAGTTTGATGACAAGAACGACCCCGAATACGTGCCGGAGTGCGAGTCTGACTACACCGCAGAGGACTCGGAGGGGAATCCGAACGGTTTTGATGACCGTTCGGATGGTGCGAATGACGTTTCCGATGTGGGGAGTGATTGAAAATGAAGAAGAAGAAGAAGAAAAAGAAAAGGGCGAGGGGTAGCAGGATTTTTTTGTTGTTTTTGTTTTATCTTTTCTCTCTCTTTTTTTTTTTTGAATGTAATGGAAAATCCCAGGATTCTCCCGGTTTTATGAAATGAAAAGTCCATTTATCTCTCCTATTTTCCTGTCTGCCTACTTTCTACGAATGCAAATAATTCCAAACGATGTGACCTCGAATGTAAAGAACTGTTCTCAGCATCCAATCTGTCGAAATAACCCAGAATGCCGCACATAGCTTACGGAAAGACGCACTGCATGACAAAACAAAGCATTATGCCGCGCGTTTAAGTCAGAATGTCATGCGGCGCTATAGGCTGTGAACCCAATTTACTTTTAATTCCAGACGAACCAGTTCAAGTGGGGATATATATACGGGTGAGGTTTACACAGTACGCCCCACCGCTCAAAAATCTCTTTCTCGTGCCCTCTCTCTCTCTCTCGGCATTCTCTCGCTCGATATTCTCTCTCTCTCCCCCAACCATCTCTGCTCTCTCTCCCTCTCTCTCCCTCTCTCTCAACTCTCTGTTCTCTCTCTCTCTCTCACATTGCGATCATGGATGATATTGACATGCTCGGTGGTGATCAACCACCGAGGGTCGAGGTTACACTACCCCCGGTCCCTCCGGAGAGTGATACAGTGATTGGGGAGGTTCCAGAGACCGCGGAGGTCCCGGCTCTGGCAGCCATGGCCGAGGAGGCCACGGCCTTGGCTGCCGTGGTGGCCGGTAGCAGTGATGGTGTGGTGTTGGCCGGCTATGGCCAAGGTACTGAGGGTTCGAGTGCAATGGAACTAGAGGGTAAGGACGTGGCCATGGGCCAATTGGGGGCAGTCGGTGGTTCAGAGGAAAGGGCCGCGGAGGAGATGGAGGCCTCTCCCGTGAGGGAGCCTCAGGCCAACTTGGGGAAGGCCCTCATTGTCAAGGAAGTGTCGGTGGAGGAGTGGGAGACACCGGCCATGTTTGTCAACAGTGGCATGGGTGCGAGGTCGTCACGCCACATTGGTGTGGGTGACTATTTAGAGACAGCGTGCCTTGAGGAACATAGAAGGAGAGGTAGGAAATTGAGGTTAATCTGGTAGATAAATAACATGAGTTTGGTTGGTTCATTCAAATGGATGTTCATTCCGTCATTGATTCATTCAAAGAAAATCATACACTGCACATTACGAATGGAATCATCATTCACTATTTCAAGTGGCAACACGTTCCAACCAAGTCCAGAGGGGAAGACTTGTAATGAATTGAGATTTTTATGTTGTCACTGCCAAGTGAAAATAAAAGACAAACAATCATACCAGAACCCATTTGTCCAAACATTCTCAAACTATCTATGTACAATCCCAAAATGGATGATACTAGTTTAGTGAAAAAAAGCTACTCTCTCTACGGAGCAAACATAATATTGGAAACCTACTCATATACTTATTGCTAATAATTTTTCTTTGATGCTGCTTAAGAAATGACATATTCTTTATATATGGAAGGGCAGAAACATGATGTAAGAGTATTCAATTCTTCAAGAATAAAGAAAATTTATGTACGAATTATGGATACGGTTACGGAGTACCAAATATGTGCCAGTGAGTATTCAAGGAGCATGCGCATCATATATATGGACATTACACCCCTTTATGAGTGCTCATCCAGTCATGCTTCATAGGTTAGACTCCAACAATTTAGGTTTATGAGCGCGCCCTAGCAATTTAGGTTTGCGAGTGCACCCTAACTATTTAGGCTTATGCTTCACATCATATAATTCATCCCTATCATGCATGCATATGCATGGACATATGACAATTATTAACGAGCAAAACAATGTCATCTCTATTTCTCTAACTTACCTGAAGAAAGCTTGTCCTTGCTTCCCAATCCCTCCTCCATGATTACATAGATGAGGAGGGACAAGGCTCTTGACATAGGTGCCCCCAAATCTAAATTCAGTGGGAATGCCACGAACCACAATGTCCCTCAGCGTTCCTTGTTTGGGATTGTACACAACTAATATATCTTTGTCAAGTCTCTGTACTATCTTTCCCTTTAATTTCAACACAAATTCCTTTTCCGCAAACAAACCCAACACACACAGTAGACGCATATTACGTATACAAATCATAATTTTGGTCCACGACGCTCTAACCCCATACTCCTTCATCATCCAAACGATACTACTTCGTTTATCAACCAAACATAGACAATCCCCAACAGTCAACACGCAATAATACATAAACTTGTTGTGAACAAACGAAGCAGGCAATGGCACTTCCCTAAAACTCTCATCCGCCCAATCGAAAGCAACCATCACATACAAACCAGCCCTCCAACAAAGCCAATGGAGACACCCATAGCAGTAAACGCCGGACGAAGTCACGTCAAGGACATAATGGGTATCTTGAATTCTCCTCCAAACATTAGTTTTGTGTGAATAGACAGCCACAGCCGTTGTACCACTCAGAGTAGAAGATTCAGACTCAGATACAGATACAGATTCAGCATCACAGAACGAGAGCATCACGACCTTGTAATCATCCTTGGATGAATCGTAACCCAAACCATATCCATACAAGTAAAACCCACGAACCGGATGGAGGACAAAAGGCAACGGGGGCAGTTTCTTACACTCTCTAGTAGACGGATTCAACAAGAGGAAGTTGGAATCACCTTTATCGAAAGCAAGAAGCAAGCCATTGCAAGAGCCTAATACATCGCCCCACTTGTTCGCGGGGCTGTTGGAGGGAATTAGGAAAATCAATCTTTGTGGCAAACGGAATATCAGCAGTGAAATTGACGGAGTAGAGACCGTCAGTGGTGGAAATGAGAATGATGATGTGGTCAAGGTGTTTAGGGTTATTGGCGTTGGTTCGATTGAAGTGGGTTGAGTTTTTTATCGATTTATTCATTTTTAAATAATTATTTGTCAAAATATACGTTTTTTTAAACTATTTTTAAAAATAGTTTTTTTTTATCCGCATTTTTAAAAATAGTTCAAAACGCACATTCCATGTGCATCATGCATATCGGATGTGTATTATCCGCGCTGGCATATGCGAGCCGGGATCCGCGCTGGCATATGCGAGCCGGGTCAATTGAATATCCAGCGTGGATCATGCATATACATTATGCGTCATGCATATTGAATGTGCATGATGCATTATATATAGTCATTGAAGTAACGAAATGGATCGACGATCACAGAGACAATCACGCACATTGTGTGGACAAGAAAGTCATAATCAAAGAAAATGTTCTGAAAGTAGGGCAGAAGCATCAAGTTCAAGAATGAATTTGTAATCAGTAATAGTAAGACATTTATGTATGTATGGAGCCATGTTGTCTTGTACTTGTTTTAATTTGAAAACTTTCTTTTTAAATTAATATTTTGTAGTTTGTAACTTTCAATTATGTTTCTAATATATGATTGTGGTCACATTATAGTTTGTTCGTCTCATTGTTGCCAACAATTATCTGTTTTCTTTGCCTATTAAAAATAATACTAATTGTTCCAAAAAAAAATACGTAACGGGCATATGCAAAATAGTTATTATTATTAATTAACACCTGCCACTTGGACTTGGCCATGTCACATCAATCTAAAAAAAAAATTTACATGGTGAATGCCTTTTGTATATGTGTTCTCGTATAACCATATCCTTCTATTTATAGTTGTATCATATTCGACGAAAATCATTACAATCCAAAATAACTTCTTATAATGCCAGGGACATCTATCTAAGGGCTAGTAAGTGTCCTTCCCGTTCTTTCGCCTTAACGATCATATCATCAACGTAGACTTCCACCTCTTTGTGAATCATATCATGTAACAAGGTCGTGGTGGCCCGCTAATACGTGGATCCTGCGTTTTTCAACCCGAAAGGCATCACCCGGTAGCAATAAGTCCCCTACTCAGTGATGAATGTGGTTTTCTCTCGATCCTCTAGGGCCTCACACATTGCATAAATACCATGCAAGCGGAGTGGGCATACTGACTAACGTACTTACCTATCCTACTAGAAGAAGATTGTCGCACTTGCATGTAATGCAAGAATCCCGAGGCAGTTGGCAATTAGCATGCCGACTTATACCCATGAACAGCAGCTTAAAGCCATTTTCTTGAACGAAATCGTCGATCCATTTCGTTACTTCAATGACTATATATAACGCATCACGCACATTCAATATGCATGATGTATATTGTATATGCATGATACACGGTGGATATTCAGCTGGGCCGACTCGCTTATGCCAGCACGGATAATGCACATCCGATATGCGTGATGCACATGAAATGTGCGTTTTGAACAATTTTTAAAAATAGTTTGAAAAAACGTATATTTTGACAAATAGTTATTTAAAAATGAATAAATCGATAAAAAAAAACTCGAGATGGGTTTGTGCGAAATAGGGAGATGAGATTAGGGAATTCCACGAGGGAGAGACGCACTTGAATCGACAAAGAGACTTCATCGGCAATCGAGAGAGTATGTCGGCGATGTTCTCCGGCGGAAGGATTGCACAGGGGGAGAAGTTGTTGGTCTCACCTTTGGACATACTACTATTTCTTTCTTTAGAAATTGGGTATTTCAGATTTGTGGATGCTTTCTTCATAAGGTTCTTCTGATTATTCCCCCGCCGGCGTGGAAGAGGTGTTTGGTCTCAACCCGACATAGTGGAACTCTTGTTTTGTGCAAGGTTTGTGTTAAGGAAGTTGTGGAAGAAGATAGAGAGCCCTTTGGGTTGGCATAAAATCCTTTAGGTTAGCAAAGGTTCTTTGGGTTAACAAAGTCTGATGGGGTCAAAGAGATTAGTTCTATAATGTGCATAAATTCGCTTAGAAACCACTCTTCATCACCAAGAAATAATTACTAAAAAATAAGGATAAACAAATTGATGTTGAAGAGCATTTTTAATCATGGATAGTGATTTTGCCACACCCTTTTTTGATAATGCCACACTCTACAAGTGTATTTTTTGGTGCAAAAATACACTTGCAGAGTGTGTCATTATCAAAAAATGGTGTGGCAATATTATTTCCCTTAATCATCTCCAATGTTATACCCACTTCCTTATCCGTTTTGAGCATTACTCATTTCCTCAACCAAATCCATACTTATTTTTCTCAAACCCTATTTTTACTCTCGTTAATTATAAGTGTGTCACTCATTAATTATAATTGTGTCATTCAGTACAATAGATTTGGATAAAAATAAGAGTTTAGCATTGCAGATGTCTTACCCAAATTAAATCAAGATTTTGACCCAAATCTCTACCCAAATTTGGGTGAAGAACATGGTCAGGGCTGGTGATTCTCTAAGCAAATTGAACAAAAAACATGATAATATTTTAATTTCACATGTAGAAAAATAAATAATTAAAGTATACATATATACAATTAAAGAAATGTGAACTGCTCAAGATACAAGAGAAACAACTCCCCAAAGAAATGGTGTCATGATTAAAGAGTCTGTCTCAACAGTTTCTCATCTAGACAAACGATTAATCTCAAAAATTACTACAAAATTAAAGGTAAACAAAAAGTTACGAAAAATAAAAAAAAATTAAAATAAGTTCCAAACTTCTAAGTTAAAAAGAACGCGTGCAGCCTACCATCTTTGGAAGCCTGCCAGATTAAAGCATCTGGTCTGCTATTTAAACACTCCAACAGAATTTTGTAGCAGATTAGCACTAGCATAGGAATCAAACTCTTCCAAAGCATACAACCTTCTTGCGAAATTGAAATCCCAAATTCATCTTACATATATCTCCATGTCAAAACATGAAAAAGACTCTCCCCCTTAGTCAAAGACAAAGAGTATAATCTGGCAACAACAATTGTATAGAAACTCTTATAATTAACATGAATCTACAAGTTGTCATCAACAGAAGAAGGCACATAGTCATTTACAGTTCACGTAACACCTTAAGAAACTACTTGTGTTCATTACCTCCCAATCCCTCCATCGTGATTAGGAGAGACAAGGCTCTCGACATAGGTGACCTCTCATCTAAATTGAGTCGGAATGCCATGAACAACCATGCCCCTTAGCGTTTCTCTTTTCGGATTGTACCCAACCAATTTCTCTCCGTGCAATCTATTAGGTTTCTTTCCCGTGATTTTCAACAAAAATTCATCTTCTGTTAACGACCACCACACTTCGAATTTAGACATCTCAAGCACCTCAATTCTAAATGCGGTCCAAGATTCTCTTACCCCGTACTCCTCCATCATCCAAACCTCAATTTGGTCACATCTCTGGTTGTTCCACTTACCAACCAAACACAGACAACCCCCAAGAACTGCCACGTAAGGATGAGAAAACTTTGCGTTCATGGAACAAAGCAGGAAGCTGCACTTCCTTGAAAATCTCATCTGCCAAATCGAAAGCAACAATCACATAAGAACCAGTCCCATGACAAACGCAATGGAGACACCCATTAAGAACCCCACAGCTAGGCGACACAAGCGTATAAGGGAAATCTTGAATTCTCCTCCAAGCATCAGTTTTAAGTGAATAGACGGCTAATCATCTCTTCAAGCTCAAGTTCAGATTTAGAATTAGAGTAGTAACAGATAATTAGAAGCTTGTAATCATCCGTAGAGGAGTCATAACCAATGCCATAATAATGCACGTCCAAGCTACTAACCCGATGCCTTTCGAAAAGGGAAAGCCTACTACCAACTTGATCGAGGAATAAAGAGAGTGTGGGAAGCTCCTTACATTCTCTAGTGGATGGATTCAACAAGAAAGGAGTTGGAACTAGTTCGACGAGAAACTAGAAGCAAACCATCACAAGAGCCCCATACCGTGAACCACTCCTTGGCGGCGGCGTTTCGTTCTGCCATTGGAAAATCAAGCTTTGTGGCGGTCGGATTTACGTCGGTGAAATCTACGGAGAAGAGATTCTAAGTTCTTGAAATGATAATGGCTTTCTGGTCGAGAAATTTATACATCTAAAATTGTAAATAATTTTTTGAGATGTTCAAAATAGTGAAAGTGAACAAGAAATTTGAGACGGGAAAGTACTCCTTAACGGTATTGATTTCGTTGTCAGAATCTTGAATTCTGTTTGGTGGTTCTTCCGAAATGGAGGGAAAAGAAAAGAAAATTGAACTGATGTACGTATTGAAAACGATTTCTAGTGAAAGGACAATGGGATTCATGACGTTGGTCCCATATTGTTTTGTACTATTCGTGGAGGAGCCTGGAGCCATTGCTAATGATTGAACATCCAAACAGTGCATTTTTAGTGGTCATGAGCTAAGTCAAAAAACGCGCAGTTGTGCGAACGTGGAAGTGTATTTCAAAACTTCCAAAATAAATAAATAAATATATATATATATATATATATATTGTAAGTGCAAAGATTGAGAGCGAGAATGAAGACTTTTTTGAAGGATTATGTGAATAAAGTCATGAGTTCTTATATAAGTCACAAAAAATCTTCCCAACTCTTCGCTCTTAGTTCTCACTATCGCGAATTCACTAATTTAAGATGTTTTGGCAAATGTTTCATACTCTCACTCAAGCACGCGTAATATGTGACTTGAATAGTGACCTAACACGATGCACCTAAAGCTTTGTGTTGCAGTATTAACCAAATCAACATCTTTACAGAAAAATGGGATCACAATGGCAAAATAAACAGGAAACAATAAAATTAACTAATTAAGTAATTGGAGAGTTGCATTGATACATATCGTGAGAATTACAAAGTCCACAAACAACTAAATCAAGCTTAGTACACAAGAAGCCAAGAAATACCACCATGATTGCGGAATAATAAATGAACACGGACACCATATACCGAAGAAATAATTAGCAATTCTTGTATTCAACAAAACTTGACTTTTCAAACGTTTCGAGTTAAAGTGTACAAGGATGACAGCTAAACTAGCCTTAATATTAAAGGTAGCCCGTTGGGTTGTTATTAAGGTTGACAATTAATGTTGGAGTGCGTGAAAAGTGCATAAAATTGTTTGAAAATGTAAAAATGCATTGCAGTGAGTTTCTTTTTTTCCCCATTCTCCTTAGCTTATCTAGTGAGCAGAAGGAGCCTTCATTGCCCTATAATAGAGCTCTAGGTTCAAATCCTCTTGACTACTGGGCTGCCCGTGTAGGTATATTTTTGTACTTCTGGTGGGTGTGAGAATTAAGGTCCACATGAAGTAGGCCCAATAAGAAAGCCCTTCTGTTGTTGTCTGGCTCCACCACAAATCTTGCATCACCCCCACGTGACCAGGTTGTAACCACTTAAAACCCTGAGAGATAGGTGGATTTTCTCTGGCTATCTGGACTGAGTTTCAGGTTTTACCCTTGGTCTCTTACAGTATTTATGCCATGTCAACAGACTTAGGTAAAAGCCATAACTGACCTTTTGTCAGAGTTATCCAGAAAGGACTGCTCTCTCTCTCTCTCTCTCTCTCTCTCTCTCTCTCCACATATCAACAGATTCAACACCACTCCGGGAAGGAACTGGCAGGATGAACTTCATGTTGAAAATTTAAAATCTGATGCCCGTAGTTAATGGGAGTACCATGCTTTGGTCAAGGATGGGCCTATCTATCATGCGGTAAAGAAATGAAATGCACACTACCTAAAGTTTGGTTGTCCACCTAGGGATAACAACGGTTCGGTTCGAGTAAATTGTAAAACCAAAACCAAAATCGAAACCTAAACCTAAACTAGTGGGTTTCTTTCTGCTTAAATCATAACCAAAACAGTTGGCTACCGACTCGGTTTGGTTCTCACCAAAAACCATTGATCTACATTCTTAATCAAGCAAAAGAAAAACGGAAAGCGATTCACCGGATTGACTGACTGAATAGGACAAATGCGAGCGATAGACGAGAGTTGACTTAATCAACCATATAAAAAGGAAGAAAAAAAAAAGACAATGTAAATAATAATAAGTGTAATTACCACAATGTGAATCAATCTTTAAAACACGAAGATAAGAAGAGAGTGAATCCATAGAGTTCAAAAATACCAAAATATCCAACAACAAAATAACATAAAATTGTGAACATAAAGTTAATATTCGCGTATATATATAAATATAATATTGTACATATATGTATAATAGTAGGGCATTTTCATCATTATATTGCGGTTCACTTGTGGTTCCGTTTTGGGGCAGTTACCATATAAAACTGAAACCTAAAACACACTGGTCGTTTGTTTCAAACTTATTAAAACCCAAATCATAACCACGGTCAAAAACTAGTAGGGCATTTTCATCATTATATTGCGGTTCACTTGTGGTTCCGTTTTGGGGCAGTTACCATATAAAACTGAAACCTAAAACACACTGGTCGTTTGTTTCAAACTTATTAAAACCCAAATCATAACCACGGTCAAAAACCGTCCCGAGTAGTTCATTGCAGTTTGATTATGATCTGAACTGATTGTCAGATGGCTTTTTACCTCTAGGTCTAGAAAATATAAAGTAATTTCCACTAGGTCTCCTCTAATTAATGAAACACTGAAACCTTATGAAAGTGCCTGAAACTCTAAACCCTGAAATTGTCTAACCCCTAGAGCACTCTATGAAAGTGCCTAAACCCTAGGATACCCTATAAAAATGCCTAAACCTTTAGGGGTACCCTATGAAAGTGCCTATACCGCTAAAACCCTATAATAGGAAAGTGCACCCTAAAACTCTTATGAAAGTGCCTAAAACTAAACCCAAGGGCTCTATGAAAGCGCGTAAACCTAAATCCTAGGGTACCTTGTTGGTCCCAAGGGACGGAGTAGGCTAGGTTAACCGAAAAATGATTATCGGTTCAAGGACGTAAGGTGACCCTATAAGAAGGGGTAGAGAAAATGCCTCAAGCCAATATTCGAGTACCAGACGCTACAGTACTGGAGTAACCCATGCCATACTACCTGGAAAAGCTAGAACGACCTTCAACAAAAGGGTACCTGTACCCGAAACTGACACAGGTGGGTAGGTAGAGAATTCCTATGGGCACGAGACAACTCTCTCCAAGGATTTCGGCAAAATAGCCCCGCAACTTCGAGAGAAGGGGTGCCTCCTAGCACCTAAACTCCAGGATATCCTAAACCTTAAAACCCAAAAGTACCCCAAAACCCTAGGTTAACACTTCTATTAATGGTAAATGTATTTTTGTAAAAGTGGACCTAGTGGTAATTAAATATTTCATCTCTTCTTAGTGGAAATAAAGTATCACTTTTCTTTACTTAAAGATAAAAATCTCATCGGCTTTTTACCTCTAGATCGAGAAAATAGAAAGTAATTTTCATCAGGTCTTCTCTAATTAATGAAACCAAAGAGAGAGAACTAATTGTCGTAGGCCTTAATTCTTCCAATATTCAAAGAGCACATTAAAAGCATTAGTTTTCTTTTCTTCGCAAATGTCGCACACAATTGGAGCACTAAACACAACAAATAAAAAATGAAATCAGACTCAGACTTGCCATAACCTCTCAGAAATTTCACACATTTTGGAGAATGTGTTGTTAGGGTACTGTAAACCTCAGAATAAATACACAGACTAAATGAATTTTTTACCAAAAGTAGTTACAAAAAAGACACCCCAAACACAAGTACACACCCTAAACAACCCAAAACCTAATGGTGAACATTCTGACTACACACAGAAAGATGTGGAAGCTCAACAAAATGCCAATGCTGTTCCACGAAAAACACTCTCGAGAATTGGTAATGTATATGTTTCATAACCTGGATATCAACCAATTCCCGGTACCACGCAGGCAAATTTCCAACAATAGTCAACCCTATGAGACGTTATGATTTCTGAAGCACACACTTCTCGTAAAGGGAAAGGATGTCTTTCTTGTTTGGATTCCTCAACTGAAGCAGCTGAGCACCGAAATTATGTTTTGTCAGCTCCTGCTTCAGTTTCTGAACAGTAAACCTTGTATAATCTTCTGAATTTGTTTGCTGGCTGTGATTATCCTCATCACCCTTGAACACTGACCCTCCATCTTCCGGCTGTTGGCCCTTTAAGGAGCTAGTCATAGTTTTCGATCTCTTATTTCCTCTCACTGCCGTGTCATCCACATCCATATCCTGAACCGATTCCACACCCATTTCGAAATCATCAATTCTTAGCCGTTTCCCATGAGAAGCAGTTTTAAGCTTATTACCAAGTGCCGTTTCGTTGAGTTGAACTTGGGTCAATTTTTGCTGAAGTGAGTCAAGTTTTCCTTGTGTTAATTGTAACTGAAGAGAGAGTGCTTCTGCTCTATTGTTTGCTTCTGCACAAGCTGCTCGCTCAGTCTCTAATAGGCTCTCAAGGACTTGAACCGTACTAGCTCTCTGTTCATTGTTAGATTTTAATAGCGACTCAATTTCCTTCTCCCTTTCTTCGACTCTTGCCTCCAGCATTGTGACTTTTGAAATAGCATCCAGTTCTGCAACTCTGTATCTCTCAGATTCATTTGCCAGGTCACATTTTTGCCGGTCTAAACTTTCGATAAGCCTCTCTGATCTCTCGATTTGGGCTAACCTTTCCATTGCTACACGCTGAATTTCAGTTTTGTCCTTTTGAGCGGTGACAGCCTCTGAGCGTGCTCTATCAGCTAATTCAGTTGCTCTTTTGGCTTCCCTCTCGGCAGCTTTGCATCTCTCTTGAACTTCCTCAAACCTGTTGAATTCAGATAGGTATCTTTGTTCCAAATGGATTTTTTCCTGTTCCAGTATCCGGGCTTCTCTTTCATATGATTGAGCTGTAGCATTTGCAGCTTCTAATCTCTCACCTAACTCCTTAATTTCATGCTTAATCGCAGACACTTCTGAATCGTAGTTCTTTATCTTCGACTCAGCTGCCTGTGGTAATGATAAAGCACATGTCAACACTACTATGCAAATCAGCAAATTGAGATGAGTACTGCTAGGGATGAATATACGTGCACATCCATATCATTCGGAATGTAAAGCGGACAGATCAATCTGACTGGAGTCTTCTTACGGTAATATGGTAAATGCTGCATAAGATACATCTGCTATATTTTTCCTAAGGTACTAAAACAAGATTAATTTGAACTACCAAATATCCCCGCAGTACCCTCAAAGAGAGATAAATCTTACTGCAGTGGGACAATACGTGGCATTCACTATTTGAAATTCAAATCCATTATGCTATCAAGATGCAAAGAATAGCCAGACTAAAACTAGCATATAAAAAACAGTAGGGGACTCAATTGCTCCTATCCCTGCATGGTAAAAAAGCAACAAACGTGTGCAGGATGTAAAAGATTATTCCCAAATGGTGTAAAAGCCCAAAACTCACCTTCAATTCCAAACTCAAAGTTGTAAAGCGCTGCTCTGCATATTCAATCTTTGATGCCTTATCCTTTATTTCCTCTTCCTGTAGGTTCATCACCAAAAGAAGAAAAACAATAAACAAACAAATCACAACACTCCGGTATCGTCAACTGCTACAAAGGTAATACACTGCAAAAGAAATTACTAAATCAGAGGAAGAAAGAGATTCACCTTCTCAGCCAAGGTATAAGAAAATTCTTCCCTCAAAGCATCTTCCCTCTGCTGTGTCTGCTTATTACTGCGTTCCTGAACAACTGCTGCCTTCTCAAGAGCAGCTTTTGCTTCCCTGACAGCAATATCATACTTCCGCTTCCACTCCTCTGCCTCCTCTTGGGCAGACTGTGATTGTTCCCTGGCAGCAGCCATTCTTGCCTCTGCAGCACTGCTCTTGGACTTCAGAATCGCAATTTCTGCGCTTAACTGGTCTTCTTCAGCCTTCTGCCTCGAAATGACCTGCTCATATTTCCTTTTCCAATCCAATGACTCGTGTTTGGTAGAGGCTAATGATTTTGATAAGCTAGAACTCCTCTCTTCCAGTGAACTACATTTACTCTGCAAATTTGTTATCCGACTCATATAATCATCTGCAAGCTTTTTCTTGTCATTTATAGCATCCTCGTAACGCTTCAAATATTCAGACTTATACGTTTCGCTAGCTTCTAATTGCTTGTTAAGCAAACCCATCTTATCTTCAATTGAGCGGCATTTCAAGGCGAGTGAACTCCTCTCTGATCCAATTTGATCTATCTGCTTCTTGATGAGATCAAGGATAGGACCTTCCAAACTGCGGATCACACACGCATATTTAGTTAAGATTCAAAACACATTAAATAAGTAACAAAGGCTGATGTTAACCTTTGTCTTAAAAAGATGGCCAGTTTCCTCCATTTTTCTGGGCCATGAGATGATGCTTCATACTTCGATAAAATATTATCAAGAACCTGCGTAGCATACAACCACATTATATTCCAACGACCAAAAAGAATTCCAAATCTTTCTATTTTCTAATTCTACAAGGAACCCAGCGTATCATGTCCATAACCATACCAACACTGAAATGAGCATGAACTTTTAACTTGAAGAACTTAATGCCGTAAATACGTATGATCACACTAACAAAACTAGAAAACTTAATGCACTCCATCTACACAAGTTGCAATTCGGCCATGACCATCAACAATCAGGCGTCCATCACCGTCGACTTCCAAGACAATTGGGCTGCTTTTGCAAAGCCTCTATTATGTAGTTAGCTAACTAAAAAGTAACAACTTACAATTAATTTTGGAGTTGGAGCTTTATTTCTAATTTATGGTTATGACATCCACTTCATAGCTCTCTCTCCCTCCCTCAAATTTGGGTAGAGTGAGCAACCAAACGAAATCCCCAGCCACCAGACCGACTTGATTTAACCCGAACCCGCCCAGTCTAATCTAAAAGATGGTCCTGGTGTTTTTCAAATCAGGGATGCTGACCACTTTGATTCAGTGATCAATTGTCCCCAATCCAGACGCCCTGAACCAATTTCAACCCAATTTTTTAAGGTAGTTCATTAGTCAGCTAAAAAATGTTTCACTTTAAAGCTTCAGTTAAAATGTTGGCTTTCTATTTTGAAAATTATAGACAAATTAAACATTTTAGACGTAAATTCACAAAACCATAATTACTGAGATTTAGAAATGACTGCAACAAGAAATAGGTATCTCATTTTAACTCGAAGAAAGCCCAATGACAAAAGAGTAGGTTGAAAAAGTATAACGAATGAGAATGCCTGCCTTGCTTTAATCGTACCGAAAATGCAACATATTAACACACAGTCACACACTCACCTTAAGAACGTTGTCCACTTTTGCATCGGGAGCATGGCAAGCTGATCTCAGTTCCCTTTCCATGTTCTGTATAGCATTTGATAATTGTAAGTATGCCTCCCTAAAAGCATCCCTTTTGTAGTCCTGCATTAACAACCAATCTCAATGATTAATGCCAGCAATATTTGTTATCACAAAGCTGGACAGCCAGGACTAAATACTGCTTGATAAGATGAACCTAATTTAGGTAGTCAATTAAGAAGTCATACTGTATATCCTAAGGTGTACAAAGAAAGGAGAGAGACCAAAATTTACATCGGTGCACAATCAAAAAAATAATTTGCGCAGGCCTCATTATCGGCACATTTTGCTAAACCACACAATTGAAAATTTGAAAAGAATTCCCTTGTGCAGTTAACCATTTGGATGACAAATCCAAATCCATTCTGTCTTGATTGGAAGGAATGCCTATACTAGTACAAGTAGAGAAACTGACATGGTATACTAATAAGTGTTTTTATTTTGGAAATGAGTAACAGAAAAAAGTAACACTCACCTGCAATATATCATTCTGGTAAGCTAATCATGTAACATACCTATGATCAAAGTAAATATAGTAGTTTCTTTTTTTTGTATTGGAAGTTGGCCAATGAATGAAAGGGTCATGGTAAATTGGATGGTCTGAATGCAAATTGTTATGGTACGAGGAACAGGAAGGTGGCACATCATATACCCTAAATTGTGGTACGGTAGGATTAAGCTTCTATTGATTACAAAATTA
This sequence comes from Rhododendron mucronatum var. ripense, assembly GCA_019656295.1. Lineage (NCBI taxonomy): Eukaryota > Viridiplantae > Streptophyta > Magnoliopsida > Ericales > Ericaceae > Rhododendron > Rhododendron mucronatum. The sequence goes on along the minus strand of BPLT01000003.1, from coordinate 9,426,696 downwards.
GAATGTCCTTATTTTGAGCAATAAAATTTACTATAAATAAAAGATTTTCCAAAATTTTAATGCACGCCACGTTTCTCCGAGCATAAAAACCAATCATCTAACATCTTCTCTGGCCAAACCTCCACTTTCAACATTTTTTCACTTTATCACATTTGATACGTTGGGAACAGTGTGTGGATAACTTCGGATTGCTAAAGTCACTTTTTCGGAACGAAGATGCACCACGTTTGGACTGAACATTAAATTTTCCAATTCGGTACAAGCATTCCCAGGTAAAATATGTTTGTTGAGTGTTAGACAGAAATACAGGGGCCAAAATGAAGTGTCCAAGCTTGAAAGAAGTTAACTGTCAGTTTGAGAAGCTTTAGACTCAATCCCCAATGTCAAAACCTAAGAAGCAGGGACACGTCAAAGACAGATACATGTCCGTCTCAGACACATGTTGGACACCAACACTTCTTGAAACGTGTTACGAGTCCAATTCCAATACTCTTTTTTGTGTCCATAAATAAGAAATAAAATTCTTAATTCCGATATGTGTTCGATATTCTTTCTGCAATGTGTTGGACACTTCTTAGGTGTCTATGACTAAGAAATTGGCATGCAATAGACACTTTTTAATTACTTAGGTAACGTGTGATTATCATCAACATTCTGAAAACTGACATCATTATCGAATGCAAGTCGGACATAATTATATTTCACTCAAAATTTATAGCAAAATGCAAATAGATACACTAAAGAAATGTTACGAAGAGGTTTTTTAAAACGTTTTCTTTAGTTCAGTGTCCATCAGATTCTTCATAACTTCTTGCACCGTAGTTATTATTTAGTATAGCCCGGGCGCAAAGTTCTGTTGGGCTTGAGGCGAGAGGCACAAGCCGAGGCGCGCGCCTTTTTGAAGAGAGGCGAACCTATGTGAAAAAATAATTATTTCTTGAAAATAATTGTTTTATGTGCTCTACGCTCGCCTTTTTGTGCGCTTTTTTGAAAGAAAGCACACTTCTTTGATCGATTTGAAAGAAATGCGCTTTTTGCTTGCCTTTTTCAAGTCGCCTCACCTGGGGGTCAGAAAGGCATTGGGGGTGAGCCTCGCCTTGGGCGTATGCGCACCTTTGACAACTAATAGGGTCTAGACTCATGGTGATAGATATCTCTATAATTGAATATCTACAAAACAGAGTATCCCCAATGTGTTCGTGTCCTATTTCTTGAAAAATAGCATATCCGCGTGTTCATGTCGTGTCTTATACATATTCCATTTGTTTGAAATTTCATTCAGAGAAAAAATTGACTCACTCAAGTTACTTATTTGACGTCAGAGCTACACATATAGGTAACGTGTTTGGAATAACAGCAGCAACACGTAACTATTCCATACTACATAAAAACAAGTTTAAAGGGTAGGACATAATTCTTCTGCTCCAATTAATATTGAAGTCTCTGGAACCTTTAATGTAATCATACATCATTCGGATGTTACACATAAAATGACAGACAGTTCATACACAATACAATTACCATCAACAAAATAAAAGAAGATTGCCGATAAAAAAAAAAACAAGATAAAAGAAGATTTGAGCATCAAAGAAACTGCACACTTCTATGATTGAATGGGAAAAAAAGGAAAAGAAAGCAAGGATTACCTCAAATGCCTTCCTTAAAAAGTCTAGGAGACGCTTTTCATATTTTTGTCGTGTTAAACCAGCACCTATAGCAGTATTATTGAATGCAGCCATCGACTTTTGAACTGCTTCTTCATGTGCTTCCCTTAGAGCAACCTACAATCGCCTAACAATCAGAAAGCATTCAATCCAACAAGTTGGCTGAAAGCAACAAAACTCACTTCCTCAGGCGGCTTTGAACGGTCAAAAGAAGACATATAAACATTAGTTGCTAAATCATATGCCCTCTGACATTCTGCTTCTTCAACACTCTGCAAAACAGTTGAAACCACAAGAAAGTTGTCCAAAAGATTACTAGCACATACTATTAATTTGCTCAAGCATCACATTTGTATCAGTCTTCCCAAGCAAATAACGCAATCCAGACAAAATTTATTTGTAGCATCCACTGGTACAAATTCACAAGCATGAAGTTCGTAAATAAAGCAGAACTATAAGAAAGGACAAGAAGACAAGAATCAATTTGTTGTTCTAAAAGATTCTTCATAGTTTTTCTTGAGAAGTTTCTCCAAAACATGGCAATTGAGCTTTCAAGATTGAACCAACGAACATATAAATCTAAGGGCAAAGTCATTTACTTTGCATCAATCTTTTATAAGTCAACTGCAAAACATGGAAGATATATTCCATGAAGGATAGAAGGTTGTGCCAACAGCCAACGCTAAGCCATTTTAGCAGGGAAATCATTCTATCTTTGCTTTCCTTCCAGGTGGAACAAAGGAAGCAAGGCACTGTGACATGACACCAATATCGTGATAATGCTCGCAGCATTTTGCACACTCAAGCATTGATAGCACAAGACTGAAAAAGCATACAGCCTTCAAGCACACCAACAATCAAAACTTACAAGAAATCATGCAAGCATAGACAAAGGGAATAGGAAAAAAAGAAAGCTCAACAAATAATGGTACCTTCCATGAGGAGGTTATTGTAGGAACAGCACCTTTATTAATTGCATCCAGAAAAGACTGAGTAATACGAGCAAGAATGGGTCCTGTCATTACAGTAGCCCCTACTTGCTTGGGCCTAGTTCTCTCAAAAACAAACTTTGTCAAAGCATCCAGACCAGATCTAAATTCTGGTCTTAGTTTGTCCAACTGCATCAATAGACCAATAAATATGCAAAAAAGAAACATAAAGTGAACGTAAGAACCATATTTTATTGACAGCCATGGTAAGGACCATGAAGACACTGGTCTAATCCAATAAAAACAGAAAGGGACATACAGGAATTTGGTCAAGTCGTTGGAGTTCATTTTCATTGCTCAAAGGCCGGACAAGGGCAAAGCATTCTCTATCTGGAAAAAGAGCCCGAATAGACTCTCGAATCTAGTAATCATAAGTAGAGTACTGTTAGAACAGCGAATTTGCTAATGTGCAACAGCAAAAAGCATTAAAATTTTAAAAATGAAGCGCTCAAAACTGAAACATACAATAATCACCAAAAATAAAATCCAGACACGAAAAAGCGGAAACACAATCTAATAAATTTTCCCCCTTTGCTTTCACTAGATACCACAGAATTTTACGACATGAGCACAACTAGAATTGCTTTGAGGCTCACGAGAACAACTAGATCACCTCATTTTTGGAAGCTATATCTCTAGCACCGCCTTGAACTGGCCTTAGAGCTAGCTCTAGGTAGTCACGGGGTGTTATTTTCCTATTATCTTCCACCAAGTCCAAATAGAAGTCCTGCAACAAAGAACTCAACAGTGAATAGATAATCTGCACAACACAAGCAAACATGTAACTGGATAAATGTTATCCAGACACGTATGGGAGACCAACATACAAAATACTACTCCCTCCCTCCCAAAATGTTTGTCTGGTCCGCAAAACGAGAACGTAAAAATACTCAACTTTTTTTCAAGAAATATATAAATTGTTTCAACAGATTACTAGATGTCACGGAGTTCTTACAAGTTATGAGAATTTGCAATTATTTTTAATTCATCGTTTTGTGGAGCAGACATATTTTGGGACGGGGGTAGCAGCATATGTAAGAGTACAGTATCTACACCCACAGATCAACAAAAAATGATGTTAGCAAAATTACCCTTAAAAGCCAAACAAAGACTGGGGAGAATTGACCGAGCTCAGAAGCAGTACTCCGTCCTCCAGATGCTCTAACACGAATATGTTTAGTCATTTCCGTAACAAGAGACAGGCGATCAAGGCTGGCTTCATCAATACCACCCATCTGAATTGACCGCAATACAAAAACAGCAGTCATTAACAAATGTAAAGCATAACATCTGCCAGAAATTACACATACCACAAGCTACTTGTAATATGCCTCACATCACAAGTTAGAAAAGAGGGATAATTCAATATGACAATGCCGTGTAAAATAATCAAGAACTCAAAATCAGTTTATCAAACCTGGTTGTACACGAACATGCTTGATAAGAGAACAGCTAAGGAGAATATCTGTGTGCTGTATGTTCCCTGTCAGAAACAAACGAAAAGAAAACAAAAATTAGATTACTGAGGATATTAGTGAAAAAAACATAACCCAAAAATAAAAGTCAAATAACACACCACGGAGGAAAATTGGAGATCCCCATCATGTTAATCAACTCCAATAAGTATCACGCACAAGATGTATAAAATTGAGAAACATGTCTACAGTAATACTGTGAAGTGCCAAATCTACACAAATAAGGGCAGTATTAAAAATCCCACCAACTACTTGCGAGAAAAAAAGAAACACACCGTTTGATCATAAGCATCAATTCCTTCACTATCTAACAGTAAGAGGTTATATTCAGTTCCATCAAGAGCAGTTCTCCTTATGGGTGCACTCCACAACCAAAGCCCTTTTGTACAAGGCCGATGAGTCGATGCCACTTGAAATCCACTGCTTCTTCCAAGAAGCTAGAGCACATAATTGAAAGCAGCAGTTTTAGTTATTCGTGTGAACAGAAAAGCTTTATAAACAATAATAGGTTCAGATTATGGCATCACAAGAGAAGCAAACATGCATTACTACAAAAGATAGTTAACAAGCAACATCATCAGCACTTGGTGAATTGAATTGCATCATTATTGAGTTGCATTAAGCCATGAACTGAACAAAAGCGAATTAAAACCTAAACCATAAGCCAAATCAACTAAATAACCATTTCTAGGGGTTGCCTGCATGAATAGATTTTCAAAATTGGTTAAACTATAAATTACACCATAAATGATAGTAACATGAAACATTCACACATGGAAGTAGTACTCAAGGCGTTAACTAGTGTCAAGCACAACCCTAGGCCATCCAGAATCAAGCGTCTGCTGCCTCCTCAAATGCACTAAGAGCATTCTTGAGGTCACAATCTTTTCAATGCAGTCCAGTCTCTGTTCTAAATGGCGGCCTCCCAGGCCGCCTAGGCGCTTGGAGGTACCCTGCCGCCACGCCAAAGCCCTTGGCGTTTGATTTGGCGCCCAGGGAGGTTTGGCGGTGTTTGGCGGCCGCCTAGGTGGGCTTGGCGGCGGCCTTGGGGGTCTTGGCAGGCTTAGAGGTCTTGGCGGCCCTTGGCGTCTTTGGTGGCGGCCCTAAAAAAAATATATAAAAAATAATACAAGGGAGGTGAACGAAGCCCTACTACTTATTGTCTTTATTCAACTTATTTGCTAGTTGCTACTACTTAATTTCATTTGGGTTTGTACTTTGAAGTTTAAACTTGCATTATGGGTACATGGAATATAGTTTGATGGATAATAAATTGTTAAAAAAAAAAATTTCCGCCGAATTGCTTGGCGCCGCCTAGGCGGCTTGGCGCTTGGAGGTGGGTCTCTGCCCTACTACCGCCAAGCGCCATTTAGAGCATTGAGTCCAGTATATTCTCTTGTGAATTATTCTGCACCTCATATTTAGATTGTGTCACAAAACCCACACACGCTGTATAGCATTTTTTGTGAATGAAGATGGTGATCTGTTTGTTGTTTTCCTAGCATCTCAAGTCGGGGAATACTCTTGATTGTTGATTCATAAAGTGGATTTGTTCGGGTTGTCTAATTTTATCCATGGTTTTGTCAGGATTTGAGTTTCCGTATTAATACCTAGTGCACTTGTTCTTTACCTTATCGTTGTTGCCTAATTTCAATCGTTGTTGAATTCCAACAGGACTTAACTGTCGCTTGGTAAGATTAAGAATATTAAATTGTAAGATTAATATTGGGTGATGAATTAGGTTGACCTTATTTATCCCTCTCTAGGTGCACACAACACCTACTCCACATTTTCACTTGTATTTATTGGAATAATTCCATTCCAATACTAGACAATAAACCTTACTTCTAAACTTAATGGTCGGTTTGAAGCATTTTACCCATAAAATCTTTTCCACAAGTAGACATAAAATGCGATCACTCCTTCCTTTACCTGATCACCTCTCGTATATCGTTCTATCTCTTTCTCATAATCCAATTCTATACAGGAATCCCTCTAATTTCATATATATATATATATATATATATATATATATATATATATATAAAAGTCTGGTTCCTATCAGAGAGCCCTAACTGGAGCTTAGGTCCGAACCACTACTGAGCCGTTGGATCGTGTTTTCAATGGTTCAAATTTCAATGAAACTTTTCCAGGGAAAAGTTAATTATGACTGGTCATAAACCATCGGCAGATCTGGACCATTGGAAACACAATCCAACGGCTAAGATCAAAAGTACGGACCTAAGCTTATATCAATGAGTCCTGACTTGATCCGGAGTGATATATATATATATATATCAGTCCATTTCAAATGAGGTGGTCCTCATTTTAGTTAAAATGCGGACCTTCCCATTTCGATGATCCGAGCTGCTCAATGTGATCCGAACGTGATTTTAAGGGTACCCGCGAGAAATTAGCAAAAAAAATGACAAGGGCTTCACCCGAACAATTTTTTACAGGTTTTTATGAAATAGTTCAATAAAAAACTGCTCAAATCAAGCCCTTTCCGATCATTTTTTGGCCGATTTCTTGCGGGTACCTTTAAAATCACGTTCTGAACATATTGAGTGGCTCGAATCATCGAAATTCGATCGGGAAATGAGAGTCCACATTTTAAGAGGTCCTCATTTGAAACTTTCCCTATGTATATATATGTATACATATGTGTGTATATATATACACACAGTCCGGATCCCATAAAGGATTCCGCATGGTAGCACAGTGCGGGACTCCCCTTTCCCGAGCCAATTTCGACGATCTGAGCCGCTCAAAGTGATCAGAACGTGATTTTAAGGGTACCCGCGAGAAATCAACAAAGAAATGATCGGCAAGGGCTTGATCCTAACATTTTTTTGTTGAACGATTCAGTAAAAAACTGCTTGGATCAAGCCCTTCCCGATCATTTTTTTTGTTGATTTCTCGCGGGTACCCTTAAAATCACGTTCTGCACACTTTGAGCGGCTTGGATCGTCAAAATTGGCTCGGGAAAGGGGAGTCCCACACGGTAAGGCCTTAAGGGATCCCTTATATATAAATAAATATATATATATATATATATATTATTACCGATATCTAAATGAGTTGATTTTTCACGGGAGCTCTTAAAAACATATTTTAAACAAATTGAACGGCTCCGACTTAGCATGGGGCTTTTGTTTCAAAAGTTGTGTTAGATGTCGTGTCCCTTGAACCAGCCACACACACACACATATTTATTATGTGCGTATATATATACACATTTATATATTTACACACACGCATATGGCTACCTCACGAAAACCATAGAGCTTCGATTGGGGACCAAATTGTTTTCAACCATCAACAAAACATCGGAAAACAAAAGCGAAAAAAATTATTTATGCCAAGATCCTTTTCAATGTTCTAAATTAATCAGCGCTAGGCGGTGCCTCGCGGGGCCGAGGTGTTGATCTAGACACTGGTCCGATTAATCGGCTAGGAGACTAGCTGGGATTAATCGTTATTGAATTTTCTAGGGGGTTAACTGTTGTGTTAATAAACAATAAAGGTTTTAGGGAAGTTTGTATAACAAATACAGAACTCATCATCGATCAATCTGTTCAAAAAAAAATACATTGATCAAAACCTAATCAATCTGAACCTCTCTCTCTCTCTCTCTCTCTCTCTCTCTCTCTCTCTCTCTCTCTCTCTCTCTCTCTCTCTCTCTCTCTCACACACACACACACACTCTTTGATGCCATATATTGGTGAATGTTTAATGATTTCAATTAATCCCCGATTAATTGACCTAGGCTCTACACAGCGCCCGGCCGACCAAATAGCGCCTAATGACTTTCAAAACACTGATCCTTTTAGATGAAAAATGTACCCCAAAAAACATTCTAAGTCAAAACAAATGGAGCCTAAAATAAAGAAGTAAAAATAATGACTTTTGTCACCGAGTGCCCTAAGAACACTTGTATTAGGCTATTAGTAATCTTGAAATGGTTGTACTACATCCTTCATATAAGTGTGTGCAAAAGGATATACATAACTACTTTACCCTCTGTTAACTAATGGACTCAAAACACTCATCACAAAACCATAATAATGAAGATTTCATATTATAAACATGTTAACAACATATCCAATACATATGTGCAAGTATGCAAGGAGTTACGGTATCAATATGGACTCAACTCGGTGTTTACATTATGTCTGTCTATCAAAATGAATGTCCAAATATTGACATTTAGCAAATAATCATCAAATTCTAGTCACTTTGCAATAGCTATAATCGATACCCTAATTTCTAAACTAGTGACACCCTGCAAATAAAATGGGCATAAAGCAATTTCCTCTGTCGTCTGCTCCTCTATTTGTTCCCATAGTCCTCAACTACAAAAACTTCCCTCATATTTATGTCAGTTCTGCCAGTTTGCGATTTCTTTTTCTTTTTTTATTCAAATATTGACATTTAAGTTCTTTTCTATCCAAGAATTTTTGACTATTTGGCATTTGACAAATGTTAGCAATGAAATATCACTACTTTCTTTGTCGTTAAGAGAGAGAGAGAGAGAGAGAGAGAGAGAGAGAGAGAGAAACACTTTCCAGTGTTCCTTCTAAAAAAACCACCAAACTCCAGTCACCAGTGGCAAAATCTCAAAACTAGGAATACCACACAAATAAAATGGACATACACCAAAAACCATGGTATATTACAAATCACAAATTACATGCACTAAATCCTCCAAAGTCAAAGAACAAAACCAATAACTTAAAGACCAGGGAATACATTCTGCCACAATTTCCACTATCCTCTATTCCTCTATCCACTATCCTCGTAGTACTAAACAACACACTAACAAAGATTTCCTGTTTACCTTCTCAAAAAATCACCAAATTCTAGCCACTATCTGCAGTAGCAACAATCAAAACACTAATTTCTAAACCAGCAATACACCATCCACGAACTACATCCGCTAAAGACTAATTTCCCACAAATTGCACAAAGACAGTATTATTAGAACCCTAAATTGCATACCTATATTGAATATAAAGTGTCCTACTTTTAACCCTAATATTTTAAACTAGCAACACACTCCAATTAAAACGTGCACAAACCAATTTCCACTATCCTCTAGTCTACTCCTCTATCTGCAAGCACTGCACAAAACAGCTTATTAACAAGAAGTCACCACCCGTGGGCTTGCTCCAGCGGAAGGGAAAGGGCCCTTGCCTAACTTTGGGCAGGGTTCGACTCCTCTCTAGGGTTGTTACCGTGAATTACTTGGCGGGTCGGGCAGTGGTTTGCTTCAGGTCGTCTGGAGGTTTATGCACTATGGGTGGGTTCAATTAGTGGCCCTTGTGGGGTGGTTCCTCTTTCCCGTCTCGAATTCTGGTCACCATCTGCAGTAGCAACAATCAAAACCCTAATAATTTGTAAACTAGCAATACAGCATCCACGAACCACATACACCAATTCCTCAGAAATTGCACAGCATTATTAAAACCCTAAAGTGCATGATTAGACGAATATCGAAATTCCCTAAAATTTCCAACCTGATTCAGTATGTAGCTCTTGCCTTGTCGAGCGCGACCGCAGACGGATACGACGCCGATGGGGCCCTTGACGAGCTGGAGCGCGGCGACAGCCTCCGGATCCATCTGGAACTTCCCCGTCTCGTCGCAGTACACGAGGCGGATAGGCCGCTCGGGGCCGGCGGTCATCGACTGCGGAGGAGAGGGCTCCGGCGAGGGCTGGGGCGAGTCGCCGGAGCTTCTCGAGAAGAGCCTTCGCATATTGTCCATCGAAATTTTGAGAGAGAGAGGTGCGAGGGTTTGGTTTTTCTAGAGCGAGAATGTTTAAAAACGGGGGAGGGAAAGAAAGGGCGGTGGGGCTGCTTTTAGGGAGAGGTGAGGAAGGAAGGGAGGTTAAGCGCCGTGGCGGAGATTCATTGGTCAACGTGGGATCCGAGAAGTATGTTTTATACTTACGGCCATGTTTCCAAGGGAGTACAATACAGTAACAAGTACTCTCTCCTATCAGGGCAACGGACACAAAATACGATAACACGACACGAATCGAACCGAATACGAAGTTAGAGGTTTATGGTTGAAAATTTTTGACATGAAACGCAAAAATGACACGACTCAAGAGCACGAATTCTAAATGGGTCGGGTTTGGGTTGAACACGTAATACACGAAATTGACACGATCAACACGGTTACTAATCTGCGTTTCTCATTAATACGAACATATATATATATAATATGGTATATCTGTAATTCAATATAGAATTGGGTAATAGACGCAATAATACAACACGAAAATAATGGATTAGGTTTGAGCATTTCTGACACGAAAATGATATGACTCGAGAAACACGAATTCTAAAATGGGTCGGGTTCGGATCGGGTGGTTTGTGACACGAACCCGACTGACAAGACACGAACACGACCCGACCCGACCCGTACCTAGGTCTACTCCGTTCGTTCTTAATTGAGAGTCTCTTATTCCATTTTGGAATGTTTCAAAATGATTGTCCCTTTTCAAAAATAGAAATAAAAATTTGGTAAAATTTCAAAAATGTCTCTTGTATGTTAATACAAATGGTGCAAAATATGTAGAATACATAGATATATGGTAGAAAGTGGGTATAATGATTACATGTCTCCTAAAAAAATTGAAATTTCTAAAAGGGACTTTCATTTAGGAATGGAGGGAGTATTTATTTTTTAAATAAGTAAGGCTCTGTTCCAGAACACGTTCTTAAAAAATAAGTACTTATTTCACATTTTCAAATCAAAAATAATATAAATAAAAAATAAATTTTTATTTTTTTGCACCGTATAAAATATCTCGATAAGATCTATCAAATAATATTCATATTGCTAGAAAAATTATTTGTATAAATATATTATTTTTTAGCTTGAAATTACCTTCTTAAAAAATAAGTACTTATTTTCGGCTTCAGAACAGGACCTAAGAGTACTTAATTTTTAGTTAAAGGTGATATATTATGAAAAAATAATATATCTCATAAAATGAAAAATATGTATTTAAAAAATAAAAACCTTAAAACAACAGAGGCTTAATCTTCTTTACAAACGATTTAAAGTTAGGGGTGCATGTCTTCCCTTATATTTTTGGTAATATCACTGTCCTCCTCCCCTTATTTTAGAAAATTTGTCCCACTACAAATGCCCATATCGCATGTTTAGGCTCCATTCTTTTCAACTTTTTGTCTAAAAAATATTCCAATCTATTTTTGGCTTTTTCTTGAGCTTTTTATAGTAATTTTAGGATTAATTATTCGTCCCAATGAGAGAAATCAGAAAAATATAAAATATGAGTTAATGTTAAAAAAATATTATATGAGAAGACACTTTAGGGGGAAAAAAAGAAGAAGAAGAAGATGATAGCTTGGTATTTTTTCATCTTTAGTGAATTTTTTGTTGTTTTTATCGTAATTTTATATTTTTTGGACTCATCTTGTTGATGTGGATAATTAATCCAAAAAATATGACACTAATTAAAAGAAAATTTAAAAAAATGAAAAAAAAAACAAAATAGACAAAAAAGTTAAGCAAAATTGAACCTTACAGGTGCAATATAGGTAACATGAGCCCCACGACTAAATATATGCATTCCAAGTAGATGCGTGGCGTGGTGTTGGAGGGCGATGTGACATCACGTTTTGGTGCTATAAAAATTCTCAATTAAATTCAGGTATAATTTGAACGAGTCTTTCTATGGGTACACCTTTTAGAGTATACCTACTGCACATCACATTGTGTGGGACCCAATTCGGAATCTAACACAAATGATTGAAAAAGATTAATTTATTTAAAATATTTTTTTAAGAATTCTTATAAAAAATCAACTCAATTGAATATTGGTAAAAGTTTGATCAGGTATTTGCTCAATTTCTAATAGAAAAATTGAGCAGAGAACTAGTCAAGCTCTTATCGATATTCAAATGAGCTAATTTTTTACAAAGATCCTTAAAAAATATTTTAAATAAATTGAGTAGTTTTGATCATTTATCTGGAATTCCAAGATAGGTCCCACGCGATGCGATTTGGTATACAACAAAATAGTGTGCCCATAGTAGCAATTTTTGTTTTTCCCTTTTGGATTTATGCTCCTTCCACCAAAAACAAAGAAGGAAAAATGACGGCTAAGGACATACTTGACGGATATTAATTATCAAAACACGTACTGCCGCGATTTTCCCAACAAAGAAAGAAGTTGGACAGTGGAGTGGGCCTCCAACCAAAGGTCCAGATCATTGGGTATTTAAAGTGGGCTTTTACAAGGGCCATTGTGTTGAAGGAGAGCTTCGAGGCTCACGAAGCCCATCATCAGATAGAGGCAAATGATTTTACTAAATATTTAGGAAAATGATTTTCACGCTCTCCTTTTGTACTCATACATTTTTTTAATCTATCTAGAAATTATGGTTAAATACCTTTCAATTTCTTGCCTAAAAATAATTTCTTTCTTTTTTGTGAAATTAGCAAACTCTTCTGAGATTTTATTTCACCATGATTCATATTTTCAGTTAAGAAAAATTCAATAATTGTAATTATTTTCTTGCAAGATTTTTATAAATTTTTTATTTTAATCGAACACAAAGAAGAAAATAAAATTTTCTTTTACTTTTTGAGTCTTTTACTTAAATTTATCTCATTTTTACCTTCTATTTAATTTTCTTTTTAATCAAACAAATAGCTCCTTGTAATAATTTTGAAAAATATTCTCTAGAATATTAATAAAATTAACTACTGTATTAAAAAGTGCCCCCTCCACTACGTACATGATAGTCATTGATTGGCAAGTTGGGTATACATTATATATTTCTGCTAATGTCGTGTTTTGAGGCCATAGGATAACTTCTCGAGTATAGGAACATGTAAAAAAGAATCTCCGAGTATAGAGACATATAAAAGATGCATGCACTTACCAACTTGTACATGACTTGGCGGAATGTTCATGTTTACTTTTGAATAACTCACGGTGTCCGAGTCATTTTATATGCATCTCAAATAATTTTTTGGGATCAATTTCAAAGTCCACCAACAAGAGATTCGTTCAAATTAAGCCGGGAATGCGATGATCACACAAGAGCTAAATAGCACTAAAAAAGTTACGTATGAACTAGACATAAGAAGAAATAAATCCTTATGTCTCGGCCTTGACTAATGTTCTTGTTTCTGAGTCTTCAATAAAAAGGGCTCTCGTTGGTAGAAGATATACGTGCTTTGGTTTTTTTAGCAAGCTGAGCCAACGGCTCACGCCGTACTGAGCAAGATTCCAAACCCTTGGTGGTTCACCTGAGTCTAGGTCATTGCCTCGTTCCAGTTCGGCAAGCCGACGGTCTCACCGTTGAAGTTCCATTGGAATCAATCGAAACAATCAGTTCGGCTCATCGACCCTCTGACGGTTGGGTACAACGTTCGGCCTTGACTCCAGCTCACCCACGTGGGAACAGCAACCGTGGCTATGATGACGGCCATGATATCATCCGAACGGTTATCAGGATAAGGACAGGGGCACGTGAAGGTGTCAGCTCATCTTACATATGGTTACAAAACCCTAATGTGACGCATGAGTGACGTCAGCCGACGCGTGACAAGCACATGTGTAGTCTTGGAGGCCAAGCTAGGAGTTCCCTATAAATACCCCATTATGCCTTCTTCGAAGAGGTATATTCTCTAGCACTCTGAAACCCTAGTTCTTGGCTTTCATCTCTCTTTGCAATTGTACTGATCCTTGCATCGGAAGGCCATTCCGGAGAACTTCCAGTGTGGTCTTTAGACGTGCTTCCCTATGTAGGCTAGGTGAAGATCAAGAGCCATTCTCTAACCACGGTCAAGAAAGAGCTAACCAAACTTATCGGAGCCCAACAGTTTTAATTAGGTGCCCAAAGCTAGCAAGTAAAGATGAATGTGGAGTAGTGAAGGAACCAATTCGATTGGTGGTGGGGAACACAATGAACCCCCTCCAAACGACATCATCCAATGATTGTCAAAACTAATCATCAAACTAGGCTTTTCAATGGGCCGGATTAGATTCGAATCCGTTAAGACTGGAATCCGAATTCAAAAAATTTGTATCAGATCCGAAAACTTTTTTACTTCAAAAATTTTAGCAAAATTTTGTAATTTTCGTAATTTTCACAAGAGTACTTTTATTAAACACGGAAAGGAAAACTAGGGTTCTTATTTACTACTCTACTTGCTCCTCTATCCTCGCTAGCTCCTCAGCTCTGAATGCTTCCAAGGTGTAGAGTTCATCATTTTCATCTACAAGATCTGACATATTACCGGCGTCACCACCAATATAATATGTCAGGGTCACTAAAGGTAACACCATGAGTTACAAAAGCTCAATAGGATAATCCCTACCCACTAACCCTTAACTTACAAGTAATAGACCATAAGGTTAATGATTTCCACATAGTACATGCATATTTAACAAAACAGTTAACAATGATAAATTCACATTCACTATTCTAACGTTGGTGTCCAAAATAGAGTTTCTCCTACGTGATATTTCGTAGAACGTGTCACCATTTTCACCTTTCCTTCACCAAAATCAATATTTCCAAAATCCGTTTTTAACACACCCAACCTCGGTTCCGCCGTTCCGGTCTCTCGAGTATCCTCACAATGGTTCCGTCGTACCAGGTTCCCATTGGCACACAAAACTTTGCATTGGCTCCTCTCCGCGGATAACCAAGTTCCATACCCAATTTTGGTTCCGCCGTTCCGGTCTTCCGAGTATCGTCACAATGGTTCTGCCGTCCCGGGTTTCCATTGGTACACACACACACACACATTCCACACAATGGGCTACCATGTTCGGCCACATTGTGGTTTTTAAACCATTTCTCTTTTCCAAGTTGCGTCTTTTCATTAACCACACCCTATAGCTAGGTGCCATGTTTCTACCCTTTTCGATTTTGTGTGTCTCGTTTTCATGCAAAGACTCCGCAGTAGGACTTTTCACATGCGTAATCATCAGTCATTCTTTATAATCTTGAAACACTCTATATAACCTATCATGTTCAAATTTCTACTTAAAACATAACGCCACGTGTACGGACGCTTTTGGAATGGAGACCACTTATGTTTTATCACACAAACACAAGTAATCTTAGTAAACATGTATACGCTCTCATAACCATTCTTAAAGATCAAAAGACGAATACTTACAATCAAGTGTTAAATTATTATCTTTCAAAACTCGTTCTTTCTTCCTTTTTTGGGAAATTCAAAACAACATATGTTTATCCAGAAAATAAAGTTGATTTGTTCAACATACTCCCCTTCCTTTTCAAAATTTTAAGAAAAAACACCTTTCAAGTTCTCATGCATTTCTAACATACAAGCATCATACAATATACTTAGTTAATGGATAAGAAAATTTTTACGAATACTTAGTGTAGAGGCCCGTAAATTATTAAAATTTCAAAAAAAAAAAAACGTTTAATACTTGAAAGGAATCGAAATTATTAATAAAGTTGAGTATTTGTTTGTGGGATGTACGGATATATGTTAATTGTGGTGTATTGGATACTTGGAGAATGATAAAAGGTGAGTTTTGATATTGTGATGATGTTCGGAGGTGTTGGTAAGAAGTAGGATTGATTTTGGTAAAAGTTACAAAAAAATTCATTTTCTGTCCAGCATGAACCGGTACGGGTTTTTCCTGTACCGGTACATAATGCCCAGAACTCGTAAATTTTGGCATTTTGAAGGCTCTTGAACCGGTACAGAATTTTTCTGTACCGGTACATAGTGTGAAGGCTCTTGAACCGGTACGGGATTTTCCTGTACCGGTACATAGTGTGTTTTTCTGCGATTTTCAGCACGCATTTCAGACGCCTATAAATACCCCCTTTTGTCATTTCTCACATTCAAAACCCACGAAATAACCCTAGAAACACCCCCTCTCACCTACCCAACTCCAATCTCACCCAAAGCTCTTGATTTCAACCTCAACTCTTCAAGATCCAAGGGTTTCCAACCTCAAAATCACTTGAATCTCACATTTGGTGAACAAGAGGTAAGTTTGGTGTTCCTTTTTCAACTTTTTGGCTCTCACCCACGTTTTTCTCTCTCTCCTCTCAATCACTTGTTGATATTTGCTTATTCATCATGTTTTTGGGTTTCTTTCTCTCTAGATCTTGCACCTAAACTTGGGAGTAGCTTGTTCTTGGAAGATTTGAGCCCTTTCCTCTTAGTGGACCTAGGGTTTTGCTCAAAACCCACTTTGGTAGGGATTTCTCTCATCTTCTACATGTTTGCGATGATTATGCTTGATTTTAAGTGTTTATTTACCGTAAATGGTTGAATGAAATGTTTTTGTGACTCGAGGATTGCGTATTCTTTGAAAGAAGTATTATGGACTTGGGTATTATGATTCATGAGTTATATGTGACGTGTTTGGTTGTTGATGTGAAGCGGGTGTGGAGAATATTGTGTCGCAAGGTGTGGGAAACACAATAGCGCAAGGGGTGGAGAATATTGTGTCGCAAGGTGTGGGAAACACAATAGCGCAAGGGGTGGAGTACATTGTGTCGCAAGGTGTGGGAAACACAATGCCGCGAGGAGTGGAGTTTATTGTGTCGCTAGGTGTGGAAACACAATTTCGAAAAGGGTGGAGGATTGTTTGGGAGGTGTGTGTGTGTGTGCATATGTGTATGAGTATGTTATGATATCACGTAAATGGTGTTAGCTTACATTCATTTGGATTTGATGTTAAATTTGGTTTGCTGCATTCATGCTCTCATCTCATTACATATAGATTTTGTAGAGAACTTCCTACTGGGCTTGTATAGCTCAACAAAATCCTTCTTTTCAGGTTCAAACGCAGGGCAGTAGGTTGTATGACATGGCATTTTCAGAAACAATGACTTTTGGGAGCTAACATGATTTAGTTAATCATCCATCTTTGTATTGGTTTACTTTTGGACAGAGATGGTGTTGTAACTGATTTTTCGTTGTTTGATCTTTTGACAAACCTTTGTAATATACATGAGACTTTGTACATGTACTTAACTTATATTTGGGCCATGGTGCCAAAGTTGTAATCTCTTAAACTTGTGGACCTTGTTGTAATTAAACAGGTGGAAATCCTATTTTTGGAATTATCCATATTATGCGAGAATCTTCCTTGAATTTGGTTATTTATTTATGTTGAAAATCGAGGGCGTGACACTTAGAGTAAGTAAATAGAGATATTCTACCGTTCTTCTTGGCAGTAGGACGGCTACGGAAATGTAAGTCGGCGATCGAACGAAGTGACTTCCTTCAGTGAGCTTCTAGTAGTTTCGAAAGAGAAAGGTTTCTCTCAAAACTTGATCTTGACTAAACTACTTAAATTTTTTGGATCGAGGGGGTGGTCGAGTGGCGGTTTAGTGGCGGTCTTGGATGAGTTTCTTGAAGAACTCAAGAAGAAACTCAAGAACACCAAGAACAAGAAAGAACAAAGTAAGAACTCAAAGATTCTAGAGAGAGAAGTTGAATGGTTGGAAGGTGTGTGTGGAATGGTAAGTGAGGGATCCTATTTATAGTAAAATTTGGCCCTCCCTCTCCCTCTCATAGCCGGCCCCCTCTTTCTCTCTTTTCTCATAGATTTTGCTCCATTGTTTGGTCAAATCTAACCTTTCAAGCATGCCAAACACTGTCACTTCCATTTTAGGCCATATCCTAGGTTATCATGAAGGGTTTTTAGTCTTGTCTTGTCCTAGGATGGCTTGCTTGCAAGAAAGAATAAAATGATGATTAGGATTGTGTTCAAAGTTGTCTAGAAATGGGTTGTCAATTGTACTTAGGTTGAGTGTGAGGTTGGATTTAAAGACGTAGCTTGTTTGAGTGACCAAACACATGCACACACTCACTCTCCTTCTTTCTTTCGGCCTCTTTCTCTCTCTCTCTCTCTCTCTCTCTGTGTGTAGTACTAAGTGTGTGTGTGTGTGTATATATATATATATATATATATATGCTTATGTGTATATATATAAGTACACTAAAGTACTTATGTAGTCCTATTAGGTCTATGGAAAATGAGATGATCATGCTAAGGCTTTTAATGACAAGAACATTATTCCATGGGTAATATTTTCCTAGAAAGTGCATATATGGCTATATAGGCATGATTATAAGAGGCTATGAGGTATATATACCTATATATATATATATGTGTATACACATGTACTTGGAGAATCTAAGAAAGTAACTTTGGTGGACAATTTAGATTTAGGGCTATAATTCTTAGGTTGGCATGCATGGCATAGCTAAGTTTGCTTCTTTGGGAAGCAAAATGATGGCTTCCTTGGTCCATGACTTGTCTTGTCAAGTCAAGGCTTCATTGGCAACCTAATTTCTATTGGCCAATGGTTAAAAATTTTCCTAGCAATTATTATCCAATGGGTAAAGGAAGTATTGGTGATAATTAAGGTTTGAAATGACTTGTCATGGGAGTAAAATGATTACTTCTATGGTCTAATGGTTCAGTAGGGCTGGGAGGGGTTCATAAGGCTCAAAGATGGTCAAAAATGTTCATTTAGGGTTAAAAGAATGTAACTAGGTGAAACGGTAGTTCGATTCCTCTAACTAATTGGTTGGAAGTCCATTCTACTTGCCAAGTAGGATTTCTGGCCAAGAAATATAATTTAAAATTTTATTGGTACTCACTAGAAAAATATACAAACGCTTCTATAAGTATACTTGTCTTTAGAAAATGACTAGATTATCCGAGGCTAGGAGTTTTAATTTTAAACGTCTCAAATCTATTTATGATGGATTATTAAAATTTAAAAAGAATTTTAAAAGCAAACTAAGTAAATAAAAATGAAATTCGAATATTTATTGAAAATCAGAGTCGTTACAGATATCAAACGAGACCACTTTAAGCTTGCAAACTTGATTATTTCCTTGCTCAAGATTCTTCTTTTATTTTTTGGCTTAAATTGATTATTAATCAAAGTAGCACTTCATAAATATGAATAATAAAGAAACTTGCATACCACCACCGAATTTTCAAAATAAGGTATTCTACTTACACAATAATGTGAACAACATACTAAGTGACATTGGATCATTGTGTAATGACCCGTAATTTTTTATCATTTATAATATCATTTAAAAAGTATTATTAGTAATAATAAAATTATTTCCTTAATAGATATATACAACTATAATTATCTTACTTTTATTTTTTTTTAAATTGCATGCATGCATGCATACAAACTCCTTTCATCTCTCCCTCTCCTACTCAGTCTCTACCTCCTCCCTGATCACGAATTCACCTTATCTCGTCCATCTCAAAGCCCAAGAGATAAAGTTTTTGTTAAACTCAATCTCATCCTCCTACTCTAAAATTCACCTATAAATACCTCATAACTCTGACCCTAGGGCATACCACATACTCCCCACGCCCCACCAGTCCAGAAAAGAGAGGAAAATCGGAGAAAACGAAGCTCCAATCCATGGAGTTTTAGAGAGAGAAAGTGAGAGAGAGAAAAGTGGGTTTTGTACCAAGACCCAACCGAAACCCGATTCGACCGTTCCAGTCTCTTTCTACAACTCCTAACATCACCAAACGTTGTCCAATTTGACCCCAAGGTCTCCCTATCAACGAACCCGAAGTTTTCTTCTCCAAAATTCAAGATTCGTTTTTAAATCAATCCAATTCAATTCAAGGTATTATAATATCTCCCAACTACTTCTCTAAGTATATTAAGTGTTTTTATGCTTAACCCAATAACCCAAATGGACCCATGCATCGAAATCGGAGCGAAAAAACGAAAAAAAGCGAATTTGTCATCAAGTTTGCGGCCACAAACTTCAGGCCGCAAGAACCAGGCTTGAGTTTGCGTTTCACTGCTTAGCCGCAAGGTTGACTCGGTCAGACCTTGCGGCATATGTTGTTTTGGTTCGAATGTGTTTTGCGATCTCCCAAACACCATTTTTGACCCCCGGATTATTTTTCCTAGACTTTTCACACCTCAAAGTTCATACCTTGTTAAAATCATATTTGTATTTATTTATTTATCCATTTATTAATTAATTATTCGTTATCTTTCAAGATTTTACAAACGAAAAATCTTTGTGACCTTCCGAACGATGTTTTTAACAACCAAACTATTTTTCTTAGGTTTCTTGCATCTCAAATATGATATCTTGCTAATTTCGTATTTATTTTATTAAATTTACTATTTATTATTATTTTTAAAGTGTTTCCAATCAAAATTACTTTACGACCTTATAAACCTTATTATAAAATGCCCAAGTAATTTTATTTAGACTCCTTACATTCCGAAGATGAAACTTTGTTAACCTCAACATATTTTTAATAGTAAATTATTTATTATCTATTTACTTCGCTTTCGGCCACTTTATTTAACGTCTTCATTTAAATAAATTCCGCGACCCTCCAAACCCAACTTTTGACACTCAACTGGTTGCATAGGACATTTAGGACTCTTATTAAGGTTATGTTATTTATTCTAATATTTTTATCTAATTAATGTATTTAATTAGTTTTTAATGAATCTAATTACTTAAAAATAATTAATAAGAGCCTAGAAAATATTTATTTAAATTTTTTATAAAAATCCTACTTCATTATTGACATTATGGCCATACAAGAATAAGGGCAACGACCCATTCATAAAAAGTCGTGTGATTGCATTGCTCGTTATTGTTTTAATTATTATTTGATTTAATTGTATATTGCACCGACATTTGATTTGGATGTTAGATTGAACCCTAGAGACATGAGGTGGTATGCGAATAGAATTCACCTAGATAATGCTAGGTAATAGATGAATTGGAAAGTTTTATTTTTAGATTGCCTGCAAGCGAAATTTTGAGATGTGATAAGTTGGATGTGATGATTTGAAACTGGCAAAGTAAGCCCAGTGATGAATTGAACCTGGCGGGAGTCTAGTGATGAATGGAAACTGGCAAAGTAAGCCCAATGATGATTGTGATGTGGTGCATAAGATAGGCGAACCCTAGTTATGATTCGGGCATGATAAGCTTCCTTTTGTTGTAATGAGAGGGATACACACTGGGTACATAACTTAGGTGCAATCCGCGACAGCAAAAGAATGTGATCTCATGGGACAGGGCATAGCTAGCGGTTGGGGAGGAAAGATCCCGCGGAAGAGATCTTAGATTACACGTCAAGTTAATGGATAGTAATAATCCGGTTTATGTGGAACAAACTCTGTTTTACTTTTTCGCATTACTATTATCCTGTTACTTGCTAACTGTAAAGTAAGAGGGGTAGTTAGGTTGGATTATACCACGGGGTGAACTTTTTCACTCAGGCACGGATTCCCTGGCATCCATGCCAGATTTTGCAGAAAATCAAGAAGAGACACAAAACCCCGAAGGTGAGCAGTTTTATGCGGAGGAGAATTCAGAAATGAGAGCCGAGCCAAAAGATGTTTGGGATCAATATCAAACTTAGGAGTTAGCTCTGTACTCTGTCTATCACGAAGACTATTTTTAGTATTTCCATAGCGGGTTGTAATAAATGAATCCTTATGTTGAATTATTTATTTTGGATTTTGAACTTTAATTTAATAAATTTTTCAGAAATTAATATTTAATGCCTCCGATTTTATTCCCAAAAATCGAAGCATTACACATTGAGTAACAGATGAGATACTATTTTACATTGCCCAATGATGTGGTACCACATAAGCATGTTGTGTATATTATTACGCAAAAAGAGTTATCTTAGGTTGAGTTCTGCTTTACTTTTAGAATTTTTTAAAGTTTTGTCCTTATTCAAAAAAAAATTGCATTTATTAGTTTTGCTCCAAATTTTTGTGGATTATTGATTTATTTTGACAAGAGGAATCGAAAATCCCAAAAAATTTTGCTTTTACCCAAATAAAGTGCATATTGCCCAAAATATTTGGGTAAAATCAAAAAAATTTGAATTTTCCAATTTCTCTCATCAAGACAAATCTATAATTCACAAAAATTTAGCGCAAAACTAATAAACACAAATAAAAAAATTTGAATAAGAGCAAAATCTGTAATAGATTATAGATATATGTGTGTCCATTGTCACCAACGGCCCACGCCCACGTGATGATCATCTATCTGCATGGATCATGGATGACTCGTTTGACCCAAAGGAAAATGACTCCTTTCTATTTTTCCGCCACTACTTGTTACTTGAACATATAATGAGGTTCAAGGCTTTGTAGCTAAATTATTTTTTTGTTCTTATTTTTTTAAAAAATTGCATTTATTGGTTTTTCGTTAATTTTTTTTTATAGATTATTTGCTTCCCTATGCCAAGAGAAATTTAAAAAATAAAAAATTACGATCGAAATTCAATTTTTTTAATAAAGACAAAAATAAACTAATAAGCCAATTTTTTTCTTCTTTCTTCAAAAAAATTTGAGTTTCGATATTCATTTTTTATTGTTTAAATTTCTCTCATCACGATGACACGATAATCCAAAAAAAAAAAAATTTATTTTGCTTATTTAGCCAAAATAGGCTATTTGATTACTAGCGTCAAGACCGAAGTTAAAGTGATGTGGATTTAATTTGTCCTCTTTTTTAACCAATCTCAGTCATACGTACGAGCCAGCTTTAACCTCTATATATGTTCCCATAATCTGTCCCTAACCACGCACTCAAAGAATAGCAAGTAATGGATCCGTATGAATCCCATATCCAAAAACACCTCCCAAAATACAATAAGAAGAGGCTAACCGCAGACCAAACAAGGCTCCTAGAATCAAGCTTCAACGTCACCAAGCACATCGATCCCGATCGAAAATCGCAACTCGCCCAGCAACTCGGTCTCCCTTCAAGGCAAGTCGCGGTATGGTACCAGAACAAGCGCGCCCGGTGGAAGAACCAGAGCCTCGAGTCGGATTTCAACGCCCAAAAGACGAAACTGGAGAGCGTCTTGGCAGAGAACAAGAGGTTGGATAGAGAAGTTGAGAGGCTTCGGAAAGAGTTGGATAAGGCCCAGGACTTGTTGGTTTCTCTGAACGTTAACAACAATCATCATGTCCATAACTCCTCTATTACGGCACTGTCGAATTCTTGCGACGAAGTTGGGAGCTCAAGTTTGATTCATGAATCCGGAAATTGTTTGGACGGGGAGTTTTATGAGTGTTTGATTGATGGGGAAGGGCAGTTTGGGAAGCCTGAGAGACATAATAATTTCTTTTCTTCATCTTTGTCACTGTAGAAGAAGCTATATATACCCTTTATGCATTGGTATTATAGAAGAATCGTGTTGCTTATTACTCTTTTTTCGTTGTATCTTCATTTTTGCTAGAGCAATGTTAGAAATACAACTTTAATACACAACTGCATTCAAAGTCATTCGATACACATGGTCTCGCATACATCGGACGGCTCTGATCGAACATGGTTGTGTCTGGAATTAGTTGTATTCCTGAACCTTTTGTTTTCGTCATAGAGTTGCATTCAGTCGGGGATTCGATCATATGGATTCGTCGGCATATTAATGAAGTTAAAGGAACACAAAGAACTAGATTTAAAAAAAAGGTTGTTCTTTGTGTTTTTGGTAATGTTGTCCCAAACTAGCTTGTCAGCACCTCGGACTATTTCCTGCAACTCTTTCCACAGTCATTTCACACATTTACTTGTAAGAGTGAGGTGGTTCCAAATGTTACAAGCAAGGATAATCGAACCTGAGATTTTAGGAGAGAACAAACTCTAAAATCTCAAGCCAAGACCATCAGGTCAATCCTTTCGGTTTAGGTCGTTCTTTGCAAGGGGAATGGAACCTGTAATTTAACTGGCTAGTGCAGTAGTCTTGACTCTTGAGTACGGAATTGTGCCACTTCGGCACTGTTTGTTTTTTTATAAACTAAAATGTCTAAATTTGGTTCACGCATTGAAGTTAAATCATCAACCTTACATCAATTGAATCAATTTCTAGAATCCTAGTATATAGGATTCGTGTGGTCGAGAAATCTTTTTTTCCCAATTTACGAAGGTTGGTGGTTGACTGGCACAATTTCACACTCTGTACTGAACCTTCCAAATCAGACACTGGGATTGGAAAAAAGTTGAACTTTTTACTTTGACCCTTTAGAACATCCACAACGTGACTCTTTAAACAACTCTTTAAACTAAAGTAAAAAATGAGAAAATAGACAAAAAATGCCTTACACCAGCCTTTCTTTCTTCCTCTTTAATTACTTTGCAAAATAAATAATTTTGCTACAGTGACTCTTTTGTTTTAAAGAGTCACTATTCACCCTTTTACCTATTACCTATTGGGTTTTGCTAGAAACAGCCCAATGGACATCTGCATAGGGAAGACCAATGACAGGTGTTCTCATAACAATGGTACACATGTAGGGGCTGTCCTTTCATTCCGTAAGCTTTTTGAAAAGTTTGCAGGGTAGGCTTTATAACTTCATTAAATGCCTATTTTAACCTTCGAACTTTAACCTTTTTTCTCTTTTACTCCTATGTCTTTTTGGATCAATTTCTTATGTCTTGTATTTTTTACTCCTGAAATGAGACAGCTATTAAGGTATACTGTGAAAAATTCCTAAATTTTTGGATGAAACATGAAGTCCTTCTGTGCACAATTTTTAAAATTTCTTCAAATTAATTTTTTTGAAATATCTAAGATAAAGTACGCTTTTTGCTCTTTTTGGGCTTTATCTTGGAAATTCAAAAAATATTTGGATAAAAGTCAAAAAAAATTTTTTACTTTTTCGGTTCATTTTGTCGAAACGAATCAATAATCCAAAAAAGTTTGTTGCAAAACTAACAAACGCGATAAAAAATTGAATAAGGACAAAAAACGAAAAAAAAACCCAATAATCTCTCTTATGGGAATGCCACCTAAGGCTTATTTTGGCCAAATAATCCAAATGGATTAATTTTTTGTCCTCATTCAAATTTTTTTCACATTTATTAGTTTTTTGTCCATTTTTTTAGATTATTGATTCGTCGTGACGAGAGAAATATAAAAAGTAAAAGATTACGATAAAAACCCAATTTTTTTTTTAATAAAGTGATCAAAACCCAAGTTTTTTTAATGAGGACAAAGTGCCGCAGTGCATTCAGTGTTGATAAAAGAAAACATTATTCGGTGTTGTTCTATTTCTGTTAATTTTTTATATATGAAGCAAAAATGAATAAAGTAGATACTAATATAAAAAGGAGAAAAAATAAATAAGAACCCAAACTTACTGGAATTGGTTCTTCGGTACGAAGGTGCTATTGGCACATATTTTTCTGTGCACAGATCGCAATATAGGGTCTATTACAGGTAGTACACAAACAATCTGAGCTGTTTATTAAAATTTTAATACATATTTTTTTTAGAATTCTCACCAAAAATCAGCTCAATATGATACATATAGATTCTCGATCCAATCATCTAATTTTTCATTTATGTTTTAGGATTCTATAATCTGAATGAAAAGTTAAATGATTGGATCGAACATTTATAGGTATCGGATTAAGCTAATGTTTTGCGAGTGCTCTCAAAAAAATATTTTAAATTTAATAAACTACTCGAATTAATTTGTGTGAGACCTGTGATGGGCTCCACATCACAATCTGTGCACAGAAAATCTGTGTGGAGTCTGTGGACAGGCTTTTCCTGGAAAAATGTGTTAGCTTTAAGGTGTAAATAAAACAAGTGATAGAAGGGCAAAGGTGTCCAATTTAAAAAAATAAATGATAGTCGGTGGCATCAATAGGTAGTACACTTGATAGAAGCAAGTGCAGGCCTGAAGTTGATTGAAATATATAATAAAATATAAAAAATAGTAATGCCCTTTGGGCAGTATGTAGCAAGACCATTAACTATTACTCCCTCCGTCCCAAATTATTTGTCCGGTCCGCAAAACGGAGACTAAAAAATAATGTATTTCGCTCAAGAAAAAATTCAAATTTTTTTCATAAATTAAAAGAACTCATCGATATCTAGTAAATTGTTAAAAAAACTTCTAATTTTTCTTGTAAAAATTGTATTATTTTTACGTCCTTGTTTTACGGACCGGACAAATATTATGGAACGGAGGGAGTAATTGAGTAAAGAAATGTGGGAATAAATAAAGGAAATATAAAAATATGAAAATTTAATTGAGTAGAAAGTGAGAGTAAAGAGTTTGACGCAATAGACATTTTTAAAGTGAGTATCTAAAATAATAAGGTAAATTTTTAAGATGTAATTTGGTCTAAAATTTAAAAAGTCTGATGCGGATGCTCTTACGTACACAACCTCATAACGAATGGTCAATGTTAAACCGATGAACCACAATCCGTGCTGAGGCGATTTGTAGTCTTTGATAAGTTCGACATTATGGCTGGAATGACAGAAGTTTTCATTTCACTGTCTATCTTTCTGGCAGTTGCTGGGCTCTTGATTGGGACTTTGAAAGAAAGCTCACATCGGCTTAAGTGGGCTTCTTTTACGCTAGGCCTCCAATAAATCTAGACTTTAATAAGCTTTATAGTCCGCGTACCGGGCTTCTTTTAGGCTAGGCCTCCAATAAATCTAGACTTTAATAAGCTTTATGGTCCACGTACCATTTCCCCTCCCCCAAACTATTTGGCTGCTTACATTTTCAAAAAAAAAAAAACTATTTGGCTACTTTTTGACGCGGTCTTTTTAAGTTGTTTTCTTCTGTACTATAGTATTAATTTTTATTAGATTTGGATCAAATTCTTACATGACGGCGTTCGTTTCGATGAAAGCAATTGAAAAAATATAAAATAATTGACCAAAGTTTAAAAAAACTCATATACGGCGACCAATTTTTTTTTGGGTCTTTTAGTCGTCCTAAATGAAATTTCTTTCAACTTTGGTCTATATATTTATAGTTTATCAATTGCTCGATGTGATTTAAGAATTTGATCCAAATCTAATAAGAAATGAGAGAAAATAATTAAAAAAACAAGTTAAAAAGTCTCCAAAAAGTTTGCCAAGTTGTTTGGCAAAGAGGAAATTAATGGTTGCGATTTACTTTGATGTGTAGGGCCCAAAGAACCAAGTGAATCGCAACCACTAATTTCACTTTCGGAGACACTTACGAAAAACTTTTCGGAGATCCTAGCATTGCTACTAAATAGAGAGTTTGTTATTTTACTGTGAAGCTAGAAATTCGTTATTCATTTCTGGTGTACCAAAAAAGGAAATTCGTTAATGTCTGTCGGCCTTTGTACTCGAAAAAATATTGGGCTTCTAAGCTTGCGAAGCCACTACCCCGGCCCACCAGTTAGAATTTGCATAAGCTCGGCCTGACTATATATGTATTTGGTACACCAGAAATGAAGAAACAACTAAACTCTCTTAAAAGTCACTCCTCGCATGTCTACCTCCAGTAGCGGGATTAGAGCAACTCCAATGGAGATGTAAAATACATCCGGATGGATAGTTATTTTAGATGGAAAAAATGGTTAAAAGTTAATTGGATGTAAAATAGAACTCACCTCTCTCTAATGGTGAGATGTAAAATAGGGATGGATAATTAACTAACTTTCCCTCCACCTTATTTTTCCCCAACTTTCTCAACCCTAATTCAAGTACTACTTCCGTTAAAAAATAATTATGGTATCCGATAATCAAGGACTTTTAAAAAAAAAAAATCCTCTCGCACTAAGACTTCCCGCTGCCACTAATTTTTTTGGAGAGTGTTTGTGGAGAAGGGAGGAATTTTTTGTAGGGTAAAAAATCTTGTTAAAAACACACATTTATAGGTAGGGGGAAAATAAGACCGTTGTTTTAATTTGATCCGTTGATCAAAAGATTGGGGAACGGTCGGATCAAAACCCCTTGGCTGCCATTTCAACTTTACTCTCTCTTTCCCTCTTAAACCAACCGATCGACCTCCCCACAACCCCCCCCCCCCCCCCCCCCCCCCCCTCCCCCGGTTTGATTGTGAATCCCCTAGTAGCGAAGGGAAAGGGACTTGACGAGGGTTTCGGAAGGCGCACAGCCTAGCGGCTTTCATCTGCGTCGCCGCCGGTTCCCTAGTTGTAACAACCCGCTCCATTTTTGTACAATATTGTCCGCTTTGGACGCCCAAAGCCCATAAACTTTCTAGTAGGTCACCCATCCCTGGACTACCCTAGAATGAGCACGCTTAACTGTGAAGTTCCTATGCGCTTTGGCCCGCCCTCATGGCTTTAAAAGGCCTTGTACAAGTAGGAGGGATCTTTTTCTTATAAACCATGACTTGCCCCCACCCGTCCGGACGGAGCCTGTCATCCTGCAGTACCGCCGGCCACCGGAAAGCAGGGTGTCACACTAGTCCTCACCGTCAATGCTGAATCTGAGGGCAACGATGGCAACAACGATCGAACCCCTCTTTGAAATCAATTTCTGGGGACCTTCCGGCGTGTTCTTGCAGATTTCGGCGTCAAAAATCTAGTAGAAATAGTTGGGTTGATGACCTGCAATTATAGTTGTAGTCAAATGGGATGGAAATATCCATCTCCTTTTCCATTTGTGCCATTTTACAACCCGATTTGTGCCATTTTACATCCCTATTGTAGTGTGTTTTTTTGCGTCCAGGTTGTATTATAGGTATACAACCTGGTTTCCATCCCCCATTAGGGATGCTCTTAGATCACCCAACGGGATGCTATGAGACACCATTTTTGTAACGGCCCTAATTTTTAGTAAATAAAATTTTCGTCAAATATTTGAATTTTTCTTTAATTACTTAGATTGCTTTTAATAATTTCTTTTAATTCCTATAGTTCGTCATAATTAGATTTTAGCCCCTTAAAATTCGTTTCTTGATTAAAGACCCTACTTGGCAAATCTAGTTAGCTTCTAACCGACTAGTTGCAGAAATCAAACTACCAATTCACCTAGTTACAATTCCTTAACTCTAGATGGACCTTTTTGACCATCTTTGAGCCTTGTGAACCTTTCCAACCATAGACTAGAAAATCATTATATAGTTACTTTTATTATTTTATTTCTTTTCTTTACCCTTTGGATGATAAAAGTTAAGGAAACTTTTATCCATTGGACAAAAGAAACACTAAATTTTCTATTTAAGATATTTTATGTTAGAATATCAAAGTACTCATATATAGTTATATATATGTAGACTTATATACTTGCTTAAAAGGACATGTAGTCATATTCAAGGGTTATTTTATTTTATTTTAGTTTATTTGTTTTTACACATTGGTCAATAACCGCTAGGGAGATTATTACCCATTGGATAATGAAGTTAGTCATCCCAACAAATACTAGGGTTTATTAAATAAACCATTTTCTAGATTTCCCATGTGGTGATATACTTATATATATATATATATATATATATATATATATATATATATGTGTGTGTGTGTGTGTGTGTGTGTGTGTGTGTGTGTGTACCTTATAGACTTAATACCCTAAATTTCCTTGGTACACTAATACAATATTATAATGGGATTATGTGCCAATTTGGATTAATTTAATAGGGAGTTTTGATCTACCTAGATTACTTGGTACACACTTATATATATGTATGTACTTGGACTTATATATATATATATATATATATATATACATACTTATTTTATTACTAGTACACATGTGTTATTTGAATAATTTAATAAGAAAATCTTGGCTTGAAATCTCCTTTGATCTCAAAGTACCATGAGTGCATATTTTTATATATGTTCATTTGCACCTAGTAGTGTGTGTGTGTGTGTGTATATATATATGTATTAGTACTAGGATGGAGAGAGAGAGAGGGAGAGAGAGAGAGAGAGAGAGAGAGAGAGAGAGAGAGAGAGAGAAGGAGATTGATTTGTACCTTGACTTGATCTTCCATGATCTTTTCCATATATGGTTGTACACCTTCCAAGCAAATCTATTTTTTTTCCATTGTCCTTATTTGTACATTTACCAATTTTAAACTTGTACAAACCCTCATTTTCTCCACCAATCTTTCCATAATCCAATCCAAGGACTAAATCTAGCCATGCAAGCCTAGAACTAGACTTTGATCTTTCAAGAAAGCTTGACAAATTGAATAAAAAAAATGAGATATGGAGTGAGAGAGGTTTCGGATGAGAGAGGGGGAGGGAGAGCCTTGCCTATAAATAGCAAGCCATTCCAAGCTTAAACTCACACATTCACTTCTTGCTCTCACTTCTCTCTAGAAATTCTAAGTCTTTTTAGTTTAAAAGTTCAAGTTTTCTTAAGTTTCTTGAAGCTCTTAAGAGCTACCACCAAACCACTCCCAAAACCACCCTCTAGATCTTTAAAGTAGCCTAATTTAGTTAACAAAGTTGTTTCTAAGAAGAGAAAATCCATCTCTTTTTGTTTCAAAGCAATCCGGAGCCGTTACGCCGCCGAATCGCAAAACCGACCAACCGCCAAGAAGTAAGGTAGAAACTCTAGTCCATTAACCCTACATGCAGTATAGAATCGTATGTCGGAAAGTACAATGTCTTTAGTTCGAAGTATAAATAGTCTTAACCGTTTTCTCTAAGTATATAAGGTTATCTGTCGACTGTCAGTATATAAGGTTATCTGTTGACTGTCAGTATATAAGGTTATCTTGTGACTGTCAGTATATAAGGTTATTTGTCATAAGTATATAAGGTTATCTGTCGCCTATAATGTTAGAAATGCATGAAGTACTTGAAAGGTATTCTCTTCAAATAATGAAAAGGATGGGGAGTATGTTGAACTCATCAACTTATGATTGCTAGATAATATAGAGTTAGATGATCTTGCTAGTTTAGTTTCAAGATTTCAATGAATGACTTATGATTACATATGTGAAAAGTCCTACTATGGAGTCATTGCATGAAAACGAGACACGAAAATCAAGAAAGTAGAAACATGACACCTAGGTGTAGGGCTGTAAGTGAGCCGAGTTACTCGCGAGCTCGGCTCGGCTCGTCTCGTTAAAGCTCGGCTCGTTTACTAAACGAGCCAAGCTCGAGCTCGAATATTCGGCTCGTTTAGTAAACGAGCAGAGTAGAGCTCGGCTCGTTCGACAAAAGCTCGGCTCGTTAAGGGAGGCTCGGCTCGATTAAGAAAGACTCGTTTAGTAAATGGCTAAGCTTGGCTCGATAAGGGCTCGGCTCGAGTCGAGCTCGAGCTTGAGTTTTGGGCTCGTTAAGGAAACGAGCCGAGCTCGAGCTCGCCGAAGCTCGGCTCGGCTCGGCTCGTATACACCCCTACCTAGGTGTGGTTAATGACAAGACATGTTTTGAAACCACAATGTGGCCGGACATGGTAGCCCATTGTGTGTATGGAAATTCGCGATGTGGCCGGACTTGGTAGTTGCTTAGCCTACGAACCTCGCCTTCAAATAAGGTTGAGAAAACCCCAAGCGTAGGGCAAGGTCGTCGATAGCATAATAACCGGAAAGTCCGGGATCGTACCCACAGAGAATTCGAATATAGCTTAATCAGATTGTAGTTTGTATGGTGGAGTGCAGCGTTCAAGACGGCCAACTTTCGGTTTTGCTTTAAAAGTGAAAACTAAGGAAAAGACTAGAAATGAGCTTAATAAACTTAAAAGAGGCAAGTCTAGGGATCATCCATCCCTTGACAAATGCCATTACCGGTTCTCAATTATAACTCAAGCGAGAGTCACGACCGCGTGCTCAAACCCGGGAAATTTAGCTTTAACGATTACGTTTATCAAAAGATGTGATTAAACGAAACTAAACCAGCCTATTTTTTCTAATGTATCTAACACGCAGATGGCCCGAGCCCTCGGTATGTTGCTTGCCAAGACCGCTTAACCAAACTTCATACCAAGGAGTTAACACCCCTCGCTTAGACCAAAATGGCTAGTTAGTTTGATTCCAAAAATCATGATTTTAAGCCCGAAAGTTCGAGAACCAAATAATCACCTAAGTCCTTGGGAAAGATTAACCCAAGACTTAACCAAACAACTACTCAACCATAGCTAAAGAACAAAACATAGTAGAAAAATGAGACATGATATTTAACCAACAGAAATGAAAATAAACTTGATATTAAGAAAGATCTGGAGCGTTGTTACAATATTAATAAACGAGAAGACAATAAACGACAAAGACTTACTAGAGCTCTTGAAGGATTTAACTAAGAAAGCTTGGAAGACATTAATGGAGAAAGACTAACCTAAACTAACTACCTAACTTTTTACAAGTGAGAGAGAGAGGAGTATTTATATAAAAAGACTGCCTCTTTCTTCCAAAATATCCAGAAATACACCAAAAGTAGAAAGTTGCCACTTATGGAAAGTTAAAAGCTATCAAAAAGTAAGTCGGTAAGCCTCCCGCATCGATACTGAGTTGTCTTGCTCTGAAACCTAGGATTCTCCGTAGACGACCCGTATCGATACACTCAGAACCGTATCGATACTCCAAAAACTGTATCAATACGCTGAAGGCTGGATTTCCTTCTGTTTTAAAACCGTATAGATACTCCAAAAATCGTATCAATACGCTGAAGCTTCCCCTGGATCCTGGCCTCAGCTTCAGCAAGCAGCCCCCAATAGCTTCACAGCTCCTCAGCATCTTATTTTCATTCTCTAAACTTAAGTAAAGATTACATTTTAAACCTTTTTTTTACCTTTTCTTTACTTTAATTTATTTAATGAAAATAAGAAAGTACCTCCCATTTGGAAATAATGGCATTACCAAAATTTTAAGATTCCAATTAAATCAAAATGTCAACCCCCCACTTTTAGTGTAAAATGGAAAATTGCACGTTTTCCACAGGAGAAATGGCTCAAAATATGACATGTTTTGAAACCGCAATGTGGCCGGACTTGGTAGCCCATTGTGTGTATGGAAAATCGCAATGTGGCCGGACTTGGTAGCCCATCGGGTGGATTACGAAAACCGCAACGTGGCCGGACTTGGTAGCCCGTTGTGAAGATTGCCAATGGGGCCGGACTTGGTAGCCTCATAGGTAATATGGATTAGTTATCCGCGGAGAGGAGCCAATGCAAATTTTGTATCCAATGGGAACCCAGTGCGGCAGAACCATTGTGAAGATACTCGGGAGACCGGCGCGGCGGAACCGAGGTTGGGTGTGTTAAAAATAATTTTGAAAATGTTGATTTGGTAAATGAAAACGAGACACGGTCTACGATGAGTCGCGTAGGAGAAAACAGAAAATCATGGACACAAACATTAGTTTGGATAGTGAACATGGATGTGTTATTATTAGCTGTTTTGTTAAATATGCATGGCTATGTGGAAATCATTAACTTTATGATCTATTGTTTGTACGTTATGGGTTAGTGGGTATAGGATTATTCTGCTGAGCTCTTGTACCTCATGGTGTTACCCTTGGTGACCCTGATATATTATATTGGTGGCGACGCCAATATAATGTGTCAGACCTTGTAGATGAACAGGGTGAGCTGTACACCTTGGAGGCTTTTGGAGCCGAAGAGCTGGCTAGGATGGAAGAGCAGGCGGAGCTGTAGTTAGGAACCTTAGTTTCCCTCCCTTGTGTAATCATGGAAATTATGATGTAATAATGAGTCAGATTCTATTTAGATTTTCAATAAAATTGTCCATTTAATGTTCTCAAAATTCGGGGCGTTACAATTTTCGGCTTGATCAACTCCCATATTGACGAGTTTGTCCGCTACTTGATTGCCTTCCCTCAACGTGTGCCACATGGTGCATCTCGTGCTCTCCATAAGGGCTTTGCACTCTATGATCATAATTATGTGTGGAGAATGCCCAGGTGGATCTCCATTAATCAAGTCAACTGCAGCAGCAGCTGAGCCTGACTCCACTTTCATAGTCTCCAATTCCTTGTTGTTGAATCATCTCTAGACCTCTAAATAATCCCCATAGTTGGGCCTCCAAACTTATACAATCATTCAGCCTCCCAAAGAAACCGATGACGCAATGACCTGATCTTTCCTCCTTGGAAACTCCTCCATAACCGGCTGGACCCGGATTTCCTCTATCGGCCTGACTATATATACTGTAGATATATATTCATCCATCTATACGTACGCGTATGTCCACATTGCTCTTTTTATCTTTTTGTTTTGGAAAAATATATAGAAAAAGGCAATTAACAAAAATCCACGCTAGCAGCTTACGTACGTATATCCCTCTCCCCTCCCTGTTCGTGTTGCCACTCCAAAGAAAACTCTTAAAAAAAATTCTCACATTCCAACCTTCTTTCCTAATCATCGATGAGGTATTTCTCATTAAACATAACAAAATTTGTACATTTATAAAATCGACAAAATAGTGGAGAGAGAGAGAGGGAGGGAGGATAAAGGAATTGGATCGAAATTACCGATCCATTCGGGGCAGGAATTGGATCGAATACAGACGGGTCGAGCGAAATGACAATCCCTATGCGTGAGTACCTCTTCATTCTCGTACGGAAAGGGGGAAACTTTCCAACACAAGTCTCTAATTAATTAATTAATTAATTTATAGTAAGTCTGTTCACAAAGATTTTGCACAGATTTTAATGTGGGGCTCATTACGGATCCCACACAAACAATCTAATCCGTTCATTAAATGTAAAATATTTTTTCAAGGGCTCACGAAAAAATCAACTCAATCTAATATCTATAGTTGCTCGGATCATACGTGTAGAATCCGTAGTGAATCCCACGTTGAAATCTGTGTATGTAATGTCTGTGTCAATTGAACTGTTGATTTATTTATGATAAATAGTGGGAAGATAAGGATGATGATAATACAAGAAAAACACAATGATGAAGTTTCTTATTTAATAAATATTGAGTCTACATCATCACATATTGACCGGCGAATGTCCAGAGAGGGAGAGAGAGATTCTTCTCAATTTCATGCATATCATTCCAAAATTTTCAATTAATCAAATACAGTACATCAGTGCTTCTCACAGAGAGAGATCAAAGCGAAGCCACATTTTTTTTTTTTTAATCAATCAACAAAAGTAATATATTATTAAGGGAAATGGGGAATGGGAAATTCAACCAAAGGGGAGGGGCGGCCACGTTAAAAATGAACTTTGCTTAAATTACAATAAACCAATTAGGGTTAGTTTAATTGGCCTCTCTTGTACAAGTCCATAGGAAAGGTAAGGGAGTCGATGATCCTTGCCAAAAACATGGATTATTTAATTCTTCCCCAAAATAGGTATTAATTGTTCGGATTATAAGTTGGGCTTAATATAATTGCAGGTCTATTTCCCGTTTGATGCATGTAATTCCGTTTGTAATTTTTTTTTTTAAATTACGTGCATAAACTTGTCCAGACTGTTTGTACTAAAAAATATTACACGTGTACAAGCTAGCTTGTCCAAATTGATGATAACTTCATCCACATTAATTAACAGCGAAAATGCACTATGAGTCTCCCACTAAATACTCCATTAATTCTTGTCAACTAAGCTAAAGTGCAAAATTAAACAAGTGTGTGACAAGATGTATTCGAGACCACTAAGGCTATCCATATTTTTATTATACCATTAATTCATCATGGAAACAGCAAAGCAAGATGACCATAAATTAACAACTGCGACTAGCTAGTCTAATTGAAATTCAAAATGAATTCCGGTAGCTGATCGATCCCATATAATTTGGCTAAAAGAGTTGGGTTTCCCTAAAATGTTTGTCAGTAACAAGAGGACTTTAGACAAGTTGTTTTCGCTAAATGGACGTTTAGTTGAAATTATGACCCAAAGCAAAAAAATTATGACCAAAAGTTTTAAAAAAAATAAAATTCACTAAAGTCGAAAAAATACCAAACAGCTGTCTTTTTTTTATTATATATATATATATATATATATATCCAAAGTGTCGTCTTATATAAACTTTTCTAACACCGGTCCATGTTTTTATACTTTACTAATCCTTGAAAAGAAAATGCAAATTTAAGTGGCCTTGAAAGAATAGGACATCAAAGTCAAATCAAACCCAAGGTCTGGTGAAAAGAAAATGGAAATTGTCGTGGTTTGGTTTCAACATTTCGGCGAAGCTATGATATTCTTTCCCTTGAATCTACTTGACCAAGTGAAAAATTAATGTAAGTTCCCATAGTTGGACTAGTCCAATTCTCCTAGGAACTATATATTTCACAAAATTCACCTTAATTATCTGAATTTTCTTCTGGAATTTGAAGAAGTTTAATGGTAGTAGTAAAAAATTAAACCTAGCTTTCAATAATTTACAGATGAAATGGTAGTTAAATTTTCATGGACCAATGAAATGGACGGTGGAACTAGCATATGTACATTAATTACTAATCATATTCAAATGGACCCTCCACTAATGGACGATGAAATTAGTGAGTATTCTACGATATGTGATACAAGCGTATGTATATGTACCCTTGTGCACTCAAAAAAAAAAAAAATATATATATATATATATATGTATATGTATACCATTGTGACTTTCATTTACCCACAATTTTGTTCTTAATTGAAAGTTTTTAAGAACAGGAGTTGACGCAGTGTTAGTCATTTGAAGCCTTAAGAAACCTTTCGTCTAGATTCAATTTTCACGTCCTGTGCACAATCATTTTTTGCGTTGGACTAGTCCATGTACTATATTATAACACGTTAACCCGATCGAGTTTAATTGGACCTTTTGCTAGAGGAGTAGAGGGGGATTTCCCTGAATTAGTCGTTCTAGGGCGGGTACAGCTAGGGAATTAATTCACGAAGTAAAACAAATTAATCCCACTCATATATGTTTACAGCGAAATTACATGATCAAACAGTATCTCTAGCCCTTCTTAATCTTCTACTACTACTACTACTACTTTCATTCCAAAATAAACGTGCAATCCGCAAAACGAAAAGTTAAAAATAAATACATTTTCTAGAAGAAAAAAAATCAAACTTTTTCATTAATTAGAAGAACTCGTGAATATCTAGTAAATTGTTGAAAAAAAGTTTGAATTTTTCTTGAAAAATTTGAATTATTCTTAAATTCTCCTTTTGCGGACTGGACATTTATTTTTGGGACGCATGGTACTTTATTAGGAAATACAGTGTAATGTGAGAAAAGACGAAGACAAATCAATGAAAACGTAGAAACCTTTTTACGATGGAAATTGATTTTAGCATTTCAAAAATTGATGGAGGGACTTCAAAATTCGTATTATTCCAAAATATCAGTTTTAGAACCCCTCCATCGATTTTTTGAGTGCCAAAATCACAATCCTTTTATGATTCCTCAAAAACCCAAACAAAAAAACAGGGAGAGAGAGAGAGAGAGAGAGAGAGAGAGAGAGAGAGTTAATTCTAGAAGGGCTGATTATTAGTCAAAGCCAAAGAGCTCCAGCTTGTTTCAACATAGGAACCAATTCACCCGAAATATGAGTAGCCATAACTCTCTCTAACCCACCAAACCACTTCCCACCAACAAAAACCGCCGGAAACTGCATCCCCTCCCCGCCATTTCCCCCGCCGACTGAAATAGCCGACAAATCTCCTATCACCGCTGCTTCCTGGTCATCGTCCACCTCCACAACCGGCGGGTTTGCGCCGAGACCCAATAGCAAGCGCTTCACGACGTGGCACATGCAACACCCCCGCCGCCCAAACACTATCACAGAATTCTCGGACACCAGTTTTGACACACTTGCCCCTGTTTGGATGGAATCTTGATCAGTATCTACAGACGGTGGCGGCTTAGATCCGTCGGAGTTTGAGGAGGTGGAGGTAGAAAGAGGAGTTGTTCTTGTAGTTGTTCTTGTTGATGTGTATGGGATAGCATATTGCATAGTTTCTTGAATTAGGAGAGAGAGAGAGAGAGAGAGAGAGAGAGAGAGAAGTGGTTGGGGAGAACATATGCATGGATTGGGGGGATTATAAGGTTACGGTTTTGGTGGAGCTAGCTGGGAGAAGGAATTTGGTATGTCGGGCCTATGACGTGGTGTTGTCTTCCACCACTAAAGAAGAGTTAGGCCACTTTGGGATTGTCCAACTCCAAGTCCACTTATGCGCTTCTCAACTTATTTCCTCCTTGATCAGACCAAATGGACTTGATAATTTCATAACAACTTACTTTATTGCGTGTGGTGCAAATCCACCGACTAACTAGACTGACTGTTCAACATATTATTGCTGCATGCACAATCTCAAACCATCTATTGTATACATACTTTGTTTGTAAAACCTTTTTGATACTATATACACATTAGTAACGCCCGTTCGGGGACATCTGATAAAATGCACATTGTAACAACATGCACATAGTGTCTGCGTGTGAGCTTGAGAAAAATGTGAACAACAAAAATATTATTTCCTTGTTCTCTTTGCTTCTCAAAAAGCATTTCTTAAAAAATTCCTCCTAAATTCTCTCTACTTCCAACATTTTTTTCTTTATCTCTCTCCACTTATTACCCTTACTATTTTTCAAAAAAAATTTCAAATCCAAACACAGCATATGTATTTCAAAAATATTGCAAACTTCTAAAATTCTTGAGGAAGAAGATTAAGGCCGCATTCTCCTAAATTTTTTGTCTGAAATATTTTTTTGGTATTTTTTGCTTTTCGTAATTAACTTGGAGCTTTTCGTCGTAATTTTTTGGGTTTAATCATTAGTTTTGACGAGAGAAGTCAAAAAATAAAAAAAATATGTGAACCGGCGTTAAAAAAATATTCATATAAGACGACACTATAAACAAAAAAGGACATCATTTTGGTATTTTTTTTCATCTTTAGTGAATTTTTTTCTTTTGGTCATAATTTTCTCTTTTTAGACTCCTCTTTTTGAGATGGATAATTAATCCAAATAACACAACACGAATCTAGCAAAAATTAAAAAAAAAAAAGACACGCGAAAGAAAAAAGGCAAAAAAGTTTAATAGAATGTAGCCTAAAATCAAGTACGTGAAGCGGGGAGTGGAGTGCAGGTGGCCAAGAGTACACCCATTGTTGTGTTATGTGGGCTGGGTATACAGTGGATACTACTCAGGCTGTGTTCCAGAACCATAAAAAGTTCTTATTTTTTGTGGAAAAAGAAACCCCGTTCCAGAAAAATAAGAAGCTTTCCACTTATTTGGAAGAATTTACATAGGTGCCAATGGGTGCCGAGAGTGAAATCGCACCGGTGGCCACGCCGGGCAGGCTCCGGCCACCGAACGGCCGATCCGAGCCGTCCAAAAATTCTAAAAAAAAAAACCAAGGGGGCTGCGCGGGAATCAACGGCATCCGAGGTGTGTAGGGGGCTTGATCCGAGCACCCCTTTTCCGTGTATATATCATGCCTGCCCGGCTCGGCCGCCGGTGCGATTTCTCTCCGCCGGCGCCCATTATCATAGCAACAGTCTTATTTTTTGTATAAGGCAACTTCAAGCTCAAAAATCATGTATTTATGCAAATAATTTTCCTATCACTATGGATCTTGTTTGATAGATCTCATTGAGATCTTTAATTCGGTGCAAAAAAAATTGATTTTTTTTTTTTCATTTATATTATTTTTGAGTTTGAAAATGTGAAAGGAACTTTTGATTTAAATTTTGTGGAATGGCCCTTATTATTTTTGAATGAGAAGTTGTAAAATAAGTACTTATTTTTTAAGAAGCGTTCCGGAACGGAGCCTCACTCGGCTGGCCGGTAGGATGGGAAGGCTTGAGCGTCAACGCTATGACGGAGGTCATGACGTCTCTTGCAATTGTTGACGTGGCGTTGCGTCACTTATTTGGTCAGACGGATTTCTAGTCCAGTAGACGACGGCCTTCAGTCATAGGGCCAGCCAAGCCAGCCAGCCTCCTTGGAAGGTGGACCGCTGTTTGGCTTTTCAAACCAAAACTCTCGCCGACCACGGATTGGCCTTTCAAGTCTTTTGCCCCAACCTCCACTCCATACTCCAGAGAAAGTTATTAACAACTTCGTGTAATTTCAGCTGTCCGTTTCGACAATTAATGTAACTTTTGAACGCGTGCGAATAATAGGGCTAGTCCGAGAACTTTTAATACCCAAGGCCTAGTAAAAAAATTTGTACCCTTAAAAAGCAAATACTTAATAATTTTTACAGTAACAATCACAATATGAAAAAATCAAACCAATATAAAATTATGTTAATCATTACATACGAACACAAAATATAAAGTCTCCAAATAAGCAGATACATATTATCTCAAGAACACATGAGTATTGTAGGATAGGTTCGATTTCTAAGTGAACAAATACCCTTAAGAGAATAGATGTGTCGGAGAGGTTGTAATAGCTACGGAAAGAAATGAAAGGAGTAATCTAGAAGGGTGAAGAAGAAGAGCAGGGGTGAACAGAGAGGGTAGGCAGTGGAGACCCAAACCCAAAGATCCCAAGGAGGAAAGATAATAGAGCCCCTGAAAGAAGATAAGACCTCCTTTAAAATCAGTGCTCACCAACTTTTTCTCTCTAGGAACTGTTCACAAAGCTCTATCTTTGAGGTTCAATGAAGAGATGTTCATATTTATAGACCACACGAGCTAATGCTCGGGCACCAAGTACCGCGCTGATAAAATAACACGTGTCCTTTCTGGCCCCCCTGACCGCCAAGGTGTCGCTACCCTCGCGATGACCGCGAGTATGACGGTAAGTGTATCCTCTTATTCGCGGAGGTCCTTTTCTTCTTTTACAGCCACCAAACCACTAGATCCCCTTCCTTCCCGTAAGGCAAGGTCGTGACTTACTCTGTCGCGCCAGTACTGCTTGCCAAGCCTCAAGGGGCCCCTCGAGTCCTGCCTAAAGGCCGGAGCAAACATAAGAGTCAAGGCAATTTCTTGGTGTCTTGGTTAGATCGCGTTATCGTCTCCATTAGATTGGGACCGCACTAAGTATCCACCTGAATAAATGAAGTTCTCTCCTTAGGGGAGGAATCTGGGCTCGCGACCTTTACATAGCCGCTGCAGAGCGATGGGTAGCACGAGGCTCCCTTGCACAAGAGACCATGTGTTGCGAGACTGAGGCGCCACGTGGCGAGCTAGGGTTCGTTGGTCAAATCGTCAACCCCCCAAGGACGAGTGCACGTGTCACATGCTTATTGGATAGTCAAACGGTCGCGCATATTGACCTTTCCTACAAGTATCACTTGAATATTACTTGTGTTGTATTTCTAGAAGCAAAAGTATCAATTTCAATTGATAACATGGATAACTTGTTTAGTCCACTACTACAATAAATCATAAAAATCACAGTTATTGATTATGATTG
Organism: Rhododendron mucronatum var. ripense; assembly: GCA_019656295.1. Lineage (NCBI taxonomy): Eukaryota > Viridiplantae > Streptophyta > Magnoliopsida > Ericales > Ericaceae > Rhododendron > Rhododendron mucronatum. Next base: position 9,385,471 of record BPLT01000003.1, on the reverse strand, counting down.
TAAGTTTTTCATCACGCTTCTGCTACCATGATGGATTTGAGTGTGATTGTAAGTCACTCTCTTTTATCACGGTTATAAACCGTGATTGAAAGAGAGAAACAATCACGGCCAAAAGGCGTGATCGTTTCTCTTTTATCACTGTTATAAGCCGTGATTGTTTTTCTTGGACGTGATCATTTCTCTTTTCTGATTTGTGAGAAATGATCACGGACCAGATCTGTTGATCGATGTCATCCTCAGGATTCCCCTGGGGATCATCTGCTATTTGAGCACGACGGCTTGGTAACTCGTTGTTTTCCCAAAGGGGTGAATCTTCAGCAATCCCAACCTTTGTCAGACATGTTTCCCAACAGGCTACCCAGATCTGGTCCTGGATAGCAGGCATCTGGTTCACATAGCTGGCTGTCGTCGTATCGAACCCCTTCTGGTATCCTTCATCGAATGAAGCCTTTTTTGTTCTGTCAATCTCCGCTAGAGTATGGGCAAGGCTGTCCTCGGCAGTTTCGAGTTTGGCTTTGGTCTCAGCAGCCTCGGCCTTGGCCTTGTCCCTTTCTTTCTCCACCCTTGAGATTGAGCGGAGCAGCCTGGTGTTGTCATTAAGAAGTCTGACTCTCTCAGCATTGGCTTCTTGGTACTTTTGGCCTAAGGCCATCATCTTTTGGATAAACTGCAGACATCAAATATAAGTTAAACGGTTGTAATCAAAGCAAGGGTTAAGCAGTTGGTTTACCTTAATTCCACTGACGAGACCAGTGGATATGAGTCTATCTACAGTTGAAGACGTCTCTTTCTGCATGTCTACTGGGAGTGACAAGCCCTGAGCTAGGGCTAGTGCAGTTTCAGAAGAACTTGCACTATCACCAATGTTGACAGGGCGATCCCCCCTCATGAGTTGAGGGGCCCAAACCTCAGCAGCGACTTGAGTGCCCGGCGATGGTGTCTCCAGTGGTACTGAGGTAGCAGGGATGTCGCCACCACCAACCTCATCGCTCCGGGGACGCTTGTCCCGATGAGCATCAGATGCCTCGATCGAGCTGTCCTGTTCTTGAAGGGATGATGTTGACCTGGTAGTTCCCCCCCTTGTGCGACGTGATGGTGGGGGGGGAACACCAGTTGATGCTACCCTATTGGCAGCACCGCGTCCCCGTCCAGGGATGGTGAGTAGGGTGCTGAGGTCCAAAGGTTGATGAGACATGTCACCTGGGCTTTGAGGAGAACGGGAATATCCGGAGGAAGAGGATTGACTTGTAGTACAGATGGGAGCTGGCTGTTCGGTTTGGTGTTCAGGAATAACCCGCCGCCGTCTGGACCTCCTAAGAACCACACGGGTTACGGGAATACCCTCTGGAATAGCAACTTCACCTGGCTGTCCGGCAAGGGTAACTTCCGCCTGCAACCCTGGACCCCGTGGTTGTAATTAAGCTGTTGATGAGGAAGCACCGCTAGTGCTTGGATTGGCCAATCTCCTGTCTATAAATCCCTTATAAGCAGGGTCGTAGCCCAATAATACGTTAGCATCACGACCCCGACCAAATGTTGGAGAGCCTGCTTCACCTTTGTATCTTAAAATCCTGTTGATCTCCGTTGTTCGGACGTAGCTGGGTTCAGCTCTGGGACGCTTGTTTGCGTTATCCACTGCACGGTTGAAAGCATAATACAAGTCAGACAGCACAACGAGATGTTAAACAAAGGCTACAAGGAAAGGTGGAAATCAGGAGCATACGTGGGTAGCCCCATATGTGGGGGCAGTGGAAGCCCACCACTTGGCCATCTTCGCCTACTGGTTCGAATGCTCCAGTAACGTAGAGAAAGTCGATCTCGTGATCACGAGCAGAATCTGGTAAATTTAGCACGAGACGCTTCTCTGCTCTCCTAACTTTCAAATAGAAGGTATTATAATCGGGGTTTAGCACGATGCTATACCACCATTGGATGTCCCAGATCCCCAGTTGGGTTCCCAATATTCTGTTCAAAGCTACAACACCCATTACTAGTCTAAAGAAATTAGTAGAAACTTGCATCGGTGTAAGTCGATACAAGTTCAAGACCTGACGGAGTAGTGGATGGAGGGGAAATCTAACTCCCCCCTCAACGATGGCTACGATGGGAATACACATCCTGTCCCATGTGCCCCCATCCCTATCTGCATCTAATGGGGCAAGTTCGAGCCCTACATTGTCAGGAACGTTGTACTCTCTCCTAAAGGCCGCCATAGCCGACGGAGTCTCACAAAGCTTCCTAAATTTCCCGGCTTTGGGGTCATTATCACCCTCGTTCGCCATTAGAGTATACAGAGGAAAGCTCGAAACGATCGAAATCTAAGAGGGATATGAACAAATCCCTAAGAACAGATGAACGAGAGAAAAAAGCTTACAACGAGAAGAAGCGAAGAAGGCTTACGAGATGAGCTACCACGGCGTCTGGTGTTGGGAAGAAATACGAAGACGGCGGCGATGGCGTTTGAGTCACTTGACCAGATATAACAATGTGGACCAGTCGCATGTGAGGTCATTGGTTCAGGAGGACTGTTCGGCAAAGAGGAAGCCGAACAGTGGAAAAAGTTGCCCTAAATCGTGACGTGGCAAGAATACTCCAGAATGGTAATATTCCGTAAAAGGGTAAGATCCCGAGTATATAGGATCGAGGTTAAAGACCCAACGTGAGTGGAGTGTTCGGATAATTATGGGAAAGAGTCCCAAAAGGACTGAGAGTCCTATGAAGATTAAGCTATTATAATGATAAGGGAACGAGAATCCATAAGATACTAGGTTTTCTACACGAGGTAGGAATCCTAGGGCAACAGGGATGCTTGGGCGGCAAGCATCTGCGAAATTATAAATACGAGGTAAACCTGGAGGTAAAAGGTACGCATTTTCTGGGCTATCTCTTATTATTTTCCTACTGATAATTAGGATTCAAGTAGTACGAGATACTAACTAAGTCATCGGAGGGCCTTTGTCACGAGAGGCAAAGGTGCACTCACCCCTTGTCTGTTCTGCAGATTTAGGGTTCCGACGAAGAACTAGGGTTCCGGTGCAGAGGCACGTGAGGTCGTTTGCAGTTTGGTACGTTCAGAGCACCAACTGTTTTCATCCCCCTACAATTGGCGCCGTCTGTGGGAAACGAACCGATTTTCCTTGAAAAACAGTTACGATGGAAGAAGATCCAGAAACGCCGTTCAATCCGAAAAATCAGTTAAGCGGTGGAGGAGATAAATCTCCACCGGGTGCTCCGAGAAAGCCCACTGGAAGACAGGATAAGACGGCTACGGGCTCCACGAGAAGGAGCAAGTCTCACCGAAGAGAGGTGTCTGTAGAACAGTCAAGAAGTATACATAACAGTGAAGATGTCCTCGATCGAAAGAGGAAGGAAATAGAGGAGTATGCTCGTTTGATTAGAAAGCGAGAGTATGAGATACAAGAGTTGCAGCGGGTACGAGAACACCCAGAAGATTCTGGACTCTCGAGGAGGGATTCTGGGAGAGATAGGTGGACTTTAGCAGTCCAAAAGCAGGCTCGTTCACGAGAAAGAAGGAGCAGAAGTCCTACTCTAGGGCGACATAAGGTTTCTCCACGAAAGAGGAGAGACAGAAGCAAAAGCCGCACACCGGAAAGACGAAGGGCTTTTTCGCGGAGAAGGAGAAGTAGGGAACCTAGTTCCTCACCCGAAGAAGAAACAAAAAAGCACCACCGTGATAGGTATGAGAGACCTGATGCTGACTGGGCCAGAGCTACGGCTCACAAAACAAAGGAAAATGAAGAAGGGTCAGTGTCTGCACGAGAGGCGGCACGTAAAGCCCTGAGTAACATTGCAGCCTCCCCTTTTGCAAGGAGATTGCAAGAGGCAAAGTTGCCGAGCAGAGTGAAGCACGGAACGTTCGTACTTTACGAGACAAACACGGACCCTGTGGCTCACATACAGCATTACCAACAGGCCATGTTCATGCACGATGGCGATGATGCCATTCTGTGCAAAATGTTCCCGTCAAGTCTAGGCAAAGTGGCGTTGAGTTGGTTTCATAAATTGGCACCACGGTCCATAAAAGGATGGAGGCAGTTGGCCGAGGAATTCACTGCTCGGTTCTTAACAAGCAGAAAGGCTCCAAAGACGTTTGAGAGTCTGTCCACCATGAAACAAACGGAGGACGAGCCGATCAGAGATTATGCCAAGAAGTACTGGGAAACCTTCAATGAGATTGAAAACTGCAGTGAGGAGTATGCCATTGCAACCTTTAAGACTGGTTTGCCTGTTCGGGGAGAGCTGCGCCGCTCATTGAATAAACATCCGGTGGCTACGTTGGCCAAACTGATGGAGCGAATAGAGCAACATGCCCGAATGGAGGATGACATACTTCGAGAGGATGGCAGGATTGCTGCCGAACAGCCCAAGACGGTTGCCAAGAAGGTGGATAAACCTGAGCCCAAAACATACAAGGAGCGAAAGGACTACGGACAGGCTAAGAAGGATCCGTACAAGGAAAAGCCAGCCCCTGATCCCAAGTCTTTCTTTTCTATTACTACTGTTTGGAAGGAGCCAATTTACAGGATTCTTTATCGAATAAAGAATAAGCCATACTTCAAGTGGCCCCCGAGTCTTGGTGGAGACAAAGACGCTAAACGTGCTACGAATCAGCACTGCAGCTACCACAAGGATTGGGGCCACATGACTGAAGATTGTGAAATGTATAAGAAATACCTTGATGATTTGGTCTCTTGGGGCTATCTCAAGGAGTTTATCCAGGAAGATCCCAAAGAAAAAGGAAAGGCCATAGAAATGGATTACGAGCAGAATCCTAGGGGAGTAATCCATATGATACATGGGTTGGCCACACCTTATACGAGAAGTGAGGTGAGGCTACTGCAAAGGCAGGTTAAGCATGACCAACATGTGATGCGGTTGGGAAATAAGAGAGGTCGAGAGAACAGTGTATGCAATGAAAGCATAGCGTTCACGGATGATGATCTGACAGAAGTCCAAGTACCCCATAATGATGCCTTGGTCGTAGCCCTACGAGTAGGGGAATATGACATTGAAAGAATTCTGGTGGATTCGGGAAGCTGTACAGAGGTGATGTACTACGATGCCTTCAAAAAGTTGGGACTGGCCCAAACAGATTTGGAGCAATCCATGACACCTCTGATTGGGTTTGGTGCGGGAGCCGTCTGGCCCCTCGGAAAAGTAACCCTCCCTGTTCGGGCAGGAACAGTTGTCTTAAAGACTGATTTCCTTGTTGTCGATGTTCCTTCTTCCTATAACGCAATTATAGGTAGGACCTGGCTACACAAGATGAGGGCTGTTTCCTCAACTTACCACCAGATGATGAAATTCCCAGGATCCAATGGGATCGAAATAATTAGGGGCAATCAGAAAGTAGCCCAACAGTGTCTGATTTCCATTGTCAAGAAAGCTCCAAAGGCCCACCACGTTCACGCACTGGAGGTGCCAGATCAACCAACTATCAAAGATGTTGGGAGAAGTCCGGCGGAAAAGGTGGTCGAAGGCCTGGAGAAAATTCAGATCAACGAGAATGATCCTGAAAGATATTTTCTAATTGGGGAGTCATTGCCGGCAGACGAAAGGGCCGAATTGATTGGATTCCTAATGAGACATATCGACGTATTTGCATGGGTCCCAGAAGAGATGCCCGGAGTTGATGCAGATGTGATTGGTCACCATTTAAACGTTGACCCCCAGCCCAAGCCAATAATCCAGAGAAAATGAAGGGCAGCCGTGCAGCATGTGGATGCTGTAATTGAGGAAGTCGATCGTTTGTTGGAAGCTAAGGCTATACGGGAGGTATACTATCCCGAATGGCTATCCAATACAGTTGTGGTAAAGAAAAAGAATGGAAAGTGGCGAGTCTGTGTGGATTTCACAGACCTCAACAAGGCGTGTCCAAAAGACAGTTTTCCTCTCCCAAGAATAGACCAGCTGGTTGATGCAACCGCTGGATACGAACGGATGAGTTTCCTGGACGCATATCGAGGATACCATCAAATTGCTATGTTTGGGCCTGATCAAGAGAAGACTTCTTTTATTACACCACGAGGGTTGTATTGCTATAGCGTCATGCCATTTGGGCTTAGGAACGCCGGGGCAACCTATCAGAGACTCGCAACCATCATGTTCAGGAAACTGCTTGGCAAGTCTATGGAGGTTTACATAGATGATATGGTGATAAAGAGTCAAGATAAACAGGGACACTTAGCGGACTTAAAGGAGGCTTTCGAGATCCTGAGAAAGTACAAATTGAAACTCAACGCCTCGAAATGTGCGTTCGGAGTTAGTTCTGGGAAGTTCCTGGGCCACTTAGTAACTATGAGGGGGATCGAGGCCAACCCAGACCAGATTGCAGCTCTGCAGAAGCTGCAAAGTCCCAAGACTACGAAGGAAGTCCAACGGTTGACTGGAATGGCTGCAGCACTGAACAGATTTATAAGTAGGTCAAGTGACAAGTGCAGACCGTTCTTTCAGTTATTGAAAAAAAGGGAGGGATTCGAATGGGGAGCAGAGTGTGAACGGGCCTTTCAGGACCTGAAGAAGTACCTGGCTGAGCCTCCTCTTTTGTCAACTCCACAGCAAGGTGAGTCTTTAGTTTTATACTTAGCTGTCTCTGAACATGCTGTTAGTGCAGTCCTGTTAAGGGATTTGGGAATCGAGCAAATCCCAATTTATTATGTTAGCAAGACCTTGCTGGATGCAGAGACAAGATATTTGCCCCTAGAAAAGCTTGTCTTGGCACTTAGAACGGCTACGAGGAAGTTGCCACACTACTTTCAGAGCCACAAGGTTGTGGTTTACACTGAGTTCCCGTTGAAATCACTGCTACGAAAAGCAGATTTTTCAGGAAGAATCTCAACATGGTCTGTTGAGTTGAGCCAGTATGACATTGATTATCAGCCACGTACGGCAATTAAAGGTCAAGTATTGGCAGATTTTGTGGCGGAGTTTTCTCCTACGGTAGCACCTTTGCCTCCTACGAGAAAGGAGCAAGCATCCAAGCCAGCACTCATGAAGAATCAGCTGTCAGCCGAACAGGACCCCTCGGAATGGAAATTATTTGTTGATGGATCAGCATGTAATACTGGTTCAGGAATTGGGGTGGTGATATTTCCGCCAGGACGTGTAATGATCGAGCTGTCTGTTCGGTTAGGTTTCAGTGCATCAAATAACGTGGCAGAGTACGAGGCACTCTTAGCTGGATTAAGAAGTGTAAAAACCTTAAAGGCAGAACGAGTCAGGGTGCACTGTGATTCACAGCTCGTAGTTAACCAACTGTCCGGCGAATATCAGGCCCGGAATGAAAAGATGGCAGCATATGTGGAAGCAGCCAAAGATCTACTTGATACCTTCGATAGGGTTCATATTGAACAGATAAGTTCTGGACAAAATGCCCATGCTGATTCTTTGGCATGGTTGGCGGCAGCTGTTCCAACTGAACTCAAACGAAGGGTAGCAGTTGAGTACCTGACAAAGCCGAGCATTGGAATGAGTATTAAATTGGTCCTGGATGTGAACCAGGAACCAAGTTGGATGGACCCAATCGTGGAGTTTTTACGAGATGAAATACTCCCTGTTGATAAGAAAGAAGCTCATAAAATCAGAACCAAATCCGCAAGGTTTTGGCTGTCCCCAGAAGGGAAGCTTTACAGAAAGTCCTTTACAGGACCATATTTGCTTTGTGTGCACCCCGAGATGGTGCAGAAATTTCTTCACGAAATCCACGAGGGAACATGTGGAAGTCATGCTGGAGGCAGGTCCATTGCCCACCGAGCAATTACCCAAGGCTATTGGTGGCCACATATACAGGAAGATGCCAAGGTATATGTTAAGATTTGTGAGAAACGTCAGAAGTTCTCTCCCATGATTCGAACACCAGCCGAAGACCTGGTACCTCTGACAAGCCCTTGGCCGTTTGCCCAGTGGGGAATGGACATCGTGGGTCCTCTTCACAAAGCAACTGGGAACCGAAAATTCCTGCTAGTTGCAACGGACTATTTTACCAAGTGGATAGAAGCAGAACCACTGGCCAAAATCACCGAACCCATGGTAGAAAGATTCGTGTGGAAGAATATTATTACTCGATTTGGGGTTCCCTATTCCTTGATCACAGATAATGGGTCCCAATTTCAGAAGAAATTTAAGGCTTTTTGTGCCCAGTATGGGATCCGGAATTACTATTCGACTCCAGCCTACCCACAGAGCAATGGGCATGCAGAAGCATCTAACAAAACCATTCTTGACGGGATCAAAAAGAGGTTGGATAAGGCCAAGGGGAAATGGCCCGATGAATTGCCTCTTGTACTATGGGCACACAGGACAACTCCTAGGAGGTCTACGGGAGAGACCCCCTACTCGTTGGCATATGGCACAGAGGCAGTCATACCTTTGGAAGTGGGACTTCCAACCAACAGGACTGTGTTGGTTGAAAGTGGGGGCAATGACAGAGCCCTTGAAATTGAGCTTGATCTCGCCGAGGAGAGGAGAGAAAGGGCCCTAGTCCATTTGGCCTCTTATCAGGAACAACTAATGAAGAGCTACAATAGGCATGTTCACCCTCGAGAATTTGGTGTTGGGGACCTTGTACTACGAAAGGTGCTCGGCAACACCAAAGTAGCCAACGAAGGCAAGCTAGGAGCCAACTGGGAAGGCCCGTATCGGGTAACAGAGATTGTGGGCATTGGGGCCTACAGACTGGTAGATCTGGACGACATCCCAATCCCGAGGCCATGGAATGTTCATAATCTGAGAAAATTTTTTGTTTAGAAGAATTTAAGTTTCTTTTAGATTGCACTACGTGATTGTGTGGGAGTTACGAATAAAATTCCCTTATTTTCTCTTATTATATTTGTGAATTACTCTGTTTTAGTTGCACGGGGTACGAATAACGCCCCCTTGAGTTTAGTCTATGAATAAAGACATTCTTTTCTTCACAGTATATTCAGTTTTTCGAAAATATTGGTTTTTTAGATATGAAATATGGAATATTGGCTTTCTTCTCCTTATTCATATTGGGGAGCATAGGAATGGCACGAATGCCATATACGAATATATCTGTCATTTTAGCTTAAGAACCGCGCATGAACAAGCGCTAAAGTATGAGAAACTTGTAAATCAATGTACCCCAAGTATGAAAACACTTGGAATGCATATAGAACACACGCAGTTGTTCGGGTACGGGCACAATCATTCGAGTAAGTGATTGTGCTAAAAAGTGCGGGATACTTTAAGTACGAGAAACTTATATTTAGGTATGAGATACCTCATAGTACGAAATACTTTGATGGCAGGCATAACGAAATATGACCAAGTACGAGACACTTGTAAAAACAAAAACAGGCCATGATAGTCCAAACACGAGTTAAAGAAGTTCTACGAGATACCCAAACCATGGCCATGAAAGGCCAAACAGATGCCAAGGCAACAAACTAAGTTATGCCACGAAGGGCCAAGTACTTGCATAAAACAGACGTGCAAAAGAGGAAAAGATGATCTGATGCCACGCAGGGCTGATTCAAACTACAGTCGCACAGGACCTGTCATTTTAGTTTTTCTATTTACTCACCATGTTTAATCCAGTTCTTGGACCTCAGGAGATTGTTGCTCGGCAACCTCTGTTCCAATCTCCCTTGCAGCTCCATCACCACCAGCATTCTCTTCTTCAATTATGGGATTGTTGTTTGACCCCCGAGCAAGTGACTCCACGTTTTCAGTCCTTAGCACTTCAGTAGGAACTTCTTCTTCAGCACTAGCAAATTCTTCGATCTGTTGATCGATGTCATCCTCAGGATTCCCCTGGGGATCATCTGCTATTTGAGCACGACGGCTTGGTAACTCGTTGTTTTCCCAAAGGGGTGAATCTTCAGCAATCCCAACCTTTGTCAGACATGTTTCCCAACAGGCTACCCAGATCTGGTCCTGGATAGCAGGCATCTGGTTCACATAGCTGGCTGTCGTCGTATCGAACCCCTTCTGGTATCCTTCATCGAATGAAGCCTTTTTTGTTCTGTCAATCTCCGCTAGAGTATGGGCAAGGCTGTCCTCGGCAGTTTCGAGTTTGGCTTTGGTCTCAGCAGCCTCGGCCTTGGCCTTGTCCCTTTCTTTCTCCACCCTTGAGATTGAGCGGAGCAGCCTGGTGTTGTCATTAAGAAGTCTGACTCTCTCAGCATTGGCTTCTTGGTACTTTTGGCCTAAGGCCATCATCTTTTGGATAAACTGCAGACATCAAATATAAGTTAAACGGTTGTAATCAAAGCAAGGGTTAAGCAGTTGGTTTACCTTAATTCCACTGACGAGACCAGTGGATATGAGTCTATCTACAGTTGAAGACGTCCCTTTCTGCATGTCTACTGGGAGTGACAAGCCCTGAGCTAGGGCTAGTGCAGTTTCAGAAGAACTTGCACTATCACCAATGTTGACAGGGCGATCCCCCCTCATGAGTTGAGGGGCCCAGACCTCAGCAGCGACTTGAGTGCCCGGCGATGGTGTCTCCAGTGGTACTGAGGTAGTAGGGATGTCGCCACCACCAACCTCATCGCTCCGGGGACGCTTGTCCCGATGAGCATCAGATGCCTCGATCGAGCTGTCCTGTTCTTGAAGGGATGATGTTGACCTGGTAGTTCCCCCCCTTGTGCGACGTGATGGTGGGGGGGGAACACCAGTTGATGCTACCCTATTGGCAGCACCGCGTCCCCGTCCAGGGATGGTGAGTAGGGTGCTGAGGTCCAAAGGTTGATGAGACATGTCACCTGGGCTTTGAGGAGAACGGGAATATCCGGAGGAAGAGGATTGACTTGTAGTACAGATGGGAGCTGGCTGTTCGGTTTGGTGTTCAGGAATAACCCGCCGCCGTCTGGACCTCCTAAGAACCACACGGGTTACGGGAATACCCTCTGGAATAGCAACTTCACCTGGCTGTCCGGCAAGGGTAACTTCCGCCTGCAACCCTGGACCCCGTGGTTGTAATTGAGCTGTTGATGAGGAAGCACCGCTAGTGTTTGGATTGGCCAATCTCCTGTCTATAAATCCCTTATAAGCAGGGTCGTTGCCCAATAATACGTTAGCATCACGACCCCGACCAAATGTTGGAGAGCCTGCTTCACCTTTGTATCTTAAAATCCTGTTGATCTCTGCTGTTCGGACGTAGCTGGGTTCAGCTCTGGGACGCTTGTTTGCGTTATCCGCTGCACGGTTGAAAGCATAATACAAGTCAGACAGCACAACGAGATGTTAAACAAAGGCTACAAGGAAAGGTGGAAATCAGGAGCATACGTGGGTAGCCCCATATGTGGGGGCAGTGGAAGCCCACCACTTGGCCATCTTCGCCTACTGGTTCGAATGCTCCAGTAACGTAGAGAAAGTCGATCTCGTGATCACGAGCAGAATCTGGTAAATTTAGCACGAGACGCTTCTCTGCTCTCCTAACTTTCAAATAGAAGGTATTATAATCGGGGTTTAGCACGATGCTATACCACCATTGGATGTCCCAGATCCCCAGTTGGGTTCCCAATATTCTGTTCAAAGCTACAACACCCATTACTAGTCTAAAGAAATTAGTAGAAACTTGCATCGGTGTAAGTCGATACAAGTTCAAGACCTGACGGAGTAGTGGATGGAGGGGAAATCTAACTCCCCCCTCAACGATGGCTACGATGGGAATACACATCCTGTCCCATGTGCCCCCATCCCTATCTGCATCTAATGGGGCAAGTTCGAGCCCTACATTGTCAGGAACGTTGTACTCTCTCCTAAAGGCCGCCATAGCCGACGGAGTCTCACAAAGCTTCCTAAATTTCCCGGCTTTGGGGTCATTATCACCCTCGTTCGCCATTAGAGTATACAGAGGAAAGCTCGAAACGATCGAAATCTAAGAGGGATATGAACAAATCCCTAAGAACAGATGAACGAGAGAAAAAAGCTTACAACGAGAAGAAGCGAAGAAGGCTTACGAGATGAGCTACCACGGCGTCTGGTGTTGGGAAGAAATACGAAGACGGCGGCGATGGCGTTTGAGTCACTTGACCAGATATAACAATGTGGACCAGTCGCATGTGAGGTCATTGGTTCAGGAGGACTGTTCGGCAAAGAGGAAGCCGAACAGTGGAAAAAGTTGCCCTAAATCGTGACGTGGCAAGAATACTCCAGAATGGTAATATTCCGTAAAAGGGTAAGATCCCGAGTATATAGGATCGAGGTTAAAGACCCAACGTGAGTGGAGTGTTCGGATAATTATGGGAAAGAGTCCCAAAAGGACTGAGAGTCCTATGAAGATTAAGCTATTATAATGATAAGGGAACGAGAATCCATAAGATACTAGGTTTTCTACACGAGGTAGGAATCCTAGGGCAACAGGGATGCTTGGGCGGCAAGCATCTGCGAAATTATAAATACGAGGTAAACCTGGAGGTAAAAGGTACGCATTTTCTGGGCTATCTCTTATTATTTTCCTACTGATAATTAGGATTCAAGTAGTACGAGATACTAACTAAGTCATCGGAGGGCCTTTGTCACGAGAGGCAAAGGTGCACTCACCCCTTGTCTGTTCTGCAGATTTAGGGTTCCGACGAAGAACTAGGGTTCCGGTGCAGAGGCACGTGAGGTCGTTTGCAGTTTGGTACATTCAGAGCACCAACTGTTTTCATCCCCCTACAATTGTTTTTTTGTTGTTTGACCCCCGAGCAGGTGACTCCACGTTTTCAGTCCTTAGCACTTCAGTAGGAACTTCTTCTTCAGCACTAGCAAATTCTTCGATCTGTTGATCGATGTCATCCTCAGGATTCCCCTGGGGATCATCTGCTATTTGAGCATGACGGCTTGGTAACTCGTTGTTTTCCCAAAGGGGTGAATCTTCAGCAATCCCAACCTTTGTCAGACATGTTTCCCAGCAGGCTACCCAGATCTGGTCCTGGATAGCAGGCATCTGGTTCACATAGCTGGCTGTCGTCGTATCGAACCCCTTCTGGTATCCTTCATCGAATGAAGCCTTTTTTGTTCTGTCAATCTCCGCTAGAGTATGGGCAAGGCTGTCCTCGGCAGTTTCGAGTTTGGCTTTGGTCTCAGCAGCCTCGGCCTTGGCCTTGTCCCTTTCTTGGACGTGATCATTTCTCTTTTATAAGCCGTGATTGTATGTCATTTTAGATCACGGTCTATTACTACACGATAAACTGAGATGGAAAACCATTACGTGTGATCTTTTCTTTAAATTTACTAAACCATCTTTTCTTGTCACTGCCAAGTTTCAAATCTACGCACCCTTAGTTGATTTCCCAATTCCTTACCATTAAGCTAGCCAATAACTTCTGTTACATTAGGAAGACAAAAAAATTTATACTTACTTCCTAAAGTGAGAAAACTTTTTTTTCCCCTTAAAATTTGCTGAATTTTTTGAAATGCAATTAATATAATATTAAAATATATAAACATTGTTTTAAAAAATTTTAAAATAAGACAACTGATCTTTTGCCAATCAAAATTAGTTGTTGGTCACCAAAGAATTTTCTTGGGGCGAAAAATATAGTTTTAGCTAGTAAATTTAGTAGACAATAATATTTTTTGTTATAGTGCGTGCTTTGTATTTTTATGAAAATTATCACAACTTGCAGATTGTAACATTATAGACAAACTTTAGATTTTTTTTTTTTTATAAACTATAACCATTGCACATGAATTTTGTGTTTCTATTAAATTTCAATTTCAATGGTAGCTTTCCAATTGGATTTTAATCCCTTTCAGACAAGGTTAAACCATAACAAGATAATTATTTTTTTACGTAATGTGTCAAATGTATACTTGGAAGACATCCGAAATAACTAAATTTCACTACTGCAGTAAATCATAAAGATCACAGTACGCCCACGTGAAAATAGGGCACTAGTGAAATAGACCACCCACCGTCGAAGAAACAACTGGGCACTAGTGGAACCCAGTTGTGGGATTTGCCTTCTCTCTCTCTCTCTCTCTCTCTCTCTCTCTCTCTCTCTCTCTCTCTGTGTTGATCTTTTTGGGCGTGAAGACAAAGATGAAGATGAAACGTAAAGATTTTTTAGGATGAGTGTAATAGGACTTATCTTCTCACCTTTTGTAAAAAAAAAAAGAAAAAGAAAAGAACTTTTCAAAATTCTTGAACGACATTCGTTTTTCTCACATAATTTTTCAAAGTCTGCTTAAATGAGTACCACCCCGCCCACATGAAAATTCAGACTGCACGCCTAAATGGGTAGACTTTTTATCTCGCTAAAGTTTTTTTTATCACGCTATAAGGGTGAGATTTTTTCTCTTTTATCTCACCATAAGAGCGAGATCGTTATCTCATTCTTCTTCGCCCTAAAATCTTTTATCACGCCACAAGGGTGAGATCTTTTCTCTTTTTTATCACGCCATAAAGGTGAGGTCATTTCTCTTTTATCTCGCCACAAGAGGGAGATCTTTTTCTCATTTTTTTCTACCCTAAAATCTTTTATCACTCCGTAAGGGTGAGGTTGTTTTTCTTTTATCTCCCCGCAAGAGCGAGGTCTTTTATTTTACGCTCAAATCCACTTTTTATTTTAGCTTTGGACTTAAACTGAAATAAAAAAATTTAAGCACCACTTTTATCACGCTTTCAATGAAAAGCGTGATCTTTGTGAATCTCCTTAGTGACGCATATCTAATATTGTAGTAGTGGTCTTTCTTATGACATGATTGATCGAAGATAATTTTTGATCAATTTCAGCTTTGAAAAGCTTCTTTCTCTCGTGGCAATACTTACCGGTATAGTCAACTTGAAGAGGTGTTATTTTGTGGTTTGGGGGAAATAATTTTGGGGATTTAGTGGGTTGGACACTTGGGTTGGGTTATGAGATGGTGGGTTGGGCTTTGGCTTATGGGATGGTGGGTTAGGCTAACTCATTACCTTCAATTGGGCATTTTTTTCATTCTATTGGACTTAAAAAGAGTCTTACTCAAATCCAAGTAGTAAAAATATTGGAGTGCCCCTAAAATTTAGAATTTTTGAGATGCCCAAGGCTCAGACCTCTTTGAGTTGGGCCGGCACTGCGTGTGATTGAGCAACGTAACTTTATTACGGGTTGCAAGTTTTTCTCCTTTATACTAATTTACAAGTACTGCAACATATGTTTGCCCAACTTCAACCACGAGGAAGGGTCTTCATTGCCAAAAAAATTTGTGCTCCTGTGTCGAGTGATTTTTCGATTGTTGGATTTAAAACATAAAAAAAATTAAAAAATCGTCCAATACAAGGACCGAAAAATTCCTTGACACGAGGGTTTTCGGCTCGGAGGAGATTGGAACCCCACGGAAAAGGGGACAATCATTTCATGTCGGGCCCATCCGAAAGATGGGTGAGGCCCTCGGACTGCATCGTGGGCTAGCTTCTGACGTCAGGAAGTTTGGGTTTGTGTAGTACTCGAGGTGCAGACAAGTCGAGTCAAGCTCGAAACTTAGCTTGTTTAGTAAATGAGCTTAAAAACCAAGCTTGACTCGATTACTAAATAAGATAAACTGAGCCATGAGCAGCTCTTGGGCAGATCGTTTCATTTGCAGCCCAACTCCCTAGTGATCAATTGCCTACGTGATTGAGTTAAGGTGTCATTATTTGGCTTTTTGGCATTTTGTCCTTATTAGGAAAAATTCAAGTTTGGTAGTTTTGCACCAAACTTTCTCAAATTATTGATCGTCAAAAGTTTTTAGTTTTATTCAAATATTTTTGAAAATAATCAAGATAAAACCCAAAAGAAAGTAAAATTTTTGAATTTTCCGATTCCTCCTATTAAGACAAACCAATAATGCACAAAAGTGAAGAAATTTTGAATAAAGACAAAACGTTAAAAATCATTAAAAAAAAACTAAGAGCAACAAACCTAAATGGTAAAAAAAAATCATTAGAAGTCATTGATCTTGAAATTGTTACAAGATTATAAGAGCATATCCACAATGTAATAATCAAAATCAAAACCTTGTGTGCTTAAAAAAGTGATCATATTGTAATAATCAAAGTTAGCAACCTCCTAACCAATAATCAAATTTGGGCATTGTTACCCAAATAATGCAACCTAGAGGAGGGGTGAATAGGATTGCTAGTAAAAATCACCAACAAAAATAATCTCTAACAATATATGCAATCAAATATAGAATGAAAGGTAGAGAGATAAAGCCCGTTTATAGTGGTTCGGTCCGGATTTGTCCACGATCCGGCCTACTCCACTTCTCCTCAAGCAATTACTTGAAGGTTCCAATAATCTTCAAAAGATTACAACTTGTAAGTCTTGCGGGTGCTTACAAAAACCGTATGCCTCTAGCTTTCCCGAGGAGCTAGCACAACCGCAAGAGTTTTGTCCAAAAACTCTCAAAAACAAACACCCAAAATCTGCCCTGATTTTGGTCTTCTAAGATTTACAAGTGATATCTCTCAATCACCCACTTAGGGTTACAAGTTGTGAAGAATAATGAGAAGATGAAAGCTCACAACAATAAAGTTTTCTCACAACAATAGAATATGACAGTGTAAGAGAGTGAGTGGGCTGTTCTTGGATCTGGGAGAGAAAAGAGCAATGTCTTTTTGCTTGGAAAGTGTTTGAGCTTTTGTTGTGATGAATCAATAATCAATTCAAGTGCTTTATGCCCCTGGTCCTGTTCTCTAGCCGTTGTACTTCAAATCCTGCCGTTGGAGTTTAATTTGAGCCGTTTGATTTAGATCTGGATCTGCACGACTGGACGAATTTTGCCTTGGCCGGTCGTCCGGTCCCCTCCGGTAGACACACTCCTCTGGTTTGACAGCCGGCTTGTCAGCCGGTTTGTCAACCTGTAGCTCAAAAATTCATCTAAATAATTCCGTTAAAGCACGTATTGAGCTCAATAAGTTTATGTGAATATTAATCATTGAATCCGAGAGACTTTATGCTATTTTTCAAGATCACGAAAATATTTAGTCCGTGAAAGGACTTTTCGACAATTTCGTATTTGCCAAATAAAAATATCATTGAATCAATCATCAAAATAATTAATAGTAATACATATAATTTTTCAACAAATTATAATGCATACATTTTTCAACAATCTCCCCCTTTTTAATGATGGCACAAAATGATAGTTTTTATGTAAAGCAAAATTTATGTCAATAAATCTCCCCCTTAATATATGCTCCCCCTAAATAGGAACTTTTAAGGAATATGAGGGGTGTTACCGAAAATGATTATCACATAAGTGATCCCTGCAAGGTTAGTGGCACAAAATACATATCGGCGAAGTATGTAAGAGACATTTAAGCACTAAGCCATGAAGTTTGCACAAACTTAGTGTAACAGACTTACTTAATCAGAGTTAGCAATCCGAAAGCATGAATAAGTCTCAAACATAGGTTCGACGATCAAGTTTTAACTGATGCAGCTCATAATTAGAGATCAAACTTAAAAAGTAAGTTCAAACTTAAAAAGTACGACTACTGAGCCAACTACGAGTTAAAGCATAACATAAAACCAAGACTTTTTCTCCCCCTTGACATCATCAACAAAGGCTAGAGCGGGAAGGTAGGAAAGTTACTACGGGGGCGAGGGTGGGTAATAGGGTGGGTAAGGCACGAAAGCAGGGTACTGCTGATGGTAATGGCTGAAGTAGTGCTGCTAAGCTTGAACAATGTGATCCATTCGATGCTCTACTCGATCAAACCGACTATTCTGAGCAATGGCGAACTGTTGGAATTCTACCAACATTTGATTTTGCGAGGCTTGCAAGGCATCAAACCTAGAAAACATTTGCTGAGAAAAATCTCCTTCAAACTGAGGTTGGGCAATCTGCTCTCCCTGCTGTCCCGCAATGTTTTCTTGTTCTTGCACAACATTGACTTGAGGGTTAGGTGCTTCCTCATCATCAATATGTCCCCTAGTAAAAACATAATCTCTGATAGCTCCAGGGTCATTCGGCAAAGTTTGTTCATGAATAAGGCTAACACCATCACGCATAAATAGTCTAGTGAGCAATGCACCATATGGTAAGGCCTTATAATTATCTTGAAGAACGGATGCCATCTCTTTGAGTACCAAATAACTTAAGTCCATATAGTCACCTGTTTCTAGACTATGCAGAATGAGACATTGAAGGGGAGACACGGCATCATAGTGGCCTTTCTGAGGGGCAACATTGTGGGCAATGAACAGATACAGAGGGCGAAGATGCTTCTTTAATTCACTCTTAGAAATACCCCCACCAATAACTCGATCATCAGTTATGGTTTGATAAAAAACAGACACATCATCGATAGCATTCACCAATTCATCATCATTTGTCACATATTGAAGATTTTGCACAACTTGGCATCCTAAAAAGTTACTCATAGTGCTCACATCCAAGATAAAATCGACTCCCTTAACCTTTGAGATTAGAGTGAACTCGTCGGCATTTTGATCAATATCCAAATTGCAGTAGAAGTAACGTACAAGTTTCGGATAGTAGACATTAGGTATATTCATCATGGCATCCCAACCCGCAGTAGTGATAAAATTATTTATGTAGCGGTGAAAACGGGGTGAGATCATTACCTGTCGACCCGAAACAATAGGGCGCGATTTGAAACCTGCCCAGTTTCCTTCATTGACACGGTTGGAGAAGAGTTGTGTGTTGTAGTCTGGTTGAGGTTCGCTTGGTTCTGCCCCTGAACGCCTCCTTTTTCCCTTTCTTGCCATTTTTCATGAAACCCAGGGTTTGGAAGGGGTTGAAGATGGTTTGGATGGTTAGGAGTTGAAAACGGTGAAATTGATGGTAGAAATGAGTGGAGATGAAGATTTTAGAAAGGATTAGTGGAGTGGTTTGAGGATTTGATGGAGTTTGATGGGTTTTGAAAGTTTGGGGAGGGTTTTTCGCCGCTGGTGTTTTCTGTCGAGGAGGAGGAGTTTTGGAACAGAAAATAACAGATCTGAACTTTAAAACGAAAAAGAAATTTCACTGACCGGTCGACCACCCGGTCATCTAGTAGGAGATCCGCTTGGTCATCCGACAGGAATTCCAGATTCGTCCAGAAAAACGAAACTCTTTCAAAATGATTAGACATGCCTAGTTCTCGTCAAATAAAGCAAAATTCTTTCTCACCAAGGGGTTTTGTGAAAATGTCCGCCAATTGCTTGTCGGTACTAATGAAGTTAAGTTCAATATCCCTTTTTTGAACATGATCTCTTATAAAATGATGTCTAATCTCAATATGTTTTGTTCGAAAATATTGAATGGGATTCTTGGTTAAGCTTATTCACTAGTATTATCACATTTAATAGGAATATGATCGTAATGCAAATTAAAGTCCTCCATTTGTTGTTTGATCCACAATATTTGGGCACAACAACTTCCGACCGCTACATATTCCGCCTCGGCGGTAGATAGGGCTACGGAATTTTGTTTCTTGCTATGCCAAGACACTAAAGAGTGCCCTAGAAATTGGCAAGTCCCACTTGTACTTTTACGATCAACTTTGAAACCTCCAAAATCCGCATCCGAATAACCAACTAAATCAAATGCAACTCCGCGTGGATAAAACAATCCTAAATCATGAGAACCGGCAACATATTTAAAAATACGCTTAATAGCTTTTAGATGCGATTCTTTAGGGCAAGATTGAAATCTAGCACACATGCAAACACTAAGCATTATATCCGGTCTACTTGCCGTGAGATAAAGTAATGAGCCGATCATACCTCGATACATCTTTTCATTAACGGCCTTACCATTCTCATCTTTGTCTAGTTTTGTTGATGTGCTCATTGGTGTGCTCATTGGCTTTGATCCTTCCATGCCAAACTTCTTAATAAGTTCCTTTGCATACTTGGCTTGGTTGATTAGGATCCCCTCATTAATTTGCTTGATTTGAAGTCCGAGGAAGAAGTTAAGCTCCCCCATCATACTCATTTTCAAATTCACCTTGCATACACTTAGCAAACTCTTTGCACATATTATCGTTAGTGGCACCAAAGATAATATCATCAACATATATTTGAATAATGAGCATATCTTTACCTTTGGCTTTAATGAAAAGAGTAGTATCAATTTTTCCACGAGTAAAGCCATTAACAAGCAAGAATGAACTAAGTCTATCATACGATGCACGTAGTGCTTGCTTCAAACCATATAAAGCTTTTGAGAGTTTAAAAACATGATCGGGGTATACATGATCTTCAAAGCCGGGAGGTTGTTTGACATAAACTTCCTCATTTATGAACCCATTCAAAAATGCATTTTTCACATCCATTTGATAAAGCTTGAAATTTTTGAAAGATGCAAAAGCAAGTAATATGCGAATAGCTTCTAATCTAGCTACCGGTGCAAAAGTTTCTTCGTAATCAATACCTTCTTCTTGATTATAACCTTGAGCAACAAGTCTAGCTTTATTCCTAACAATATTTCCGGATTCATCTAGCTTGTACGAAAAACCCATTTAGAACCTATAATAGAGTGATCAAGAGGCTTAGGTACTAATGTCCAAACTTTATTCCTTTCAAATTGATTCAACTCATCTTGCATTGCCAAAATCCAATTTTCATCATCTTGAGCTTCCGAAAAGTTTTTAGGCTCAATTTGAGAAACAAAAGCTTGATTATCACAAATATTTCTAAGAGAAGAGCGAGTGGTTACCCCTTTCGAAACTTCTCCAAGAATCAAGTCCTTTGGATGGTTTTGCACGAATCTCCAATCCTTGGGAAGATTTTGGTTGTCTCCCGTAGCATCTTGAGGTTGATTAATAACTTCATCTTCTTTGACTTGAGTACTTTCTACTTGAGTATCACCACCATCTTTTTCTTGAATTGTCAAGTCATGAATCTCATTTTTAATTTCTAAATCATCATTATCAACAACATCCTTAGTAACACAAGGATTAGATTCATCAAAAGAAACGTGAATAGATTCTTCCACAAGATTATTATGCTTATTATAAATTCTATATGCTTTGCTAGTAAGAAAGTAACCAATAAAGATGCCTTCATCCGATTTAGAATCAAATTTACCCAAGTCATCTTTTCCATTGTTTAATACATAGCATTTACAACCGAAAGCATGAAAATAATTAATGTTGGGCATTCTACCATTCCAAAGCTCATAAGGGGTTTTCTTGTGGATAGGCCTAATTAAAACTCGATTCAAAATATAGCATGAAGTATTAACGGCTTCCGCCCAAAAATATTTTGGCAAAGAGTTTTCACAAAGCATCATGCGTGCCATTTCTTCCAAAGTACGATTCTTTCTCTCAACTACTCCATTTTGTTGAGGAGTACAAGGTACAGAAAAGTTATGACCAATACCATGTTCATCACAAAACTTTTCATATAAAGAATTGTCAAGTTCTTTTCCATGATCCGCACGAATGTTAGAAATAACAAATCCTTTTTCATTTTGAACTCTTCTACAAAGTTTAGTGAAATTAGGGTAAGCCTTATTCTTATGAGCTAGGAACATCACCCATGTATATCTAGAGAAATCATCAACAACAACAAGACAATAATAGTTTCCACAAAGACTTGGAGAGCAAGTTGGTCCAAACAAATCCATATGAAGTAATTGCAAAGGTCTAGTGGTTGAAAACAACATTTTTGGACTTAAAAGAGGTCTTTGTTTGCTTTCTTTGTTGGCAAGGGCCACAAAGTTTATCTTTTTCAAATTTGATTTTAGGAAGACCTTTTACCAAATTTTTTCTAGGTAGTTTTGAAATAGCATCCATACTTGCATGACCTAGGCGCCTATGCCAAAGCCAACTATTTTCACTCAAAGCGGAAAAACATTTTATATCACAATTACTTAAATCATTGAGATTAAAAACATATACATTGTCAAGTTTTTGTCCAACGAAGAGTGTCTTGTTGCTTTCGACATTTTCAATGATACATTTGGATTTTTCAAAGATAACACGATTTCCTCTATCACATAATTGACTTATGCTAAGAAGATTGTGTTTTAAACCACTAACAAGTAAAACATCTTCAATAATAGGAGAATTACCTATATTGCCGATTCCTATGATTTTACCTTTGTTGTTGTCTCCAAATGTGACATATCCACCATCTTTAGGCGAAAGAGAATTGAAAGCCCTCTTGTGACCGGTCATGTGTCTTGAACATCCACTATCAAGATACCAACTTCCTTCCTTGAGAGAACTTTTGAAGCATACCTACAATAACACATCAACTCTTGACTTTTGGTACCCAATCATCTTGGGTCCTTGAAGATTAGCATTGATACGGTTTTTAGGAACCCAAACCCCTTTTGCATTAGAAGATGAGTATCCTTTCATAGGACATGTAGGAGAAATATGACCAATTTTACCACAATGATGGCATGTCAATTTTGAATGGCTAGAAGGAGGAACATCTTTTCCAAAAAGATTTTTGTGTTGAGTGGGATTGTAATCAATTCCGGCCTTGTGAAAAGAAACCATTTGTTTTCCAAGAAGAATGTCTAAACTTTCTTTTCCATTAGTGAGTTTTGAAAGAGAGTTAGTCAAATCATCAATTTGTTTTTCTAAGGATTCGTTTTTTGAAGTATCCTTCAAAGACTCTTTTTCTTTTCCTAATGAGGTTCTTAAACTTTCATTTTCTTCTTCCAAAATATCTTTTTCTTCAATCAAATCATTCATTTCAAGTGAGAAATCTTTAGCTACCTTTTTAAGAAATTTGTTTTTAGAAACAACTTTTTCAAATTCTACTTTCAACTCTTTATAGGCCACAAGTAATTCATCAAAAGAATAAGTAGAGTCAAGATCTACCTCTTGGTCCTCAATGGCCATGAGGCACAAGTTGGCGACTTCATTCTCCTCTTCCGAGCTACTATCATCACTATTGTCCCAAGCGGCCATCATTGCCTTCTTTATAGAATGCTTCTTGATTTTGGAACACTCGGATTTGATGTGCCCGGGCTTCTTGCATTTGTAGCAAATAATTTGATCATTTTTGCTACCTTCTTCTTTGCCGCCATCTTTCCTTGAGACCTTCTTGTCATTTCTTGATGACTTTCTTTTGAGGAGTTTCTTGAAGGTTTTTGTGATGAGCGCCATTTCATCATCCTCACTTTCATTGCTTGAATCCTCCTTGTTTTTTGATTTGCTTGTTGTACTTTTGAAGGCAAGATTCTTAGCTTTCTTCTCTTTTTCATCCTTGAGGTTGTGATGCATTTCCTCCATCATGAGAGATCTCATGAGCTTGTCCATCGTGTATGTTGAGAAATCCTTGGATTGTAGGATGATAGAGGTGGTAGTGTCCCAATTGGTTGGCATGGAGCGTAGCACCTTCCTTGTCATTTCGGATTGACTATAAATCTTTCCAAGAGCTTTTAAACCATTAGTAATACTAGCAAATCTAGCAAACATTTGAGATATAGATTCATCCGGTTTCATTTTGAAAAGCTCACAGCTATGAACAAGAATATCAATTTTGAACTCCTTAACTTGACTATCTCCTTCATGTGACATTTCTAACTTATCCCATATTTCTTTAGCCGATTCACATGCGGAAACACAATCATATTCATTGGGAGTAATAGCACAAAAAAGAAGGTTCATAGCTCTATAGTTCTTTTCTATTGAAGCCTTTTCCGAAGGACTCCACTCATTATCTAATTTAGGCATAGTCATCATTACTCATTATCTCCACTCATCATTCTATTTTTCCAATGAGAGTAATTTTCTCTGATGAACAAGGGAGGTCTATTGGACGATTGACCTTCGATACAAGAAACACTACTAGTGGTTGCCATGGATCTTAACTCTTAGATGGTTAAATCTACAAACAAGAGCCGAAGTTCTGATACCAATTGTTACCCAAATAATGCAACGTAGGGGGGGTGGGTGAATAGGATTGCTAGTAAAAATCACCAATAAAAATAATCTCTAACAATATATGCAATCAAATATAGAATGAAAGGTAGAGAGATAGAATCCGTTTATAGTGGTTCGGTCTGGATTTGTCCACAGTCCGGCCTACTCCACTTCTCCTCAAACAATTACTTGAAGGTTCCAATAATCTTCAAAAGATTACAACTTGTAAGTCTTGCGGGTGCTTACAAAAACCGTATGCCTCTAGCTTTCCTGAGGAGTTAGCACAACCGCAAGAGTTTTGTCCAAAAACTCTCAAAAACAAACACCCAAAATCTGCCCTGATTTTGGTCTTCTAAGATTTACAAGTGATATCTCTCAATCACCCACTTAGGGTTACAAGTTGTGAAGAATAATGAGAAGATGAAAGCTCACAACAATAAAGTTTTCTCACAACAATAGAATATGACAGTGTAAGAGAGTGAGTGGGCTGTTCTTGGATCTGGGAGAGAAAAGAGCAATGTCTTTTTGCTTGGAAAGTGTTTGAGCTTTTGTTGTGATGAATCAATAATCAATTCAAGTGCTTTATGCCCCTGGTCCTGTTCTCTAGCCGTTGTACTTCAAATCCTGCCGTTGGAGTTTAATTTGAGCCGTTTGATTTAGATCTGGATCTGCACGACTGGACGAATTTTGCCTTGGCCGGTCGTCCGGTCCCCTCCGGTAGACACACTCCTCTGGTTTGACAGCCGGCTTGTCAGCCGGTTTGTCAACCTGTAGCTCAAAAATTCATCTAAATAATTCCGTTAAAGCACGTATTGAGCTCAATAAGTTTATGTGAATATTAATCATTGAATCCGAGAGACTTTATGCTATTTTTCAAGATCACGAAAATATTTAGTCCGTGAAAGGACTTTTCGACAATTTCGTATTTGCCAAATAAAAATATCATTGAATCAATCATCAAAATAATTAATAGTAATACATATAATTTTTCAACAAATTATAATGCATACATTTTTCAACAATCTCCCCCTTTTTAATGATGGCACAAAATGATAGTTTTTATGTAAAGCAAAATTTATGTCAATAAATCTCCCCCTTAATATATGCTCCCCCTAAATAGGAACTTTTAAGGAATATGAGGGGTGTTACCGAAAATGATTATCACATAAGTGATCCCTGCAAGGTTAGTGGCACAAAATACATATCGGCGAAGTATATAAGAGACATTTAAGCACTAAGCCATGAAGTTCGCACAAACTTAGTGTAACAGACTTACTTAATCAGAGTTAGCAATCCGAAAGCATGAATAAGTCTCAAACATAGGTTCGACGATCAAGTTTTAACTGATGCAGCTCATAATTAGAGATCAAACTTAAAAAGTAAGTTCAAACTTAAAAAGTACGACTACTGAGCCAACTACGAGTTAAAGCATAACATAAAACCAAGACTTTTTCTCCCCCTTGACATCATCAACAAAGGCTAGAGCGGGAAGGTAGGAAAGTTACTACGGGGGCGAGGGTGGGTGATAGGGTGGGTAAGGCACGAAAGCAGGGTACTGCTGATGGTAATGGCTGAAGTAGTGCTGCTGAAGTAGTGCTGCTAAATTTGCCTTGGCCGGTCGTCCGGTCCCCTCGGTAGACACACTCCTCTGGTTTGACAGCTGGTTCGTCAACCTGTAGCTCAAAAATTCATCTAAATAATTCCGTTAAAGCACGTATTGAGCTCAATAAGTCTATGTGAATATTAATCATTGAATCCGAGAGACTTTATGCTATTTTCCAAGATCACAAAAATATTTAGTCCGTGAAAGGACTTTTCGACAATTTCGTATTTGCCAAATAAAAATATCATTGAATCAATCATCAAAATAATTAATAGTAATACATATAATTTTTCAACAAATTATAATGCATACATTTTTCAAGAGGCATTTGAATAATCAAAAGTAACAATGTGGGATTTCACATTGCTAACTTTAGCAACCCTCTAAATAAATAATCAAAAGCTGACGTGGCAAATTTTGATTATTCACTTTTGATTATTACATTACGGATGCTCTAATAGGAATAAGAAAACGGCATCATGCTCAAGGAGCAATCTTCTGCTCAATCAAAGATCCAAACCTAAAATTGACAAGTAGCCAATCAAGGATTCCCTTTGGGACAAAGGCCATCTAAAGAAATCAAAACCCATAACCCTATGGCCCTATTTGATTAGAGAGATTGTATTAGATGGGATTGTGGTCAAGAGATTATTAATGAGGGGATTATTAGGGAAGGGACTATTTAGGAGTATGGTCCCTAATATCTCATGTTTGTTTGTAATGAGGGGATTATTAGGGAGGGGACTATCTGGGAGTATAGTCCCTCATATCTCATCTTTGTTTGTGCATGGGATTCAACAATGGATAAGATTAATCTCGTATGTCATACGTTTATTTTGAATACCGCTTGACAAGGATTAGTGGCTCAACTGTCCATATTGTCCCTAGTGCAATTTATAGACAAGCGATTCTATTTGAACTCAAAAAAAATTTCTCTAACCCCGACTACTATTAAAAATGATTAAAAATAAGTTCTTCACACAGGTTCAAACGAATTGAAAATTATAGCACTTAAATTTTTAACCATATTTTTTAATATGTAAACAGTCTAAAAAAATAAAGTACTCCAATTTTTAATCCGTTTAAATCGGTGCGAAGATCTTATTTTTTTGATAATTTTATCTTAAATGCTCATACTACATTCGAACCCATAAAAGTAAAATTAATTTTTTAGACAATCATAAAAATAAAATCTTTGCTCCAATTTAAACGGATTGAAAATTGAAACATTAATTTTTTGGACAATCGTACCAGAAGTCACCCAAAAGAATTAATAAATTTGAACCCATAAAACTTGTTTTTTAGGCTTGTTTTCAAAATAATTGAAAATATAAATGAAAAACAAAAAATATAAACTACCAAACAGAGCCAAAAAGTTCCAATTTGGTAACTTTGCCCTTAATCCATCGTTTTTAGAAGGGCTGTCCAAGAAAAATCGAGAACCGTGAATCCATCGTTTTTAGTAGGGCTGTTCAAGAAAAATCGAGAACCGTGAAATTGTCTGGACCGAATTGATCCATGCCTTTTGGATTTTGTTCATGAATTAATAGACCGGACACGGATTCAAAAAATTTTAAACTGTGAGATGTGAATTAGGATTGGATTTTCATTTCAAAATTGTGAATTAGGATTGGACAATACTTAGACTTTATTTGGTTGCGCTATCTTGGATGATTCTGGATTGGAATAGTGGAATGAACTTGCTGTAATCTTATCTGAACCTTGAAACCAGCAAAGCTGCAAATACCTATTAGTTATTACATTCCATAACACTAATAAGTGTTTGCACTCTGCATTTTTGTAACTACCCGCCCCAACTGACTTGCTAACTATTCATCTAATCATGTGGCTCAAAAGGTTAACCTCAAGTTATACAATAGCTGGTCGGAATCACTTATGTTCTGCTGCAATTTCCAATTTCTAGCTGATGTGGGACCTTGCTTGGGATGAGTTCTCACAATCTCCACACCTTGGCTGCAATGTCCCCGGCCCAGCAACCTTTCCCTAGTGGTCATGATGTGGCACTTAGCTCTGTACAGCACAATCAGTGTGCTCATACCAGATTCTAGAGGTTGCTCCCACCATGTAGACCAGGGTTGTACTCTGATACTAACTATAACAACTCGCCCTAGCTAACTTGCTAACCATTTGCCTAATCACGTGGCTCAAAAGGTTAATATCAAGTTATACAGTAGTTGATCGGAATCACTTATATTCTGTTTCAATTTCCAATTTCTAGCCAATGTGGGACCTTGCTTGGGTCATGTTCTCACAATTTTAGTTGGTAGTAGCATCATTTTATTTTTATGGAAGAAAATTCGTAGATAAAATCAGAACTGAACCGTGAAACTTTTAGATTAGGATTGGATTGCATTTTCTAAAAACTGTGAGACACGAATTAGGATTAGATTCATAGGAATCCAATCTAATTTGGACAGTGGACAACCCGAATTTTTAGGGTAAACAAGGGGATATTTTGGTAAATTAAATGTTACACAAACACAAAATTAAATTGGGTGGAAGGACTACCCTCCTATCAAACGGCGCCTAAGGGTCTAAACACCAGTGCGTACTCAAAATCCGTGACTACTATTGAAATTGGAAGGAGCAAAGGTTGTCGATTGTCCCTTGGTTCCAGTCCACGTAGAAACAAGAGAATGAGTCATTATTTTATAAACAAAATATTGAGAAGCTTCACATGACATATTACAACTTTGATTTTAATTCAAAGAGAAAAGGTGGTTGAATATAGACTGAGAGAAAGAAGAAACTCACGGGACAGTCAAAAGTTGTCGGGGATTAATGTTAATTTAGTGGCAAAACTTGTGAATTCAGGGCCCACAAATAAAGGTACAATTCATGTCAAAATAAAATAAAATAAAATAAAATAAAGGTACAATAACAACATTGTCTGTTGTTTACAACTGTTTTTTAAATAAATTTTGGGTCAGCGTTGAAATGTCATTTAATTAAATATTAATTAAATTGGGATATTTTTTATGAGTTTTCGGGCTACAAGTTAATGGACCACGTTAATTTTATGATCTGGTGTGCAGCGAGATACACTAAATAATTTTCCTTTGAGGTTGATTTATTCGGAGATGTGCACACATGAAAATAATATGAGAAAGTCTACACATCCCGACCCTTTCTCCCGATTTTATTCCCGATGCTGACGTGGCAGACGTCAGCAGCTGAAAAAAAAAAAAAAAAAAAACAAGCTGAAATTCTGATTTTTCCCCCAAACCAACTGAAATGTTTTGAACGGAGTAAGAAGAAACAACGAACGAAGAGAGAGAGACCCCCAGCGACCCCATCTCCGTCGACTCCCACCACCGGCGACCCATCACCGGCGACCCCCATCACCGGCGACTCCCATCACCGGCGACTCCCACCAGCCTCACCCTCCACGTCAGCGAGCAAAAATCTCCTGGGCCAACAACGACGACACCACCGGCGTCATTACCGACCACCAAGGTCTCGTTCTCTCTCTCTCTCGGTTGTCGATGACCTCTATAATTCAATATCAGTCGACTCTAGCCCTTAATTTCACTGTTGCTTATTGAAATCAAAAAAAAAAAAAATTAGGGCTTGTGAAATTGGGGTTTTTTGGATTCGAACTCTAACAATTTCAGTTGAGTTTTGGCTTTTCTCAAACAAGACAGTAAATTCATTCACTTGACCATTATGATTTGCAACTGTAAAAATGAGTTAGCTTCATTGGTTTTTCTCAAGTCACTTGAGAAAGTTGAAAATTGTGATCTTCCACAACCCCAGACCGAGAAATATGGGAGGGAAGCATGGGCTCGTCCCCAGTGTTTACCACAGAAAGATTGTGGATTCATTTTTAGATCAATTGGCTGACAAAGGGATCTCCAATTTGGCTAACACACTGCACATAATTAATCTTCCTTTCATTTTGCATTGGATAGTTTTTTTTTTTTTTTGAAGAGTTAGTTTGTGCGGTTTTCTAGTATTGATTAGGAAATATCAGTACCATAACCACTACGGAGTAATAGATTTAGAAAGATGGTGCACACAATCACTTGCTCATCTTCTCCAAACATTCACAAGACGTCTATGATTTAGGCTATGGCTGTATTTTGCTTACTTCATTGCCTAAAAGTTTTGATGCTTATACTTATGAACTCTAGCATCTATGATGCAGCGATTCACTGGATCTATCTATCTGTATACCAACTAGTGTTTGCATGCCTTATCACTGTGTAAAAATGGAATAGAAAATGATATGTGCAACAAAAGGTGTTATTTAGCATCTTCAATTCATTTGTTCTTGCTTATACTCATATTTGTTGACAAACCTTTTTACAGGTCCACCTCCTTCAACAACAGTAGTCCTAATATAACCAATATGGATAAGAGTGAAACTCCTCAACGACCTGGCTCTGACCTCAACAAAGATGAGTTCTAAGAAGCACTCTGCCATTCTCAAACTCGAGCAAGGGATGCTGAAACCGTTGGACTACACATGTGACGATGAACAAGTTGGCTATTGTCGAGCATGCTCAGTTGGAGCCCACAAGTTGGCTATTGTCAAACAAAGCAGTAAAGATGCTTAGTCATTTGGTGGCGAAGAAGAGTAGAATGATTGATAGCAAAAAAAATAGAGATGTAATTACTAGGACTATTTGTCCTACAATTGAAATACTGGAATGTAGTATGTTTTTGTTTTGGAAATGATGTTTAAACCATTAGAGAGGAGAATTGTTCTTATTTATTTGGATGTGAATGATTTTTATGGTTTGTGATGTGAATGGATTTTGGCTTGTGAATGGATGTTGGCTTGTGAATGGATTTAGAATAAGAAATGCCCGGTGTGGGCTTGTGCATAGCTTGATACTATTCCTGTTGTTGTTCTTGCTTTACTGATTGAGACGCAAGACGTCGGGCTAGGACCAAAAATAGAGGAGACTCTGCCGAAATTTTTCCAAAACTTTTCCAAAACCTGCCTTTGGAGCCTTTGGAATTTGTTTTTACATTCTACCAAGTCTATACTTAAACTAAAAGCCATACTCCATGTGCTATATACCAACATTACTTCCATACTTCCAAATGCTAAAAAACATACTTCCATTTTACATCCATACTTTCATGTGCAGAATTCTAGCTACAATTTCAGAATATGAACCAAAAACAAAAAGTTGCATTACATTGGAAACCTATCATCCACAAGACCAAAGGCACAAATAACAGCATCGTAAATTAGTTCTACAAACCAGCATTAAACTTAAAACTACAAAGCATCATTAACTAGGACACGAAGTCGTGTCTGATACGCTTGCGATACGGATCAAGAGTTTAATGATGCTTAGTAATTACATCTCTAGGTGCTAAAAACCATATTTCCATTGTACATTCATACTTCCATGTGCTTCTAGTTACAATTTCAGAATGAACTAACAACAACAAAAAAAAAAAAAGCAACATTACACTAGAAACCTATCATCCATATCTGCTTAAGCTAAAAACCTATCGTCCACAAGACCAAAACCAGAGGCACCAATAGTACCATTAAACTTAAAACTTCAAACAAACATTAACTAGGACACGGAGCCGTGTCCGACACGCTTGCGATACGGATCAAGAGTTTCATTGCATACCGGAGATTCCATTTCATACGACATTAGAAAAATAACAAAGTGTCAAATTCTTACATGAAGCAGAAACTAAAATGCACACATTATAAATTAGTTTCCAACAAAATACAAGAAACTCTCTACATCAACAAGCAAGTCTTCTACTTTTTGCCGTTATCCCTTGCATTCAACATCTCTGTAAAAGAGATTTGTCCTCCTCTCCAACCCTGCCCTTGACTTTCCATTAAACTTGATTGCCCCCCCTCCCCAAACTTGACTACTCGTGATACTTGATTGTCCCCTCCAAACTTCACTATTGAATAAACTTGGCATGTTGCTTTGTGAAGTTGGGAAGTTATTAAAAAATTGATCAAAGCCTGCTCCAGTTCCGCCTTGTGTCATATTTGGGAGGAAGGCTCCGCCTTGTGCCATATTTGGGAGGATGGCTCCGCCTTGTGCCATACTTGGAGAAAATGGGAGGATAGCTCTACTTTGTGCCATAGTTGGTCGCATATTATGGGACATCATGTTGGGCCACAGAAATTGCCCCATGTAGCATGGGTAACTCTAGCAAAAAACAATAAAGCCTAACATAAAACACAATAAATGGATTATAGTACAAACTTAGCAAAAAGAAAAATTTCTTACATTTACATTTCCAACACTCTCTTGTGTCCCAAACATATGGGCATCCGCAATCTCCTCAACCTCCTGAAATTAGTAAAAGAATATAACTAGTAAGCATTCAAGATAGGTATATGGACATAAAATAAGCAACAAATGAATATAAACTTGTACCTTCGCTTTTTCATTAGACAATGTCTTATTTTTTGGTTCTCTTTTCTTCTTACCAATTTTTTCAACAAAACCTTGCTTTCTTTTTGACGGCGTTCTCCCTTTTCGACGAAGAGGTTCCGGGTCAAGGATGATCTTACTCTCTTTGGAAGCTAGAACTTCATCTCCAAGTGAACATGGATCATTAGGAGTATCGGAAACCATATTACTTCCACAAATAACCGAAGATTCAACCAACTCTTGTTTTAGCTCCCGTAGCCGTCCCATCACCTTGGCATACTTCTCTTCACAATCTTCCGCCAAATCAGCAACCTCATTAAAGAGATTGCACATGGTGTCATACCGACGTGCTTCATTTGTCCTTGACGAGTTATCATAGTTGATTCGAATTTTAGTGTGGACCCTTTTCACATCTTTTCTCCATCTTTTCAAGACATACTTGTCAGGTACTCTTTGAATTCCCATATCATGGAACACTATCAATTGATGTCTACACACTATTCCTTTAGACTCAAACAATCGACAATTACAATTGGCTTCATTGGTTTCACCATTAAAATCAACGGTAAATGACACACGTTTTCTCCTTCTCTCTTCTCCATATGTAACCCACTCTTTTACCTCATACTCTGACCAAACATCATCCTTTATTTTTCTTTCATAAGAACACTTAAGTTTCCCAACAAATTCACTTTGAAACTCTTTCGCCTTCGCATTCGTGTAAGCATTTTGAAATTGATTCTCTATCCCATCTTCAATTATGCATGGGATGTAAGATTGAGAACTTTTCGTATCTTCATTTTTTTCATTATCCACCTTTCTCGCCAATGCATTCTCGTATTGCTCTACAAATTGCTTCAATGTCGTTTTCGAATTGATGTAACCGTCAAAATAAGAATTCATACTCTCACTTCTCTGTGTGGATGACATTCCCGCCCAAAATACATCTTTCACAAAAGCCGGCACCCATCGGTTCCTCTCTAAGTACAACCCATGTAACCATTCATTATCTTGAAGTTCATACTTTTTGATGAACATTTCCCAAGCATCCTCAAATTCATCTTTTGTAAGTGAATCATAAACCACACTTTGCAAACAAGGTGAAATTGATTTATATGCATCGTACTTTGCCAACTTTTCTGGCACCTTTTTCAAGATGTGCCAAATGCACCACCGGTGTCGGGTGTTAGGAAATACGTCTTCTATAGCATTCTTCATGGCCATACATTGATCGGTAATAATCGCTTTGGGAGCACAACCCCACATGCATGTCATCCAAGTCTTAAATAACCACGAGAATGACTTGGTGTCTTCATGAGATACGAGTCCACATCCCAATAATATCGACTGACCATGATGATTGACGCCTACAAATGGAGCAAAAGGCATATCATACTTGTTTACCAAGTATGTTGTGTCAAATGTCACAACATCACCAAACTCTTTACAAGCTGCCCTACTCCTTGCATCAGCCCAAAATACATTTCTCAATCGACCCTCATCATCCAAATCCATGGCAAAAAAGAAGTCAGAATTGTCGGCTTTCATCTTCATAAAATAACTATGCATCGCCTCAGCATCTCCTTCAACAAGTAATTTATGTCGCTCCGTACTCATAAAATTTTGACAATCCTTCTGATTATATGGAAGGTTATCATGCCCCCCCGCCTGAATTTGAAGTGAGTCATAAGTCTTATACAACGGAATCCCGGCTTTATCATTCAATATGAGCTTCCTTTTCACATGTTCATCAAGAACCCTATTGCTTTTGTAAAACTTGGACTTTCCCGGGCTATATTCATGATTGTGCTCCAAGGCAACCCGATTTAACCTCCACTTTCCATCTGGACATATAGCAAAATTAAGGCGAGCCGGACACTCAATTTTTGTTTGTGGCCGTGGTTTGACCGGATTGGTTGTATTGACCTTTGCCTTTCCACCGCGACAACATTGAAAAGTAACATTCCTCAAGTTTCCATCTCTTCCCTTCTTGTTAGTTCTTTTAGCCACGGCAAACCCATTTTCTTTAGCATATCTTGAGTAATATAGATAGGCATCATTTGGTGTGTCGAATATCATTCCCTCCTTTGGTTGCTCAGCTCTATCTTCAAAATTTTCTGTTTCCTCCTTTCCATCTTCGTTAGTACATATCTCATCACACTCTTTTTTAGAAGAACCACTCGATACCTCTTCTTCATCTCCATTGTATCCACTCCATACCTCATCTTTCTCATTAGTTTCTATCTCATCTTGATTTGATGATTGAGGAGGCATTGTCGATGGAACAGAATCTGGCGACATCGGAAACATCACCTACATGTTCAACAATTAACTAAGGTCGATAAGTATTATCACAAGATAGGACACCAAATCAAAAACGACTTCATGAGATAAAAAAAAGAGGGCCAAGTCATGCATCATATTGACAACAAAATTAATTTTTTCACCAATAGGCATCAATAATTACAGTTAAACAAAATCTCTAATTTTAGTTAGACAAGAAACCGTAATTTCAGTACATGCATTTTTTCTTCTTTCAAACCATTTAGCATACAAGTAGACTGCAGTGCTTACTCAAGGAACAAATTAGGCTACTCTCAAAACAGAACTGATCATAATCAAAACATTAATCGTCACTGTAGTCATTACAATTCTAGATCAAGCATGGAACTTACACACTTTTTAGCTACTCCAAAAAGAACCAAAACAAGGGAGATATGATCAACTTATTTCATGCTAGAACTAGATGATGACCAGACCAAAAATTTCAAATGTTCATGCCCAACTGAATACAATGATGATGGCCGAACCAAAAATTTGCATATCGGAAGCAAATATCTTTGACTGTTGATGCATAGAGGAAGCAAAAATCTTATAGTTAGGGTTCAAACAAAAAAACCCCAATTTCAAAAGCCTAATTTTTCTGGCTTTGAACAAGTTAAAGAGAAATTAAAGGTTGGAATTGATTGAAATCGTAAGGGTCATCGACAACCCAGAGAGAGAGAGAGAGAGAAAATGAGACCTTGGTTGTCGATAACGGCGCCGATGGTGGTGTCGTTGCTGGGCCCAGGAGATTTTTCCTGCTGGTGGTGGTTGCCGGAAGTGGAGGGTGACGCTGGTGGCGGCCGCCGGAAGTTGAGGGTGAGGTTGGTGGGAGTCGCCGGTGGTGGTGGATGTCGCCGGTGGTCCTCCTCCTCACTCCCTCTCTCTGTTCGTTTTGCAGATGTTAGTTTGGGGGAAATGCTTAGAAATTGTCTGGTTTGGAGGGAAAATTAAAATTTCAGCTTGTTTTTTTTTTTTTTTTTTTTTTTTTTTCAGCTGTTGACGTCTGCCACGTCAGCATCGGGAATAAAATCGGGAGAAAGGGTCGGGATGTGTAGACTTTCTCAAATAATATAGGTTGGTCTGGGCATGTTTAGTGGCCCACTAGTAACTGTTGGTCATATCATCTTTTGTTGGATTATAATAAGAGATAAAAAAGTGTCATGGGTGAGCAAAGTGAGACACTTGGCTCATCTTGAAGGAGTCGGAAGTTGTTTTGCTGGAATGGAATTTCGCCTATAAATGTAAGTTTTGCAAGGTGGAAAACGGGTCCTCGTACGGTCGCACCAATTAAAGGCCCAGCGCTTCTCAAACCTTAAACTTTCCAGCAAAGTTTAATTATTTATTTTAGTCAATTCCAATCCATATACTTTCACAAGTAATTCGGATTTTTATCGCCAACTTTATTATTTCGATATAATAAAGTTCTTCTTGTTATACCTTTTCTCACACGGTTGAAACCTTTTCTCACACGGTTAAAAATTCTAAGTCCACTTCGTTGTGGCAAATCACGAACCTCTTTGTGGCCTTACCTTTTGAGTCACACGCAATCACATTATATACGAAGTCAGATCGAGGCACTCATGCCTATAACCGTTGGACAACAACAACTCCTGACACGCCCACGATCATACCGCACATGCCGTACGCGACGGAAAAGTGGGAAACACCTATATAAATCGATAGGGACATTGGCGAGAGAGAACTTAAAGACAAACTTAAACTTTGTCACTATATGCAAATGCACAAACTGACTACTCTCATAAAAAATTTACCATGATTTTGTTAATTTTTGTGTTGAATGGAAATTGGGAACTTCCCTGACAAAAT
Source organism: Rhododendron mucronatum var. ripense (assembly GCA_019656295.1). Classification (NCBI taxonomy): domain Eukaryota; kingdom Viridiplantae; phylum Streptophyta; class Magnoliopsida; order Ericales; family Ericaceae; genus Rhododendron; species Rhododendron mucronatum. The sequence goes on along the minus strand of BPLT01000003.1, from coordinate 9,349,548 downwards.
GGAGTCATAATTTCGATAGGTATAATTAAAATAAGAGATTAAATTCTTTTCACCATCGGTAGAAAACTCCAAGTTTCCACCACATTATTATGGGCCCCACATTGAGTTCATTGCAGTAATCGGAACCGTTCATCTTGTAAGACTAGCAGAATAGTATATTTGTAATGATCCTAATTTTGGCCCTAATTTTTTTTAAAAATTCATAATGTTTTATTAAGACTCACTAATTAAATTGGACTAATCGATTTAATTATTGTAACTGGGTATTTAATTCATATAGTTACTTTAAATTTCCTATATAACATTTTAAATTTTATTATACGGAGTACGTGTGTGTGTATATATATATATATATATATATATAACCCCCTTCAAGATAAATAGGGTTATAAGAGATAAACTTCGAATTGATAGGATGATAAGGATACAAAGATTAGAAATCTAAATTAACTCTTCCTATCTTTATCTAACAAAAACCAAACCCACCCAATTCCCCATTTATTCGGCTGAGAGAAAGGAGAGAGACCCCATTTATTCGGCTGAGAGAGAGGAGAGAGAAAAACAACTCTCCCACTTTCCTCCACCACTCTCTCAATATACTCCACCCCTCCTTTATTTTAACTACCCATTACTCTCTTCCCTATTCCTTTATTTTTTTTCGGCAGAGAGAGGAAGAAGAGAGAGATATCATTACCATCATCCTCCACTATCTTCTTCTTCTTTTCTTTTTTCTTATTTTTGCCGAGAGAGAGAGCATTAATAGGTTGTTGTCCTTTTTTTTTTCTTCTTTTTCTTTTTGTTTGTTTGTTGTTCTTCTAATTTTCCGAGAGGGAGAGAAGAGTGACTGGAAAAGAAGAAAAGAGGAAGAAAAAGAACACCGCACGTACCGTTGCCGCCACCAAGCTCCACTTCCGAAAACACCATTTTTATCCACCCTAGCTTGAACTCCAAAGATCAAGGTAGATATCTCATTACCCTTTTAACTCTAAGTATATTATGGAATGTTATGTGTTATGTGTTATATTATATCTTTACATAAGCCCAATCGACGAAACGTAGATTTTAGGAACGAACGTTGAAACCCATACGCATACTCGATGTCCGGGCCGCCAAATCAAAACTTGCGCCCGCCACATGGGACCTCACGACCGCTAAATGTTAGTTCGCAATCGGAGACTCTGCTCATGTACTTGGCCATATTTTTTTCGTAGAAATTTACTTGGAGTTGGATTAGATCTTGTTTGGCTATGTTGGAATGTGGATTCTATTTTGATAGGGTTTGACGAACTGTTAGTGTAAAAAAAAAATTACAATAGCATTTTGAATCTTAGTGCTAGCCATAGAATAAAACTAGTTAAACTTTAGGAATTTATGGACCCAGTACAAAATGAAAAGAAAAATAATATAGCACAAGACTTATATATTAGGTTATTATCTAAAGACTCTACGGAGTATATACTAGGCTAATAACAGTAATATATATGCTTAAAGGATACCTACAGGACTAGGCTTTAATAGTTCAAAACCCCTAAAATGAGAGTATCACCTTTAATTGTTCAAAGTATTAACGGGAGTGGCAAAATCAACAGCCTTTATTTTTTTGCAAAATTATAAAATAAACCCTATCTCTGGTTGCTTAGGTACGCTCCGAATTCAAAACTTAAAAAAATTTCTAAAGAACCATTTGGGTTACGAAATAACCTTAATTTCAATCCTCAAATAATAGAAATTATAAAAATGAATCTATGTGCAAAATCCTAATGAAATCCAAAAGTCACAAGGACAAATTCGAATACTTTATGTGAAATTCAATTTGTCTTTTGAACTATTGATAATGTTATGTTTCATTGACTCTTTATGAACTTTTGTTATTATTGATACACTTGCAATTACTCGGGTATTGAAACATATCCAAATTGTTGTGAGGCTAGTTTGGACTTAAGCTCACTGGAGGTGACCTATGGTGGTTCAATTATCCTGTGTATGTGGTGATAGTATGATCTGTTTACTCGTCGTTTAAAATAATTGCTTTGTTGATTGAACAGAGAACGTAGAAAAGACATTATGGACATTGGATGATTTGTGAGCTTAGAGAACTTATATAGACGTTGTTTTGGTTAGTGGAAAAAGGAAATAGATGAAAGATTGTGGGCTTAGCAGGACCTCGGGGGTAGCCTGACAGGACCTCGTGTGATCGGGGGTAGCCTGGGTAGGACCTTGAGGGCAGCCTGAAAGACCCGGTGTAGCTAAGGTGACCATGCAGGACCTCAGGGGTAGCCTGACAAGACCTCGGGTACTGAGGATAGCCTAGCGGACCTTGAGGGCAGCCTGATGGACCCAGAATTGTGGAGGTGACCAAGCAGGACCTCAGGTATTGAGGGTAGCCTAGCAGGACATTGAGGGCAGCCTAATGGACTAGAATTGTGAGAGTAACCTACTAGGACCTTGAGATGTTGAGGGTAGCCTAGTAGGACCTGTAAAGTATGTCCAGTGAAATTCTGAGTTTGGAACGTGGTGAAAACTGCGGTGTTGGAATGATTATAGAAATTGAGATTTTGAAAATTTACTTAAGTTGATGGTTATATAATGAAATAAATTTTGTGCTCTTCGATTCTTACCTCCTTTTATTATATATGTGATTGGTTGTAGAGTAAGGGTTAATGTGTATGATTTATCTACTGAGTTTCAAAACTCATTATAGTGCCGTTGGGCTGGCGTTTCATGCCAGGTAACCAGGAGATCGAAGAACAGAATCCTCTACAAGATGATCAAAACTAAGGTGAGGACCTTCCAGCTGAGGAAGGGGAGTTTGTCTAGCCTTGGATGCCTTACCCTTAGAAGCTCTGTTAATTTGGAGTAATGTTATTTAAATTTCCAAAAGTGTTATCATCTTTGTCAAACCCTGTTTTATTTTTGTTAAGTTGTAAAACAATTAAGTAGTTTTGAATTTAGTAATTGAAATTTCCGCTACTAAACTCTGTTTTAATAAAATTTTACTTCTTAAATCAGTTTTATGTATTATTAAATCAATTAAAAATGATTTAATTAACGTGTCCGAAAATCGGGGCATTACAATATCCACGCAAAAAATCTAATTAAATTAAACATTGATAGGCCTATCAAAATTTGAATTTTGATTTATAAATTACAGGGCCATGGATAGTTAAACTTTAAAAAAAAACAGACCGTCCATCTTACAAACCAAAATTCAGTTTTTGATATACCTATCGATATCTGCTCAAGTTGATTTTTTTGTGTAAACATACTATTCTACATATCTTACCAGATAAACGGTTCATATTACCACATTACATGCATGGTAGGATCCACTAGAAACTTAAGATTGTCCACCTATGGTAGAGAGAATGCTGTGTTTGGTTTGATATTTGAAAAGTTTTTTAAAAATAGTACAGGTAATAAGTTAAGAGAGATAGAGAAAGAAATGTTGAAAGTAGAGGAAATCTTTTGAAAAATGCTTTTTGAAAAGGGAAGAGAACACAACATTAATCTCTTAAAATAAATCTAATGCGTGTGATATAGTACTAGCCCATAATTTGACCCTCTCTTAAGTCTTATCTTGCCACGGTTACCAACTTCACCAACTCTACATCAAAAGTCATTCATCGTTCAGTGGCAAGGAGTTGGCGCCTTTTTGGCAAATGAAGTGGAGTGCCGTTGGTATCTCTCATATACTATCATGCACATGAACAGGGTTCGATTCCCATAACCACTCATTCCCTTCCCAAAGGACCCCAAGTCCCCTAGGGTTAGATTAGGTTTAACAAATGGAAAAAAAAAAATGACTTTTACTTGGCCCATTCACTGATTTTTATTTTATTTTTTTTGAACAGGCCCATTTACTGAGAGAATAAGAAATGGGGCTCTCATCCATATCGTTTCTTTTTTCTTTTTCTTTTTTTATCCGCCTCTATACCCATTCAGATATACCCAATTTATTCGAGGATTTTCTCTCCCATAAGAAGCGTACGTCCTAGTGGGGTAAAAGTAAAACCCTTTCCAAAACCCTATCATGGGAAGGGGAGGTGGAGGGCGAGGAGGCGGTGGTGGCTTCGGCGGAGGAGGAGGCAGTGGTGGCTTCCGTGGAGGAGGCAGTGGTGGCAAACAACTACAGTCTCTCTCCACCAGAGACGGGAAGAGCGAGACGAATCATAAAAGCAGCAGCGGCGATGAAACCCTAACTAGAAAAGCTGCGGCTATTTCGGCATCGAGGTCTAGAGGAAATTCTCCCTTAGGCGGTGGGCATAGCGAGTTTGAAGCAACCGACGATATCAAAAGCGACCAAGATTTAGTCCTAGCAGCAGAATATGCCTTGCAATATGGGAATTGATGAGACTTCGTATAAAGGAGGATCACTTATTCAAAGCCCAAGGATTAGCAATCCAATGACATTTTCCATATGGTTCATTTTAGATGAAATAAGGGTTTCTTTTTATGCCTTTTGAATTCAATTAGTAGACTTCTATTTGGTTACTGATTAGTTGAGTATTTATTTGATTTGAGATTGGTACTATTGTTTCTAGCCTCTCAACCATGTGTTCACGGATCCGCAAGTATATTTTTCTCCATTATTTAAGGACTAAATAACCCTAACTAAGTATTGTAGGGGAAGGCATTTCACTACAAGAAATATTGGCTTTTCCGGGGTTTATAAAACGCTGGAAAAAGTGAAATAAACGCTGGCAAAAGTCTTCCCAGCGTTTTTCCCGGCGTTTGTCGTAAACGCCGCGACTGCCGGGCTCGGGAATAGTTCCCGGCGTTTAAGAAACGCCGGTAATAGTTCCTAGCGTTTTTAAGATTATTTCCGGCGTTTCTGAAAACCCCGGAAATACCTCCATGGCCGGCAAACTTTCCCGATCCGGCGAGACATTACCGGCGTTTATAAAAAACGCCGGGAAAAGTTTTCCCTGGGCAAAAAAAAAACCTGGGTATTTCTTTTTCTTATTTTTTTGGTCTATTAATATGGGGAATTTCTGTACAATAAAAACTTGCAATTATTGTACACCAACGATTTACAAATATTACAAAATAGGATGTCTAAAGCTTTTAAATTCATTACTAATCCATCAAAACTATGAAATACATAAATTTCTAACAATTTATTTTACAGTGTCTCATCCACATAAGTGGAATATTTTGCAACCAATCACAAACATAATAGGAAAAAGAAGTTCCCTTCATCACAGTAGAAAGATGTTTTTCAATGTCATCAAATAACCTGTACATAACATAATGCGAAAAGATATGTTAACATTGTAGCAAAAAAGAACACACTTATAAAAGGAAAAAACAAAAAGAAGAGGGAAACAAGAAATAACTCAAGCTCAAACATTGCTATGCTATTTGAAAGGAAGTCTCAACTCTCAAGGGTGACCGCACAAAATAGGAACTATACCATCGTATCACATAAGAAGATCAACAATTCAACTTAAAAAAATAGCAACAGTAGCTTCATTAAAAATTCAACTTACAAGAAAAATTCAGCAATATCAAATCATCCCACATAGTTCTCAACATTCTAGACTAAAGTTTCAGCAATTAAACACCTTATTCAGCAAATAAAATTAAGTTTTCGATGTTTAATCACCAAATTTCAGAACCTAATCATAGTTCCAGCACTTATATACAGTTTCAGGTTCTAATAATATACAATTCCAACATCAACCTCGCTGATTCCAACCTGGCACTAATGCTCTTCAATATTTTTCAGTCCTAAACACTCTTAAGTCTATGTTTCCGTTGCATTCAAATCCAAGAACTGATGTGAACCACCATAGAAACAGCTATAAACTCTTAGACATCAGATAACAGAACCAAATGAGTTATAGTATTTCTACTTTCAGTTCACAAATGGAGTAATGGTCGATTCCAACTCTATCAAAGTGCCAGAATTCTCCCCTCCCTATACTCATAAACATCAACTACCTTGATTCATTCAAATCAACTTTGTGCTTTTTAAAAGAGGTAAAATAGCAAGATATGATTAGGGATTAGTGCGTTGATTAACCAATTGGTCCATTTCCATTATAATCCAATTTTTTTTTTTTTATAAAACAGCAAGGCAGATTCTACTAGAAATCAAATAACAAAGAATAACATATTGTTAATAAAGAAAGCAGGTGGAGTTGTTTCTATTTACACCCAAACATGATTTTGTGTCTGCTTCAATAGAAATTGCTTCCTTCCATTGACAAACTAAGAAAAACAGGAAAAAAATGAAAAGAAAATCATCTTGACAGTGAAGTGAGACCAATACCTCCATCTAGAAATCAAGGTAGCTATATCTTTGTTTCGGCCGACAAAAAGAAAAACAATTCAGGAGTTATATGATGCTAATGATTGTATTTCGAACACAGACATGGCATATGAATAAATGCTAATGATTGTATCGATAAATACAATGTTCAAATTCACTAACATCTTGGCAAATGCAGCCTATAGAATTGCAAATACAACCTATACCAATTAATAGACAGATTGATAAAATCATTGGCTCTCCAAGGATTGACCATTGCCGTCGTCGTCCACAGAGAGGGGCAACCACCCTGAGAAATTCCCAGGTCCCTGTGAAGACTAGTCCAAAATATAACGACTATGAACAACTATTAAGCATTTGAATACTTGCCTTCAGTTCTGGACTGCTGAGCTTCTGTATGTAATCCTGAATGTTTGACATTTCCTGATGTAGCTTGCTCATTCTACTGGTGGCACTCTTTCAAATTGGATACACTGCTATTTGAACCTAAATAGAAAGAAAGAATCCAAGACTGACTTCATCAGAAGAAGCTACACGAATTGAAAAGCGATAGAGATACTTCAAAATGTTCGACGTGGATTTTGACAAGGTAGGCATATAACAAAATAACAAAATTCAAACGAAATTGATAATCAGCATGCAGTTGTATTGTCTGGAAGAATATTCTTGTTCATACAAGGAAATCATTGTTATGAAATGAAAAAACGAAAAGAAAAAGCAAAGCCTTACACAACAATTTGCAGTCACCATTTTATCAAAGAATTCTCAATAGCAAAGTGATGTTATAATCGGATACACAGACTGTGAACAAGTACCAAGATTATCAAAAGAATGGGTAAATACTTCTCAAAATAAAAGTGAAAAAGCCAATTCCTAGACAGGAACCAATGCATATCTTCGTACATTAAGTTGAATTTTGGAGTGCGCGTGCGAGAGGAATATTTAGCAACTCCTAAGGGATAAATGGAAGACAACCAAAAACTATCTTGCCGATGGGATCTGATCAATGCGACCCTAATCGATGAACGAAACAAAGGAAGTTTCCGTGAGTTCGATGAGGCCAAACAAGAAACCACAATGAATCTAACATTTTACAGTAGAGACTTGGTCTGAGCAGATAGCTATACGTGAACCAATAGGTAAAAATCTTACAACTAAGCCAAAACACCGATGGTAAAAGTTATCGTCCAGCAAATGGCAACATCTTACCATCTTTCTTTTCCTAGCATTTGAACTCGCGAACATCTCTGCACTTTGTCCGTCTATCTTCATCAGCCACAAATTCCTACATAATCAACTCAACGAATTAATTAAGTAAGTTGCCTTACAAGATACCGATAACATGCGAAAACAAGCTTTAATGAATGTTAAGAGAATTACTTCAAGCTGCTTTCAAATACACATAGTTCCTGGTCATTTGTTTTATATGCTTTTTCTACTATAAGTGTCAGTTGTTCAAAACTCATGCTTAAACTCTGGAAGAATCTCCCTAGAGTTCCAGCGATTAATCAGCTCTCCTGCAATATTCTGGTATGAGCCTGGTGTCACAAAGGGTCACAGATAACAAGAAAAAAGGGAAACGGTTGCCCAAAAATCTTCGATGAATAGAAATAAAAATAAAACAATTAGCAAAGACTTGGAAAGAAGAATCAGGCAGCCCTAAAAGATCACTAGAAATCCTATTTTCTTTCAGCCGGAGCACCTCAAAATGCAACCATGATACGCACACATAATTTGATGGTCACAAAAACAAAACGAACTCACGCAACCCACCTAAAAACGCAACCAGCACACACACACTCACACACAAGAATAAGCCTAAAAATCCAGGGCATCACAATCAACCTTCGACGACAGCGAGCTGGAACCAAATTGCCAAATCGGGACCCTAAATCTCCATATCAAGCCAGCCAGCCTTCATTACCCTAAATCTAGCCCTATTTCGCTGAATCGAAGTCTTTCGCACCTAATTCGAACTGTATTCCATCGATTCGAGTGCTGTCGGACACCACGTGGACCTTTTCGAACCCTAATCGCGCATCTCAGCCTTCGATTATGCTGGTTTCAAGATCTAATCGGTCTATTACGAAAAAGGGATGAAGAACGATCGATTTTGGTACTAATTACTTCAAGAAATCGAACTCTAGAACCAAAAATTACACTTGTAAAGATTCTACAAAGATTTATTACTTACCTGAGAAATCAATCCAGAGAGCACAAGATGATGGTCATCGTCGACGAAACGGCTCTCGTCCAAGGAAGGAATCACTTTGTTCGCTTTTTGTTCCTCCTTCGTTACTACCATCTCCATCCGTCTCGATCGAGAGAGAGAGAGAGACAGAGAGAGAGAGGAACTTACCGAGAGGAGGAGAGGAGGCGAACGGACGAAGAGGAGAGGAGCCCTAATCGGGAGAGTCGCTTGTTCTTTTTTGTTCTAGAGATGAATGGGGAGAGTGTAATTTAGCGTGGTGGTCTCCGCTTCACTACAGTAATTTTTGGACTTTCACCGGGGTTTTGCACAAATGCTGGGAAAAAAGTGCCGGGTAAGGTCATTTTTCTTGTAGTGTGTATTTTCTAACTTACGTATTACTCTCTATCCCCGTTAATTAGTAACTCTTAAAACCGGAAAAATAACCCTACTTCAATATACCACCTAAATCGTAGCAATAGCCTCAAGGAGAGTGAGGAATTATACGTGTAAACTCATGGAATTCAATTTTGGAGTACCAAACCGTTGCAAACTTTTTGTTTAATAACCGGTGCATGAAGTTACATGCACCTTGACTCCCTGAAGTTAACGACCAATAAAACCTTGGTGGCTCCTGGGTACGAGTGAATTTATCAAATCTAGTCCAAATAGATGCGAAGAGAGACTAGAGTTGTGGAGTTGGTACTTGGACTGAATATGAAGTTTAGACCCAAAACCACTGATCGTATGTACCTAACTTCAGGAAATCATGGACCCTCCGTCATTTTCAACTGCTTTTTTTATTTTTTACCTGAAAAGGCTTCTTGAAACAGCTTCTGCACTCACATTGTGGTGGAGTGATACGATAAGGCGAAAAAAAATTAAAAAGAAAAAGAAACTACACAGAACTCGACATTAGTTTCCTATTAGATTGGAGGTTCGTGAAATATGAATGATGAGATAGCCCAAGTCCCAAGCAGGAATCGGAGATTACCCAAAACAAATGAACCAACTTAGTGAACAGATGAACAAGAAGAGGGTAAAGCCAGATCAGTGAAACAATTGTCGCTTAGACAGAGGACAAACAACACTAGCGCAAATTAAAACGAAATCTAAGGCATAATTTCAAATCCTCGAGGCAAGAATATCAAAATAGGCAGCAATATATCAAACAAGTATTGGGCAATGTAAATTTTAGCTCAAAAAAGCATTCCCAGGGTCCATACTAAAGTGTATCGTGTTGGTTTAAGCAGTCGTTAACCGAGAAAAGATTACTATGAGAAAGTTACATAAGAACCAAAAAGAAGGCATACTTTCGAATCTACACGCCAAGTAGGTAGAAATCCATCAATCAAGCAAAGGCCCATAATTTCAGGTAGAGAATATGCACAGATTCAATATGGAAAATGATATTAGTACTCCAAAAATTGATGCAGGCACTCCAAAATCAGTGCAACTCCAAAGTCACTTTCCTTTGTTTTTTGGAGTGCCTGCATCAATTTTTAGAGTGCCAATATCATTTCCCTTGAATATCGGCTAAAAAAAACATCTCCAAGCTCCGAGGGGTATAGACAAATAACTGTTTCATTATATGTAAGCAGTTTGTTTACCAAGTTAAGACGCTACTGTCAGAAAATCATAGGAAATCAACTACAATTTGTCTTACCCAGAGGAGAGTTAAGCCACAACTCACAAGCATAGTTACAAGATCTACCATAGGCTGAGAAATTCTACACAGTACCAAGCTGATCTTCCAACAATTCACTGCTGGAAAACATCACCGTGTTTCCTGCAAAACATAGCTGAGATCCTTGAGAATACTTCAAAATAAGAATCGAAAGCAAAAGGAAACACACGCTTCAGGTTTCAAGCTCAAAGGCATGACAATCCAGACGCTTTGGTTCACTTGCTAATTTGCTTATTAAGCAAAAAAGCATGTTTGGTGGAGGCTCGTTTGCTTATTGCTCGTTAGTAAGAAAATACTGCAGTGAGAAATAAGCAAAATTGGTTGCCTAACAAGTGGACTTTCTCCATGTTTTGCTATTTCGCTTATTCTTTATAAACAAGCAATTGAACCAAAAGGGTCCGGAGTACAGTGCAAATTACAGAAATTTAAAAGAAAGGTACTTACTGCGAAATAAAATCTTCAACCAGCAACGAATCATCCTCGCAATCCTCATGAACAAGTTATAACCATTCACCAAACCAGTCAAAGCCCTCTTTCAAATCCCTAGTTACCACTACTGCTTCGAAATCAGATCACCGAGCCTATGAAGTTGGGGAGTTCATTTGCCATTGCTACAACTCTCTCCCCATTATCAAGTTCTTATCGTACAACACAAAAACAAACTACAATGTAATATCAAGAAGGGTGTCTCTAATGGCATAGTGGTCGCTTACTTTAGTACAACTGCTCCCAACTATCTTACTCACCAGAGGAGGCTTCGGAAGCAAACGCTCCTCACAAGACGAAACTTGAGTGGGACTGAAATCATTACTTGTGGCATTTCTTTCCTCAGTTAAGGGAAAACCAAACAGTCTGCAGCTACTTTTACAAGCCATGACTAAATCTTCATTACCCTTATATGATGAATGAGTTGTGAAAGTAGAACATGAGATACCCAGTCGATTATTACGTTCTTTCAGATGACCAACCGAATCAACACCTTGAGGGTATTCCTTCCTAGATGATGTGAGGTTCCCACCATCTTTTACGGACCTAGAGGACGAAACCTGGTTGCCAAACTCATTATTATCCTCTAGATTAATATGGTATGTTGTTGGAATGCGGTTTTGCTGGAACATTAGCACAGAAGAAGGCGATGACACCTGTAATGGTTGGGCAGAGGGGCTGTGGTAAGTATTACAACCCTGCATTAGGCGAGACCATCCATTCCAAGAGGTTGAAGCTCGAACACAATCAGTGATTCCTTGCGCCATGTTTGAATGTACCGTGTTAGCAAAGAGGCCTCTTCCAGACCCTGAAACTGTTTCTTGACCTTGCAAGACCTTATTGAATCGAAGCGATTCACCAAAGCCTGTGTTTTCAAAGGAAATTGCAGAATTTCCTGTTGCAGATATCCTCAAATTATCAGAAAAAGGAGTGCACCTCCTTATTTCTGATGGGTGATGACTCTGAATATCAACACCATCGTAAGGTGAAATCAAACCCATCATTTCTTGACCTTGCAAGACCTTCCGGAACCTCAAAGATTCCCCAAAGTCTGAAACTCCAGTCCCATCTGAACAACGTAAAATAGGAGGTCAATATCTACAAACTAAGAAGTCAAAGACAATTTATGAACAAAACATCTCTAAGAAAACGCAGGACCTCTGGTAACCGGAAAATCTGGTTTTGTTGAAGGCAAACCCACCCTTGCCCTCTTCATACCAGGTGCCATCAAGCTGCCGGATGCAGAAACTGAACCAGTTGGCTCAATTTCCCATGGAGAGACCCTGTTATGTCGGATAGTGTCTAGATCATCCCACCTTACCTGCCGAAGTAGGTTAATAATCACTAGGTGCTTGATCATCAAAGCACAAGAGGCTAGCTTGATTAAGGTGTCACATTATCTTCACCATTTTTGCAAATTTTACAGCACAGGATGGGCTGTGACTCACAACACAAATGCCTATTTCACGATGTCAAACATTGCTCAAGAAAATGCACATCTTGACCAAAACCTTTTGCATGCAACTACATAAAGAACCACCAAGACAAATGCATACCAATAGGGACCTCCACTTTGAGCCACGCCATCTAACAGGATCAAAGTCACTAACCCCAGTAATCAGGCCAGTATACCTGCCAGAAATGCTCTACATTAGAATTTGATAATTCATCCTTCTGGATGCTGCAACCAGAACAGTACTGACCTTCTCTCAGCTGCATCTTCTGCTTCAAAACGCATCTTAAACCTCACTCCAACAGTGTAAGAATGAGCAAGGCTCTTTGAGAATTTACAGAATGGTATTATGAACTCAGATGAGCTAGCCCTACAAGATGCAGTAGAATTTCCAAGGCAAGGTTAGGATGGGAGAAGAGATAACCAAATTACACACCCATAATTCTTTTACATCAGATGTCAGAGGAGTAAGTGTACATATTATAAAGAAAAGAGGCAAGTACAAATCAAATAAAAAACTCCGACAAATTAGCATGTCAACTTTCGGACCAAAGAATGGCGAAGTGAACATTTGGAGAATATGTAGAGGACCTAGAAGTTAATTAGATGATATAGTTGACAATTAACAAAAGCTTTAATCTTGGTCAATTATATATAGCTAATCTCCAAGACTGAATCACTAGTCAAACTAGCAAACGTGGCAGCATTTGCAGATGAGACTTACGCACTATAACTACAAACCTTTGGTACTTATCAAAAAAAAAAAACCTTTGGTCATCAATCTAGTCCATCATGTGAAACAGATGCACAATAGAGGTTTCCGCTGTGGCACCAATTTCTCCACACAAGTAAAACTATAATTTGACATTTGGCTATACTTGAAACAATTAAAGAGCAACAGGAAATATTCATGATAGAAAGTTCTAAAATTGCACATAACAGTTTAGAAGTTAGAGGGTCAACGATGTCCAACGTTGTTTCAATACTTTCACATTGGAAATCTCACAATTTAAGAGAAAACATGTGCACTAGCACAGAATGAAAGAAATACTCTTAAAATGATAATCAATAAGGTGTAAAAACGAAACATCATAGCTTCATTGTTTGATTGCTAATGCAGAAATTTTTGGGAAAGTTAACTTTCAAACTCAACTATGAAGAAAACCATTCACTTTGTTTAGTTTGAAGATTTGAGAATTTTTTTGAGGTAATGACTTGAGTGGTAATGAGTTGAGAGAGATGGAGAAACTTATTGAGAACTGTGCCAAGAGTAAAAATATTTTTCAAAACATGTAAAAGAACAAAGTGATAGATGTGCATGCTAAAAGTGGATCAAAGTTTACAGAAGGCTATCTGTACAAAACTCATCAAAATCAACAATAAAAAGTTAAAACGTGAACTTATTACATAACTATCTAGCCTTTTCTCAAATCTTTGATTCAGAAACAACTCATTAGTTGTTGCATTTTCAGTAAATCCATCTAGCGAGTATGCACATACATATAATACGCAAATACTTGTACACGTATAGAAGGACAATATCGCAGTGGTTTGCAGCCCCTTTCAGTACTGAGCAACACTGTTTTCCATCAAAATGAGCCAATAGATAAGTGACATTCATAGTTGGTCAGTCCCCCACGTCACTGCTTCTCGCTATTCATGAATGTGTCTCCTCCTCTACTATTGCAATGTTTGCCCCAATGATGACCTTTCTGGTCTCATCTGTAATCAAATTGTAGAAAGAATATGGAAATTTCATTCTTAATCCCTTGTCTCGGATTAGAAATGCTAACCGGGCGGGGATCAAAGAGGGGGATCTCTTTACCTCCTATGTCTACCCCCTATCAAGCATGCTCCCCAGACATGAACTATGTACTGGGTCGTACTCTTGGAAAGATACAACCGCATGAGCAAAACATTAAGTTACAAATGTAGCTCCCGAGGATCGACCACTATTCTATTATAGTAAGGTGGAGAAATGTTGTTCATTGGAGCGCCAGAGTGCAGGGGTTGTTCTCAACCTTGAAGTTAGAGTCTTGCAATGAGACTTCCAAACGAGAAAGACCAAAAAAAAAAACGCTCAAAATCATCACAAATTTGACACAGTGCTGAATCAAAATGAAGTGTACATTAAGATCAGTTGCATCAAATGAATGCCATATCTGACCACACAGAGTTGTCATTAACAAAAATCAAACCTCTACTGGAAAACATTGCACTTAGGATACCTTGGATTGTAGCAAACATTGAACATGCGACACGTAGATATAGCATTGACCACAACACTGATACTGCCGACATTCAACTTCTGGCTAGAGAGAGCTGGGAAAGGAGAATCACTTTTGACTTGAGCAGCTCTTCGGATTCCCAATCGCAATTCTCCATCACCAGCCCTGCCACAGATTAATGTAAGCATCTAAATAGCAATTCTTATTTCTATTCAGATTGAGAATTTTCTACCTTAGAAAGAGCACAGCATCTCCAGAGAGAAGCTTCTTCTTATTGACAAATCCACTCCAACCAGTAGTAAGCAGGTGCCTTCGAGGCTGACCTGCTCAGACAGAAAAAGTAAATGAGAAAGTTGGAAAATCAAAACCAATCTGCATAATTTACATAACAAGTCAAACGCCTATTGTTCCACTCATAGAAAATTCATCATGAACAGATGAAGCATATCAGATTTATGATATTGTAACGGACCCCGGTAGATATGCCGGAACCTCCACTCCGTTCCATGTAAATCTTTTGCTACAAGCTCTTGAGAAGGTCTTTGTTGCTTATAGTCCTACAGAGAAAAATAACTGGAAAACTAAGGATCGTAAAGCATTGAAGAAACTGAGCATGAAGATTTCTGTGTACATGTTCAGGTTATATGAATAAACTGGATTCAAACGAAAAACAAAAGTAAGAGAAAGTAAGAGTAAAATTACCAGGGGAGGGAAGCAATCCTCCGCAGCCCGACGAGGAACAGAGAAACCTCCATGTGTGCTAGTATCAGAAGCAGTGAGGGTCTTGCAGAACATGTGGGGTGTGGTAGACTTCGCAACACCTTCAACGTCATCTTCTTCACTTTCTGCATCAATTTCCCCTTTTCTCCATTTCTGCTCGATCTGCTTCATGCAGTAAATTGAGATATAAAACATACTCATCAACGAACCACAGAAAAGTGTACCCTGCCAAAGTGAATACAAAGAAACACCACTCCAGAATATCTTTGGGCTCATTTGGTTATTGAAAGGGAAATGACGGCCAAGGACGTGTTTTGATAATTAATACCTGCCAATGACATTTTCAGCATTAACAAATGTTCTTAGCTTATCCTTGGCGGGTATTAATTATCAAAACATGTCCTGGGCCGTCATTTTCCCTTATTTAAATGGCCCTTTCCTAGAAAAACTGTACTTCAGGTTTCATTCTTTTGATAAATACACTAGTTTTCACTCTCCTACATCATGTACAGCAATCGGAGAAAGCATAATCCTAACCAAATGATACTTCCCAAAAGGCTATCTCGAATTCTTGCTCTCTTTTTCCATCAAATTTGAGTATATAATATATACTATTACTTTAAAGGTTGATATGACATGAAATCTCCAATGGTTCAAGATCAAATCAGTTGAAAAATTCCCAACGGCAACCCCAATAAGCCAATTTTAATAAGTTCTTTAGAAAAAACTGAATGCTCCAATCTTCATTGTATCAAATACTCCCATGTCATTGCACATTTTCAAGCTCAACAACAAAAGTTTCTCCAAAAAAAAATTGGCGAAATATTTGTCTCACCAAACGATGGATTCATACCCAAACTCCTCCCAGACACCCGTAAATCACTGTCAATGAACACCAACTTGGTATACTTTCTTCAAGTAGTCTATTTCCTGATATGATGAAAACCAGGTACTACCATGACTAATACCACTTTACATCTTCCTTGCATTGATCAAAGACACTCCAATCCATAGTGCTGAAAGGCAGAGTCATACACACACAAACACCCACATAAATCCAAACATTCTGCATAAAACCATATTTTACCACAACTCACCTGCATATCAGGAATTAGGGAAACTTGTGCATAAACGTCATCAGTGGCCGCCTCCGCCTACCCACAAAACAGAGTATTTCATAACAAATCCAAAATTAGCAAAACTGTCCAAACAGGAAAATCCAAGTAGAATCCATCAATCCAAACTCTCAAACCCGAAAAACAACAACATTCAGGTTGTACCTCTACCGCATTATTGTCCGAAAAAAATGTAACGGTGCATAATAACTTCATTGTTAACGTACATTCTGTTTATTTTCTAGTGTAACCACACGGCGGCATGAGGATTTGAAAAAGATTGGCCTTTTCATTTCAGCTTAAAATTCCAGCGTGCCAAACACTGGCCCACTTGCCGACACCCAATTCAAGTAAAATTGAAGCACAAAAGAAGTACTAACCCTGCATTATATTATGTATCTTAAGAGCTTCTCCAAGCTCCATCCCTTACCCTTTTCCTCAAACACAGAATTTGAGTAAAACCAACTCCACCCCGCGACTCAAAACTTTTATTAAAGGGAGCTTCACTCAATTTTCTACTCAAATCTAGGGAGACTGAAACCATAACTCCAAAATTTAGAAGGTTGTTTCGTGCCTCTCAAATTTACAACTATGCCATTAGTGAAGCCTTTACTCAAATCGAGGGGGACTCAAATTTTTATACTTTACTCAAATTTATGCTTAGATTTGAGTTTGCTCATCAGGGTGTTCCGTTCCAAACGAAGCTTTTACTAAAATACGAATTTAAGCAATTGCATACTCACATGGAGCTTGACATCGAGAACCCGACAGAAGACGTGAGGAGGGAGGTCGTACGCCGCGGCCGGAGACTCGGAGACGCGTTCCAGGTGGCCCTGCGGGAAGTAAACCACCACGCTCCCTTTCTTCGGCAGCGATATGAGAGGCCCGGCACACGCGTGCCACAGCTCCAGGCACACGTGCGAAGACGACGAACCTATCGCCAAACCAGCAGCAGCAACAGAGGAGGAAGGAGAAGGAGAATCGAACGACGCGGTCTCATCGCCGTCGTGAGCGGCGTTGAGATCGATCAGTCCACACATCTGCTCCGGGCGAGGAAAAAAAAGCCCTAGGACAGGAATAAGAAGAGTGAAAGTGAAACAGAATTGAGAGCTCTGGTGTGATATAGATATAGATGTAGAGAGAGAGAGAGAGAGAGAGAGAGCGCGAGCGAGCCTGCAATTCAACTCTCTTAAAAAAAGAAACGAGTAAAATGCTACTGCTACTACTTTCTCTCTCTTGATTTGTAGGAATCAAATCACGCTTTGGCGTATATACATATGTGTGTTGTGTATATAGCTCTTACCTGCAAGCTGCAGCGGCTGCAGAAGCAGCAGCGCTGCGACTGCTGGGTGGAGGGAACAGCTACTGCTTTGAGCCTTTGATGCGTGACAGAGTGAAGAGAGAGAGAGAGAGAGATTGTGTGTGCGGTGGTTAGATTGGAAGAGATATCGATAGTATTTTGGTAGTATGTCATATATTCCCAGTGTATGAAACAATTTTTTAAAATATTATTTGAATACAACTGCATCTAAAGTCATTTTTAATTGTTAGTCAATAATTCTTTTTTTTTTTTTTGATGTTTCCAAATGTTGTCCTTTTCTAAAAGTTAAAATAATAATTGGATAAATCGAACAATTTTTTAAAATATTATTCGGATACAACTGCGTTTAAAGTCATTCTTGCTTGTTAGATCACTATTCTTTTTTTGGATGTTCCCAAATGTTGTCCTTTTCTAAAAGTGAAAATAATAATTGGATAAATCACAAAAGAACTCAATTCTTATTTTGGAGAAAATTTATGGAGTAGTAAATTCAAATACTTTTTTGGAGAAAATTTACTAAATTTTTTAATAAAATAAATTATTTTTAAATTCTTATTTTGTTGACAGGACAAATACGAAGCAGTAGTAGTAGTTTTTTTGAACCGGATGTTGTAAGAGTATACGTAGATGATCCTCAAACAGAAGCCATGGGCTCCCTTTGTTTCCGGGCGGATGTCTATTTTGTCCCCTTCCCATTCAACAGATCTTGCTTATGTCCTTCACCGCAACAAGTAGCTCAATTATTTTTTATTGCACCCCTTTTTTTAATCCGCAATTTTTTATTGTACCTTTGTTATTGGTATCGACCAATAGAATAGCATACCGATGGGAACCGATGGGCACACGGGGTTCACTCTGGGTTTTGCACAGATGGTTCGAGTTGTTCAATAATTTTGTTTAAAAAAATGAGTGGATTTTTTGAAAAATCAACTCAATCTAACATGTATAAGTGCTCGATCCAATCTTCTATTTTTTCATTCATATTTTGGATCCTGAAAACTCAATGAAAAAAAAAATATTGGATCGAGTACCTACACATTTCGGATTGAGCTGATTTTTCAAAAGCCCACTCATTTTTTTAAATTATTGATGCTGTATTTAGGTGAGGTTTTGAGAAATTTCTTGAGGTTATAAGCGGAGAAAAGAATGAGAGTAATAATTGAAAGTAAGGGTAATGAGTAGAGGGAAATAGAGGGAGAAATGAGAATAATAATTGGAAATATGTGTAATAAGTGTAGAGTAATGATTGGAAGTGGGGGTAAGTATTTTTTGAGTTGTAATTTTTTTTTTAAAAGGGAAACGAACAAGGAATGAACGGCTTAGATCATCCGTGCTGGACCCGGAGTGGGCACCGTGTGCCCGTCGGTACCCCATCGGTATAGGGTGGGTCGGTCCCATCAGCTTTACCTTTTTTTAATAGAACTTGATTTCTACACTCTTTTAATTGATGAAAACACTCTTTTTTTAGTATCTTTTAGCAAATGAATTTACAAAACAATTCCTGCATGCACACATTTTTTACAAATTTTTAGGGACTGTTTTGTAAATTCAACCGTTAAAAGACAAAAAAAAAAGAGTGTTTGCATCAATTAAGCGAGTATATAAATCAATTTCCTTTTTTTATTTATCCATTCTTGTAAACTTGTTTTCCTTCTTTGTTTTGTATTTTTTCTCAATATTTTTAAGATTTGCATTATGTTTTTAAGATTAATTATCCGACTCAAAGAGAAGAGTTTAAAACATACAAAATAATGGTCAAAAGCAAAAAAAAAAAAAAAAAATACTAAAGATGAAAAAAATACCAAACAGTAGTCTTTTTGTCTAAAGTGTAGTCTTATATGAAATTTTCTAAAATCAATCCACATTTTCTATACTTTTTAGATTTCTCTCATCGAGATGATTAATTAATCCCAAAAATTAAGACAAAAAGCTCAACAAAAAATTACGGAAAATAAAAAATACCGAAAAACGTTTTAGGGGAAAAAATTACAAGAACGGAAGCAAATTAAAAGACCCCAACTATGGGTACATAATTTGGTGTACACTAACTAATATTCACCGGATTGTATGCAATCTATTTCATGGGTTTCAAACTAATAATCGAAGCAGTTTAATTTTTTAATACATTATTTTAAGGGTTTTACCAAAAAATTGGTTCATTCAAATATCGGTGGAATTCATCAATTCAAGGACAACAATTGATCAAACCCTTATCAATATTCGTATGAACTTATTTTTTACAAAGACACTTAAAAGCATATTTTAAACAAATTTAACAGTTTCGATCATTCTTGTGAGACCTTGGGGGTCCCACACAAGCCAGTGTACACCAAATGGTGTACGGATAGTTTTCTTTTGTAAACAAAAAACTATAGTGGTTAAATTCCATTTAAAAATGTTACTGTGATTTTGATGTAAGAATCTTTTTAATTAGTACTACTCCGTATTAGATAGATATTCATTCAAGTTTGTGCAATACTAACAATTTGTCAGGAAAAATTTGTAGGGAAAATGACGGTCAATGACGTATTTTGATAATTAATACCGGTAAGGACATTTTGTTCATTAACAAATGTTCTTAGTATGTCCTTAAAATGTATTAATTATCAAAACACGTCCTGGGCCGTCATTTTCCCAAAATTGTAATTCTAAAAAGTTACTAGCAGTAAAGAGTGTTCTGCTCACCTACACATAACTCGATTGATTTTTTTTTTTTTTTTTCAAAAAAGACGGATCATTTACAATTAGAAATTGTATATACAAAAATCAATGCCCTCAAATAAAAGAATGATGAGGTTTCACTCCCCCTTTCTATGAGGATTTTTTTCCGTTCTTTTTTTTTTAAATCGATAGAAAAAATCATTTATATCACCAATGAATCACAAATTACAAACCACGAAACATTACATCAATTGTGAGAGTCCACGATATAACCAAGCCCTACAACTCAATCAATAGGAAACAAATAAAGAAAGAAATTAAAGGACGAGTCCCTCTTAGGAAAGAATACCGAAAAGATTCGACCTCGTGACCTATTAGTGAGATACAAAAGCTCTGACCAACTGAGCTAGTCCTAATTGTTGTTTTTTTGGTTCATATTATCCTACTTTTTGCGCAAAATCTGAAGGTTTGAGGAAGGGTAGATCAGGAACTTTGCAAAAGTGTTAAGGACACTAGTGTAACCGCTCATACTAAAGAAAAGAAAAGTATTATTTTTTTTGGGTGAAAAGAAATTTGCAAACATTATAACCCTCTTTCATACATTTATAATCACTATATTGTTCATAAAAAAATAACTCAAATAACTTTGCAAAAGTGCTAGGTTCGTTTATAACTATATTGTTCATGGATTCGGTTGCCTTTTCATTTTCGTTTTAGTTTTGGAAACCAATCATTACCCTACTTCTTTCCTCAATTATTACCCTATTTTTTCAATTATTTCTTTCTCATCTCTCTCTATCTCTCTCCAATCATTACCCCTATTTTCAACCATTACTCTATTTCTCTCTCCACCCACTACCAAAACTAAACTAAACTAAACTCCCAACAAACACTACCAATTGTACTCCTTCATAAACATTTTTTCAGTTTCACACCGCGTAATTTCCTATTTTATTCATTTTCTAAACCCAAAACCACCAGATTTTATTAGTCTGCAACATATAAATTGCCCTTTCATAAACTTTGTGCACATCGTTTGGTCTCAAATTTATGAAAACAAAATTGGGTATTTATAGTTTGGCATCCTCTCTCTCTCTCTCTCTCTCTCTCTCTCTCTCTCGTGGGTAAATAACAGGAAGCTCCAATTTATACTTGTCTAAAAACTGCCAAGTGCCGTGAAATCGTAATTATTCATTCCCTTTGTTGCTATCATGAGCAGTTAGGGGTTCTATTTGCAATGATAAATCTTCAATGAATTGTGTGTCTTCGCAATTGAGGGGCAGAAAAATGTACTTGCAAGGAATAACTGTTTTTGGCTATTTGAATTGAAAGGCCCCCCCAGCTAAACACCCACCCACCCACCACCCCCCCCCCCCCCCCCCCCCCCAGCAATTAATGGCCCAGGTTTTAAGATTGTTTGCGTGCGAGTAGGAGTGTATACGAGCCGAGCTGGTGAGCTCGAGCCTTAACGAGCCGAGCCCTTATCGAGCCGAGCTTAGCCATTTACTAAACGAGCCTCTCTTAATCGAGCCGAGCCTCCCTTAACGAGCCGAGCTTTTGTCGAACGAGCCGAGTAGAACTCAGCTTGTTTAGTAAACGAGCCGAATACTCGAGCTCGAGCTCGGCTCGTTTAGTAAACGAGCCGAGCCAAACTTTAACGAGCCGAGCCGAGCCGAGCTCGCGAGTAGCTCGGCTCACTTACAGCCCTACGTGCGAGGGTAAAAACTACGAAATTAGTATCAAACAAATAATAAATAAATTAGTACTATATTACATTATTTTAGATTGAGTTATCTTTTTTGAAGTTTTTCCTAACTTTTCTCATCCAGTAAAGGAAAGGAAGCCAATAAATTTGAGAGCCTATACAGACTATGGATTGAGAGCTGATCCTGTCTGGTTTGGAATTAAAGAGAGATTTTTGAGAGTAATGAGCGGAGAGAAATAGTTAGAAAAAATTTATTGAAACTGTGTCCAGAAATTTTGAGACTCTAAAAAGAACAAGGCCATAAATTGAAGTCCCATGCTAATGACCCGGTTCAGCCTAAAGGGCAATGGTCCATGTGAGCCAAAAGCCCTAATAAATGGAATCTATTGAGACACTGTGAATTGATCCCTCCGTCTCAATTTCTTTATTCAATTGTCAAAATTTGTGTCTTTCAAAAATATACTTATATCTTATATTTCATAATATTTTTTTATGATTTTAAAGATTCTGTATAATAAAACTAATTGAAATCTACAAAAACAATATCCATATTGCATATTAAAAACATTATAAATAATTTTTTTAGAGGTCAAACTTTCTTGAAAAGTCAAAAAGGGAACAAACAAATCGGGATGGGAGGAGTAGATCTCATTGAGATCTTTTAAACGGTGTAAAAAAAAATTAAAAACTTATTTTCTATTTACATTATTTTTTAATTTGAAAACGTGAATAAGATGTTTATTTTTTAAGAAGATTTCTGGAACTGGTTTGACAATCCTTTTGACCTTTTTCCACAAATTTGGAAGTGAAAAGGGTATTTATGTCAATATAAGGAAGGTATGGACAAACGTGTCACAGTACCAGTGGTGATCAAAAGGGGTAGGTCTTCATCAAAGCGTCAATTGCAAAGAACCCAAAACAGAGGCCTACTAGATAGGCTTTCGTAGACCGTAGGCTGACAACCCGAAAAAACCGGGTTTCCAACATGTCCAATTGCCTACGGGCCTATGGCTCGGTCTATGCCTTTACTCTTATCTTGTTTCGTCGAAATAAGCTTTAAGCCACGCGCTTCTTGAGAGCGTTCGGCTTACGGGGCTGATAAACGATTTGAACGTGCTGACCAATTCGTTAGTTATTCTAGTTTGGTTTGAAATACTAACGAGTTTAAAAACATGTTGAAGAGCTTGTTTGAGAGACAAATTGTTCTAAATCGAGTTCTGATCAGGCCGAACAACAGCCAATCTTGAGTAACTTAAATTTTTTATAAGTTCATTTCAAGTCGAACAAGTCGAGTAATAGTTTGTTCGAGCTTGGTTTGAAAGCTCAACAACTTTAAAAAAAATGTTCAGGCTTAATTTTTAACGTAACGAATTGATCTTGAACGAACAAACACAAACTTGAATTTGAGTAGCTAGGTTCGTTTATAATTAGCTCTAGTTGCTGATTAAGGACCATGTGTTTTTCTTTATCCTTTTGACTTATAGTTACTAGAACTTTAGTCACATTCATTTTTTAAAATAAGTTGCGCTTGTATTCTTAATCATCGCTCTATGCTCGTGCTCTCAATATTTGCCCTAACAAATTTTGATTGTTCTGGAGGTTTATAAGAGATGTTTTCACGCTCAGGTTTCTGCATTCGCACCTGCACGCACTTTATGTGACTTACTTAGATTGGAACTACGGTGAATAAAGAAAGGAAAACAAGCCTTGAATATTGAAATTATGAATCAAAAAACTGATACTTTCTCTGTCCCCCTCTGTTGGTCCCTTTAGACACTTTTTGGTGTTTTAAAAAGATTGTCTATAGTGAGAGGCAAAAGTTTATGGATTTACACTTTTACCTTCACTTTTGAATTTAATTATTAGCAATAAGAAAAATATAATGAAAATGTTACTAAAGGACTTGATGGTAAAAAGAGAAAATAAAAATATGACTTGTGAAATTACTAGATTTCGTTAAAAGTTACTCTCTCTTTCCCCTTTTAACTGTCTATCTTCGTAATTTTAACTTATTAAGTAGACATAATCATTCCACTTTTTACATCAATTTTTATCTCCACTTTTCCCCATTAACTTTTAAAATGATAAAATAATAATAATTGTACAAATTTTTACCATTAAGATGGTAAAATGGATATTTATTAAAGGATGGCCCGAAATAAATTATTGGACTATCATTTGGGGTAGGCCTGTCAATGGACCGGATCCTATCCGGATCCGATCCGAAAAATCCGATCCGGACCTGGACCCGGACCCAGACCCGATAACGTCGATCCGATATCCGATAATCCGGATCCGGTAATTCAAATACGGATCGGACCGGATTCGGATCGGATTAAATCCGTTATCAATCCGAACTTTTTTTATTTTTTTTATTTTTTTAAAAAAACAGTAAATTTTTTGTTTTGAAAAAAAAATGTTCGAGAAGTTGTATTTTTATTTTTATTTTTTTATTTTAAATTTTTTAAAATTTTTTTCGGGAAATTATT
This sequence comes from Rhododendron mucronatum var. ripense, assembly GCA_019656295.1. Taxonomy (NCBI): domain Eukaryota; kingdom Viridiplantae; phylum Streptophyta; class Magnoliopsida; order Ericales; family Ericaceae; genus Rhododendron; species Rhododendron mucronatum. Next base: position 9,325,221 of record BPLT01000003.1, on the reverse strand, counting down.
TGTTTTGAAAAAAAAATATTTTTTTGGAAAAAAAACATATTTTTTTTTTGCTAAAACTTTTGAAGTAAAAAAAGTTTTCGGATTCGGATTACCACTATCTGATTCGAGTCTTATCGGATTCGGATCCGATTTGCGTCTTATCGGATTCGGATCCGATTTGCGTCTTATCGGATCCGGATCAGATCTGGCCCATTGACAGGCCTAATTTGGGATGGAGGGAGTATAATCCTTTAATAGGATTAACAGTTGGGGACAAGTACAACCTAACATAACCTTATTATTGGGCTACTTTTAACCGTTCGTTGGTAAATAAAGAATTTTATGAAAAATACATTAGTCAATATCTCCCCATAATTACTTTATTGATAGGGAAATATGTTTTCCTATCTCCTATGATTCAGAATCACGTCTTTGCGAGATATACATGCCCTTTGAAAAATTAATCTTGCCTCAATTTGTGACACCAAACATTGAATTTACGGATACCACGAAATTACATCTCATATCTCGTCGCCAAATCCTCCAAACATATGAGCCAATTTTATGTTGATTTCTTCGGCCTTGTTAGGGAACGAAGTTATTCTTGAAAACAGATCTATGTTTATTGCTCTTGCACAACAACTTTTATCTTTTTCATTTGCCCATTTTCATTTTTGAAAAGAATGAAAATGCAAGAATTTGAAAAACGGTCATACACGTCTACTCCCTCCATCCGTGTTTGTTGGTCTATTTTCGGCATTGTTATCATGTCTTAAATTGTCTAGATCTTTCAATTTATAATGAGTTTCATCATTTTGAAATTTTCATATAATAGAACTAATTGATAATCTATCAAATAAGATTTATATTAAATATTTTTAGATATTCGTATTTTAAAAGATATGTGAAAATTCAGAGTTGTGAAATCCGTTCTGTACTAGCCGGTACCGGCCGGATCCGTTCCGGTTGAAATACCGGCCTATTCCGGCCAATACCGGACGATACTGGTTTATTTCGGTCATTTTTTTGGTGTTCCGGCCGGTACAAAATTACCTTCTCTCTCTCTCTCTCTCTCTCTCTCTCTCTTACATTTTGTTTATGTTTGTACTTAAAATTATGCAACATGGTAGATATATATTAAATATATGTATATATATAATATTAATTGCGACAAATCCGGAATGGTACCGGGATACAGCTCAGTACCGGTACGTATCATTCCAGTAGTGAAAACGGTGCGTTGGCTAGTACGGTATTGACAACTTTGTGTGAAATATTGAAAGTGGACAAATAAACACAAACAAAGGGAATACTAAATTTGAAAATGAAGAGCCTAGACAAAAAACTTAAGTAGGATCCGCTATAATACTATCAAATAAATACAAGTTTCCTTAAAAAAAATTGGAGGTGAGAAATAGTTTTCTAATTAAATACCCATAGAACTATTTGGGGCCCCTTTTTCTAGCAAGAATTAAATAAATAAAAATCTCAAAATTAGTAAAGATAGTCTCACAGAGCGTGTCCCTCACGCACCATGAAAAGGAGCGTAGGAAAGAATCTAAACATGCAACTTTACATATATTTCATTTTTGTAAAAACACAACTTTACAAATTTCTCACTTTACCCCTTTTGAGTCAGACCCCCCCACCCCACTACAGGTTGTTTCAATGGGCTACTACTTTATTGGGGTATGTTTTTTTGTAGATAAAAAAAGACTTTGGGGAAATCATGGTTCAGTGGGAAGAGGGGTATTTTATCCCCAAGTCATGCATTACTTTTTGTAAAATTCCTCTAAACATTAAACGGAGGAAGACAAATTCCTAATACATGGAAGGACCATGTTAAATGACTATTACGCCCTTTAGCCAACCCTCCTCCTCTCTTTCTCACAGTTGCCGACTTTCAATCACCAAAGTCTCCCTCCTGTCAGAATTTGGTCACCGACCACCGCATCCTCCGCCGCTTCAACCATGACTTCAAAATCAAATCTTCATTAAAATCTTCTTTTGTTTCAATTCCTCGTTTTTAATTTCGAAACTTTTACTTTCTCAAGTAACAATATTTGTTTTTCCCCAACCCATCACTGTCGCCCATCACAGCCACCACATCCACCATTGCCGTTGTCACCCATCACCACCACATCGTCGAGCTCAACAATTCCAGTATTCCCAAAACAAACGGTTCAAACCTTCATCATCCACCACCGCGTCGTCGTCTTTGATTTGGACCGAGTCAACTCGCACTGTTCTGTATTTTTTAATTTCAAATGGGTTTGTGATGGATTTACAAGAGGTGCAATGAAAAGGCTGGGGTTTTGCATAAACTAAAGTATTAGTACTAGTAAATTACATTTGCTTAAGTCTGTGAGGAAAATGTTGGGTAGCACAGTTGGGTGCAATTCACTCAGATTGGAACGCATGGCCATTGGTGTAGAATTCGGAGAAAGGTGAAGAAAGTATCAACACGAGTTAATAAACGATACAACTTATCCCAAACAAACAAAATATGATTTGGGACAAAGTTATTTAAAAAAAATATGATTTGGTCTTTGTTAACAGAAAAATTGGTCTATATTAATACATAATGTGGTTTTTTATAATTAATCACTTGCTCTTTTATAACTCAAATAATATAAACAGTCATATTATTTGGAACAAAATTCTCTAAAAAAATATGATTTGGTCTTTGTTAACAGAAAAATTGGTCTATATTAATACATAATGTGGTCTTTTATAATTAATCACTTGCTCTTTTATAACTCAAATAATGGGACAAAGTTCTCTAAAAAAAAGTATGGCATGGTCGATGTTAACAGGAATATTGGTCTTTACTAATATTCAATGTAGTCCATTATAATTAATGACTTGCTCTTTTATACCTCAAATAATAATCAATTATTTGGGACAAAGTTCTCTAAAAAAATATGGCTTGGTTGATGTTAACAGAAATATTGGTCTTTACTAATATCTAATGTAGTCCGTTATAACTAATGACTTGCTCTTTTATACGATAATATGGTCCAGAGTTACAAAAGTGAGGGGGATTGAAATGGGTTTTCGCTGCTGTGCTGAGGGAGGATGGATTAGGTGAGGGAATTTGGGAAATTGAGCAAGAAGAGTAAAATAAACAAACAAAAAAAAAGAAAAGAAAATCAGTCCCCTTTTTTCCTCACAGTCATCCTTTAGTGGGTCTCTTTCGAATTCATCTCCCTCGCACAGGAGCGTTGGAGATGGAAAAGAAGCCAATGGCAATCCTACTGTTTCTTTTCTGCATTCTCACCGCCGCCTCCACTGCCACCTCCACCTCCTCCGCCGTCACCTTCACCCCAAAAGACAATTTCTTGTCCGGTGCACGGAGAACAGCCTTCGGTCCCCCAATCGGCTGCGGCTTTGACGCCCAAACCACCCAATCCGACGGCAGACTCTTCTTATCTGACGTAAACTCCGGCGACGGGCTTATCAATGGAGTTCAACGTCAATGGTGTCTTGAAAAGTATTTTTCAATATCAATCAGGGGTATTTTTGTCTTGTTAAATTATGAATCCATGTCTTGGGAATTAATATTCTCCTTCCCATGACTTGTGAATTCCAAAAAAGTAGTCCATCAATTGGGATTTACTTGCCCCAACACCCACTGAACGGCAATTCCCCATGGTCTTTTCTACGCGGTAACTTTAGGTATTTTAATTTTGGTGGTGGACGAAGAGAGAAATAAGATAATAATTTGAAAGAGGGATAATGAGTGGAAAGAGATAGAGAGAGAAATGAAATTAATAATTAAAGAAATAAAGGTAATAATTGAAGAAAAATATAAGATAATAATTAAAAAATAAAATTAAAACAAAGTAAAACATCAAAACGAACAAGGTCATTATCTTATTCAGATCTAGTAGCTCAATAGTCCAATTCGCCTTCTTTTTTCCCACCACGGTTAGTGATGTTTGGAACAACTTATACACATCTCGATTAGTTTTTTTTATCCGCATGCCTCGACTAGTCTTCTATCCGCTCCGATCAAAAGAACCCGAGACTTGAAAATTCACAAAAAAATTACCTTCTTGCAACTTGTCCTAAGAAATCGAACCATAATAAATAGTGTGAGAAGCAAACCCACCAACCCATCAGACGAAGCCTGGGGGCTAATTGGCCCTCCTTATCAGGGACAATATACAAGACCCCCTAAGTGACATGACCCTGTTCGGCTAAATAAGCTAATTGGCTTATTTTTTTTGTTCTTATTCAATTTTTTTCATATTTGTTAATTTATTGTCAATTTTTTAAGAATTATTACATCGTCATGACAAGAGGAATCTAAAAAGTAAAAAATTACGACCGAAATCTAATTTTTTTTTGAATAAAGCCGAAAAAATTGACTTATTTTTATCTTTATTAAAAAAAAAATTTTTGGTCGTAATTTTTTACTTTTTAGATTCCTCTTGTTATGACGATGTAATAATCTCCAAAAAATTGATGATAAACTAACAAATACGAAAAAAATTTGAATAAGGACAAAAAAAAAGCCAATTAACTTATTTAGCCGAATGGTTTGCAAATCACTTGCTGAAATATGTTTTCCACTTTTGGAGGTCAAATGATAAAATTATCGGTAAAATTAACATCCCCTTCTGGGGTTAGTGGTACATGTATATGTTTCCATTTTTGACCCATGCATCCTCTACTGGTTGTGGATTGTTGGAGCTTCAATTGAGACACTCCTGTAATTTAATGGGTATTTAATCGTGTTTGGCTATTGATGATGTTAACCAGTTTTAGCCATTGGTTCAAGATGTGACCGAAACAGAGATAATTGGAAAATTGTGTTGTTGAAGAAAGCAAAAACTATTGTAAAGAATTCCTTTCATGGATTGGGCTAGGGAAATACTACTATTTAAGTGTCCAAGAACTAAATATAGTACTTAGATCCACCGTCAAACGAAAGTTAATTATCAATTTCTGTCCACATAAAAAATATTTCATAAAATATATTTGATTAATTTTCAATAATTTTTTCAGATGTTGTGTGTGACCCAAGAATCCAAACACAACGTGAAGGTTTTTCATTTTTCCTTTTTACTGTACCGGTGATGAATTTCACTTTGTTGTTTTCCTACAAGGAGCTTCCAAATTACTCTGTGTAATCCGTGGCGGAGCTACTTGGAGGGAGAGTGGCACGTACTACCCTACTTCCTCTCGAGACACCCTTGTAGAGAAAATGGAAAAAAAATAAAGAGGAAATTCGTTTACCAAGACGGTTAGATAAGGATAAAAGAGTTGGGTTAATGAAACTTGTCATTTTGTGAAGTTCGATTTTTTTTTTTATTGGCAAATTTTTTTTAATAATCTCCGCAAATTACAAAGATTAAAAGGACAAAGGCAATTGTAAATTAAAATTACTTAATTCCCAAAGCTACCAGAGGCCTAACGTTGGCACGCGGCCAAACAAACCCCAAACAAAAATCCTAAAAGCCCCCTGACTGCCATCAGCACCCAAAATATGCTGTCAGCAATGAAAATGCTCCACCACGGCAACCGGAACCCGGGGAACCAACCCCTGTTGCTACCCAACACCGCAAAGAAACCCTTTCGTTGTTGGATGACCCGTTTGACGCCTTTGTGCACCACTCCTACTGCCTTCATGTTGCCATGCCGTGAATGATTTTACAAGCCAGAACGTATATTGTTCTTTGAAAATAAATTATATATACCGACTATGTAAACCTTTGTTTCTTCTAAATTAATTACACTACATTACATTCCTCTTGTTCTTTATAATTGCTTGTACTGTATAGTATTGTCCATAATTATCAGATGACATTATGTTTTTTAGAGGTAATTCCTTTGCTCACTAGCTCTCGTTGGCAACTAGCTGTAATGCTGTGTATTTTCTTGTTTTTCTATACTTGCCAAGGGACAAAAAGGGAGAAAGCATGATACAGGAGCTCCCCTTTTTGTTTAGTGAGTAATGATTATCTGAGACTATCGATCCGGTAGTGCTTATTGAATACGAGTATTGATTTTTGAAAATTAATTATGTCATTGAAGCCAGTCATCATTTCCAATTAGTAACTTCTAATGTCGATAATTCAATTTCGGCGTCAATTATGTATACTTTATTTTGGGTATTATGGTTTGCCTTGCAGCATATATATTTTTGTGGGTATTATTACATATATAAATAGTTTTGAGTGTCACCACCAACTTCAAATCCTGACTCCACCGCTGCATGTAATTCTATATCTTGGCAATTGGTTTTCATCACAAATATTGAATAAGTTATGATTTGCGACGAAACATGCGTACTAATGTTGCACCTTAGCTATTTCTCGAGCACATGAGGTCTTGGTTGATATTTTTTTTTTTATCGACAAAAGTACCATATATTAAAGCCAAGGGAGAAAGAGAATTCCAACTAAAGGTTGGAAATTACATCCAGAAGGGACAAGCTCATACACACGTGCTTATCCAAAAAAAAAAAGCTCATACACACCAAAGGGCAAAGCCCAAGACACCTAGAGGTCTAAAAGCTCAAATATTACAAATAAAGCTCATAACACCAGATGGCCTAAAAGCCCAAATATTACAATTATACAAAGAAAAAAACTTAACCCACCAAAGTAAGCTAGGCCCAACCCAAGAAACCCAAAATAGATGAATTATAAATCACTACGAGTGACGGAGATACACGACTTAAATAAGAGAAAATTGAATGTTTAATTTTCACATGATAGCTTTACGATTATGGTTCGATGGCTAACTGCAGAATGTAAATATAATGATCTAGCTAGCTCTTGGTTTTTTATTTTTCAGATTGAGTAGGACAAGAGAAGAAGGAAAACGTGTAAACTAAGCTCGGACAACTTGAGTTAGGCTCGTTCCAGAACGATATATAAATACTTATTTTTTAAGAAGGCAATTTCAAACTCAAAAATTATGTGTTTACGCAAATAATTTTCCTATCAATATGGATCTGATTTATTAGATCTCATTGAAATCTTTAATACGGTGTAAAAAAATTGAAAAATTATTTTTCATTTACATTAATTTTTAATTTGAAAATATGAAATAAATACTTATTTTTAAAAAGGTATTCTGGAACGGAGCCTCATACAAATACAATATGTAACTAAGAGCATGTACACCAGTGTGGAGGTAAATTACCTATGAACAGTTGACAATATTAGTTTAGCTATCAACTTTTTTATTCATAACTACACCAATACTATCTATTTTACCTAATCTCAATTAAAATATATATTTTTCTCACTCCACCCCTTCTACAGTCCCTCCTCTTTCCCTTCCTCGAAAACCCACCACTCCATGGCCATGGGCGTGCTGCGCACCATCCGCTCCAACCACTATCACACCCACTCCTTCCCGGTGACTAACCACCCCCTAATCAACCAGTTTCTATCTCGAAATCGAGTTTGTTTGTGATTTTTGGAGCCTAATCGAGTGTGTTCAAGTTCAATTTGTTGCTGCAAGCTTCGATTTGTCAATTGTTGTTGTTGGGTGTTGTTTGTATCTACCTGAAATCAAACCCAATAATTACACCCCACAAATGATCAATCATCAAACAAGAACTTGAAACCCAGAACAAAAAAAGAGCAAATAAAAAAAAGCCACAACTTACTTCAACCTAGTACCGGATGATTTGTGAAAACCCTTGAGCTTTTTGTTGAAAACATCATGGGTTTTGAGCGATTTCTTCATACTTAGCTTCAGCAGGAGGATAAGATTTCTTGTATTCGTGATTGGAGAAGTTGGGTTGCCCGTAGATGAAAGAGAGAAGTGGAGAACAGGAGAGAGAGGAGGAGGAGAGAGAATCAATAATTGTTTAAAGGATGGCCATGAACAGTTCCTCGGTAATAATAGCGAACCATTCTATCAAAGCTATTTTACCTTCGGTTTTTGCTATTTTGCTGCAAGTCACCCTTGTAGCTTTTATTCTCTATTTTAGCTAATATGCCCCATATAACTATACTGGTGTACATGCTCAAAGATTAAAAAGAGAAGCTGGAAAATCGCCATTTTGGTTAGTAATAATTATGTTCAGTGATCTAGTACGAGGCTCACGTGCACCTTTTGGTATGAGACAGATTTATGAAGTAGGCAATGCTTGTGATATGATTGTGTCTGATCAATCACAAAAATTCTAAGTGCAGGGACAATCCGCAGGGACAACGTGTTTGGCCCCATTTTGGATCCCGAAAAAATTTAGAAAAATATCCATAAATTTTTGAATATTAATTTATGGGGCCCTGTGAAAAATCAGCTCCAGCGGATATCGGTAAATATTACTTTTGGATAAGTAGGGGCGAAACTGTCAATTCGTCCCTACTTATCCAAAAGTAATACTTACCGATATCCGCTAGAGCTGATTTTTCACAAGGCCCCATAAAATAATATTCAAAAATTTATGGATATTTTTCTAGATTTTTTCGGGATCCAAAATGGGGCCAAACGCGTTGTCCCTGCGGATTGTCTCTGCGGAGTGTCCCTGCTCATAGCAGGACTGGAATAATCATGACTTGGCGTAAATCTTACTAGAGTGGTGCTACAGTTCCCAAGGGAGGAATCCGATCGGAATCCCAAAGTTCCGTCGGGCACACTCTGGTCACCGGACAGTCGATCCAAGTCGTCCAAAAATTCTAAAAAAAAACCCAAGTGGCCCCTTCATGTGAATCAATTGCATCCGGCGTGTATAGGTAGCCGATCCATGCACTCCATTTTTGGTCGATCCAAACACAAAAATGGATTGTTTGAATCGGCCATCTATATACATCGGATGCCGTTGATTCTTGCATAGGCCCACTTGGTTTTTTTTTTTTTGAGTTTTTGGACGGCTCGAATTGGCCGTTCGGTGGCCTAAGTGTGTCCGTCGGGGCTTCGGAATTCCGATCGGGATTTTAAGTCGATAAGCGTGGACTTTCCGATCTAACAATGATATTTTTGAATTTTGTCTCAGTTTGTCCCTTATGCTAATGGCTGATATGATTATTTTTAGGTGCAAAGGTGTAGTAGCAAATCAGTACTTTATATCACAACTTGGTGGTACCCAAAAAAACCATTCTTTATATGGCATACAAGTACTGATTAAACCAAATCTATCAATTGGGCGAGGAAGGAAAAACGCAATTGGGGCCGTTCATGGATACTTCTTTATTGTCTACTTGTTCAGGGACTTTATATGATTTCCATTATGGCAAAAATTGGGGTTTGGGTTGGGGGAAGTCCCGATAACAAGCTTGTAAAATTGGACAAATTAATCAAGCACGTCAATATCTAATTGGATGGATTTTTCACGAAGGCAATTAAAAAATTATTCTGAACTTTATGAATGTCTTAGATCATCTATCTAGAACTTGAGAGGGACTCTCCACAAAATTTGTATACCATCCGTACCTACCCATCAGCAGTACAAGTCATTTCTCCAACCAATGGCAGAGTCAGAATTTTGACTCGAAAGCCGGCTTAATAAACATATTTTTTTATTCGGAACGTATACTTATTATATCATAAGGTAATTGCTTTCCAATACATTATATGTATACATTGAAATGATTCTAACTTAATATAGTTAAAAGATACCAATCATTTTGTTTTTTTTTTCTTTAGACTACTTCAACAGTCACGTGTTTATTTTTTATTTATGAAAGAAATTGAGAAATAATAATGTAAAGTAACCGATTTTTTATTAAATCAAACCAAAAATTTTAATATTACAAGTAGCTATACACGAATAATTATCAATAATGTTATAAATCAAATATATACAAAATAAAAATTTTAAAACTCGGGAGCCCGCCTCCAATATAGCTCCGCCCCTGTCTCCAACCCAAAAAAAAAAAAAACGAAGAAAAAGAAACAAGAAAACAGGAAGTGATTCCTTCAATTCTACATCATCTCTATTATTCGATTCTTTCCCTTATCTTAGTAACTTTTGTTGGTAACACCACAATATGTCAAGGACATAATTGGTGAATATAGATTTTTTGGGTAAATAGGTGAATATAGATTGTTGCCCACTCACCTGTTCAAATTATACTTGTCCCTTTAAAGTATATGAAATCATGCTAGTTTTGATTAATTTCTCAACAATCTTTCGTGTTGAGATTGCAGAAACATTACTCCATATCAGTCTGACGTTCCGCTAAGATTTTTATTTTTTAAGTATTTATTTTTTGCTCTACAAGACAGGTCATTCCACTATTATTCCGCTTATTTTAGTTAGTGAAATATACCCTAATGTAACCCTGCAAATTAAAAACAAGCTCAAGAATCGAATTTTCTTTGATAGGGTTATCTCCTCATTGGGCAGCTAGTTCCCAACACCCACCTCGAACCTCCAAATTTGGCCGTCGGCGGTGCCACGGATGGATTGACAAATCTAAATTAAATTTTATTTTTTAAAATTATAATAGATTGCTAAACTTAATAAATACCTCCCTCTCTCTCTCTCTCTCTCTCTCTCTCTCTCTCTCTCTCTTTTGAACTGCAATTTAATAAATCACTTGAAAAGCCAAGTTTGATATCCTATTTTGAGAATTATTTTAGTGAATACACATTAATACAAAACTGAACACGTACATTATTTTTCTCGTGGTGGATAGGAGCCTAATGAGAGCCATATTCTTAAAACGCCATTGGAGATAACTAATAGCACAAACTCTACCGCATGCAACAAGTTGTATTTTGGCTTAACATTGGCCTGGCTAACAACCTCAACCACGTGCCTTTAACATTTCCTCGGCGATCGAGTCATTTTTGCAATTCCACAGTTTCACTACAATAGATGCTCGCTAATTAGGCCCCATTCTCCTCAACTTTTTGGTGTTTTTCGTTTCGATATTTTTGTTCCTCTTTCTTGAATTTTCGTTATATTCTTGTTATATTTTTTGAATTAATTATTCATTTTGACGAGATAAGTCTAAAAAGTAAAAAATTTCGACCAAAATATAAAAAATATCTACTATAGACAAAAAGTATTCTACCTAACATTTGATATTTTTTTGTCTAAAGTGTCACTTTATATGATTATTTTTAACTCTGATCTACTTTTTTATCTCGTCCAGATGAACGATTAATTTCATAAATCATGACAAAAAATTTAACAAATTAAGAACAAAAAATCGGGGAAAAAAATCCTACCCAAAAAAATTAGGAAGAACGGTGATCCATACAAACAACGTATGAGCTACCCCCTCTGTCCCAATTTTATAGTTTATTTTCATTTTTTGTGCCGTTCTTTCAACGCTTATATCTTCCAATATGAATCTCCAAAAATATGCAATATGGATCTTGTTTGATAGTTCTCGATTAGATCTATAATACATAAATATGCAATATGGATCTTATTTGATAGTTCTCGATTAGATCTATAAAACAAAGTTTTCAAAATTATGAAAAACATTGTAGATAGGAAGATATAAACGTTGAAAGAACGACACGAAAAACGAAAATAGACTATAAAAATGGGACGGAGGGAGTATTTTTTTTCAAAGAACCCCACTACAGGTACCGACCTATAAGGTACCAATGGGATATCAACTGCATGTGTGGCCACTTTTAGGTCATACACATATAATTTGAAAGCGTTTTCGTTATCTCAAACAAGAATTTACACCATGCAGTTCGATTTCTGTGAGCATCAATCTCTCTGTCCAATTGCTCTTGTGGTTTGGAGAGCAGTGTAGTCCACGCGAGAAAGATGCGGGTGGAATTTCACACTGCTGTAGAGAGAGAAGAAAGTTGATGAATGAATAAAGGTAAGCGGACAGGCTTTTCTTTTTTGAAAATTTCTTTTTTCCCGATAGGATCGAAAGAGGTATATAGGCTTTCTTCTTTGCAGAGAGTCAGAGACCCCCCTCGATCTTTGCGGGCTTTCTCTGCCACCCTCTCTGTCCCCCGCCTTGCTGGACCCCTCTCTCTCTCTCTCTCTCTCTCTCTCCAATTTCTCTCTCTGATGGAGGAGTATTTCTCTCAGCTACATGTAGATACAACACTCCCAGCCTTTCATCGTACTCACATCCATCAATTTCACACACCCTTCGAGAATCGAGGGCTGTGTATCCCCTCCTCGGTCTAAACCCATTTTTCTTAGGCTCCGTTGCGGAACTCAAAATAAGTATTTATTTTTAAAAAAAGTAATTTTAAGTTTAAAAATAATATATTTACTTAAATAATTTTTTTATCAATATGAATCTTATTTGATAGATTCCATTAAGATATTTTAAATGGTGTAAAAAAAAATTAAAAAATTATTTTTCATTTATATAATTTTTGAGTTTGAAAATGTGAAATAAACTGCTTATTTTTTAAGAAGGTTGATAAGCACCTAGAAATGTAATGAAAGGGTGCGCTAGTGTCTAGGTTTAGTTTAATTTACTCATTAATTAGTTGTTTTTAACTTAGTTGTCTCGTAGAGTTTGTTTGTTTTGTTCCATAGGAGAACCGCTCAATAAGGAGCTTTAAAGGCTTAAGGCATGTCATGGCCTGAAGTTGCCCGACGGCCAAGGCGCAGCTCAGGCAGAGCCCAGGCAGAAGACCATCGCCAAGGCGCATCTCAGGCAAAAATTACCCGACGTCAAGGCTGAGCAAAGCGAGGCCAAGGCTAAGGCGTGACCGACGGCTGAGCAATGCCAAGGCAGAGCCAAAGCAAGAGGAACAGCCCGGGCAGAAGAGCAACGTCTAGTGAACAGCCAAGGCAGAAGCAGCAACGCCAAGGCAAGGCCAGGCGACGCCCGAGCAGAGCCAAGGCAAGATCAAGGCACAGCTCCACTATTGAGCTCGGCATCGATGGGATGCCAAATTTGACATCGATGCCGAAGCCATTAGTGCCCCAAGACCCTTACCAGCTTAGGCATCGATGGGATGCCAAATTTGACATCGATGCCGAGCCCATTAGTGCACCAATTCCTTATTGACCTCGGCATAGATGGGATATAATTCTTTACATCGATGCCAAGCCCCTTAGTGGCCCATCTTATGCCTGTTGCCATCGATGCCGAGGGGCTTAGCAGGGCATCTTCAGAGTATCTTTTGGGATATTCTGTGCGCGAAACAGAGGCGGTATAAATACCCCGTTATGTCACCTTTGCACGATTTGGACAGAAATGTACCCATAATTTTAGATCTAGCTTAGATTACTTTTCAGCTTTTTGAATTGTTCTTGCTTTGTTCTTCATTTCCAGCACTTATTTCTTAATTTCCTGCCTTCATTAGTTGTCTTTTGCTACTCTTGCTTTAATTAAAGTTGTTGCTTAATTCCCGATCTATTGTTTAAGCTAATTTTCTTCTAGTCTTGCATTTCAATTATGCTAAGTAGATTTTTGCTTGCTCTTATCTTCATAGATATGTGTGAGTAGTTTCAAGGGTTAGGTCATGGGATGATTAGCATCCCATGACTTGGGTAAAAATTGCATTTTTCACCAATAAAGTTTTAATCTTTGGATTTGGAAATTGATGTGGGGTTCGGATTTGTTTGGTGAATTACCGAGGTGTTAACCTCTTTGATCACGTGTAGGTGGGAGCATCGACTACTCACCACACGTGATGCTTAGAGCTCTGTCACTCGAGGTGTTTACCAAATGAGTTCTAGAGCTAGCTTGATTTTCAAACCATCCCTATTTCCCGGTTTAGGTACCTACAATTGTGTACTTTAAATCGCGTGAATTGGTGAGAAATGTGATTTAGCCCGAGTCATGAGGGCTAGTGATTCCTAGACCTAGCCTTTCCTTTCCTTAGTTTATTCGTTTTCAATTTAGCCTTTTAAATTTCCACCGTTTCAAGTAAAACTCGGTTGGCTACCTAATAGCCGAAAGCCTTGCTTACTCTACAAATCCAACCAAGCCGTACTAGTTTTCCCTTGGGTACGATCCCGGTCTTCCGGATTATTATGCTTCAAATGACGTATTAAGCCCTACGCTTGGGGCGTTATTCTTCTATATCGGAGCAAACGAAGCATTTTTGGCGCCGTTGCCGGGGATTTCTTATTATGGCTTTCTTGGAGGTTCGACAAACCACTGTAAGTATCCCGCTTTCGTCTCTTAGTAGTTTAGTAGTTTTTGTGTTAGTTGCTCGTATTTAGGTTGGTGGATACCTCTAACCTGACCTTGTTGTCAAACTTGAGGTGTAACGAATCCAGACTAAATATTGAGTTTATTTTAGTTAGTTAGTTTAATTTGTTTAATTTGATTGCATTGCTTAGCCGAGGTGGTGGCATAACCCCTCGCATTTTCTGTTGTTGAGTTGAGGTGGCGGCATAGCCCCTCCAGTCTGATAGTTTGTTGGTACTTTTGGTTTTTGTATGCCTGTTTATTTTATATTTTTATCATTAGAATAGAATGGCAGCAACACTTGAGGAAATACTTTCGAGGACTATGCAGGAATTACGTTATCTTACACACACGTTCACACCCCCTTGCATAGCCACTCATGATTCCAATGTTCTCAGAGGTCAAATGCGCTTTTCCAATTGGCTTCCCCACTTCCATGGCATGGATCACGAAAACCCTTCTTCTCATATTAGGGCTTTCGAGGAAAAAGTTGGTACCCTTGTGAACTTTGAGTCCGTACGAATGAATTATTTTGCGCTCTCTTTAAGGGATAGTGCCAAAACTTGGCTCGATTCTTTAAACCCTCAATCCGTGCGGACTTGGATTGATTTGCAAAGGAAATTTCTAAAAAGGTTCTTTCCCATATATTATACATGGGCAACAAATTCGAACTTTTGCTGAAAAAGAGAATGAATCATTTTATGCATGTTGGGAAAGATTCAAGAATTTGCTCAATACAATCCCGCATCATGGCTATGAAAACTTTCAAATTGCTAACTATTTTTATAACGGACTTTCTCAAAAGAGTCATGATTTCATAAACATGATGTGCAATGGAAAACTTTTTGATAAAGAACCCGCTCAAGCATTGGATTTCTTTGATCGTTTGGCCGAAACTTTACAAACTTGGGCTTTTAACAAACATTTTGATGATTCCAACTTGGATGCCAATGCCATGGAAGAGGAAATTCAGCCGCATATCTTTGTTGAAACTGTTAGTTTAGATTGTGACAGCTCCTCAGAATCTGCATGGAGTGATGAGCCTATTGGTGAAACTGAGATCCAAAGATCTCCTCTTGTGGATTATCCTCTTTGTGATGATCCGGGGGAGAAATGCCTCATCGCTAAAGTTGTCTCTTCTGATCCCTCGTATTCTGATTCTTCCCCGGAGGAATTACTCCTTGCTCACGAGATGAATATACTTAAAGCTTCGGGCGTGTACTATGAAGATCCATTGGCAAAACCTCTCACCGCTAAGGAAATGGATGCCGAAGTAGATTACTTGTACTCGTTGTTGGCCAAACCAGATGCTTATGGACCAATCTTTGAAGAGTTGGCGCCCATGGAAGCTGCAATTGTCCCTTCAAATTCTCCATGCCTTGATCTTCTCACTGCTAAAGAAATGGATGCTGAGGTAGACTCTTTACACTCTTTGTTAGGAAAGCAAGATGCATGTGGGCCTATTCTTGAGAAGTTGCCAATTATAGAACTAATTGATTTTCTCGGTATTGATAATGATGATTTGGCTTATAGTCCTCTTGTAGTAAATTGTGTCAACAACTTGAAAATTGATTTTGGTTGGGCTATGCACTCGGTGGAACTTAAGTTTTTAAAACGAATTCGGCAATTGCTTTACTCAAAGTATCTTATCTTGTGGCATGGTCGAGTTCAATTCTTGACAAAGAGTGTAGCATGGGGTGCTCTATTTCTTCTAATAGTTTTTAATGGCATGCTAAGTGTTTGTAGCCCACGTGTGGCTGAACCCTCTCTTTCTTTTTCTCTCTAATTTTTCATTCTCTCTTAATGGCATATTTGTTTTTCCTTTTTGCTTTGCTTCTCTTGTTTAGTTATGCATGTTCTTTCTTTATTTCTTTCTTGCGTTGTTCGTTTTTAGTTTAGCTATGCATGTTCTAGGTTGTTTTACTTTCTTTCTTTGTTCTCTTTTGTTTAGCTATGCATGTTTGTTATGTTTTGCTTAGTTTTGGTTTTGTTTTGTTATTTGTTTTGCATCGAATAAAGTCTTGGAGACACCTCACATGAAAAGATATCACCAATGTGTTAGTGTAACAAGGGCTTTCATTAGTTTTTCTTTGTAATAGTCTATCGTTAATGATCCATGCACTCCGCGATTGCCTCTAATCGGAGGCAACTTAGGTCTGTGAGTGAGGTGTGATATTGCCTGGAGTGCACGCTAGGTTGTATCTTTTCCTTGCTTGTTTTTGATCCTAGGGGACGCTGAACTTAAGTGTTTGGCGAGGTCAAGCGTTAGATTTTATTACGGGCGCTAGCATAACACATTTTCAACGGTCTAGTATAGCCACCCATTTCTTACCCCATCGGTGAGGAATGGGAAGAAAAGTATGACTCGTGTGATCGCGTGATGATCGGGTGGTGCATTTCATTCTGTTTTGCATGTTTTTATTTGTTCTGTGTGTTCTAATTTGTTCTTTGCATTTGTCTTTATGTTCTGTCTTTTAGTTTTTGTTTGGTTTGAAGTCGGATAACACGGGCCGGTGGTTCTAATGTCAATTGTTTTGTGGAAGGTCGTTCTCTTAAGTCTTCTGCAGGGTTTATGTGCTACCACACCAGCCTTGGTGGATTGGGTCTAAAGCCGGAGTGAGTGAGGCGTTCAGGAGCCCTAAGCATGGGTGCGGCTAAGTGCCGCGGTTGTTAGTCCGATAAAGCTTTGGATATGGCCCTGTGTGACTAGCTATGGTTTCGAGTTGGTAGAACCGAAGGAGTGAACCCTGGAAGCATCTAATCTGGCTGGAGCAAAACATTGACATAAAATCCTCCAACTTGGTCGAGGTATTTAGGGGTTGACATTCCCCTTGGACGGTACATTCGCGCACTCTTCCTTTCTTCGCTCTTGTTCCTAATGCTATGAGGGCATAGCATCGCTTTAAGTTGGGGGGAGGGGTTAGCTTATGTGCTATTTATTTGATTTTTGTTTGATTTTTGTGTTTTGTGTTAAATTTGAAAAATTCAAAAACAATAGAAAATTTTGAAAAATTCAAAAAAAAAAAAATGAGAAATTTCAAAATTTTCAAAAATAAATAAAGCTTTTGACTTGCAATTCCGTCCCTTTGTCATAGTTTTTAGTTTTGTTCATGACTTGTTGCATGCTCAATAATTGTTAGTTGGCAAGAGTTCATGGCAATCCTAAGAAATTTTGTGCTTCTCAATTTGCATGCTTAGTTGAAAGTTGAATTGGTTAAGTTTTGAGCAAATTTTTCAGCAAGTTTTGGCCCATATCCCCACCTTCCCAATAAACTGCTTGTAGTTAGGTGAATAATCGCATGTTCATGTCTAATTGTGTGTGATGTCGATTTTCAATCATTTTGGAATCCAAAGCGCACTTAGGAAAGGATACAAGGCATTCTTTGCATGATCATACCACATATGTGTCACCTAGTCCTATTTTGCATCCTAGTCTATTTCCCATTCTTTGCTTTAACTTAGGTGGCCGGATGTTTGGAGGGTTGATAATGATTTTCAATAATTCAAGGAGATTTGGGGGTGGTGTGAATGTGATAGAAGTGGTTGGAATGCGAAAAGGTGAAATATTGATATATGATTCCCTATCTTTCCTCTCTCACTACAAAAGCAAAAGCCCCAAATTTTCATCTCCCTCTCCAAAAAGCCCCAAAATTGGCTACTCAATCTCTCTCACTACTAATCTCACCTCAAATGACCCTATTCCTCAAAGAAAAGAAATCAAAGAAATGCTATGAAAGAGCGAATTTGAAAGAGGGTTGAATACTTTGATAAGAGAATTGGTTTGACTTATGGGCTAGAATTCATTCTGGATGAGAAAAAGTTCAATGGAAAAGGGGAAGCTCAAGGTTCAATACCGTGGGAAGTCGGATGAGGATGGCGACTAGGTGTGATCGAGTCGGTGGTAGTAGTTTTTAGTTGGCCTTTTCTAATAGGTTTTCTTTATTTCTTCTTCGTAACTTTGTTTTGTGCTTGGCCGGCGTGTGGTTATGTCTTGGATAGTTTAGGGTTGGTAGTGGCCAAGGGTAGATGAACCATGCTAGCATATGGCCACTATACTATTTTGTAGTCCCTTCCCTTTGAAACCAAGGTCATTACAAGCTGAAAAAGACCTTAGTTGATATTTTGTGCGCTTAGATTCCAATTTTGATTGACTGTCTGATAGTTGCATAATTAGTTGATGGCATGTTTTCCTTTCGTTATCCAAATTTCATCTTCTTGTGTTTAATTCTGTTGAATAAAGTGCTGTAGCTTCTTGGGGCATAGTATTTCTTGTTCGCTAATGCCTGTTTGTCAAGCACTTCTTCGGTGGATATGGTTTAGTCTGAACTCGCAAGTTTTGTGTCCCGTATCCTCCCATTGTTCGAGGACACAAACTTTTTAGCTTGCTCATTAACCTGCTTATTACTTAGCTTGTTTAATTGGAGGCTGAAACTGTGAGTTGGAGAAATGAAATAAAAAGAACGATTGTTGAACTCTTACTAGTTGGTAATGTTGAGCATGTCTTAAGTTGTGAATACGGAATGGGTTGCATAGTTCTAGTTTTCTATTTTTCGTATGTTATTTGCTAGGGACTAGCAAACCTTAAGTTGGGGGGCGTGATAAGCACCCAGAAATGTAATGAAAGGGTGCGCTAGTGTCTAGGTTTAGTTTAATTTACTCATTAATTAGTTGTTTTTAACTTAGTTGTCTCGTAGAGTTTGTTTGTTTTGTTCCGTAGGAGAACCGCTCAATAAGGAGCTTTAAAGGCTTAAGGCATGTCATGGCCTGAAGTTGCCCGACGGCCAAGGCGCAGCTCAGGCAGAGCCCAGGCAGAAGACCATCGCCAAGGCGCATCTCAGGCAAAAATTACCCGACGTCAAGGCTGAGCAAAGCGAGGCCAAGGCTAAGGCGTGACCGACGGCTGAGCAATGCCAAGGCAGAGCCAAAGCAAGAGGAACAGCCCGGGCAGAAGAGCAACGGCTAGTGAACAGCCAAGGCAGAAGCAGCAACGCCAAGGCAAGGCCAGGCGACGCCCGAGCAGAGCCAAGGCAAGATCAAGGCACAGCTCCACTATTGAGCTCGGCATCGATGGGATGCCAAATTTGACATCGATGCCGAAGCCATTAGTGCCCCAAGACCCTTACCAGCTTAGGCATCGATGGGATGCCAAATTTGACATCGATGCCGAGCCCATTAGTGCACCAATTCCTGATTGACCTCGGCATAGATGGGATATAATTCTTTACATCGATGCCGAGCCCCTTAGTGGCCCATCTTATGCCTGTTGCCATCGATGCCGAGGGGCTTAGCGGGGCATCTTCAGAGTATCTTTTGGGATATTCCGTGCGCGAAACAGAGGCGGTATAAATACCCCGTTATGTCACCTTTGCACGATTTGGACAGAAATGTACCCATAATTTTAGATCTAGCTTAGATTACTTTTCAGCTTTTTGAATTGTTCTTGCTTTGTTCTTCATTTCCAGCACTTATTTCTTAATTTCCTGCCTTCATTAGTTGTCTTTTGCTACTCTTGCTTTAATTAAAGTTGTTACTTAATTCCCGATCTATTGTTTAAGCTAATTTTCTTCTAGTCTTGCATTTCAATTATGCTAAGTAGATTTTTGCTTGCTCTTATCTTCATAGATATGTGTGAGTAGTTTCAAGGGTTAGGTCATGGGATGATTAGCATCCCATGACTTGGGTAAAAATTGCATTTTTCACCAATAAAGTTTTAATCTTTGGATTTGGAAATTGATGTGGGGTTCGGATTTGTTTGGTGAATTACCGAGGTGTTAACCTCTTTGATCACGTGTAGGTGGGAGCATCGACTACTCACCACACGTGATGCTTAGAGCTCTGTCACTCGAGGTGTTTACCAAATGAGTTCTAGAGCTAGCTTGATTTTCAAACCATCCCTATTTCCCGGTTTAGGTACCTACAATTGTGTACTTTAAATCGCGTGAATTGGTGAGAAATGTGATTTAGCCCGAGTCATGAGGGCTAGTGATTCCTAGACCTAGCCTTTCCTTTCCTTAGTTTATTCGTTTTCAATTTAGCCTTTTAAATTTCCACCGTTTCAAGTAAAACTCGGTTGGCTACCTAATAGCCGAAAGCCTTGCTTACTCTACAAATCCAACCAAGCCGTACTAGTTTTCCCTTGGGTACGATCCCGGTCTTCCGGATTATTATGCTTCAAATGACGTATTAAGCCCTACGCTTGGGGCGTTATTCTTCTATATCGGAGCAAACGAAGCAAAGGTTTCTGGAACGGGGCCTTAGGCCCATTTGGATGTGGGATAAAAATTGGGGGTATTAGTTAATAAATGGGAATAAGATAGTATGAGGTATTAATTAATAAGAGATGACCCACATTGATGTGATATTTATATATGAGGATTAAATAGTAGGTTATTTGGATGAGGTATAAAAGAAGGGGAATTAAATAATACTTAGTTTGGATGTAGGATTAACGTGGGGTATAAGGAAGGGTGAATGATATAAAAAACTGTCAAATGACCCTTTTATCCTTGTGCAGCCTCTAAATTAAATTATGTATTACGTTTTATATGTAATTGCAAATTTAATTATTCTTTCACAATTTAAGTCTTAATATTTATTTCTACTAACAAATTAATGAATTTAGTATTATTATTAAACAATTTTTTTTTATAAAATTTCATTTTTTAAAAAAAATATTAAGTGTTCCAAATTTCAATCTATTTGAACTGGTGGAAATATTTTAGTTTTCTGATCATTTTATCCTAAATGATCATGATTAAATTTTGACTCTAAGGCTTTCATTGATTAGCCCTAAGAAAGTCGTAGAATCAAATATCTCTTAGGGCGAGAGCCATAAAGTCAAAATTTAATTATGACCATTTAGGATAAAATGATCAGAAAACTTAAATCTTTCCATCAGTTCAAACGAATTGAAATTTAGAATACTTAATTTTTCAACCTCTTTAAACAGTTTATATATTAAAAAATATTGGTAAAAAATTAAGTGTTCCAAATTTCAATCTGTTTGAACCGGTGGGAAGATTTTACTTTTCTAATTATTTTATCCTCAATGATCATAATTAAATTTTAACTCTAGAGCTCTCGTTGATTAGCCCTAAGAAAGTCATAAAATCAAATATCTCTTAGGGCTAACCAATGAGAGCCATAGAGTCAAAATTAAATTATGACAATTTAGGATAAAATGATCAAAAAACTAAGATATTCGAACTAGTTCAAACGGATTAAAAATTGAAACAGTTATTTTTTACACTATTTATATATTAAAAAATATAGTTAAAAATTAAGTGTTCCAACTTTCAATCTGTTTGAACCCATGCGAAGATCTTATGATTTTGGATTGAATGAAGAGTAAAAGTTGGTTGAATGGTGGATGGGGAAAGGGGATAACGAGGGTATTTTTGTCGACAAAATACTCCTCCAAAGCCGGATTATTTTTGGGGACCTCAAGAGAAGCCCAAAATTAATCCCGAACAATCCATTAAACTAGTGAAAACGAATAGAGGGTAAAAAATAACAGGGGATGAAATTGGAATGCCAAGCAAGGGAAAAGGAGTGGACCCCTCTCCATATACCCCCTCTTATTTTTTTTCCCTCTCCTTTTTACTCCATCCAAGCAGGCTCTTACTCGTAAATTTTTTGTATGGAGCATTTTTCTTCGATATTCTTTTACGTAGTACTATTCCATCCGTCTCAATTTGAGTATCCATATTTTTATTTTGGAATGTTTCAAAATTAGTATTTATTTTTTAAAAATAACCATCAAAGTATTTCAAACTTCCAATTTTACCCCTAAAAAGTAATATTTTCTTCCTAATTGATTTGATAGTTTTTTTTATATTCGTTTCATTTTTAGATTGAAAATATTTTTCATAATTTTGAAAATTTTGAATAATAAAACTAATTGAAATCTATCAAACAAGATCCATATTACATATTTTTTGATATCCATATTAAAAGATATAAGCGATTTCAATACATATAATCAATTTCACAATTTTTAAGATAAATTTGGAAAGTTTAGAGCAAAATTTTTGAATTCTTAAATAGCACGATTTTCTGTAGAGAACACTAATTGGGATGGAGGGAGTATTTTTAACTGTAACAAATGGTTCAATTTTCCATTACTCCTATAAATTTTTAGATTAATCAATTAATCGATGAGAGGAATCAATAAAATATAAAAAAGTGCGACAGAGCTATTAAGAGGGGAGGTGGCACGTCTCACCGCAGCACCGCCGGTCCGAGAAGACTACGATACAGATTATGCGTGGGATGAATCTCAAGGTCCCACATGAATGATCCATGCTTTTCATTTTGTTCAAAATATTAATTTTTTTAAATATGCCCGTAAAAAATTGACTCAATTTATGCCTTTAAGGACTTGATTTATTTATTTGACTTTTGATCTACCAAAACTTGAATGAATTGACCAATTGATCAAGCTCTATCAAATATTCAATTGAGCTGTTTTTTCACAAGGAGTCCTAGAAGAAGGTTTTCAACAACTGAACTGTTTAATCATTGATGTGATATATTAATATTGATTCCATTTTGAATCTACATGCTATCGGTAAAAAAAGATACGTAGAAGATGAACATGTTGTTGTTTGATAAATAATTAACCTTTGAACGTTTAGTTATTTTTTTTTAACATGTAACGATATGGCGTAATGTAATTGATTTGGATGAAATAAACATTTATACCGACGGTATAAATAATTTAATTTTATATTAAAAAATACAAGCTATTATGTTCTCATCAAGATAAATGATTAATTCAAAAAAAAAAAAAACGTGAATTTGAAAAAAATTCAGAAAAGACAACAAAATAGAAAAACAAAAATAAAAAATATTAAAATTGTAGGGATTACCAAAATGGGTACACCGTACACCAAAATTTGTGGGACTCACCTCAGGATCCCATACAAATAATTTGAACTGTTCAATTTGTTTAAAATATTTTTAAGGATTTCTCTGGAAAATCAGCTCGATCAAATATTGTAACGCCCCGATTATTGGGAACATTAAATAAATAAATTTTAAAACATAGTTTGTCATTTATTTAAATAAAGAGGATAATTAAGTCATTACAATCCAATAGTCTTAGAAATTTAAATTACATTAATCCAATTCTCGAAAATGGTACTAAGATAATTTCTATTCCTCAGGGCGATCGTCTTCTTCTGCAACCATCTGTCCTGCACCAAACTGTAGTACCTTTCCTGTCCATCTCTTTTATCTGGCATAATGTAATACCCATCCCAGATATTTGGTATTTTAAACTCATACTTTAATTGAATTATGTGTTTATGGAGTTAATGTATATTTTGTGCGCGTTTAATAATAATGTTATTGGTCGGTTGCATAAGTTGGGGGTGTAGTGCCTACACCATATAATTACCCTAGAGGAGATAATTTGTAAATATCCCCTCACTCTTTCTTTCCTGTCATCTACGTAGAGAGAGAGAGAGAGAGAGAGAGAGAGAGAGAGAGAGAGAGAGAGAGAGAGAGAGAGAGAGAGAGAGACGCCAGAAGGAGGAAGAGGGAAGGAGAAGAAGAAGAGAGGAAAAGGAGAAAGAAGGAGAAAACCTTGGATTGATTTTCCTAGCCTGAATTGAAGCTCAAACCTGGTAATTTATGTTTTCGTATACTTGAATTCTATGTTTTTGTTGTTGAATTTCGTGTTTGAGTAATGAGTTCGTGGGTTGGTAGTTCGGTAGAGGTGGAGTTGGGTTTTGGGTTGAACTCTTGGTGATCATGAGAGTTTAGTCCTAAATCTCATGAGTTTGAAGCTTAGAACATAAATTGATTCTTGTGTTTGATAGTTCTTGCAAAGCCCTTTGTTATAAATGAGTTTGAGCATGATTTAGTATAGTTTTGATGAGTTTTTGATATGATTTGAGTGGAGGAAAAGGTTGGGAATTGGAGGAGGATCGAGCTATATTTTTGCTGAAAAACCCAGGTTGCACCGGTACTGGGTTTTGGTTGTACCGGTACAAGGTGTCCAGGGGAGGTTATTTCGGTGTTTTTGGGTCATGAACCGGTACTGGGTTTTCGCAGTACCAGTACATGGGTTAAAAATCAGCATTTCTGAAGAAACTTCAAACGGGCATAACTTTTTCATTCGGACTCCATTTTAGGCAAATTTTATATCGAAATTGATGTACTCAAAACGTACTTTCTAATGGTGTTGATTTCGTAATCCAATTCTAATCCTAAAAGAAGTTATGGTCAAAATATGGTGGAATGGTTATAAGTTTCTATATAGATTTTGGAGATTAAGTGCTACTCTAACTTTATGTATGTTTTGGTACACATATAGGTCTTGAGATGAACATATTGCATTTTTTGGGCATTGTTTAATACCTAGTTAGCTTTGTAACTCGATATTAAATATCCGTTTGAATGTCTTAAGGGATGTTTGGTGACTTGGTTAACCTTTTAGCATGTGTTAGGTTGGTAAAATGTTAGGGGATGTTATCATACATTTGTTTAAACATTCCAATGGAGTATATGCTAATATGAGTTAGCTTGTGACTAGGTAGCGAGTTGGTCAAATGAGAGGTGCTAAAATCGTAAGTTTGGTGTACTGAATCAAAGGTGAGTGTGTTCGATATGGTTCTTCTCAATAAGTTACTACTGTGGTGGTAAGTGTATATCGTGCTAATTGTGGTTTAGCTTTGATGTGATTATCTTTAAAAAGATAATGTGGTGGTGGTGATGGTATCTCATGCTAACCGAGGTTTGGCTGTTGATATGCATGTTAGATGAATATGCATGTTGTGTGTTGATTGTACTCGCTAAAGGATTATGGAGTGAGTCACACCATGTCGTGGGGCGTGCCGTCTAATTAACGGTGAATGGGAATATGGTGTGCAGGACACAATACCTTGGGTACATGGGAATATGGCAGACGTGCCACTGTACATTGTGTGATTTACGTTCACGCTTGTATTCCTTGCATTATTTACATGTGGATGCTTATTGGTTATTGTTGTTGAGTTTGGAGGATGCGGTGGTTATAACTGTTGTTTACAATTGTGTGTTTTAGTTCCGTTGGAGTTTCATATTCATGTTAATATATTGAGCACTTCTATATCTCACACACTCTGGCTTTCCTTTTTAGTTTGCCAGGTAGCAAGTTGCTTAGTGTAGAGACCCGTATTTAATTTAATTAACTTTAATGTTTATAAGTGAAAAAAATAGGAAGTGTGATGTGTTTATGTCATTTGGGGCTAAAGTGTTTGAATTGACTATGGAAGGGTGCAAGTGTAATTAGCATGTTTATGGGTATATATAGGAGGGTGGGAGAGTAGAGAATCATTTTTCTCTCATCTCTCTCTCCCGACTCTTCCTCTCTCTCTCGGCTCTCTCCCTCTCTCTTGCTCTCTCTCCAAATTTCACCAAAATAACCCAAAACCCACTTAATACAACCTTCAATCCTTCACCCTCTACGTGTATTGTGGTCCGTATCTCGCCGGTTGGAGCTCGGTGGAGTCGTATCACTCTCGGTTTCGATTTCGGAAAGCTAGGGCTCTTATTTTCGTGGGTTTCGTTCTTCGGCCTCGAGGTAGGGATTCTACCTCTCAATATATGTAATAGAAGTGTTCTCCTTGCTTGAAATCGTGTCCTTGGTTGTTGTGGTTGTGGTTGTTGTTGTTGTGGGGGAAATCGTCGAAATCTGCAGAAAATCTGGGCGAACACCCATTTGTATCGATACTGCTCTGCATCGATACAGGAACCTCTGGAATGCTCTTAGCTATTGTCGTACCGATACTGATTTAAGCAGTATCGATACAACGCGCTCTGGAACGTTTTTAGCCCCTGTTGTATAGATACTGAGAGCTGGAACGTTTTTAGCCCCTGTTGTATAGATACTGAAATTCTCAGTATCTATACAACAGTAGCTTATCCCTGCCATGGTTCTTTGCTTCAAACTCCATTGTTTTGACCCCCGATCATGTCTAACTCATTCGAGACATCACCAAATCATTCCATAATATTGTTAATCTTACTCCTTGAGTTCGTTGAGTGTCCTTTGCATCCCTCGCCCTTGTTCGATAAGTTTTGACGTCGATTAACATATGAACTTCGATTGAATTGAAATGACACGTTATGAGAACATGAGACGTTTGGATCTTTGTTGACACAACGAGAACATTCGGGGCCCATCGACGGGTGGGTGCCTGGCAGGGGATATCAGGGTCCCATAATTAGCCTGGCAGGAGCTTATGCTCATATCGAACATTCAAGGCCTAACCTTTTAGGTGGGTGCTTGGCAGGGGATATCAGGGTCCCATAATTAGCCTGGCAGGAGCTTTAGCTCATGACACATACGACGAGATGGTTTTGGACGCATGGAAGGTGGGAATGGTTTTAGTGTGAGTTAAGCAGTGATCGTCGAGTTGTTGTTTCGAGATTAATAAGTAAAGAGTGTTGAGTTCCGTTTTGACCTCGGTTAGGTTCCTATTCCTTGATCATCTTTGCATTTCTTTTGCATATAATGTTAGTGTAGAATTTCCTACTGGGCTAGTGTAGCTCAAGCCTATTATCATTTTCAGGTACCGACGCCGGACAATAGCATGCATGCTTAGAGTGCTTGAATGTGATCATTATTTTGAAAGCTAACATTGAAGAGTTACTTAGGCGTCTTTGTAAATCTCTTTTGAAGATGTATTTGTAGCTTTATTTGTAGATCTTTGACGATGGAATATTGTAACCCTTAACTCTCGAATATTCAGTACTTATGTTAATTTGGGCCTTGGAGTCAAAGGTGTAATATTTTGGGAATTCTACTTTATTTTGGATATCGTAAGGATTATGGCGAAGTTTATTTATGGAAATCATTTATATTTATGTTAAAAATCGAGGGCGTGACAACTTGGTATCAGAGCGTACGTTTAGAATACCTAGAGACCATGGGGAGACTTTCAGTCTCATGGGTTCAAAATTCACTGCGTACTCTTACAAAAAAAAAAAAAGTGTGTGCTTGCATGAATGACATGTTTTCACTGAACTGACATTGCATCTATGTTTGCATGAAATGGTGAAAAGTTGATGACTCATGTCAATAAAAGAATATAAAAGTTTGACTTCATTGTAGTGACTGTGGTCACATCAGTTGTTATTATCGTTATTGCTGATGGCAGTCTTGTTCTTGAATTCCATGTGGTAAGATGCCTTCTATACGTGATGCTAGATGGGGTGGATCTAGAAAGTCATGATGGTTGTAGTGATTATGCACAGTGGTGATGCCGATGCGTGAAAGATGTTATTCATTGGCATATATATATATATATATATATATATATATATATATAAAAGGGGAGTTAGAATATTAATGATACTTACGAGTTAAGTGTTAGATGTACTTTTGTTTGAATTGCGTGAATTACGTATTTATGTTTTAAGTATATTGAGTAGATCTTATGAGATATGAGTTGTGTTGAGTACGAGAACGAGGAGAATAACGTATATGTCATGAGTTGAGTTAGATAGTGTCTTGAGGTGTTTATAGAGGTAATGACTTATTAAGGTAATGTTTGTTGTTGGTCGTTGTAGTGACAGTTATTGGGGTTGTGATTGTGAACATAGGTAGAACAAGGTGAACATTCATAGTGGTTTATATGTAACTAAGGTTGATATAGGAAAATGAGGGTTATAAGTATAGTGTCAGGATACGGTATGTGTCTTCTGGACACCCATGCGACTACCGATGAGATCCAATTGGAAGAGGCGCCTGATCACCGCTCTTTCTGGATGGAAGTCTCGGAGAGTCAATTGGACACTAGGATGGTGTATAGGGGTTAGATCTTTAGGTTTGAGGTAGATGGTTTGTACGTAGAAATCTCGTAGAAAATGGGTGTTATGGTGTTGTGGTCTTCATTGCTGAGGTGAGTGTCGTGATGGTGTCGTTATGATAGATTGGTAGGAAGTAGTGAAAGCATTGCTTGGTGAGAGAGACAACAAGACGTGAGGTGAACTATATCAGTGTGACTTAAGGAGAGTGATTGATGTCAGGGTGTGGTGAGAGACTTGTTCGAAGTGAGGACAATATGAGTGAGGACTATTGTGGTTGATAATGCAGTGGAGTATAGTTGATGTCCTGAGTGGAAATGATAGAAACTTTGAAGTGATAGGCGTGTGGAGAAATACTATGTTGTGAATTGAAGGATTGGAGTGTAAAAATCGTGTAAGGTGCGTAATCGGGTATGTAGACGATACCAATGACTGTATAGGACATGTTGAGATATGCCAAGGAGAATATGAGTCTGTTTAAGAGATATTAAGAGACAGTAGTAATAATGATAGTGATAGTAGAGATGATGGGGGCAATGGAAGTTGTTATTATTATTATTTTTTTTTGAGATCGAGTGTAGATGTTGCGAATGCCTTTGAGAAATATTGAGGTTGATATGATCACTTAGTTAAGTGAAAATTGTGAGCTGTGAAACTTATAGTAAGTGGAACTGTTAGAGGTTATTGGTGTGAATAAGATTGATTCTTAAGTGATGGATTAGTTGGAGTCTTAAAATGTAATGAGAAGTATATATTTGTTGTTTGAAATCCAAGAGTCTTTGGGTATTTAGGGAGATTTTTTTTTCTTTTGTCAATGGGTTTGTATTGGTGACTAGATATTCGAGATTATTGGGTGTTTATTGGTGCAGCCATGACCATGTTGTGTGTGGGTGTTTGAATGATGAGATATTGTCAAGTTGCAATGCTGTCTGTCAAGTCATAACAATGATGAGGTATTAAGAGTACGTGTGTTCGGTGTGTATATTATAGTTACAGCGATATTTATAGTTGTAAAAAATTTGAATACCTAGCTTGGCTAGAGTTACTGAATGTGAGTATTCAAGATTGATGGGCGAATGAGAAACATGAAAGCTATTGCGAGAATGAGATGAAATGATTACTGTTAGGCTTGCAAGAGCCAGGAGAATATGATGTACTGGGTGCCAAGCGAGTTTGTTAATACGTGGATGAAGCTGATGTTGTGTAATTTGTCAATTAGTAAGGATGGTTTGTTGATATATATTTCATGTACGAAATTTATTGTCGTTTAGTGTTAACATACATGCTTGACTTGATGTGCAATTTCAATATTTGTAATTTGCTCGTTGTACGCGGTGTGGGGTAGACACTGATGTGTGCAAGGATGTTTGTTACGGAGAGACGATCTTTGGTTAGAATCTGACGTGTGTCCTTACTACTCTTTTGTATGATGATTAGAAAGTTAAATACGAAAGGTATCAGCAGTATGTCAACCCTTAGGTAGGAGTAGTTAATAGCTTGTGATAAAGAGAACAGTGAATTTGGGAGTTTGCCTGAACTGTCTTAATGTCGCGTTGTATTGAGTTATGTAGAAGGGATGTATTCCCATAGATGCGAGTTTAGATTTTCGGAAATAGAAACTAGTAATGATTCTAAGTTGGCTAGGGAAAGTGGAGTAGTGTTAGACCCTTGATTGTGTTTGAATATTAGGTGGATGAAAAGACATTCGATGTTTATATAGAGTTGATATAAGAGTTGTGTGGAAAACATGGATGTGAAATAGAGGTAGTGGCTAGCAGTTTTGTGTTATAAGTGCACTGATGTATTGTTTGAGGTTAATTATGTCTTTAAGAGAGGAAAGTGAGTAGCGAGGTGCGTGAAAAAAAAATTTGAGATTGTTAAAGGGAATGGTAAAACTGTCTGTTATTTGTGGTATTGGTAGAATTGAAATAGTTGTGAGGTGTGTCTATCTATTTATTTTGGAAACAAAAGAGGTATTAATAACTTTGAGATGTGAGACGTTTAACTAGGGTGAGTTGGTGTTAACATTGAGAAAATGGTGATGATTGTTATGTAGTCAAATTGTTGGGTTTTGGATTTCTTGGTTCTATTACAGTGGAGAGTAGTTGGGCATCAAAAAAAAAATATTGATGGATTGGTCTATCGGTTGGGGTTGGGAAGATGAAACTTAGAGTATTAAAATTTGAGTTTTTATAAGTAGTTCAATTTGTCCTTCTAGGAAGTTCAAGGAGTACTTGGTAGAATAAGGCGCATGGAACGAAAATGTAGAATTCGGAATTTGGGAAATGTGAGGTTATTATTTGTTGGGTTGCGGTCTAACTGTCATGATTGGTGTGTGGGAACTAAGATTCTTGTACAGATGTTGGAACTTGATAATGTAATAAGGATGATAAAGGTTCATGATTGAGTGTTAAAGGGTAGAACCATACTGATAGTGAGAATTTTATGGAGTAATTAGGATAAGAAAAGTCTACATAGAAGAGAGTGGATGATGTGATGATTATGAGGTTGCAATATGAGATTTAATATTATGGTTGGTAACTCGGTTAGAGTTGGGCTAGTAAATTTCGAGGACGATTCAAATTTAGAAGATATGCTTCGGGCCTGTGTGATGGATTTTCGGGGTAGTTGGGGGGACCATTTGCCGTTAGTAGAATTCGCGTACAATACCAGTTATCAACCTAGCATCGAGATGGTACCGTACGAGGCTTTATATGGGAAATCGTGTCGTTCGCCTGTATGTTGGACCGAATTAGGGGAGGCTACATTAATAGGGCCGGATATGATCAAGGAGACTTCCGAAAGTATAAAAGCTATTCGTCAACGCCTTAAGATAGCACAAGAGGGAACAACCGAACAAGTCAAGGTGATTCGCCGAAGGTTATTGACTGCTCAAAGTAGACAAAAGAACTATGCTGACCGTCGTCGTCGCCCGTTGTCGTTTGAAGAAGGGGACCACGTATTCCTTAAGGTATCACCTCGTAGGGGTTTGTCGCGTTTTGGGAAGAAATGGTAGCTTTCGCCACGTTATATTGGGCCGTTTGATATCATTGAGAAGATTAGGGAAGTTGCGTATCGTTTGGCTTTGCCACAGAAGCTATCGGGTGTACATGACGTGTTCCACGTGTCTATGTTGAGGAAATACGAACCGGATCCATCGCACGTGCTAGAATAGTCCGAACTGGAGTTGGAGGCCGATGTGTCTTATGAGAAGGAACCGACACGTATCCTAGATTCGCGTGATCAAATACTAAGGGGTAAAATGATACCGTTAAGTGTGAGTCTTATAGAGTAATCAAGGTAGAGAAGAGTCGACATGGGAAAGGAATGACGAAGTTAGAGAGAAGTATCCACATCTATTTCCTGAGTGAACCAATGTAAGTGTTAAGATTTAAGTATCATGATGTTAGACTTGTTGCATAATATTGATGTCTATGATTGTTGCATGCATTGTAATGTGTATGTTAGCTAGTCCTAGCTTGTAAAATTTCGAGGACGAAATTTCTTTAAGGAGGGTAGAATGTAGAGACCCGTATTTAATTTAATTAACTTTAATGTTTATAAGTGAAAAAAATAGGAAGTGTGATGTGTTTATGTCATTTGGGGCTAAAGTGTTTGAATTGACTATGGAAGGGTGCAAGTGTAATTAGCATGTTTATGGGTATATATAGGAGGGTGGGAGAGTAGAGAATCATTTTTCTCTCATCTCTCTCTCCCGACTCTTCCTCTCTCTCTCGGCTCTCTCCCTCTCTCTTGCTCTCTCTCCAAATTTCACCAAAATAACCCAAAACCCACTTAATACAACCTTCAATCCTTCACCCTCTACGTGTATTGTGGTCCGTATCTCGCCGGTTGGAGCTCGGTGGAGTCGTATCACTCTCGGTTTCGATTTCGGAAAGCTAGGGCTCTTATTTTCGTGGGTTTCGTTCTTCGGCCTCGAGGTAGGGATTCTACCTCTCAATATATGTAATAGAAGTGTTCTCCTTACTTGAAATCGTGTCCTTGGTTGTTGTGGTTGTGGTTGTTGTTGTTGTGGGGGAAATCGTCGAAATCTGCAGAAAATCTGGGCGAACACCCATTTGTATCGATACTGCTCTGCATCGATACAGGAACCTCTGGAATGCTCTTAGCTATTGTCGTATCGATACTGATTTAAGCAGTATCGATACAACGCGCTCTGGAACGTTTTTAGCCCCTGTTGTATAGATACTGAAATTCTCAGTATCTATACAATAGTAGCCTATCTCTGCCATGGTTCTTTGCTTCAAACTCCATTGTTTTGACCCCCGATCATTTCTAACTCATTCGAGACATCACCAAATCACTCCATAATATTGTTAATCTTACTCCTTGAGTTCGTTGAGTGTCCTTTGCATCCCTCGCCCTTGTTCGATAAGTTTTGACGTCGATTAACATATGAACTTCGATTGAATTGAAATGACACGTTATGAGAACATGAGACGTTTGGATCTTTGTTGACACAACGAGAACATTCGGGGCCCATTGACGGGTGGGTGCCTGGCAGGGGATATCAGGGTCCCATAATTAGCCTGGCAGGAGCTTATGCTCATATCGAACATTCAAGGCCTAACCTTTTAGGTGGGTGCTTGGCAGGGGATATCAGGGTCCCATAATTAGCCTGGCAGGAGCTTTAGCTCATGACACATACGACGAGATGGTTTTGGACGCATGGAAGGTGGGAATGGTTTTAGTGTGAGTTAAGCAGTGATCGTCGAGTTGTTGTTTCGAGATTAATAAGTAAAGAGTGTTGAGTTCCGTTTTGACCTCGGTTAGGTTCCTATTCCTTGATCATCTTTGCATTTCTTTTGCATATAATGTTAGTGTAGAATTTCCTACTGGGCTAGTGTAGCTCAAGCCTATTATCATTTTCAGGTACCGACGCCGGACAATAGCATGCATGCTTAGAGTGCTTGAATGTGATCATTATTTTGAAAGCTAACATTGAAGAGTTACTTAGGCGTCTTTGTAAATCTCTTTTGAAGATGTATTTGTAGCTTTATTTGTAGATCTTTGACGATGGAATATTGTAACCCTTAACTCTCGAATATTCAGTACTTATGTTAATTTGGGCCTTGGAGTCAAAGGTGTAATATTTTGGGAATTCTACTTTATTTTGGATATCGTAAGGATTATGGCGAAGTTTATTTATGGAAATCATTTATATTTATGTTAAAAATCGAGGGCGTGACACTTAGAGTGGGTCCACTACTGGTCAGCGTGTTAAGGTGGATTTGGATTAGTGCTTCGTCCAAAACCTAACCGTTGAAACGGGTAGTTTTACCCCGAGCGTAGGGCTAGGCCGTTGTCAGCATAAATACCGGAAAGTCCGGGATCGTACCCACAGAGATAATTCCTTATAGCTTGCCAGGATTTTTAGGTGTAAAGGTTTGCGGCGTTTAGACGGCCAACTTTTGATTTTCCGTTAAGGTGGAAATTGCTCGACTAAAAAGACTAGAAAATGAGTTTTTACTAGATTAAGACAAGCGGCAAGGCGTTGGAATGACTAACGCCCGGGACTTAGCTATCCAACTTTCTCAAAGAAAACACGGTTGAATCGCACGGCTTAGGCTATCAACCGGAAGATTTCGCGGTGAAAATAAATAGACTTGAAGTGTGACATGGAAAATGAGTGAGTTCTTTCATTCTTTTGGCAAACACAAACCGAGACATCGCTTACGGAACCATGTGAGCGAGCACATGATCACCGGAGATTAACATCGATTAGTTTTGTTACATAAAGGCCGAACAATGCTCTTTTTCCTTGTCAAACTTGAGTCTAGAGTTGAGAAAGGCTAGAATAACATAAGTCTCGAAGTATTAATCATCCAGACGCCAAGCCTAATTAACTACTCACACATATTTAGAAAGCCATGAAGTGTGCCAAAATTAACAAACATTTTTAACCGATAAAAACGAGAATAAACTTGAGATTAATAGAGATCCAAACCACACGATCAACTTTAATAAACGAGAAAATAAAGAGCACGAAGAACTTACTTGAGTTTAATGGAAATTACACTTGAAAAGCTCCAAGTGACATTAATGGAGGAAAAACTAAAAGTGGTAATGAACTAGTACCCAAAAGAGAGAGATGAAGCACCTATTTAAACAAAATGGGTCTCTCTCTCTGAAAATATCTGAAAAACATACCAAAAGTATCAACTATTCCTTAAGTGGAAAGTCCAAAAAGTAACTAAATATCTGGCCGAAGGCTCCCCGTATCGATACAAAATAAGCAAAGTATCGATACCACTCTGATAAGTTAAAAAGGGCCATTTCTGCGTAGCTTCCCCGTATCGATACAGATTAGGGCCGTATCGATACGGAACAGTCTGCCATGCCACGAGGTTAATGCGTATCGATACGGATTAACGGCGTATCGATACGCGTGGCTTATGTCCAGTTCTTCAGGCTAGCCTCCCAATGCTGGCACCCGACGTCTCCCTGCCTTGGCTGAAATCTCTCGCCTTGTCTCTTTTCAACACCCGACCAAAAGTTCCACCGGGCGTGGATACCTGAATTAACTTGGGGTTGTGCCTTGTGCCTAAAACACGGCCTTCAGAGTTATTTCACCTGAAACACTGAACAGACTACCTTACGAGTAAAATTTGCATAAAAACAACGGAAATCAATGAAAACACCACAAGCTAGGAACTTTTTAGCACCACGATCTTACAATCTTAGGTGCTAATCACGCCCCCCAACTTGAACGTTGCTAGCCCCTAGCAACAGCAAAAACAAAGGAAACAAACAAACTACCCAGCAATCCTTCCGTAAAAACCACTTAGCACCAACTCTTATCACAGCTAATTAAACAAGAGTTAAAAATTAGTCCAAAACAACTTGCAGCCAAAGATTGAGCGATCAACTTTAATTGAGTGAATTATAAACAAGTATCCAAAATGAGCGTCAAAAGACAAAAGATGGATACGAAGTTATAACCTG
Source organism: Rhododendron mucronatum var. ripense (assembly GCA_019656295.1). Lineage (NCBI taxonomy): Eukaryota > Viridiplantae > Streptophyta > Magnoliopsida > Ericales > Ericaceae > Rhododendron > Rhododendron mucronatum. The sequence goes on along the minus strand of BPLT01000003.1, from coordinate 9,290,425 downwards.
CATGCAAAGTAACCATATCCCACAAAAAGTGCTCGAAGCAGACTCGGAGAACAAAAAGAAATACCAAGCCTTGCAAAATGAAGAGCACCCTAAAGCAGAACTTAAAACTAAAGGGTTGAAGATTTAATTTCAGAAAGAAACATGCCACAAACCAAGAATGCTACTATCGAGTGATAAATCAAAATGGCATCAAGGCATACTCAAGATCTACTAAGGGCTTCATAGCATATATTGACCTTGGTTTAATCAAAGAACGGTTAGCAAAATAAGGTGGCGGCTATATACTAGCAAGGTTCACTACCCTTGGCCACCACCAACTCCAACTACCAAGTCACAGGCCACATGCCGGCCTCAACAAAAACTTGCTAAACTAACAGGTTAGAGTTCAACCAAACAACTAAAACGATGAAATAGAAGGATAAGAGGTGGGCTGTCAACCACCTTGCACCCCGACCAAGTATAGGGATTTCATACACTCCACCGACTCTACTCGTCATCCAGAAACTCCGGCTCTCCCCCGGCAAAATCATCACTGTCCTCATCCGGTTCCATTGGCGGTGGTTCATACGGCTCACTGGCTTGCCCCGGCCCTCGACTCACAACCCAATCCAGCTTGTGATCGATCCTCCGCTGCCTCCTGGCGTTGTCCCGAGTTTCCTTCTTAATTTTCTTCATACACCCCATAATGGCCACCCCTTGGCAAAATCGTAACTTGTTCCACGAAGCCGCTCGGGCACCCTTTGGTGGCAAGGTGGTCAAGTACGCTCCCCTAGGAGCAGCAACAGCGGCTGGGCGAGATTGAGAAATGCTTCGAGTAAGAATGGAGTTGTTGATGTCTCCCGGGTTTAGTTTCTCACGTTCCTTGAACTTGGATTTTGGAACTTTCTGAGCAAAGCAAATAGCGGTCACCAAGCACGGGAGCGGCATCCTTGAATTGGCCGGGGCTCTTGCCTTGAAATCGATCAATTCATGAAAAATATATTTCGCCCAATCACACACCACATTCGGGTTCATAAAAGCATGTATCAAACCCCCCTCATTGATATCCGGCTTGTTCTCAGTCCCCCTAGGATTGAAATTATGATGCACAAGTTGATTCACAAGGCGGTAGACATCTTTGAAACGCCCAGGCACATGGGGCAGACTTGCCTCCCCAGGGTTTTTGTACAACTCCCGAACTATGGTATCATCCGCCACATATTCCTCACTTGGATAATTCACATTATTAGCGGCCGGTTGGCGGTAATTCAACAGACGCGCAATAAATCCCGAAGTAACCTCGATGGACACCTTCCCAATTTTCGAAGTAATCTTAGCATCCTCCTTGTCCTCGTCCTCCTTGGACGGGATTTTCATGTTTTTATAGAACTCTATGACTAGTTCCTTGTTATAACCGGGATTAGGAGCAAGGTAATAAGCCAAACCTTGTTCCTGGATACGGCGGACAAACGGATTCTCAATGCCAAGATTGTCAACGTCCACATGACGTTCATTCTTGAACCCCCTACCGCGGAGACTTTCCTCCCACTTCTTTTGATTGGCCGCTCGAACCTCGGCGGCCGTTCTTCGCTTAGCACGTCCTCTTTCAGGATTTGCGATCATTTCCTCCTCCTCCTCCATTTCCCTGACTACTTCCTCTGCTTGCTCGGGAACGGAAGTTGTAGCCCTTTCCTTTTGCCGCCAATGTTTTAGTTCTCACCATTGCAATAAACCCTATCAAACAGATCAACACCCCAAACCTTGAAACGAAAACACCACAACAAACAACCCGAAATACAGCCAGTAAACCAAAATTTCAATGAAATCAGGCCGCCATCTAGATCTCAAACATGCTTAGGATTGCACAAAACACATCAGTCTACCAACTCAGTCATATAACAAGGCAGTGCAATTCCAATTCCCATTATCATCAAAATTTTAGAATTTCAGGCTAGGGCTTTTGGGTGATTTCGAAAAAAGGGGGTTACAACTCATGGGTATACAGTCCTCAATGGTAATGCATGGATTTAAATGGTGGGTAATGAATGATTTGAACCCATATAGAGCAAACAAGTGGGGTAATTTCGTGTATAGAGAGAGAAAGTGTGTGATTACCTTGTAGAAATGGGATTGGGCTCGAAAACTTTGAAATTCCTTGGACTCCTCGAAAACTTGAAAGTTTGATGAAGGATTATGGAGTTTTGGTGGCGATTTGAGAGGATTTGGTGGAGAGAATGGTGGAAAGAGGTTAGGGGCTATGAATGGGTGGGACGGTTATGGAGGAGAAGAGAGAGAAAGAGGGTTTGAGAAGATGAAGAGCTCGGCCGAGGTTAACTGTATATTCGACTTTTAACCCACGCGTATCGATACGGTCATTAATCTGTATCGATACGCTATCAACTGTCTTCCTCTGTAACGAATGCGTATCGATACAGATTAACAGCGTATCGATACGCAGAGCTTTCCTCCAGAAATTCAGCCATGCCACCCGATTGCCAATGCCGATGCCCGAAATCACTTCAAAACACAACCGGAGCCTTGTAAACCTTGAGCAAACCCAGGCAAACCACAAAATCAACTTCCCAACCATCCACCCTAACATCCGGTTTCCTATGGAAATGAGCGAGACGCAGACTTGGCTTTATTTCAAAGGACAACGGGACTCTCTTGTGGCTTAATCATACAAACATTGCCTTGTATCATTTCCTAAGTATGCCATAGATTCCGAAATGATTTATAATAGATAACGAACACTCTTAGGCATGACATGAGATGAATACCTAAACTAAGAAAATAATGTGAACAACAACGGGATATGGGTCAAACTTGCTTACAAAACACTCAACACCTCATTTCTCAACCTTCCATCATGCATACGAGTTGGATTGTGCAAGTTCACCCACAAATATTTACAACAAACTCTTGCCAATTAAAGAACTAATGAGCCTGTGCTAAGTAGTTTAATTCCACTAAACTTGTAATAACGGAAGGATTGCAACCTAAAAACGAAAAAATTTAAAAAATTTACCAAAAACGAAAACAAAGATATAACATATATATAGCATAGCTATATCCCTCCCCCCAACTTAAAATATGCTATGCCCTCAGAGCATGGAGAACAATAGTAAGGAGAAAGGGAACAAAAGATCATACCAGCGGGGGAATGTCAACCCCTGTATACCTCGACCAAGTTGGAGGCTTTTGCGTCACTGGCTCGTTTCGTCATCCGAACAGCTTCCAAGGTCAACTCCTTCGGTTCTTCCAACGGAACCACAGCTAGTCACACAGGATCATGGCCAAAGCTTTGTTGGACTAACAACCGCGACACGTAATCGCACCCATGCTTAGGGCTCCCGAATGCCGCAATCACTCCGACGGTAGATCCAATCCACCAAGGCTGGTGTGGTAGCACGTATACCCTGTAGAAGACTTAAGCCCGAACTACCTACTACGAGCCAAATGACATTAGAACCGCCCGGCTCGTGTTATCCGGGCACCAACAAACAGATATACAAAAGCAAAATTAAAAACACCACCTGATTTTCACGCAATCTTACGAGGCATACTTTTCTTCCCGCGTCCCACCAAGTAGGCAAAACGCAGGTGGCTATACTAGACCGTCAAATTTGTTACATCACGCCCGAAGTAAAATTCACCGCTTGACCTCGCCAAGCAATGAAGCCCAGCGTTCCCTATGATCGAAACCAAGTGAGACAAGACAGAGCCTAGCGCCAAAGCACGGGAATATCAAGTCGCACCCAAAGACCTAAGCTGCCCCCGATAGGGACATATCTGGTGAGCATAAATCATTAACGGTAAACTACTACAAAGAGAGACTAATGAAAGTCCGATACAATGATGCTTTGGTGGAATCTTATAATGTGAAAAACCTAACATGAATAAAACACACAAATATGTACAAGCACGAAACATTGCCCTTACTAACCGGAGCTGGGCACACGATCCTTATTTTAGTAGCGGCGTGCGGAGCTACAAACCCAAGTCAATGGTGGGTACCCCCTACCTGGGGGCCGGGTCCGACAAACAGTTAAGTTCAGCGGTTACGCTTTCGCTCCCCGTGCAAAAATAGGGAAAGGAACAACTCAAACAACAAGATCGACCGGGTATACCGGAGCGACCAATTCTTCTTCGCTTTCCGCTTTCGGGAAATTTTCCAAAAAAAGCTTAAGCCGTTGCCCATTGACTTTAAAAATATGCCCATTGACCGGATTAGCTACTTCAACGGCCCCATGAGAGAAAACGTGATGCACAATATAGGGGCCAATCCATCGAGAACGTAGTTTGCCCGGAAAAAGATGAAGTTTTGAGTTATAAAGAAGAACTTTTTGGCCAACTTCAAAATTTTTCCTTTGAATGTGCTTATCATGAAAATCCTTAACTTTAGACTTGTAAATATTAGTATTATCATATGCATCTCTACGGATTTCGTCAAGCTCATTCAATTGGAGTTTACGATGAACTCCAGCATCGGGCAAACGATAGTTCAATTGTTTAATAGCCCAGTACGCCTTATGCTCTACTTCCACCGGAAGGTGGCATGCCTTACCATATACAAGCCGATAGGGCGAAGCGCCCAAAACGGTCTTGTATGCGGTACGATATGCCCAAAGTGCATCGGTCAATCTTAAAGACCAATCCTTCCGATTAGGATTTACCGTTTTTTCAAGTATACGTTTTACCTCACGGTTGGCGAGCTCGGCTTGACCGTTGGTTTGGGGATGATATGCGAGGGAGACCTTGTGCGTTATGCCATACTTCTTCATCAAGGCGGCAAATGGCCGGTTGCAGAAATGAGACCCTTGGTCGCTGATGATTGCACGAGGGACCCCAAAACGTGATAGGATGTTCTCCTTCAGAAACTTAAGCACGACCTTGTGATCATTAGTACGAGTCGCAATGGCCTCAACCCAACTTGACACATAATCAACCGCCAATAGGATATACAGGTTCCCAAATGACATCGGGAATGGTCCCATAAAGTCGATACCCCAACAGTCAAATACTTCAACAACAAGGAACTTTGCTTGCGGCATTTCATCCCGTCGGGTCACTTTACCCAATTGTTGGCAGCGGTCACAAGTCTTGCAAAAGGCATAAGCGTCGTGGTTCAAAGTAGGCCAGTAAAAGCCGCATTGAAGTATCTTAGCTTTGGTTTTGCTTGCTGAAAAATGACCGCCACATGCTTCCGAATGGCAAAATTTAAGAATCCCATTTTGGTCAGAATCAGGAACACACCGGCGGATGATCTGGTCGGGGCAGTATTTGAACAAGTATGGATCATCATAAGAGAAGTGCTTCACTTCTGACAAAAACCGCCGACGCTCATGAGAAGACCAATGCGTGGGAATCAAGCCCGTAACCAAGTAGTTAACGATGTCGGCAAACCACGGGGCCGTTGATAGACCGAGAAGTTGCTCATCGGGGAAAGTGTCTCCAATGGGGATATGTGTAGTGCGATCCGTGAACTCCAAGCGCGACAGATGGTCGGCTACCACATTCTCCACTCCCTTTTTGTCTTTGATAGTGATGTCAAACTCTTGCAAAAGGAGGATCCACCGAATTAACCGTGCCTTTGCATCCTGCTTAGTGAAAAGATACTTGAGTGCCGAGTGGTCGGTGTAAATCGTAATCGGAGCACCAACTAAGTAAGATCTAAATTTATCCAAGGCGAACACGATGGCGAGAAGTTCCTTTTCCGTGGTGGAGTAGTTCATTTGCGCATCGTTGAGAGTTTTGCTCGCGTAGTAGATCACCCATGGATGCTTGTCTTTCCTTTGGCCAAGAACGGCCCCGACGGCATAATCGCTTGCATCGCACATCAACTCAAAAGGCAGGTTCCAATCGGGCGGTTGAACAATAGGAGGCGTAGTGAGGCTACCCTTGAGCTTAGCAAATGCCAGCTCACAAGCGGCAGTCCATTCGAAGGGAACATCTTTGGATAAGAGATGGCAAAGTGGCCTCGAAATTGCGCTGAAATCCTTGATAAATCGCCGATAAAAACCTGCATGGCCAAGAAAGGAGCGAATGTCTTTGACGCACTTTGGGTAGGGAGGTTTGAAATGAGATCAATTTTCGCCTTGTCTACCTCAATACCCTTTTCCGATATGATATGCCCTAGCACAATTCCTTGAGTGACCATGAAATGGCACTTTTCCCAATTGAGGACCAAATTCGTCTCCTCGCATCTCGTTAAGACTTTCTCCAAGTTGGCAAGACAAGACTCAAACGAGTCACCAAACACGGAGAAATCGTCCATGAAAACTTCCACAATTTTTTCGACCATATCGCTAAAAATTCCCATCATACACCGGGAAAAGGTGCCGGGAGCATTACACAAGCCGAATGGCATGCGTCTATAGGCAAAGGTCCCGAACGGGCATGTAAATGTTGTTTTCTCTTGGTCTGACAAAGCCACCTCGATTTGGTTATAACCCGAATAACCGTCAAGGAAACAATAGAAGGCATGACCGGCTACTCTCTCCAAGATTTGATCAATGAAGGGAAGAGGGAAGTGATCCTTTCGCGTGCTGGCATTTAGCTTACGATAGTCGATACATACTCGCCACCCGGTGACCATACGAGTCGGAATGAGCTCCCCTTTTTCATTTTCCACAACGGTCACCCCGGCCTTCTTAGGAACAACTTGGATGGGACTTACCCACTTCGAATCGGCGATGGGGTAGATAATCCCAACATCTAGCAGTTTAAGGATTTTCGCCCGGACAACATCTTTCATGATTGGGTTGAGCCGGCGTTGAGGTTGGCGCGATGGTTTGACATCCTCCTCCAAGTAAATGTGATGAGAACATAAGGAGGGAGATATGCCTTGAATGTCCGCAATAGTCCACCCAATAGCTTTCTTGTGCCTCCTCAAAAGTGCCAACAATCCTTCTTCTTGGAGTTGCGTAAGGGAGGATGAAATGACCACTGGGAAGGTGTTGTTCTCGCCTAGGAATGCATATTTCAGAGTGGCTGGTAGTGCTTTCAACTCAAGAGTAGGTGGTTCAATACTAGATGGTACCGTTTTCCGCTCAAGAGGAGGCAACTCTTCAAACTTCGGGGACCACGATACAACTCCGTCAATTTCCTCATCACCCTCTTCACCATTAAGCAAGGAGAATAGAGACTCCATTTCATCAGATTCCAGAAAAGCGGTTTCTTCGGAGGTAAGAGCTACCTCCAAAGAATCTTTGAACAAGAATTCTTCCACATGCTCCTGCACCAATGTATCCACAAGATTGACATTTTCACAATCATCATCATCACCCATTTGAATCCCTACGTTGAACATATTTACCTCCATTTTCATATTACCAAAAGACATATTCAAAAGCCCATTCCGACAGCTGATTACGGCATCTGAGGTTGCAAGAAACGGCCGCCCAAGAATAACAGGAGTAGATAACGGTGTTGTAGATGACTGACAGGTATCCAAGACAACGAAATCTACAGGGTAAACGAATTGTCCAACTTGGACCAATACATCTTCCACCACTCCCCGAGGAATGCGGACACTCTTATCCGCCAATTGAAGAGTAACTCTCGTGGGCTTCATCTCCCCTAAGCCCAATTCTTGGTAGACTGAATAGGGTAGCAAATTCACACTCGCCCCCAAATCTAAAAGAGCTTGATCCACTCTCTTATCCCCAATAGTAATCGAAATTGTAGGACATCCGGGGTCTTTGTATTTTGGTGCAAGCTCGGTTTGGATGATTTGGCTAACATGCTCAGTTAGCAACACCTTCTTGTGCACATTAAGCTTACGCTTTTGGGTGCATAGATCCTTCAAGAACTTGGCATACGAGGGAATTTGCTTGATGGCATCCATCAATGGAATGTTAACATTGACCTGCTTGAAAACCTCCAGTATGTCGGCGCTTTTAGATGGGTGAACCGGTTTCTTCAGTCTGGAAGGATAGGGTGCCGGAACGGGAGTCACTTGTTGACTTGGAGTAGCATTGGTGTCCGGTGGAGTTTGCACGGGAGATTCCCCGCCTTCTTCTGGAATTGGCTCGGGAGATTCCCCAAGCGTTGGAGACTTTGTTGAAGAAGAAATGGCACCCGGAGAGGGGTAGCCGGCGGGTTGACAACACGGTTATCAACGGCCTTGCCACTCCTTAAAGTAAGAATTGCTTGAGCTTGCTCGGGCGGAGGTCCTGAAGAACTACCAATGAGTAGCTGGCCTTGTGGATTGGCTTGTGGCTGAGTCGGAAACTTCCCCCGTTCTTGTTGGAGCAACCCGATGGATGTTGTCAACTTCCCCATTTGATTCTTCAACTCCCCCATCATTTGCGTGTTATTCTCATTGTAATTCGCTTGAGCATTCATGAAGGATTGCAAGGTGTCCTCTAATGATCGCCTTGGCGGGGGTTGAAATTGATTAGAACCTTGAAACGGGCCAGACGGTACAAAACCTGGCGGTCCTTGTGGAAAACGAGGCTGTCCTTGGGTTTGAGCAGACCGCCAAGGCTGCATTTGAGAACTAGGAGGAGCTTGAGAGGGTCCTCCTTCAATCTGGTTGTTCCAACGGAATCTCGTGTTTTGCCTTTGACTTTGATTGAAATTCTGAGGGAATGATTCAAACCGTTGGTTAAGGGCATTAACTTCTTCGATCGGAAGGTTGAGGTTGTTATAGTGCTGCTTGAGAGTAGGAATAGATGAACAACTATCGGTTGAATGTCATGTAGTCTCACAAATAACACATACCTCGTCAACAGCTCGCATTGTCTTAACTTCTTTTACCCCTTTCAACTCCAACTTTTCCAACTTTTGTGCTAGTTGCTCCATCCGGGTTTCAATTGCATTGTGCTCATTTATGGAGAACTTCCCAGAGCCTCCGGGACCTTGGTTGGACATTGCTCTATCACCGGCATCCTCGTAATTCCAAGTCAACGATTTCTTGGCCAACTCATCCAAATAATCCCAACCCTCATCGGGGGACTTGTTCATGAATCCCCCGGAGCACATTGTGTCAAGCAACTGCTTGCTTTGTTGCGTGCAGCCCATATGAAAGTAGTGGATCAATTGGTATAAGGCGAAGTTGTGGTGAGGAACCGCAGACAACAAATCCTTATAACGCTCCCAATATTGGTGGAAAGCTTCTCCATCCCGCTGCTTAAAATTCTGAATTTGATCCATCAAAAGTTTCGTTCGGCTAGCTGGAAAAAACTTCTTATGGAAAGCATCTTGCACCTCCCCCCACGTGTTCAACGATTGAGGTTTCAAGGAATGAAACCAAACTTTTGCCTTGTCCTTCAAAGTAAAAGGGAAAAGTCTCAATCTTGCTTGGTTGAGAAGTACCTCCCCACTAACAAACGATTGGAGAACCTCCTCGAATTCGCGGATATGCTGGTACGGGTCCTCACGTTCCATCCCATGGAATGTCGGAATGCAACGGTGATAATCTGATTTAAACACGAAGGTGTTGGCGGTAGTGGTAGGGCGCGGAAAGACTATTGGTGATAATTGGGTAACCCGTTCCGGATTCAAGTAGTCCTTAAGAGTCCTAGCCGGAGCAGCTTCCTCTTCGGCCATTGGTGCTCTTGGTGGAGAATACTGCCTAGAAACCCTGCTCGGTGGAGAATAAGTTCGGATATGTAGGTTTCTAATCCGAGGCGGAGAACTAGATCGGTGCAGACGGTTTGAGCGAGGACTACGATACACCGCAAGCATGAACCTCCGCTAAGATCGATTAAGAGTTATAGAACCGCCCTGCAACGAGAAACTCAGACTGGAGGGGCTATGCCGCCACCTCCTTCGCAAGACAATTATGAGGGGCTATGCCGCCGCCTCAATATATTTAAACAATAAAAGAGAAGAAAAGACAGAGGATACTAGATCTAGCTTCGTTACACCTCAAGCTGATAGTATGATCGGTTAGAGGTATCCACTAGCGCTAGCATGCCATGCACAAAGATAAAATAAATGGAATACTTACAATGGTTTGTCGAACCTCCCAATAAGCTATATTAGAAAGATCCCCGGCAACGGCGCCAAAATATGCTTCGTCCAAAACCTAACCGTTGAAACGGGTAGTTTTACCCCGAGCGTAGGGCTAGGCCGTTGTCAGCATAAATACCGGAAAGTCCGAGATCGTACCCACAGAGATAATTCCTTATAGCTTGTCAGGATTTTTAGGTGTAAAGGTTTGCGGCGTTTAGACGGCCAACTTTTGGTTTTGCTTTAAGGTGGAAATTGCTCGACTAAAAAGACTAGAAAATGAGTTTTTACTAGATTAAGACAAGCGGCAAGGCGTTGGAATGACTAACGCCCGGGACTTAGCTATCCAACTTTCTCAAAGAAAACATGGTTGAATCGCACGGCTTAGGCTATCAATCGGAAGATTTCGCGGTGAAAATAAATAGACTTGAAGTGTGACATGGAAAATGAGTGAGTTCTTTCATTCTTTTGGCAAACACAAACCGAGACATCGCTCACGGAACCATGTGAGCGAGCACATGATCACCGGAGATTAACATCGATTAGTTTTGTTACATAAAGGCCGAACAATGCTCTTTTTCCTTGTCAAACTTGAGTCTAGAGTTGAGAAAGGCTAGAATAACATAAGTCTCGAAGTATTAATCATCCAGACGCCAAGCCTAATTAACTACTCACACATATTTAGAAAGCCATGAAGCGTGCCAAAATTAACAAACATTTTTAACCGATAAAAACGAGAATAAACTTGAGATTAATAGAGATCCAAACCACACGATCAACTTTAATAAACGAGAAAATAAAGAGCACGAAGAACTTACTTGAGTTTAATGGAAATTACACTTGAAAAGCTCCAAGTGACATTAATGGAGGAAAAACTAAAAGTGGTAATGAACTAGTACCCAAAAGAGAGAGATGAAGCCCCTATTTAAACAAAATGGGTCTCTCTCTCTGAAAATATCTGAAAAACATACCAAAAGTAGCAACTATTCCTTAAGTGGAAAGTCCAAAAAGTAACTAAATATCTGGCCGAAGGCTCCCCGTATCGATACAAAATAAGCAAAGTATCGATACCACTCTGATAAGTTAAAAAGGGTCATTTCTGCGTAGCTTCCCCGTATCGATACAGATTAGGGCCGTATCGATACGGAACAGTCTGCCATGCCACGAGGTTAATGCGTATCGATACGGATTAATGGCGTATCGATACGCGTGGCTTATGTCCAGTTCTTCAGGCTAGCCTCCCAATGCTGGCACCCGACGTCTCCCTGCCTTGGCTGAAATCTCTCGCCTTGTCTCTTTTCAACACCCGACCAAAAGTTCCACCGGGCGTGGATACCTGAATTAACTTGGGGTTGTGCCTTGTGCCTAAAACACGGCCTTCAGAGTTATTTCACCTGAAACACTGAACAGACTACCTTACGAATAAAATTTGCATAAAAACAACGGAAATCAATGAAAACACCACAAGCTAGGAACTTTTTAGCACCACGATCTTACAATCTTAGGTGCTAATCAATTAGCTTCGAGTGTTGTTGATAAACGAGTTGGTTTGTAGCTAGTGAATCTAGGAGTTGGTTTTGTATATGTTGTATCTATTGTAACTAAGAGATTTTGAACGTTTAAGTTATATGAGTTTCATATAAGTTGCTCGATCGTTGAGGTTCTATAATAGTAAGATATGATTCGCTTTTGTTATGCGAGGTTGTGGTTGGTTGGTCGATACGTTTACACTTTTAAGTTTTAAGGTGAGAAGTCTTCTGCTGGGTATTTATTCTGTTAAGTTGTGAAGTGTGGCTTGGTCTTCTATGTGGAATGTCACGTGGCCGTGTCGGTTTAGGCCCACTTCGGGTGTCGTTCTGGGGCAGGGCGTGACACATAAGATGCCATGTCCACAAAAAGTAGATCCAATGAGCAATTAAGCTCAATAACTAACTCATACCCCTATGTCCCTTACACTAACATAATAGTATATAACTTTTGAATAGTAAGTTTCAGGAGTCAACAGTTCATCTCATAAAAAAAAAATGAAATCAACAGATAAGGTGTCAGTGTTTTGTCAGAGTTTATCATTATTGCAGCGTATCGTAATCCGTGTCCTCATTTTTCAAGTATCGACTCCCCTTTCCATCTTATTTCCTCGAGCACTGGTTCCACTGACCGTCTTTCAGGACCTATCGGACTCCCAAGCTAAATTCAGATTTTGCCACCAAAAAGCACTGATTCCGCTGACTGTGTCTTTCAGGACCTACCGGGCTCTCAATCTTTAATCATTTCTCAACACACTCGGCACTAGTTCCGCTAACCGTCTTTCAGGACCTACCGGGCTCCTAGGCCACCCATGCACACCGAGTCATGATTCCGCCGACCATTCTTTCAGGACCTACCGGGCTCTCATGCTCACACACGCATACTTGAGCCATGATTCCGCTGACCATCTTCAATGGACCTACCGGGTTCTCATGCTCATACAATCATCAATTCTTTTCATATTTCATTTTCTCGTTTCTTTTCGTATTTCATTTCTCGTTACTTGTGTCTCGTAAACAAGTATCATTTTCTCACGTTCACAATTATAAAATCATGCGATAACAAATGTATCCTAGTTTTCCATGCTTCTTTATTTATTTATTTATTTATTGCTTATCAATCTAAAACAATCTCGGCACATAATTAAGGAACACATTACTAGCACTTTCATAAACATTCATACGTACTTCACTTAATCGAAGTAAATCTATCATGTGAATTCCAATAGATCCCAATTCCAGTGACTAAATTCTAAATCATATATATATATATATATATATATATATATATATATATATATATATAAATGTCAGTGCCCAAGTAATATATCAACCTTCTTTCATTCAATTACCATCCCCAAGTTTCCAGACAACTATATTGTCGTACAACACGTAAAAACCGATTTTCGATACTTAATAACAAAAGAATTACTAGTATATCGATTATATACTTAGGTAACTAGAGATAGGAGGTTTGAACATATGATGTCATAAAAATTTTAATTTCAATATTAGAACATATAGCACATCAACATTATATTTAGGTGTGTAGGTAAGAGGTTTCTAGGTAACTCGTGATTGATAATAACGGTACCCATCATTCAATCCCAAAAATTAATTTGAACATGTGATATTATAAAAATTCAAATTTCAATATCATATAACACATCTATATTGTACTTAGGTGAATAGTCTACCTTTCTTCTAGGCTGTAAGATTTGATTCTAGCGGCGTCAAGTCAGTTTGTGGGCGGCACAAATTCCGATTCAGCCTCCAATTCACAAAATTAACTCTTACTCTCTCTCACCAGAATTGTGCTTGCATGTGATGTCTGGGTGAAATGGAAATCAGGGGTGTAGAAAAGTGGGGAGAGAAGTTACTAGTATTTATAGGCAGAGCCCTTCTCCCTCTCTCGGCTTTATCTTTTTTTTTCCTTGCCCACCAAGTCCACTGTGATTGGATAAGTGATAAGGGGTGAGTCAGAGAATGGATAAAAGTTCATCCTCCCTTGCCTCTTTTCGGCTCTATCTTCTCAATATATGCATGCATGCAATTAATGCTTATGTTTATCAACAAAAATAAAAATAAAAAAATAAATTAATGCTTATATGTATATATATATATATATATATATGTATAACTAGTCTAGGATTTTATCCACATACAATAATAATAGTGGGATGTAATATATTTATATGTGTAGGTACGTATATACTTAGTACTAGATTTGGTTTTCTTTAGAATAGGTTATAGAATTAAAATTAAGTAAAAAGAAATGATAATTGAACATTAAATTTTATCGCCAAAAATTAGGATCGTTACAAATATTGTTAAGAGAGATTGGTGTTCGATCCTTACAGGTGCTCCCCTTTTTGTAGTGGTAAAATTACTAGTTTAATATTGATGAATTTTTCTGTTCGATACTAATATATTTGCCATGATTTGTGAATTGGTCAATTTTTTCTGATTTTTTTATTTTAATATACCGAAGGTTCATTAAAATCTATCATTTTTTAGATTTCCAAATTTGTGAAAATGATAAACTGTAGTAAATTTTTCAGTTGATAAATGTTTTTAACATATTAGAATGTGGGACTTAGGGGTTGTTTCCATTGATGAAAAAATTGTGCACAATAACTTATTCATCAAAAACTACAAGTTGTTCACACTAATGATTAAGTAATTTATTAGTGTCAACAACATGTAAAATTGTCACAACTTATTCACCCAAAAAAGTTAGTGTGAACACCCAATTAAGGTCTAGTACTTTGGCTTAATAATTCTTGTGGATTACTTTTTTTCGTTATTCAAAAGAATTTGCATTTGTTACTTTTGCTCAATTTTTTGGGAATTATTGAATCGTTTCGAGGAGAGAACCTAAGTACGTAGTAAAAATTATGTTCAAAACTGGATTATCTGTTTTAGATTATTTTTCTTTATTAAAAAAAATAGTTGTGGACATAATTTTTATTACTGTACTTCTTAGATTACTTTTGTCGAGACTTTTTGATTATTTTTTGTTCTAATGAAAAAAATAGTTCTCAACATATTTTTTTAACGCAAAACCAACAAATACGCGAACAATTTAAATAAAAACAAAAAAGTAATACAGTAAAATTATTAAGGCAAACTAGGCGTAAGATTCTCACCGCATTATTTCACTCTAGGAAGCGGTTCCTCTCTAGTTTTTTTGGAAAAAATTATACGTGATCAGTCCAGCCAAATCAGGTTCATATCAGGCTCATCTCGATGATCAGGACCGATGATCTTGTACAGCATGTCGAGATAGTGGACCATACCAAAAAAAATGTCTATCGGATGGTACCTGATTTAAACACATTTAGCAGAAGGTAAATGGGGTTTTGACATGTTCGGCACGCTAGGTAGAAACTCATTTATTTCATGTAAACTGGTTTAGATCACCTACTCATTGATATTCGATAAAGGTTTTTCATCGTCTATAGTCGTGACTTGATCTACAAAATCAACGATCCCGAGATTTACCAAAATGTGCCTAATTTGGCTAGACTGGACCCCGTCCAGTTTTTTGCCAAACTGAAGAGGAGCTAGTTCCTTAACTCTCATTCAAGTATGAGAACTCCTACCAGACAAATCTGGTGCACATATTCACGCAGTGTTCTCGTAAAACTATAACTCTGAAACTTATTTCGGTACATTTTACTTTTTGTTTACTTTTTCATCGTAATTTTTGGAGTTAATCATTCATTTCAACGAAACAAATTGAAAAGAGTATAAATATATGGACCGATGTTGAAAAAAAAAAGATGACGGTTTAGACAAATAAGACAACTGTTTGATACTTTTTTTTTTGTCTTCTGTTAACTTTTTTTGCTTTCTATCATATTTTTTATATTTTTAGACTTCTCTCGTCGTGACGAATGATTAATTAAAAAAAAATAGAATTTACAATGGTGGTGTTCCTGTTTACCCCCTTAAAAAATAAGAATTTTTTTTTTTTTGTAATTTTCAAGTTTAAAAATAATAGGCTTACTAAAATAAAAAAATATGCAATATGAATCTTATTTTATAGATCTTATCAAGATCTATCAAACCCTGCAAAGAAAATTAAAAAATTATTTTTGTAAATCTATTATTTTTAAACTTGAATCAAACCCGGCAAAGAAAATGGAAAATTTATTTTTGTAAACTTATTATTTTTAAAATTAAAAATAGATCTTTATTTTTTAAGTATTTATTTTGGAAGGTGTAACGGAGAGTATCCGTTGGAATTAAAATGAGAACTCCCCTATTGCACGAAATCCAGTGAACAAAACTACTGCCCACAGCAGTGTTTTACTACTAGCCATTGGTAAAATGGGAGTGCAATTTTGTTCACTCTCATTAAAAAAGGGTAAACATTACCTTCTTTTTTATTGGTTGAAATAGTATGGATCCCGCCACAAAGTGATGCCATACTTACTATGAAATACACTTTCGGTAAGCATGACATCATTTTATGGTAGAATACACGCCATTTCAACCAATAAAAAAGAAAGTAATATTCATCCTCTTAAATAAAAGGTGAACAAAACTAGACTCGTATAATGGACAGAGAAAAGGCTGTTAAAATTTCCTTCTTGCAATTGTAACTCCCCAAATTTTTGGGAGCATTAAATAGACAATTTTATTGAATATTTAAAGAGAGTTTGGCTCATTATTACATCATAATTCTCACAAGAGTACTTTTATTACACAAGGGAGGGAAACTAAGGTTCCTAACTACAGCTCCACCCGCTCCTCCATCCTTGCCAGCTCTTCGGCTCCGAAAGCCTCCTAAGTGTACAGCTTACCATGATCATCTACAAGGTTTGACACATTATACCAACGTCGCTACTGATATAATATGTCAGGGTCACCAAAGGTAACACCATGAGCTACGAAAGCTCAACAAAACAATTCTATACCCACTAACCCATAACTTACAAACAATAGATCATATAGATAACGATTTCCACGTGGTACATGCATTTTTAACAAAACATCTGACAATGACACATCCAGATTCACTATCCAAACTAACGTTGGTGTCCATAATTTTCTGTGTTTCTCCGTAGACCGTGTCATCGTTTTTACCAAATCAACATTTGCAAAATCTCTTTTTAACACACCCAACCTTGATTCCGCCATTCCGGGTTCCCGAGTATCCTCACAATGGTTCCGCTGCACCAGGTTCCCATTGGCACACAAAAACATTGAATTTGGCATTGGCTCCTCTCCATGGATAACCAATCCACGATTCAAAACCCTCGGTTCCGCTGCTCCGGGTTCCCGAGTATCCCACAATGGTTCCGCCGCTCCGGGTTCCCGTTTGGGTTTTTCGAAAATCATTAAAACAATTGCGTTGGCTCCTCTCCGCGGATAACAAAACCGCAATTCATCCCTCGGTTCCGCCGCTCCGGGTTCCCAAGTATACCACAATGGTTCCGTCACTCCGGGTTCCCATTGGGTTTTCAAAATCATTTCTTTACACACACATACCACACAATGGGCAAGTCCGGCCACATTGGGGTTTCAAAATCACACCTTGCCTTTAACACACCTTAGGTGTCATGTTTCTATTTTCTTGAATTCCGTGTCTCGTTTTCATGTATCTACTCTGCGGTAGGACTTTCCACTTACAAATCATTCATTGAAATCTTAAAACTAAACTAGCAAGGTCATCTAACTTGTAGGGAGGTATTCCCGAACAGATAAGATTAGTCGCCGAACACGTGATGTGTTAGGGACACGTGGCAGGCACGATAGGTTTATTGCCGGGCAGTTCGATGAGTGGTAATATGGACCAGTGACATATGAAGTCATTGGTCCGGACAGTCTGTTCGGCTGATAAGGTCAAAGACATGTGACGTCATTTGTCCAGGTATAATGACATGGACCAGTTGCATGTGAGGTCATTGGTCCAGGAGGACTGTTCGGCAAAGAGGAAGCCGAACAGTGAAGCAAGTTACCCTAAGTCTTGACGTGGCAAGAATACTCTGGAATGATAATATTCCATGGAAGGATAAGATTCCGAGTATAAAGGATCGAAGCAAGAGACCCAACGTGAGTGGGGTGTTCGGATAATTATGGGAAAGAGACCCATAAAGATTGAGCTTTCGTACAGAAAAGGGAATGAGAATCCAGAAGATACTAGGTTTCCTATACGAGGTAGGGATCCTAGGGCGACAAGGATGCTTGGACTGCAAGCATCCGTGAGCCTATAAATACGAGGTGAGCCTGGAGGTAAGAGGTACGCAATATTTGGCCATCTCTTATTGCTTTCCTACTGATAATTAGGGTTTAGACCAGTACGTGATACTAACTTAAGCATCGGAGGGCCTTTGCCACGAGAGGCAAAGGTGCGCTCACCCCTTGTCCGTTTTGCAGATTAGGGTTCCGACGAAGAGCTAGGGTTCCGGTGTAGGGGTACGTGTAGCCGCTACAAATTGGTGTTGTCCAGAACACTGATTGTTTTCATCCCCCTACAATTGGCGCCGTCTGTGGGAAACGAACCAATTCGTGAAAATATAACCATGATGGAAGAAGATCCAACCACGCCGTTCGATCCAAAGAACCAGTTAACCGGTGGAGGGGATAAATCTCCACCAGGAGCTCCGAGAAAGCCCGCTGGAAGAGAGGATAGAGCAGCTACTGGCTCCACGAGAAGGAGCAAGTCCCACCGAAGAGAGGCATCGGTGGACCGTTCAAAAAGTATTCATAACAGTGAAGATATCCTCGACACAAAGAGGAGAGAAATTGAGGAGTACGCTCGTTTGATTAAGAGACGAGAGTACGAGATACGAGAGCTACAGCGGGTACGAGATCACCCGGAGGACTCCGGACTTTCACGAAGGAGTTCTAGAGAAGACGAGAGGGCTTTACTAGTCCATAAACAGCCCCGTTCACGAGAAAGAAGAGGCAGGAGTAAAAGTCCCACCACGAGACGGTGTGAAGCTTCCCCACGGAGAAGGAGAAGCAGAAGTAGAGACCGTACGCCAGAAAGGCGAAGGGCGTCTTCACGAAGAAGAAGGAGCAGAGAACGAAGTTCCTCGTCTGAAGAAAAGACAAGGAAGCACCACCGTGACAGGTACGAGAGACCTGATGCTGATTGGGCCAAAGCCACAACTCATAAGACGGTTGAAAAAGAAGAAGGGACAGTGTCCGCACGAGAAGCGGCGCGTAAAGCCCTGAGTAACATCGCAGCCTCCCCGTTTGCAAAAAGGCTGCAGGAGGCCAGGTTGCCGAGCAGAGTGAAGCACGGAGCGTTCGTGCTTTACGAAACAAACACGGACCCTGTGTCTCACATACAGCATTACCAACAGGCCATGTTCATGCATGATGGTGATGATGCCATTCTCTGCAAAATGTTCCCATCAAGTCTTGGCAAGGTGGCCCTAAGCTGGTTTCATAAACTAGCACCACGATCCATAAGAGGATGGAGGCAGTTGGCTGAAGAATTCACTGCTCGGTTCTTGACAAGCAGAAAGGCCCCAAAGACCTTTGAGAGTCTATCCACTATGAAACAGGCGGAAAGTGAGCCGATCAGAGATTATGCCAAGAAGTACTGGGAAACTTTCAACGAGATTGAAAGTTGCAGTGAAGAGTATGCCATAGCGACCTTCAAAACTGGTTTGCCTGTTCGGGGAGAACTGCGCCGCTCATTGAATAAACATCCGGTGTCGACGCTGGCGAAACTGATGGAGCGAATAGAGCAGCATGCCAGAATGGAAGATGACATACTCCGCGAAGACGGCAGGGTTGCTGCCGAAGAGCCTAAGACGCCAGCAAAGAAGGCGGACAAGCCTGAGCCCAAAACATACAAGGAGCGCAAAGATTACGGGCAGGCTAAGAAGGATCCGTATAAGGAAAAGCAAGCCCCTGACCCCAAGTCCTTCTTTTCTATCAATACTGTTTGGAAGGAGCCAATTTACAGGATTCTTTATCGAATAAAGAATCAACCATATTTCAAGTGGCCTCCGAGCCTTGGCGGAGATAAGGACGCTAGACGTGCTACGAATCAGCACTGCAGCTACCACAAGGCTTGGGGCCACATGACTGAAGATTGCGAGATGTACAAGAAACACCTCGATGATTTGGTCTCTCGGGGCTATCTCAAGGAATTCATCCAGGAGGATCCCAAGGAAAAGGAGAAGGCCATGGAACTGGATTATGAGCAAAATCCTAAAGGAGTAATCCATATGATACATGGGTTGGCTGCACCTTATACGAGAAATGAGGTCAGACTGTTACAGAGGCAATTTAAGCACGATCAGCACGTGATGCGATTGGGCAATAAAAGAGGGCGAGAGAATGATGTATGCAAAGAAAGCATAGCCTTCACAGATGATGATTTGGGAGAGGTCCAGATACCTCATAACGATGCTCTGGTCATAACCCTGCGAGTTGGGGAGTATGACATTGAAAGGATCCTAGTGGATTCAGGAAGTTGTACAGAGGTGATGTACTACGATGCGTTCAAAAAGCTTGGACTGGCCCAGACAGATTTGGAACAGTCCACGACACCATTG
Source organism: Rhododendron mucronatum var. ripense (assembly GCA_019656295.1). NCBI lineage: Eukaryota > Viridiplantae > Streptophyta > Magnoliopsida > Ericales > Ericaceae > Rhododendron > Rhododendron mucronatum. The sequence continues at coordinate 9,270,432 of BPLT01000003.1, read as the reverse complement.
ATTGGGTTTGGTGCAGGGGCAGTGTGGCCCCTTGGAAAGGTGACCCTGCCTGTTCGGGCAGGTTCAGTTGTCTTAAGGACGGATTTCCTGGTGGTAGACGTCCCCTCTTCTTATAACGCGATTATAGGAAGAACATGGTTACACAAGATGAGGGCAGTCTCCTCGACTTACCACCAGATGGTGAAATTTCCAGGATCCAATGGGATCGAGTCAATCAGGGGTAACCAGAGAGCGGCCCAACAGTGTTTGATCTCTATCATTAAGAAGGCCCCAAAAGCCCATCATGTTCACACACTGGAAGTGCCAGATCAACCGACTATCGAGGACGTCGGAAGAAGCCCGGCTGATAAGGTGATCGAGGGTTTGGAGAAGATTCAGATCAACGAGGCTGATCCTGAAAGATATTTTTTGATTGGGGAATCATTACCTGCAATGGAAAGGACCGAATCAATACAATTTCTGAAGGAGTATGTTGATGTGTTTGCATGGGTACCAGAAGAGATGCCTGGAGTAGATGCTGACATAATCTGTCACCATCTGAATGTTGACCCTCAGCATAAACCGGTTATTCAGAAGAAGCGTAGGGCTGCCGTGCAGCATGTGGATGCTGTTGTTGAAGAGGTCAATCGATTGCTTGAGGCAAAAGCAATACGCGAGGTTCACTACCCCGAGTGGCTATCCAACACTGTAGTCGTGAAGAAAAAGAATGGAAAGTGGCGTGTCTGTGTGGACTTTACAGACTTGAACAAAGCCTGCCCTAAAGATAGTTTCCCCCTCCCAAGGATAGACCAGTTGGTTGACGCAACAGCTGGCTATGAGCGAATGAGTTTTCTTGATGCGTATCGAGGATACCATCAAATTGCTATGTATGGGCCCGATCAAGAGAAAACGTCTTTCATCACCCCACGGGGTTTGTACTGCTATAGTGTGATGCCGTTTGGGCTGAGAAATGCAGGGGCGACGTACCAAAGACTTGCAACTCTCATGTTTAAGGAACTGCTCGGGAGAACTATGGAGGTTTACATAGACGATATGGTGGTGAAAAGCCGAGACAAGCGAGGGCATATCACGGACTTAAGAGAGGTCTTTGAGATCTTGAGGAAATACAAATTAAAACTCAACGCCTCGAAATGTGCGTTTGGGGTTGGTTCTGGAAAATTCCTAGGGCACTTGGTGACTATGAGGGGGATTGAGGCTAACCCAGACCAGATTGCGGCCTTACAGAAGTTGCAAAGTCCCAGAACCACGAAGGAGGTTCAAAGACTAACTGGGATGGCTGCCGCCCTCAACAGATTTATCAGCAGATCGAGCGATAAGTGTAGGCCCTTCTTTCAGTTGTTAAAAAAAAGGGAAGGATTTGAATGGGGAGCAGAATGTGAGCAAGCTTTCCAGGACCTGAAGAAGTATCTGGCTGAGCCACCACTTCTGTCAACCCCACAGCCAGGTGAGTCCTTGATTTTATACCTAGCTGTTTCTGAGCATGCTGTTAGTGCAGTCCTGTTAAGGGATTTGGGAGTTGAGCAAATCCCAATTTACTATGTTAGCAAAACATTACTAGACGCAGAAACGAGATATCTGCCCCTGGAAAAACTTGTCCTGGCACTTAGGACAGCAACAAGAAAGCTGCCACACTACTTCCAAAGCCATAGGGTTGTAGTGTACACTGAGTTTCCATTGAAGTCACTACTACGAAAGGCAGATTTTTCTGGAAGAATCTCGACGTGGTCCGTCGAGTTGAGTCAGTATGATATTGATTATCAACCACGAACAGCGATCAAGGGCCAAGTGCTGGCTGATTTTGTGGCAGAGTTTTCTCCCACAGTAGCTCCCCTGCCTCCTACGAAAAAAGGACAGGAGAGTAGAACCTTGTCCACGAGGGACAAGGTCTCAGCCGAACAGGATGGCACGGAATGGAATCTATTCGTTGACGGATCATCTTGTAATACTGGTTCAGGAATTGGTGTTGTTCTTTTTCCTCCTAGAGGAATTATGATAGAACTGTCTGTTCGGCTGGGATTCAGCGCGTCAAATAACGTGGCGGAGTACGAGGCACTCCTAGCTGGTTTAAAAAGTGCGAAGACTCTGAAGGCAAAAAGAGTTAGGGTGTATTGTGACTCGCAGCTTGTGGTAAATCAGCTGTCCGGCGAGTATCAGGCCCGGAACGAAAAAATGGCGGCATACGTGGAAGCTGCCAAGGATTTGCTTGACACCTTCGAGAGGGTCCACATTGAACAGATAAGCTCCGGACAAAATGCACATGCCGACTCATTGGCATGGTTGGCTGCAGCAGTCCCAACTGAACTCAAGCGAAGAGTTGCAGTTGAGTATCTGAATGAGCCGAGCATTGGTAGAAGCGTGGAGTTAGTTTTGGAAGTGAACCAAGGTCCAAGTTGGATGGACCCAATTGTGGAGTTTTTACGAGATGAAATACTCCCCGCTGACAAGAAAGAGGCACATAAGGTCAAAACCAAGTCAGCAAGGTTTTGGTTGTCCCCAGAGGGGAAGCTCTACAGAAAGTCCTTTACAGGCCCTTATTTGTTGTGCGTGCACCCCGAGATGGTTCAGAGATTTCTTCACGAAATACATGAAGGAACATGTGGAAGTCATGCTGGGGGAAGATCCATTGCCCACCGAGCAATTACCCAAGGCTACTGGTGGCCACATATGCAGGAGGATGCAAAGATGTATGTTAAAATTTGTGAGAAATGTCAGAAATTCTCACCAATGATTCGAACACCTGCGGAGGATTTGGTGCCTTTGACAAGTCCTTGGCCGTTTGCTCAATGGGGGATGGACATCGTGGGTCCATTGCACAAAGCAACTGGGAACCGAAAATTCCTTTTAGTTGCAACCGATTACTTCACCAAGTGGATTGAGGCTGAACCACTGGCCAAAATTACCGAGCCCATGGTTGAGAAGTTCGTGTGGAAGAGTATTATTACTCGATTCGGGGTTCCTTATTCTCTGATCACAGATAACGGGTCCCAATTTCAAAAGAAATTCAAGGCGTTCTGTGCCCAATATGGAATTCGAAATTATTATTCCACTCCGGCCTACCCTCAAAGTAATGGGCAGGCAGAAGCGTCTAACAAAACCATTCTTGATGGGATCAAGAAGAGGTTGGATAAGGCAAAGGGGAAATGGCCTGATGAATTGCCCCTTGTTTTATGGGCTCATAGGACAACACCGAGGAGGTCTACGGGAGAGACCCCCTATTCGTTGGCATACGGTACAGAGGCAGTTATACCTCTAGAAGTAGGACTTCCAACGAACAGGACTGTGTTGGTTGAAAGTGGGGGCAATGACAGAGCCCTCGAAATTGAGCTTGACCTCGCCGAGGAGAGGAGAGAAAGGGCCCTAATCCATTTGGCCTCCTACCAGGAACAGTTGATGAAGAGCTACAATAAGCATGTTCACCCACGAGAATTTGGTGTTGGGGACCTTGTACTACGGAAGGTGCTCGGCAACACCAAGGTAGCCAACGAAGGCAAGCTAGGAGCCAATTGGGAAGGCCCGTATCGGGTGACAGAGATTGTGGGCGTTGGGGCCTACAGATTGGTTGATCTGGACGGCGTCCCAATTCCGAGGCCATGGAATGCTCATAATCTGAGAAAATTCTTTGTTTAAAAGGAATTTAGTTTTGTTTCACCACGTGATTATGTGGGAATTACGCATAAAGTTCCCTTCTGTTTCTTAAGTTCAGTCTATGAATACAGACACCCTTTTCTTCACAGTATATTTGGCTTTTTGAATTATTTGGTTTTTTAATATGAATCCTGATTTTTCTTTTCATTATTCATATTGGGGAGCATGGGATTGGCACGAACGCCATATATGAATATATCTATGCTCGATAGCTTGAGAACCGCGCACGAGCAAACGCTAAAGTATGAGAAATTTGCAAACAAATGTACCCCAAGCATGAAAAATCTTGGGTTGCATGCAGCTGTTCGGGTACAATCATTCGAGTAAATGATTGTGCTAAAGAGTATGAGATACTATAAGTCCGAGAAACTTACTGTTAACTAGTTAAATTCAAAAGGATTTTAAATCATAACCTGGTATGAGATACCTGTAAGTACGAAATACTTATAACATGCCTACGTACGAATATACTCTGGGGCATGCATACGTATACATGCAAAATAATCAGGTACGAAATACTTGATTCTGCGAGGCATAACGAGACATGTCAAACACTTAGTGAAATCTAAGTATTGGGAACTTACCCCAAGTATGAAAAACTTGGAATGAATATAGAACACACGCGGCTTGCATATATGAACATGCAAGAGATCAAGCACGAAAAGGCTTGGTTCTGTTATGACGAAACATGTCAAAACAACTAAAAGTACTAGATTAAAGGCCACGAAGGGCCGAGCAAACAGTTGAAATCAAGAGAGTCATGCCACGAGGGGCAAAGTACTTACGTAAAACAAAAAGAAAAGATGATTTGATGCCACGCAGGGCTAGATCAAACTACGGTCACACAGGACCTGTAAATTGTTCCGAAGGTGGGGAATAAAACTCACACTTAGTCCAATTCTTGGACCTCAGGAGCAGGCTGGTTTATCGTCTCAGTGTTTGGCTCTCTGGGCGTACTACCACCAGTATCTCCTTCCACAACGATGGGATCGTTGGTCGATTCCCGAGCAGGTGACTCCGCAGCAACAGCCCCCAGAACGTCAGTAGGTGTATCTTCTTCAGCATCGGCAAAATCTTCGATCTGTTGATCGATGTCATCTTCTGGGTGGCCCTGACGTTCTTCTACACCTCGAGCACGTCTGCTTGGTAGGTCATTGTCCTCCCAAAAGGGGGAATCTTCAGCAACCCCAACTTTTGTTAAGCAGGTCTCCCAGCATGCTACCCAGATTTGGTCCTGGATAGCGGGCATCTGCTCAACATAGCTAGCAGTGGTGGCATCGAACCCTTTTTGGTATCCCTCCTCATAGGCTGCTTTCTTGGTGCTGTCGATTTCAGATAGGGCCTGGTTGAGGCTCTCCTCGGCTGTGTCCAGCTTGGCCTTGGTATTATCTGCTTCTAGTTTGGCTTTATCTCTTTCTCTCTCTAGCCTCGTTACAGTCTGCAGCAGCCTGGTGTTATCCCTCATAAGCCTGTTACGCTCAGCTTCGGTCTCTTGCATCCTTTGCCCCATTGTCACCATCTTTTGGATAAACTGAAAATTCCCAAGTATTGAAAACAACGTTATGAATAAAACGTCAAAAATTAAAAAGTGAAGTATTGAATATACTTTACCTTGATCCCACTGACGAGACCAGTGGACACCAGCCGTTCAGATGTAGATCCAGCTTCCTTTTGCATGTCAACTGGAAGCAACAACCCTTGTGCAAGAGCGACTGCCGTCTCTGATGAACTGGCGGTGTCCCCAATGTGCACGGGACGATCACCCCTAGTCAGTAAGGGGGCCCATGTTTGGGGAAGAACCTCGCCAGGGGGTGATTGGGGTTGGATATTCCCCCCATCAGTAGGTATGTCAGTAGGGGAAGGATCTTCAGTCCTGGGACGCCTGTCCCGATGAGCATCCGTAGGTTCAAGGGAGCTATCCCGTGGAGATGAGGACGAGCGTGTTGACCTCCCCCTCGTGCGCCGAGGTGGTGGTGGGGCAGCACCAGTAGATGCCGCCCTGCCGGCGGCACCACGATTCTGTGTGGATACAGTTAGAAGTGTGCTAAGGTCAATAGGTTGACGAGCCATCGTACCTGGGTTCGTAGGGGACTGGGAATACCCTGAAGATGACGACTGGCTAGTGACACAAAGGGGAATGGCCTGTTGAGAGAGATGCTCGGCGGCGTTTCTCCTTCGCCCTGATCTTCTAAGCACTACACGCGTTTGGAGAACGCCTTCAGGAACCTGAATTTCACCTGATTGCCCGGCAAGAGTAACTCCTGCCTGCAGTCTTGAACCCTGCGGCGGGGGAGCAGTTGAGGTGGAAGCGATACTTGTGCTTGGGTGGGCAAGTCTTCTATCAATAACTCCTCTGTAGGCAGGATCGTATCCTAATAGCACGTCAGCATTACGACCCCGTCCAGCTGTTCGGGTACCTGGTTCACCCGTGTATTTCAATATCCTGTTTATTTCTTCTGTTCGGACGTAATTCGGCTCTCGACGAGGGCGCTTGTTCGCATTCTCCGCTGGAATAAAGAAAGCATAAATATGAATTTAAAAGCGAGAAGGGACTGAAGAAAACACAGTAAACGAGAAGTACGAAAGAAAATCAGAGGCATACGTGGGTAACCCCATATGTGGGGGCAATGCAAGCCCACCACTTGGCCGTCTTCCCCTATTGGCTCGAAGGCACCAGTCACGTAGAGGAAGTCGATTTCATGGTCACGAGCGGAATCTGGCAGGTTTAGCACGAGACGCTTGTCTGCCCTTCTAACTTTGAAGTAAAATGTATTGTAATCGGGGTTCAATACTATGCTGTACCACCATTGGATGTCCCAGATTCCTAACTGGGTCCCTAGAATCCGATTTAAAGCTATGACCCCCATTATCAACCTAAAGACGTTGGTCGAGACTTGCATAGGGGTGAGACGATACCAGTTCAGAATCTGGCGGAGTAATGGATGAAGGGGAAAACGCACTCCTCCCTCAACGATTGCCACTATAGGGATGCACATCCTGTCCCATGAGCCACCATCCCTGTCTGCCCCCAGTGGGGCGAGTTCGAGTCCCACATTGTCAGGAATGGCATATTCCGCCCTAAAAGCCGCCATGGCTGTAGGATTCTCACAAAGTTTTCTAAACTTACTGGGTTTGGGAACATTTTCATTCCCATCCGCCATGACTATTCTAGACAAGCTCTACGACTACCTAAAAACGAAACCCTACTGATAGGTACGTTTGAGGATCAGAGATCTCAGAAACCGAATGAGGAAAAAGGAAAGGTGAGATTCTTACGAAGCTTTTGCAGCGGTCGCTCGAGATGCGGTCGAGTTGCAGGCGGCGGCAATGGCAGTTGCACCTCTCGTCTGGTTTTCGAAATAGATGGAGAAAGGGGTTGGGTTTTGGTAAAAGGGCTGAAACCCCCTTTTTCTAAAGAATTTAAAACGGAACTGACAGAGTCGAAACGTCACCTCTTACGCCGTTACACGAAAAGTAACGGAAAGCAAAGATATCGTTCTGACGCCGTTCTAGAGACGTCAGTTCAGTATTTATGAAGGGCATACGAAATATACCACGTGGCGTTATTACCCCGAGACGGTATAATGACTAAGCCGCCAGAGACCTTAAAAGGTGTTAATGAATTGGCTGCCCGGGGCTAGCAGGTACAGCCCAGAATTGTTGTTTCTAAAAGCTTCATCCATCACCCCCGAACAGAGGCAAGCAGATGAAGCTGGGGAGCAATTGTAGGGAGGTATTCCCGAACAGATAAGATTAGTCGCCGAACACGTGATGTGTTAGGGACACGTGGCAGGCACGATAGGTTTATTGCCGGGCAGTTCGATGAGTGGTAATATGGACCAGTGACATATGAAGTCATTGGTCCGGACAGTCTGTTCGGCTGATAAGGTCAAAGACATGTGACGTCATTTGTCCAGGTATAATGACATGGACCAGTTGCATGTGAGGTCATTGGTCCAGGAGGACTGTTCGGCAAAGAGGAAGCCGAACAGTGAAGCAAGTTACCCTAAGTCTTGACGTGGCAAGAATACTCTGGAATGATAATATTCCATGGAAGGATAAGATTCCGAGTATAAAGGATCGAAGCAAGAGACCCAACGTGAGTGGGGTGTTCGGATAATTATGGGAAAGAGACCCATAAAGATTGAGCTTTCGTACAGAAAAGGGAATGAGAATCCAGAAGATACTAGGTTTCCTATACGAGGTAGGGATCCTAGGGCGACAAGGATGCTTGGACTGCAAGCATCCGTGAGCCTATAAATACGAGGTGAGCCTGGAGGTAAGAGGTACGCAATATTTGGCCATCTCTTATTGCTTTCCTACTGATAATTAGGGTTTAGACCAGTACGTGATACTAACTTAAGCATCGGAGGGCCTTTGCCACGAGAGGCAAAGGTGCGCTCACCCCTTGTCCGTTTTGCAGATTAGGGTTCCGACGAAGAGCTAGGGTTCCGGTGTAGGGGTACGTGTAGCCGCTACAAATTGGTGTTGTCCAGAACACTGATTGTTTTCATCCCCCTACATAACTCTATATTACTTAGCATGCTCAAACCACAAACTTAAAACGTAACGCCACATGTACGGATGCTCTTGGAGTGAAGATCACTTATGCTTTATTTACAACCATAAGTAATGCAATAAATTATAATAAACATGTATACGTTCTCAAATCATTCCAAAGATCAAATTACAGATACGTACAATCAAGTGTGAACTTGTATCTTTTAAAACTCGTTCTATCTTCTTTTGTGGGAAGTTTAGAACAACATATATTTTTCCGAAAAGTAAAGTCAATAAGTTCAATATACTCCCCTTCCTTTTCATCTTTTTAAGAAAAACACCTTTCAAGTTTCTCATGCATTCTTCAACATACAAGCATCATACATTTACATTTAGAGTTTAATGGATAAGAAAACGTTTACGTATACTTAGAGATAGGGGTTAGGATTATCCTACCGTTCTTCTTGGTGGTAGGGCGGCTACGGAAAGTGAGTCGTCTATTGGACGGAGTAACTTCCTACAGTAAGCTTCCGGTAGCTTCGAAAGAGAAAGGTTTCTCTCGAAACTTGATCTTGACTACTACTATTAAAAATTTTAGATCGAAAAGGTGGTCGAGTGGTGGTTTAGTGGCGGCCTAGGATGGGTTTCTTGAAGAACTCATGAAAAACTCAAGAATAAGGAAGAATGAACAAGAACAAAGTAAGAACACTATGTTTTCTAGAGAGAGAAGTTGGAAGGTGTGAGTTCAAGGTAAGGGTGGGGTGCTATTTATAGCAAAGTTTGGCCCCCCTCTTCCTTCTAATAGCCGCCCCCCTTTCTCTCTCTTTTCCCATAGATTTTGCTCCATTGTTTGGTCAAATCAAGCCTTTAACCAAAACCCTAGCCTTCCCTCACTTGTCATGTCTTCTTTAAGCCATAACCTAGCTTATCACGAAGGGTTTTTGGCTTGTCAAATCCTATGGAGAGGTTGCTTGCAAGGAAACACAAAATCATTGGCTACATTTGTACTTAGGAAGACTAGAATGGGTTGTCAAATAGGCTTAAGGCTAAAAGGTGACTTGTGAGAGTGAACACAGTCATATGCACACACCACACTCCCTCCCTCTCTCTCTCGGCCTCCCCTTTCTCTCTCCCTCTCGGCTTTTTTTTTTCTCTCTCTCTCTCTCTCAATGTATGTGTATATATATATATATAAGTATATACATGTTTCTAGGAAAGTAACCCTAGAATAATTAGGCTTAAGGCTATTGTACTCTAGTTTTGCATGCATGAAATGGCAGTCTTGCTTCTTTTGGAAGCAAAATAATGGCTTCTTTGGCCTATGATTTTGTATTGTCAAATCAAGACTTTGTGGGCAACCTAACTACTATTGTCCAATGGTCAAAAATTTCCCTAATGTTTATTAACCAATGGGTAAAGGAATATTGGTGATGATTATGGTTGGATATGACTAGTCGTGGGATTCTTTTGCCCAATGGTTAACATTTTCCCTAACATCTATTGTCCAATGGATAAAGGAATATTGGTGAGTTGGATATAACTAGTCATGGGATTCTATTGTCCAATGAATAATATTTTTCCTTACATTTGTTATCCAATGGATAAAGAGGAAAGTAAGGAAGTTAATGTGACTACTCAATGCTAGGGTGGGTTTCTTGGAAAGGGGCAAGATTTGGTGGGGAATGATTGTATTTTCTTGATATGACAATCTGAGGATTTGTGAGAGCATATTGTCCTATAAGTTGGAGAAAATACACTAGCACATGGATTGGGATAAGTACAATGGTACGTCATCTTATGAACTAATGGGTAATAATTTCCCTACTTTCTATTACCCAATAGACAAGTAATCATTTCATACTATTCATGACATGACAAGTCTAAAGTTCAATGATGGGTAGTCAAGTCATGTTATTATTCAATGGATAATTGTTTTCCTAGTTTCTATTATCCAATGGATATACACATGGGTTCAAAAGGTTTAACTAGGTTTCTATGAAGGTTCATAAAGTCCACCAGGTTTAACTAGGGTTGGGAGGGGTTCATAAGACTCAAAGATGGTCAAAAAGGTCCATCTATGGTTAGGAAAATGTAACTAGGTGAAATGGTAACTAGGTTTCTCTAACTAATTGATTGGAAGCTAATTCTACTAGCTAAGTAGGATTTCTAGCCAAGAAATATAATTTAAGAATTTATTTTACTCATTAGGAAGATATACAAGTGCTTCTACAAGCATACTTATCTTTAGAAAATGACTAAATTGTCCGGGACGAAAAGATATAATTTTATAATTTAAAAATCTAATTTTGACGGATTCTTAGAAATGTAAAAAGAAATTTTTAAAGAAATCCAAGTAATAAAAATTTAAATATTTAACGAAAATTGTTTATTACCAAAAATTAGGGTCATTACAGTAATGATCATTTACTAAAGGGACCCGGGGCCTTTGCTGCCCCTGGACACAGAAGCCCCTACCCACTAACAAAACGGCAACGACCAGGGGGGATCTGCTGCCTAGGTAGCATCCCCTACCCACTAACAAAATGGCTACGTTTTGGTGGGAAAAAAAATTCTTTATACTCTATTTGCAATCATATGAAACATAAACGTGATTATAAGAGTTTTAAAGACAAAATTTGATTATGCCTCTTTAGAATAATATGATCAGAATAATAAAATCTTTACACCCGTTCAAACGGATTAAAAATTGGAGCACTTAATTTTTTAACCATATTTTTTAATATATAAATGGTCTCAAAAAATTAATTACTCAAATTTTTATTCCGTTTGAATCGATGTAAAGATCTTGTTATTTTGATCATATTATTCTAAAGGGTCGTAATTAATTTTTATTTTTAGAGCTCTTATATTAAATATATGCTCTTTATTTAGGACTCTGTGGAGCAGAAATGTGATTATGAGAGTCCTATAGACAAAAATTAATTATGACCATGGAGAATAATATGATCAGAATAACAAGATCTTTGCACTGATTCAAACAGAGTGAAAATTTGAGCACTTAATTTTTTGATACCGTTTATATATTTAAAAAATATGGTTAAAAATTTAAATGCTCTAATTTTTAATCCGTTTGAACAGGGATGAAGATATTATTATTCTGATTATATTATTCTAAAGAGACATAATCAAATTTTATCTTTAGAACTTTTATAATCATGTTTCTGTTTCATAGGATTACAAATAGAGAATAACGATTTTTTTCTCACCAAATCGGCAACGTTTTTCTGTGTTAGTGGGCAGTGTGCCCGGGGGCAGCAGGGCCCGGGTCCTTACTAAAGGAAGCCTGGCTGGAAGTACACTTGACTACTGTGACCTAAATTGGAAATATTTGGTAATCGTGCCCATCTCTGTTCCGAGCAACGTGAGCCGTCGGATCGACTGCGTGTAGGGGGAAACCAAGATTATGAAAGGTGTGCTTTCCAGTGTTTCCTGGACCAGGCTAACGTAGCCTAATGGCCTGGCTCTGTCTTACACCTGGCACGTCTCATAGGCACCATCCCCACTACAGAAACTTTTTCGCCTTTTGTTTGCAACGGGCGTGCACTCTTCTCTGAGAAATCTTTGCGCCTTTCTCAGGAAACAACTTGCTCCGGTACTGAAAAATTTGAAAATTTTTATCTATGATGTAATGAATAAATTGTTGAAAAATATTAAATTATTTTCGATAGTAAATAAGTTGTTAATAAATTTGTGAATAAACTTATTGTAGCAAAAAATATTTTGTTGACAATTTTTTTGTTTGTAAAAATGAGATTGTAAAATACGGAAATTTTTTTGTTAGTGAAACCGAAATGATAAAATATTTTAAATTTTCAACGTTTTTAGTTAGTTAAAAAACACCCCCTTAGACTTAGAGCATTTCCAATCCATGAGTCTCTAATAACTCTCTTTCAGAGACTCAATATACAATTAAATTTAGAGCTTATTACTATTCATGCATACTCCAACCACAAATCTCCATTTCCATCTCTATATTAAAAAAACTCATATATATAATTTCTTCAATTTTCCTCCAAAACCTACCAACATTCTTTCAAAATTCAAACTCTTATTTTTTGAAATTCTCACTAAATATATCTAATATTGGTGTCAAATTAATGACATTTTCATTATCTTTTCAATAGTACAAACTTTATAGAAATACGATATCTAATTTGAAAGTTATCCCATGTTAGAAGTGAAAAGTACAGTACAAATGGAGATGAGTCTCTATTTTGGTGTTGAGTCTCTATATTTAGAGATCCAAAATGAGGTCAGCTTGGTTGGAGTTTGTTCGATCTCTATATCTCTCAAATCTCTATATCTCCCAAATTATAGAGATATAGAGCTTGGTTAGAGATGCTCTAAGAGCATCTCCAATGCATACTCCATGACTCTAAATCTTTCTCCATTTTGGAATGAAGGAATTATGCACTTCAACTCATCCTCTATATTTGCCTCCATTTTGGAGTACGAGGAAAGAAAATAAAAGATCCTTCAAAACTGTAGGGGGATGAAACCAGTTAGTGCTCTGAAAGTACCAAACTGCAAACGGCCTCACGTGCCTCTACACCGAAACCCTAGTTCTTCGACGGAACCCTAATCTGCAAAACAGACAAGGGGTGAGTGCACCTTTGCCTCTCGTGGCAAAGGCCCTCCGATGCCTTAGTTAGTATCCCGTACTAGATGAACCCTAATTATCAGTAGGAAAACAATAAGAATGCTCAATCTTGCGTACCTTTTACCTCTAGGTTTGCCTCGTATTTATAGATTCACGGATGCTTGCTGCCCAAGCATCCCAGTTGCCCTAGGATTCCCGCCTCGTACAGAAAACCTAATATCTTATGGAATCTCGTTCCCTTATCTGTACAATATCTTTATAGGACTCTCAGTCCTTTTGGGACTCTTTCCCATAATTATCCGAACACCCCAATCACGCTGGTTTTCTAGGTTCGATTGTATACACTCTGGATCTTATCCTTTTGTGGAATATTACCATTCTAAAATATTCTTGCCACGTCACGACTTAGGGCAATCGTTTCCACTGTTCGGCTTCCTCTTAGCCGAACAGCCTTCTTGGACCAATAACCTCACATGCAATTGGCCCATGCTATTACATCTGGTCAAATGACTTCACATGTCCTTTGACCTTTATCCGCCGAACAGCTCGACTGGACCAACGACTTCTCGTGTCACTGGTCCTTACTGCCGTTCACCGTACTGATCGGCGGTATATCCTATCTAGGTACCACGTGGCCCCGTACATCACGTGTTCGGCTACCAAATGTATCTGTTCGGGAATACCTCCCTACAAAAACCACTTTTTGAATATAAAACTAGAGAAATAATTAAAGTTGACATTAAAGTACACAATTATTAACTCAAAGTGAGAAAAATTTGAAACAAAGATGAAAAATAAAGAAATAATTCATGAACGGATCGATTCATTTGCTGCCCTTAGCCGTTAGAAGTTTTGACTAAATCTATCTGACATCAAATCCTAATTTTTATAATAGACTACAAATGTCCTTTGTAGCTTGTAAAATGCTGTAGATGTGTGAAAGTTGTCTTTCACAAGTTACAACAACACAGTTTGGTCTATTGTAATTAAAAATTGATGATGTGAGACAGATTTCATCGAATTTTCTAGCAGTTACATCACGACTGGGCAGTAATTTGTTATACGACAGGGATATTTTATAATTTCCCACACATAAGGGGCAATTTATAATTTCTAGAAACCTTGAGGGTGATTTTGGTAATTTACCGCTTGGGGTTTATTGGCCTAAAAAGTCAAATGACTTTTTTTTTTGTTCTTATTCAAAAAAAATTCGCATTTGTTGGTTTTTGTATTTTTTTGTGGATTATTGCTTTATTATGACGAGAGGAAACCCAAATTTTTTTGAATAAAAAGATGAAAAAATTGTCTTATTGGCTTCTTTTTGTCTTTATTTAAAAAAAAAAGACTTCGATCGTAATTTTTTATTTTTTAGATCCTCTCGTCGTAAAGAAGTAATAAGCCTCAAAAAATTCACAAAAAACTAATAAATGAATTGAATAAAAGCAAAAAAAAAAGCCGTTTAAATAAGGTTAGGCCTGCAAATAGTGAGTGCAACTATCAAGTCTACACTATTTATTATCCAATTCCTCTGAACTTTTTATTATCCTCTCCTTTATATTTTTTTGTCAGAATTAATTCCTATTTGGTTTGGATTTCGAGGGAGGTTCTTAGAGCATCTCCTACCAAGCTCTATATCTCTATATTTTGGGAGATATAGAGATCAAACAAATTCCAATCAAGCTCTATTTTAGAGCTCTAAATATAGAGACTCATCTCCATTTGTACTTTTCACTTCTAACATGGGATAACTTTCAAATTATATATCTTATTTTTATAAAGTTTGCACTATTGAAAAGATAATGAAAATGTCATTAATTTGACACCAATATTAGATATATTTGGTGAGAATTTCAAAAAATAGGAATTCTAATTTTGAAAGAATGTTGGTAGGTTTTGGAGAGAAATTGAAGAAATTATGAGTTTTTTGAATATAGAGAAGGAAATGGAGATTTGTGATTGAAGTATGCATGAATAGTAATAATCTCTAAATTTACTTTTTGATTTAAAAATAGTCTTTTGAGTCTCTAAAATGGAGTTATAGAGACTCACAGATTGGAGATGCTCAAGAGCATCTCCAACCAAGCTTTAAACACACAAAAAATAGAGAATGGATGTGACATATTAAAGGAAGATTTTGCAATTTATTTACTCTTTTTACATTTTATGAGAGAATCTTGGAAGGACCCATGGTACTTTTTAGAGATTTGGTCTCCTAAATGGGATTAGGGTCTCTATTTTGGAGACCCAAAAGTAAATTTGGAGACTAAATTTTTAAAAAGTATCATGGGTCCCTCCAATATTCTCTCATAAAGTGAAAAAAGAGGGAATAAATTATAAAATCTCTCCTCCATATGTCATATCCAATCTCTATTTTTGTGTTTTAGAGGATGGGTTGGAGATACTCTTAAGAGTAATAAGTGAAGAGAAATTGATAGAGAAAATTTATTGGAGATTGGGTCTAAGAGTTTTGGGACCCCAAAATGTGTCCTCTTGGCCCATTTCAGTCCTACAACCTGTTAATAAGAGACTGATAAAAGATATTTCAGGACTTCTTGTTTAGAGGGCAAAGGCTATGATGCTCCCAAGTGGTATGGGAGCATCATACTCCCAATGAATTACAGCATTTGGATTGAAAACAGATAAATCACAAGAGGGAGAGATGAAAAAAGATGTTGTACAAACTGGGGAGGTTACAAGGAGGTAGGATCGTAAACCTCCCTGGTACTATCAAATCTTTTGGAATCAGTCCATACAAATGTATGTTCTGATTTTAATTGATACCCCAGCAAAGGGCGATGGATTGGTCCCCTAATATTAATGAAATTATGCGTAAGTTGTCCTAGACACCTGATTAAAGAGAGAATGGGTGGGAAGAATCATTTCGGGAGAGGCAGAGAGCACTCAAAAGTTTAGCTCATCAGGGCCCAAAGACAATAAATTTGGACAAGACCAATACAGTGGGCTGTGGGCCATTTCAATTCAAACTGGTAATCATCTCAAGCCGACTTCTTTTGGCCCAATGTACAATGGGACTTTTTCAAGCGGGCTTTCGGAGCAACTTAGGGCGGTGAGTTCACTCTATTTTGAGATACTTTTTGTTTTAGTATTTTTATTTGTTTCTTTTTTCTTCTGAATCTTTGAAAAATTCAGATTTTATTTTTTAGATTAATCATCCGGATCGACGAGGGAGTCAAAAAAAAAAATAAAATGTTATTACGAAAAGCAAAAAAAGTAAGGTGTGAAGCTCACACAGCTACACAGTAGAAAGGCCCAAATTACAGACAGACTTGTCAGGTGTGGGGCCCACATGGCCACACGGTAGAAGGGCTAATCATAACCTACACCCGTGTTTGGGTTTGATCACAATAATATTTTTGAATATATTTTGATTTGGAAGTTGTTTCTATACCCTATAAATAATTACAAATAAGTAGTTTTTTATGTTTTAATCCGAGACTCCGATCTCTTTTTTGTAACTGTGTATCGAACAGTCTAATAATTTATTCTAATTAGAAACTCCTGAGCATCTCCACCAGCCTAGCAAAAGTACAATATTCGACAAAATGGCGATAAAAGGGGGAAACACACAGACCCAGCAGTCTCCCTTCGGAGGTCGCCAGTTTAACCTCGGCTCCAGTCCCTCACTGGGTGAGGCGAGCTTTTTGAGCTCACTTGCTTTGATTCCTACTGCGTCATCGTCGGTCAGCAGTACCACTCTCTTCGTTGCAGCGTCATCGTTGGAGAGCAGCTTCGACCGTGAACAGCCCTACCTCGTCATCGTCGAAGGTTTGATTTTTGTGGGGTTTTCAGGGGGTTTGATTTGTAAGTTTTGATTTGTGAGTTTTTTAGTTCTATGGTTTCCGATCTATGGTTCTTTTCAGTTCTGCGATTTCATCGGAGGTTTGATTTTTGGTTTCAATTTGAGGTTTGATTTGTGGGTTTTTCAATTCGATCGATCGATCGAGAGAGAGATGTGGTTCCCATCAATTTTTCTATGATGCCCCAATGTGGTATTGGGGCGTGATGCCCCCATTTAATGTAGACCTTAATTTAGATCAAATTTTAGGTGAATCTAAGCCCTTGGATAAAACCACCTCCAAAAAGTGAAGTGGTTTTGCGTTTTTCAATTAACAAACGCAATTATACTTACCATGAAAACAGACTCTTCTTACCATATTTTATATATGCTGATATTTACCACACAAATATTGTATATTTGACCTTAATTTAGATCAAATTTTAGGTGAATCTAAGCCCTTGGATAAAACCACCTCCAAAAAGTGAAGTGGTTTTGCGTTTTTCAATTAACAAACGCAATTATACTTACCATGAAAACAGACTCTTCTTACCATATTTTATATATGCTGATATTTACCACACAAATATTGTATATTTATCATAACTAAAGGCTACACTTCAACTTTTTTTCCCTTTCTCTTTCTAACCAATTCTCTAGGTAGTCGGTTTGGTGGGAAAATATTTTTTTGGCGGAAAAATGAACCTTTTTGCAGAATTTTTTTAATTATTTAAAATTTATAAATTGACACCACTTTTTGTCCTATTTCCTTTACTTTTTGATATTGTTCTAATCATTTGTGTAATATACTACCAAATATTTGGTGAAAATATAAATATAATTTAATAATATTTAATTTGTAAACCAATCTTCTTGTAACAATTTTTTGAAACTAATTATTTAAGCCAAAAAATTGCTATGATCAAATACTTGGCCAAACTAATGCATATAACTTCTGATCTAGAATATTAAGAACGACCACAAAAAGATCTCCACAACGGGCATGACGGGCGTACTTTGCATGCTGCCCTGCATCTAGTTCTTCAAGTAATAAGCAATGTAGTTTGAAGGTAAGTTATTACTGGCCTAATTCAACTTTGACTTTTCGGCAATCATTTGTTGTTGTTGTTGTTGGTGGTGGTGGTGGTGGTGGTGTTGTTGTTGTTGCAGGGTGTGAGAGAGATCGAGAGTCGTTAAAATTTACTTTTCGCAGGCTGCAAGATAGAAAAAACAAAATGAACAATAAATAAATAATTAAATAATCAAATAACAAAATGAACAAAGGTTTAAGAACATAAAAAAAGAAGAAGAAGAGAATTTCACATCTCCTGAATATACATAAAGTCATATTTAAATTATGTTCTGCTAAAAATTATGTCACTGATCATGTAAATATATTCCTCAGTAGTCTATGTACTTTTGCTTTCTGCCTATTATCTCTCCTTCAACCTGTAGCAGGTTTTCCATAACGGCGACTGAAGTATCCTTTAGCAGTTCCGACCAATCCCTGCACACACAACACATCACTCAATGAGTCTTTAAAATAACGGGTCCAGCTTGCCTTTAAATATTCTTTTAAACTTGATAAAATAGATTGGTTTAGGTGCGTGGGTCTGTTATGGATCGACTTTGACAATAAAAACCACTCCTTTTATAGAAGTCGTTAAAAAATTAGAATAATATGTTGAATAATTCACATCAATTAAATATCGATCATCCTATGATAGAAATGTTGGTATCTTTATAATAATGCATGAGTCCTACTAATTGAGTCAATATTTCCTAGAGATAAGTACTGTATTCTAAAGTAAAATTGGTTGATTTTTTATCGATCAGCATATTTGCGGAAGTTTTTAAATTAAATGATTACATTATACCTAAATAAACATACCTTAATAGTCCTCACAGTGTGACAAAATTAAAAAAGATGGAGTAACATGGGAAATTATATATGGTGCTCACCCATTTGAATTGTCAAATGTCAATCCAACAGTGTTCTTGGCCTCCTCAATAGCCTCTCTCAACCTAAATAGTTCTTTTGCTGGGCAGCTTCCACAATCCAAAATTAAACCCTAAGCTCTGAGAGTTTCACTTCAATGAAAATCGGTATAACCTTCTTCTTGCACTCCATCATCATGTGCAACTCGTGCAAGCAAAAATAGGAGCCGCAGCAATTCGGAGAGAACACCGCAATCCCTACTTTTTTAATGGCGAAAAAGGAAAAATTTTGTTGATACACAAAAAACTGAAAAGCTGGTGCAAAAAGGAACTAATGTTAGGAGTAAGAATTGATATGGATCTAGTCCATCCACTGATGGAAATCCAGGGAGTTATCCCCAGAGCACAATCATTAGAGATGCCATGGCACTATGCTCTTTGTTTTTTTGTTTTTTTTTATTTTCTAGATTTTATTAATCTTTATAAACAATTGCAAAAAATAAACGGAACAAGGGCACATCAGCATAAGCCACCTAAGACCACCGAAAATGAATTGGTTAAGCACCATCTGTGTTTAAATGCCACTATGCTCTTAAATGAGTTGGTTAACCAACATCTGTGTTTAAATGAGTTTTGTAATCCTAAATTTTTAGGTTCAAGTTACCGCGATATATACCTGACAATCACATATCGCCGCGTCTATTTTCTCGAACAACTTGTCCCCCGGCTTCATGGGACTTGCTATCCAAGAGCGGTCTCAAATTCAGCTTGGACAAGTGACTGTACAAAAGCCCCGCCACATTCCTGTACGTATCGATCTGCCGATGGCTGATAAACACGTCGCAGTGCTTGGAGTACTCCAGTGGTTTCCCGTCCCGGAAAATTGTTGGCACTAGTTCTTGGCTGTTGATGATGAACGTTGCATGCCTTCTCTCTCTCTCTCTCTCTCTCTCTCTCTCTCTCTCTCTCTCTCTCTCTCGTCTAGAATGTGTTTATTGTACTTGAGAAATGTACGACCAATGTTTATACTACTATATATTATACTGTTTGGTTTTGGATGTCAAACATTGATTTTCAAGGAATGCAAGTGGCAATGAAGAAGAACGTTGGACCGTAGTAGCTAAGAAAGTACGGGGTAATTGTTTACGGTACAGATCGAAGGAGTAATTAAAAGGGTTCGAAATTGCTTACTCCCAAGGTGGTGCTATTGTTAAATCCTTTCAAACGCGTAATTAGATGAACATATTCTTATTTTCGTGTGTGTATATATAGGGGAATGATTTCGGTGTCTCCGGTCATTTTGGGGGCACTGTAACTTTTAGCATAACAAAACCATTATGAGTATAACCAAAACTCATTATAAGCATAACAGAACCATAGCAAGACATAACCAAAATCATAGCAAGACATAACTTATTTGTTATGCCTTGGTTGGGTTTAATTACGTCTTGGTTGGTTTTTTGGATATTCCTTGATTATGTCTTGTTTGGATTCTGTTATACTTGTAATTGATTTTAGTTATGCCCCTAATAGTAAACTTATGCCAAAAATTATGGTGTCCCCAAAATTACCGGGGACACCATAGCATCATCCGTATATATAGGGACACCGTAATTTTAGGCATAATAAAACCATAAAACCATAACTTTACGGTGTCCCCAAAATTGACTGGGAATGACTTCGGTGTCCCCAGTCAATTTAGGGACACCGTAACTTTTAGCATAATAAAACCATTATGAGTATAACCGAAACCCATTACAAGCATAACAAAACCATAACAAGGTATAACAAAGCATAACTTGTTTGTTATGCATTGGTTGGATTTGGTTATGCCTTGGTTGGTTTTTTGGATATTCCTTGGTTATGCCTTATTTGGGGTTTTGTTATGCTTGTAATGGGTTTTAGTTATGCTCATAATGGTGAAGTTATGCTAAAAATTACGGTGTCCCCGGTCATTTTGGGGACACCGTAATTTTTGGCAAAAAATTTTCATTAGGAGTATAATTAAAATCAATTACAAGCATAACAGAATCCAAATAAGGCATAACTAAGGAATATCTAAAAAATCAACCAAGGCGTAACTAAACACAACAAAGGCATAACAAATAAGTTATGCCTTGCTATGGTTTTGGTTATACCTCGCTATGGTTTTTTTATGCTTGTAATGGATTTTGGTTATACTCATAATGGTTTTGTTATGCCAAAAAGCTACGGTGTCCCTAAAATGACTGGAGACACCGAAGTCATTCCCTATATATATATATATATATACATATAGGATGATGCTATGGTGTCCCCGGTCATTTTAGGGACACCGTAATTTTTGGCATAACATAACCCTTATAAGCATAACAAAAATCATTACAAGTATAATAGAACCATAACATGGCATGACCAAAGTATAACAAAAAACCAATCAATGCATAACCAAAAATCAACCAAGGCATAACCAACCAAGTTATGCCTTGTTATGGTTTTGGTTATGCTTATAATGGTTTTGGTTATGCTTGTAATGAATTTGGTTATGCTTATAATGGTTTTGTTATGCAAAAGTTACGGTGTCCCCAAAATGACCGGGGACACCGAAGTCATTCCCATATATATATAAGCAACGCCGGCTCATGAGATTTGGATGTCCAAGACTAAATTGTGGGGTGGTACTCTACGTATTTTTAGAATTAAATAAAATGATAGAAATGTTTCTTTATATTATAACTACTTTAGACTTTATAATTCATGTTAATTGTTTTGTCACCAACGGTCAAATTGGTTGGCTTGAATTTTACTTGACTTGGTTTTGAAACCTAATAGTTACAATAGCATTATTTTTTGGGAAAAACATTTCAAAAGAAAAAGCTACCTAAAAAACTCAAACTCGGACACTCCACATAGACTAAAATCAATTTACTACAGAGTCAACAAAGACATTTGTGTTATAAAACAAACAAATAATATATATACTAATTTACAAATAATATTTGAGTATCCCTAAATTTTTTTTTTTTTTGAATGTCTGAGGTCTTGAGCCCTGAGTCTTGGCCGGCCCTGTATATGAGTCATGGCCACGTATATATACAGTCACTAGTAGAGGAGCTTGTGCGATCCATGCACGTGGAATCACAAAAAGTGATGGACGGACGCCGCATCCGTTCTCTATCAATATGAACGATCCTTCCATGAAATAGTTGCGAAATTGGAAGCCTGATTTAAGAATAACTATTATTTGTTGACAAAAAGAAAAGAGAAAATTTTATATTGGCACCTGATCTTTCACATAAATTACACATAAACACTTGATCTAATTAACCGAAATATCACTTAAACATCTGACGTATTAAAGAACTCATCAATTAAATCCCTACCGTCAATCTCCGTCTAAAAACAAACGGAAAACATGTTTCTCTCTTCAATTTTGCTACCTGACCGACTTTTTTTTTCATAGATTTAGCGCTTTTTTTTGTGGGGCCCATTTTTTAGTCCCACACATATTATTTGATCTATTGATTATGTCAAAAATATTTTTTTGAGAATCCTTGCAAAAAATCAGCTCCATCAGATAAATGTAAGTGTATGATCCAATCGTACAACTTTTTATTCAGAATTTTGGATTAAAATCCTAGATGAAAAGTTGTAAGATTTGATCTAACACTTACATTTACTCCGTTGAGCTGATTTTTTATAGGGTCATGCCAAAAAATAAAATAAAGATTAATGAGCAGATCAGTTCACTTTTGGGTCCCCACAAAAAAATTTGTAATACAAATATTTTCTTTTGCGTTATTATTTTCCTTTTTTCTTTCCCACATAGTGCTGAGTTGTATTGTTTTAATTTATTTTTTGCCGGAGCAACTAACACTACCCAGTGCACCCACACAGATTAGTATTACATAGATTTTTTGTGGGGCCCACTTTTGGGTCCCTAAAAATGATTTGATCATTTCATTAGATTTAAAATATTTTTTGCATGACCTTGTAAAAAAAATAAGCTCAACTGGGTAAATGTAAGTGTTTGATCAAATCTTACAAGTTTTTATTTAAAATTTTAATTCAGAATTATGAATGAAAAGCTGTACGATTAGATCATACACTTACATTTATTTTATGGAGCTGATTTTTTGCATGATCACTTGAAAAAATATTTTAGAATTAGTAAACAGATCGAATAATTTGTGTGGGACCCAAAAATGGACCCCACAAAAAATTTGTGCAAAATATGTGAAAAAAAAGTCAATGTGGGTAGCAAAATTAGAGAGAAACATATTTTCCGTTAGTTTTTGGATGGAGGTTAATCGTAGGGGTTTAATTGATGAATTTTTGAATGCGTTAGGTGTTTATGTGATTTTTTGTTAAGGTCAGGGGTCTATGTGTGATTTGTGTGAAAGGTCATGTGCTAATACTAAAATGAGTCCAAAATAGCTAGATAAATAATTTATTTCTCTAAGCACGACGGAAGAAGAAATTATGCAATCACATTAAGAAAAAATTCAAATGAGTCTAAAAAGCCATGAGGAAATGAGACTTGCATAATCGCTCCAACAGCATCTGGACAATAAATTGCTAACGGAATACACATTTTGGTATTCGTAGAAATATTTACCCTCCCCCCCGGAAAAATTGCACACAGTATCCAGCAAAACATCTAGGAGCACTTAAGAAGGCCGTAAGGAAACTATATCTCGATAATTAGCCCATCAAAATCTGGACAACAAATCCAACCCCAGAAATACACATCTTTATGTGTTCACAGGAACACTTGAGAATTGGCCAGAGGCGTATACATATAAGAAATTGGGAAAAATCCAAGCAAACAACAACTGGAACCATATGTACAGGCTTCACACAACAGGTCTACACAAGTAACACTTCAAAATACTATTAACCCATGAGAAACTCATACACACTATCCCGGAACAAAGAAGGAATAAGACCTTTATAGCTCCTAACCCAAATATCCAAAAGGCATGGAATGATAGTACGCATCTTTTCTACCTGCCTTTTTTCAACAGGGACAAAATGCACTCTAAAAGTTCATAAAATCGGGCATTTTTTCCCCATGAATCATGCCTTAAAAAGTGATAAATTCACTTATATTTGACACAATTCTTCTTATATTCTAAGAGTCTCTAAATCTTTGTTTATCAATTTTTAGGGCTCAACCATGGAAACAATGGGTTTGTCTGCCAGCAGAGGTATTCAAACCCAGGATGTCAGAGTTCACGATCATTTTAGCAATAGTCTGCATGTTCGATCGGGCCTCATTTTGTGGTTGCTATGCTTGTGGATTTTTTCGTTGAAGTTTGCGATGTTCTTACAAGTTTTTTTGTCCAATTGTATGTGGTTATCAAAATACTAAATTTAAACATTGGGATAACTATGACAGGATAAAGTTATTGGTGCGAAGTTGCTGGAAAATAGGTGCAAAAGCAAACGCAACATCCATTAAATTACCAACACTCATCTACATATAAACAGGAGGAGTCAGTCAATTACTCGGGCATAATGATAAATCTTAATGTAACTAGAATTGGGCATCACAGCACAGTGGCTTAAATTCCTGACCGATACAATAAGTTGTGCCAGTGTTCTGCAAATGAAACAAATTCGCCACAAACCAAAACGACAATTAGATGCAACCAAACGAAAGGATCAAAATGTGCACTCTAAAATTGTAACACCCCGACTTTTCGGGAGCAAAATAAAATAATTCTTTGGAAAAATTTTGCTAAATAAATATGATTTTCCAAAATAAAGTTTAGCTATTACAAACTTAAGATAAATTTACTGATTCAAATACATTAACTTCAGAGCCGACTCTACGCTTGATACAAATTCCGAGCAAACTCGATCTTCGTTCTTGATATTCTTTCCGCGTCGAACTGCACCATTATTGAATTCCCTCCATTGAATCCTGCGCCCTCTGGCAAATTGATCGCCGAAGCAAACGATTTGCCAGGATACAGACGTATCCGTGAGTGATAAATCACCCAGTAGAATAATTCTAACCATACCAACCCCTTACTTTACAGCTAAGCAATATTATCACAATTCATATGAAAATAAAAGAACGACAAGCATTAAATAAGTAAATCCATTAGCAAGCCTTTAAATTACCTTCTTTTGAATCTCACATTTCATAATCATACCTGCACCATAGCATCCATCGTCTTACGAACTCAGTATTTCATGAACATATTTTAAATGACCTGTTACCTTCAATATCACGAGATATTACTAGACTATCCACACAATTCAGGTCCATCAGGCTGCCCTCAAGGTCTTGCTAGGCTACCCTCAATACCTAAGGTCCTGCCAGGCTACCCCTGAGGTCCTGCTTGGCCACCCTCACAATTCTTGGTCCATCAGGCTGCCCTCAATACCTGAGGTCCTGCTTGGCCACCCTCACAATTCTAGGTCCATCAGGCTGCCCTCAAGGTCCTGCTAGGCTACCCTCAATACTTGAGGTCCTGCCAGGCTACCCCTGAGGTCCTGCTTGGCCACCCTAGCAACGCCAGGTCTTTCAGGCTACCCTCAAGGTCCTACCAGGCTACCCCCGATCACACGAGGTCCTGTCAGGCCACCCCCGAGGTCCTGCTAAGCCACAAACTTTCATCTGTTTTTCTTTTCCATTAACCATATCAATGTCTGTATAATTTCTCATTTGAAACCACCAAGCGAACCAAAGTCTGATCCAACAAATACAACAATCATGAATCCGTAAACATGATACGTATCTATGTGAAAGCCAACATAACAATTGATATTGTGCGAGTAAGTACATCAAATAGCGTTTTATGATTGGGCCGATGCCCTTAATGAGAAATTTTATCAAACAAGTAATTTAATTAGTAATCTTTCATCATTCTTTTTATTTATTATAAGTATCATATTCAATTAACACTAAACCAAGGCAACATAATTATGAACTCAATTATTTTCATTACCGTTCATATATCCTAACATGTAAGTTAAATCCACCAAGAACAAAACACATCTTGTGGGGCCAAAATTATAAATTCACGAAGTCCAGGGGGATAAATGTAATTGTTGTGCCATTTTTATAAAAAATTTCCCGCGGGTGAACAGTAAAAAAAGTGAATACTGTTCATGCCCATGAATAGTGAACAGTGAATTTTCGGAAAAACTGGGTTTCATTTGTTCGATTCCAATTTCGATTCTTTTCGATTCTAATCATAAAAACTAACAACTTAGTACATTAATATACTTAGGGAGAGATAGGAGAAGGATTATAATACCATTTATCCGGATAAAGCAATTCGGTGGAGTCCGGTAGGTTTTCGTTTGACGGCGAAAGATCGGTATTCTAACAGCAACTTTGGATTGGAATAAGTTGACCAAACCTTTTCCGTTTTGGACGATTCTTGTGTCTAACGCGAAGATCTCGAAACGATCTACAACTTTCGTGAAGAAGTCTAAGCCCGAAAACCATTCGAACTAGGAGAAAAGTGGGGGTTTTCATAAGTGCTGTTTGCTGTCAGGAAACAGAAATCCGAGAATTTCACTGATCTTTGGACAGCGATAACTCTATCAATCCTTGACCGTTTTGGGTGATTCTTGGGTCGAAATCGAAGTTCTCGACACCCTCTACAACATTCGTGAAGAAACTTAGGCCTAAAAACGACAGAAACTAGGAAGAAACAGGCTGTGAACAGAGGGACGTGATATGGACGAAAATTGAAGGGTGTGATCCCACTTTTCTTTTTCTTCTCTTCTTTTTCCAGATTTTTTGTCTCTCTCTCTCTCTCTCTCTCTCTCTCTACCGAATGAAATAGAATGGGAAAGATGGGTTTGGTTTTATAGAGATTAGAGAGAGATATAGTAAAGAGTTTGAAGGGAAGTAGATAAGTGAAAAGATAAAGATAGAGGAAGAGATTGGTGAGCGATGAGTAACCAAATCCCATAAATTGTGGGATGATTATTATTATGAATAATATAGAAAAATATGCACACACATTTATAGTTACAAGTTGAATTAAAATTTTGCTAAACTAATTTTAGTTGTCAAAAATTAATCTAGGTTTTAATTCAATTATACTATTAAATGATTAATCGATTACTATAGACTATTTGATTAAAATAATTTCTTCATTCGAAAAAAAAAATAGGGCAAAAATCCGGGTCGTTACAAAAATAACGTAAAACCAATGTAAAAAAACCACGGCAAAATTTAATTTTTGTAATGACGAAAGCCTTGATCTCAGTTACCCAAGCGACAACCAACTTTATGCGACAAAGAAGCTAAGAGGACCTCCAACAACTGCGACCACACAAAGTACACCTAAATTACAGCTTACTCTATTCAACCAACAGAGCAGAAAAGCACTTAGTTAACCACATCGGCAAAAAGTCCAAAGCACTTAAGGAAGGCATGAGAAAACCATACTTCCATAATTAAACCCCCCCCCCTCCCCCCCGAAAAAAAAAAAAAGAGGAAAGAAATATGAGATCAAATAGGGTTCTATCGTTACCACTGAAACAACACGGAACTTGTACACAATAGGCCGCACAGACAGGGAATAGAAATACTATTACGCCCAAAAAATTGCATGCAATATCTTGCAAAAATATCCACAAGCACCTAAGAACACCGTAAGAAAACTACACATCTCAATAATTAGTCTGCCAAAAGATCTAAATGCCGAATTTGACCAGGAAATAGACATTTTTATGTGTTTACGAGAAGACATCACAATTGGTCACAATAAACAGGTCATTTCCACGTAAAGTTTCTTTGTACCTATAGGAATATTGAAAAGGTTTTATCGTCAGCCAATTACCACTCACATAATAATTTAGGCCATTATTGAATTCATCTATAGACTGATGGAAGAGCTAATAGATTAATTACTATTTCTCCTTTATATTCTCATGCTAGTTTCCATGTTTTCTTGATCATTCCATTGACGAAGCTAGGATTAGTCAACTCAACTACAATTCTTTGAGTCTTGGGCTCTGCAAATGCATAAGACAGTCAATAGGTGATCGGGTAGTTTAAGCTTGGTGAACACTAACTTCCACAACGAAATGCTCTGAAACTGCCCCTTTTCTTTTTTTTCCAGTTTTTTAAGCTTGTATTAGCAAAAGCTTATGGATATACAATTAGGTCTGATAAAAGAAAGAGCAAGGTCCCACAAAGCCCGCGAGGCTACGCGATTAAGATAAGAAAAATAAAGGAGATTGAAACCAACACCGCCTTGTATTTCTTAGAAAACTTTCGTATGGGAGAGGCCATGGATGATTGTGAAACTTCAGACCATTGAACCAGAAAAAAATCCTTGCTAGAAACACCATAACAAGAAACCCACACCTCCATACTCACTCTGGTCACATGCGCACGAAAAATTGGACAACAAAATCACAATAATCGATCTACAAATCTGTTCACACCATCTACAAAACATGATCTATCTACAAAACATGATTGATCTACAAATCTATTCACACCATGTGCGCAAGACAAAAGGAGAAGACAAACTGGCTAGGGGAAAAATGACGTTAACCCTAAAGGGAAAGAATCTAGCCTGGTGCGACCACCCTGAACCGCCAACACCATCGGAAATAATCGATTGGCTTGCTCCCGCAGCAAATCTACAAACGCTATTTCTGACTGTCCAGAAGCATCTATTTTGGTCGAGAGCGAGAGACGCGATAGATATACAAGCAGCAAGAGAGCACGATGTCAGCAAGCTCCTAGGCCCAAAGACGGAATTCCCCCCAAGAGCAAAGCTAGCAGCACCTCAATTGAGGGGCACAATTGGAAAGATTGGCCAAAAAGTGACAAGCGCTGCCATTGGCGATTACTCTCTTAGTTTTAATAAAAAATTTGGCTAAGGTCCACTATCGCATATTTGTAACCCACCAAATCCACCTCTCAAGTTTGTAACCCACTAAGTCCACTCTGACAAGGGCCTTATTTGGTTTAGACCAAAAAATGTATTTTTGTTCTCTTTCATTTTTTGTGTTGCCAAACTGGGCCCTTGTCAAGCCAAAAAGGAATTGATACAAGACAAAAATGCCCTTGCCTGCTTTTTTTCATTTTTTTTTCATTCTTTTGAATTTTGACAGCGCTCTCTCTCTCTCTCTCTCTCTCTCTCTCTCTCTCTCTCTACATTTCATATCTCACCCGCTCTGCCTTTGCATAGATAACATTATATGTTCAGATCTGTTAGACCGCTGCGCGGACCAATTCATATAAGGTTGTCTATGATTATATATGGTTATGGTAACATATATGGTTATATGTTCATGCATATACATGTTTAAGTTTTAACATTATATGTTCAGATCTGTTAGGCCGCTGCGCGGACCAATTCATATAAAGTTGTCTATGGTTATATATGGTTATTGTAACATATATGGTTATATATTCATGGATATACATGAACTATTACATCCGCCAATCTAAACATTTGTGTTCAAAATAAATAAAAAATAGATTCCGAGTCTGCTATTATTCAACTACATAATTATAAATTTGATCGATTGATCTACAAAATGGATTCAGAGTTTTCTGAATAGCAATATGAAAACGAGATAAAGAAATTACCCCAAAAGACTTTAACCAAATTAAAATTTTAAATCTAATGTTCTTGGCTGTTTTGTCAGGCTTAACGATCCTAATGTGCCCCTTCAACTTCATCAGGTACTTTTGGTAGAAAGATTTGATGTGGAGGACTCTTCTGAGGTTGGAGTTCATCCTAAACTCCATTATCATGGTGTCATTGTGGTGATACTCCAATTTGCAATAAATTGGATTAGGAACTTCATGAAACCATACTCTTATTTCGTTTGGATTCGTCATTTTTGCACATTTACGAAAAAAGTTAAACAGATAGAAACATATAGCTTTATATGTTAAAAAATGGATTCAAGAATTCGTATATTACCATATATGTTTCATGATATCAGCTGTCAAACGAAAACCTAAATGTTATATGTCTCATAATACACTATAACAGAAAAAATCACATATAACCATATATATTAGGAATGATGGCATGATACAGAGTACATAGTTGGATATATAATCATATGTGTCTCATATACAGAGAACAATTTAAAATATGTTCA
This sequence comes from Rhododendron mucronatum var. ripense, assembly GCA_019656295.1. Taxonomy (NCBI): domain Eukaryota; kingdom Viridiplantae; phylum Streptophyta; class Magnoliopsida; order Ericales; family Ericaceae; genus Rhododendron; species Rhododendron mucronatum. Next base: position 9,240,844 of record BPLT01000003.1, on the reverse strand, counting down.
TATGTACAAATAAAACTAATATATTGATACATGAAAACTAATAAAATCACTAAATTTATGTTATTGAATTGGTCCACGCAGCGGCCTAATAGACCTGAATATATAACCATATAATCATGTTAAAGCAGTCCACATGTAACCATATGATAACACGGGGTACAGAATTGAATATATAACCATATATTCACAGAATAAAATGACAACCAAAACAAAATGATATATATAAACAACCAAAAGGAGAATATATAACGTCATATAATATTACACGATAACATGTAACATTGTAATGTTACATGTTATAGTCTAACAGAAATCTTCAGGTAAGGACCTTAACATGAGGACCTTATATGCGGACCTCCCATTTCTCGCCTTTCTCGATCGGATTTCGATGATCCGAGCCGCTCAATGTGTTCAGAATGTGATTTTAAGGGTACCCGCGAGAAATTGGCAAAAAAATGACCAGAAAGAGCTTGATTTGAGCAATTTTTATGTGAACCGTTAGATAAAAATCAAACAAAAACTGCTTGGATGAAGCCCTTCCCGGTCTTTTTTTTTTTTTTTGCTGATTTCTCACGGGTACCTTAAAATCACGTTCTGAACACATTGAGCGGCTCGAATCATCAAAATTCGATCGGGAAAGGGAGGTCTGCATTTTATTAAAATAAGGTCGTCCTTATTAGAAGGGGACTCATATATGTTATATGTTTACATTTGAACTCATATATATATATATATGTGTGTGTGTGTGTGTGTTATATGTATGAGCACAGATTTGAACATATAACCATATATATTACTCAACAGTAGCTTAAAAAGAGTACAAAAAACATTCCAAAGCCAGCAAAAAACCAGTTTTAGTGCAATTGGACTACCATTTTTGAAATAGGAAACTCCACTTCAAACGACTCCAGTTATTCTATAGATAGATAATCACATATGTTAAACAACTCAAATACTAAACTTTATATGTTCTCTATTTTTGAATTTACAAAGTACAAAGACTCACATATAACCATATGTGTCACTTAAACAACCATAACCCTACTCTGTTGTCCATTACCTATATTGAATTGGTCCGCGTAGCGGCCTCATTGACTGGCTTCTATAACATGTAGAGAACAAATTTGGATATATAACCATATATGTTAGTTAAACACACAAATTAATCGAGTAAAAAAAATAAATTACATAGATATGTACATATAACCATATATGATGGTTCCACTGTTAGGGGTGCAGACAACCTTCAGCGGTGGTTCAGCCCGGGGCGTAGGGACCCCGAACTGCAGCGAAAACGATATTTTCAAAGACTTGGGGTGTAATTTCGACCATAGGACTTGACCTAATTATATTACAATCTGTACGTAATTAGGGCTATATGTTAAAGAATCCGATGGAAACATATAGCATCATATGTTCTTCTACTGCAATGAAAATAATTTCAGAAGCTTATATATAACATTATATGATTCTATAAGTTTATCCAAGACCCTAACCAAACCAGATCTACACAAATAGTAACAAATAACCTTATATGTTCAACCCTAAACTAAACTTGACTTACCTGTTTGTGTTAAAAACAATGGTGACGGTGGGAACGAAGTCGACTGTGGGAAAGGATGGTGGGAACGAAGCTGATGTGAGATTGGGGAGGCGGGACGGGATGCGACGGTGACAAAAGGTGGGTGGCGATGATGACGGCGACGGGATCGAGGTGGGTGGCGATGGCGACGATGACAGGAGGCTAGAACGAGATGCTTGTTGGCGGTAGCCTCTCTCTCTCTCTCTCTCTCTCTCTCTCTCTCTCCCCCCGTTTGAAAAAAAAAACTACATATATTCGGGTACAAATAGAGTTACATATACTGATTAGGGCTACATATAATGGGTTATATTGGTATTTTTGTAGGCTAGTGGACTTAGTGGGTTATGAAGTTTAGAAGTGGACTAGATGGGTTTGGAAACTACTATAGTGGACTTATGCAAAATTCTCACTAGTTTTAAAGCTTTAGAAAAATAGAGAAAAAAAAAGGAAAAGAATGTGGGTCGTTCCGACACCCGGGTCATTACCCATCCCTAGCGGCCCACGCCATCTATTTGAGATAGGTACTCCAGATCATATTGATCAAAGGCTAGTTACAAAATTACAGACCTAAAAAAATGGTTCACATATCGATTGCAAACCGACGATCTCAGGCGAGCCAGGTCGATGGCAAACCGACGCCTCGTCGTGCCAGTTGCGGCTCCAAATAAAGTAAGAAGGGTGTTCAAAATCTTTACTACCTCTAAAAATCACAACTGTATATAAATAAAATTTATCTATAATGTCACTCAAATACTGGGAATTATACTTTCTTTGTTACAAAAAGTTAGTCCATTATGAAAGACATGCAATGGATCAAGACATAATGTCACGCCTTCGATTTTCAACATAAATAATAATCATTTTCAATAAATACAATCAATATTGACGTACCGATAATACCCAAATGACTTATTCTTTTTCCCAATTCTCAAAGTGAAAATTAAAAGTTACAATCCTGGTTCGAACCCCAAGTTATACAAATACCAAAATAATATTACAATTTTCAATATTCGTTCTTCCAAATACTACTTTCAAATAAAATGACAATTCAACTCCCTTATACCTCCAAGACACATGAACAACAAGCACAAGATGCACGCCCTGCCGACTTCCTTGCTTTTTACCTGAAAATGATAGGGTTGAGCATACACGCGCCCAGTAGAGAAATCTATACACAAGTTATAGGAAAATATGATGAGTTATGCATCTAGAGTGAGCGAGTAACGATAGATGAGCCCAAGTACACAAGACTGTCAACAGCAACACACTATGATCAGGGATTCTAGATAACCTATATGAAGGATCTATCTACTCATACGTCAAACAAGGACCGTCAATATTCCTCGATCATTCCAATTAAATCAACTCAACAATAGCTTTACTACCGTTTCATTACATCTCATACGATTTAACAATCTTTCACATTTCCATTTCATCACCAAATCTCATTCCTCATTATCATCAGTCATTAGGATCTCTTTTATTTCTAAATACATGTAATGTATAAAAATACGTGACCTATAATGGTTAATCTCCGTTGATTCGAGCTTGAATAGCCAGAGTCCGTTGATTCGCTCAGAATGCCAGAGGTTTTTTTTTTTTATCAAAATCCTTTAACCAAAACCAAAAATCTCTTTCATCAACTTCATAAACCAATTTCGTGTCATGTGTCTGAGCCTAAGCTCTTGCCAAGCACTTACTCGATAACGAGCCCTGAAAGCAAATGATATGAGCATTTAGCTCCTGTTGGGCTAATTATGGGACCCCGATATCCCCTGCCAAGCGCCAACCTAGAATGTTGGACCTTGAGTGTTAAATATGAGCATTAGCTCTTGCCAGTCTAATTATGGGACCCCGATATCCTCTGCCAGACACCCACCAGTCGATGGGCCTTGAATGTTCTCATTACGTCCGATTGTTATTCACATTTCAATTCGTGTTTCCAAGTTACGAGCACCAAACCATTCAGTCATTTCTCAATTTAATCAAACAAGTACTTCTCTACCAATTACGCACGTCACAATATTTTTATAGTGTACGATGTTCACGGACTCTTTTACTGCTACTATAGCCTTTACGACGATACTCCAACTATGCTAACAAAAAATCAATGGCACAGACACGTTCGACGAGTCGTACGATACGATCTTTCAAACTTAGGAATGATTTTCAGCAGAGTAGTCCGTGTTCAAAAGTTTATTAAAAATAGCATACTCAATATTTTTCAATGATTCCAACACCAAAACATCACCAACTTACCCATCTTTAAAACCTATAAGGACCCATAACCAATAGGGCCGCTTAACCATAACAAACGCTGAAAAATGCAGCTCTGTACGCTGCCTAAATTTCCAGATTTCAGTTCAATCTTCTAAAAATCACTATAAATCAAGTTCTTAATATTTTTGAGTGATTCCAGTCTCAATAGTTGCGTGATTGAACGAAGCTTAAAAGTCACGAAGGAACCCTTGTCAAATCTGCACTCCAAGGGTGGTTAAACAGGGGTTTACCCAGGCTACACAAATCTGTCATGCAGTATGACAGATTGACACACCTCCACTCAAATGATCATAACTTTTTTTGTACTAAGATTTTTAAGACGATTCTGATGGAAAATGAAAGCTAACTTCAAGACCGTCGAACCGATATAAAGTTTTCATAAAACGGACATTGGACGAGGAAGTTATGGCCATTCGAATTGGGCTGAACCCAGAAAACGAGACAGATTGCAGACCAGCATTCTAAAAATCACCATAAATTCAACTCTCATTGGTTTCGGATGATTCTAGCGGCATTAGAACGGGCTTTAAGTCTACTCTATTTCATACGAAGGAACCAAAATACAATTTTAAGTTTAAGACGATGAAAAATCCCATAAACGGTGACCTGTTTCTGCAGAATTTCAAAAATGGAAAGAACAACCTCAAACAACGAAACAAGGCAGGATCTAGGTACATAAATACCGTATAAAACGCATAACAAAAGTAAGAAATCCCTACCTCACGGATTTTGAACAAAACCCGACCCTTTAACCAAGTCAACTGAGCTCCCACGAGGTCCGATCATGATTTTTCTTGGATATTCGGAAAGCCCATACTCCGAATAGCAACTTTAATTCTTGGATTTCGTCCGGAATCACGCTCTAAGGTGTTGAAATCGATGAGAGAAGAGAGGAGAGAGTTCTTCGGAGGAGAAGATGAGAGAGAGACTGCCGAGAGAATAGAGAGAGAAAAAAAATGAAAAAGGGAAAATGGGGTTTTCCCTGTACGTCCATATACATATATATACTTATCACACTTTCACCCCTGCACTTGTAATTATATCACATTGACCACCTATTCTTGTAACCATGACACTATTCGTATTTCCTCAATTTACGCCTCTACTCGATAATTACAATATTCCTAAAAAAAAAAAATTTACAGACCAAAAATTTGGGTCTCTACACATAAGTAATTGCATTTACAAGTTTTTTAATTTTTCATTCCAAATTAAATTTGTTTTTGTGTGTTAAAATTTGGGAAATTATGCATGGAAATACTTTTACATTGTTTGGTTCAATTTTTGAAAGTTATTTTTGATGTAATGAGTGGTAATGAGTGGAGAGAGATAGAGAGAAAAAGGTATTGAGAAACGTATAGAGAGAAAAATGAGATGAGATGAGAGTTGAACCATCCGAATTGCACGTATATTGCACATATATTGCACGTATTGGACTAACATTTTGGGACATAGGAGTATACTACAATTTTTCTCGACACGATTTCATATTTTGAAACCTTTGCATAATACCCTCATTATCAATGGTCAAATATAACTGTCAATGTAAGTAACCAAGTAATTATTCATTCACTTATCTCTCATCGATTGCGCAAAATGTAGTCATTGGATTGATTTGTTGGCTGGTCTGTGGGCTGGGTGTTTAAATATTTTTGGGTTAGGTGTTCAAATAATTTTTGTATTTGAGTGTTCACGAAAGGGATAAACTAAAATGAAACTAATAATAATACATATATGCTTAACAAAAACTTTTTTTTGGGTGTTCAAGTGACCACCTTGGTCTCCATATAGAGCCGGCTCTGGGTCGCGCCGCAGGCGCTGCCGTCTCTAAAGCCGTCGTTGTGGTGGATAAAGGGTAAGCTATACTCAAACTACTCCATTAACCAAATCCCTTGTTTCCTCTCTCTCTCTCTCTCTCTCTCTCTCTTTCGCTAACTTGTTTCTTCTCTAATCTCTTTCAATGCCTGGGGCTCTCTCTCTACTCGCATTCAAGACTACATTGGCCTCCACGCGAAATTGGATCTGTCCCAAGACTACACCCTCGGCCTCCCCGTTTCCACACAAACTCACCAGGCGGAACTCAACGCCTCCGAAGCAGCCTGCAACCGTCCCCGCCAACAGTGCCTCGACTTCCAAACTAGGCTCAAAGAAAAATATGACGTCATCGACCGCTCTAAGGTTTGTGAAAATTTAATCTATTTTCGGAGACTTCAGTTAGGGTTTGCTAGTCTTTGATGATTTGTTTTTAATGTTTTTTTTTTGGGTTTGGTTGATTGGACAGGCTGAATCGTGTATGATACATTTGTGGAGGAAAATCAGAAGCTCGCAAAGGAATTCGAGAGCCTTTTGGGGCAGATTAGTAATTGGAGTACGAGCGTGCGTTGTACGAGCGCGATAGGGAAGCCTTAATGGATTTTGGAGACGAGGCCGATGAACGTGCTAAGAAGGCTGAGATTCGGGTGCACGAGTTGGAGGAGGAGTTGGGGAGAGTGGTGGATGAACGTGCAAAGGAATGCGAGAGGTTGGAGATTCAGTGCAAGATTCAGTTGGTAAATAACTATCGCATTTACATTTCTTTCGACTTGATTTCCTGAACTATACAACTTGCGAGTTTAGTTGAAACTTACCTCTAGTTCATCCAATTCCTTGCAAATGAACTTTACTCTCTCTCTCTCTCTCTCTCTCTCTCTCTCTCTCTCACGCGCGCACTTGCTCTCTCACAAATTGTAATGTATTGGTGTTTTATGGGTGTATGAAACTGTTAAGGTTGTAAGAACGCAATCTTTAGGTGGTTATCACTAACACAATTGCTTCTTTATCCAGACTGGTTTGAATCATATGAATCATCAGACAATGAAAATCTTTTTAGTTTTCCTCACTTTCTCAGTTAACGATGGACTGCTGTTACTGTGCAAATGGATAAGTGGCTTTGATTCTTTACAGAGCTGGTGCTAAATATAGTTAGGTTATTTATATAACAATGTTTATGCGTGAGTCATGAACTTGATTCTTAAATAAACAGGTGGTCCACATTAAGATTGTGAACCCAGTCCTCCTATTCCTTTTTACCTTTACCTTGGTTGATGCTTTGCTATTAACTTCTGCAGAACTGGTGGTTTAATCCAACAATAAGTAGGGGCTGATGATTATTTGAACTTTGTTTTCCTCCTGTGGATAGGTTGATTCTTCCGGGGAAGGATCTGCAATGGAACAACTTCTACTTAAGTCACTCATAACAACCTATGGTTGGTAATGACGAAGTTACGTCAACTGCACATGCCTTTTTACAGGCAAATAGTGGAGTAGAGGTGTGCCAAAAGTTGCTCAATACCTGGAATAGGTGAGATGCTTCTCTAGTAATTGATCGTATCATACATCTATATTATAGACATATTTCAGTATCCTATCCTCAAAAGATATTTGCAGCACTTGCCTGCAAGTACTATCAATTGTTTACATGAATATTTTATTTGTACTTGTTTTCTAGTCTGAGGCCTTCGACTCAGAGAATTCTGGTGCTGGCTGCTGAAGTCGAGACTCTAGAGAATGATAAGGTGTTTCTGAGGGTGTAATCTCACTAGAGCGGAAGAGGAGGTAAGTAGTACATGGTTGCTTATTTATTCCATTAATGGCACATTACCAATTGACAAATTGTTTTCTTCGATGCGCTTACGTGAAATTGTTGAGGCACCAGAAAGAAAGGTGTTGCCACCCTGGGTTCTAGTGAAAAACGCACTGGTAGATTCTTGCAGGGGAACAAGCAGAATAAGGATCCAATCAAGAAGTTTCTTACTTTGGGAGGGTTTTTTAGGTTTGTTTTGGAATTCCAGGTGAACCAAATCAGACGGAAAATACATTTTGTGGCGGTACTTCTGTGAAGACGGTTTAGTTTGTGTTGTCCATATTCTTGATGCCCAAATACTGGACACAGAGACCGTTCTACTAGCCCTTTCATATAGAAGAAACATGAAGCCAATCAGCCAAGAGAATAGCTCATAGAACGGTCTCTGTGTTCAGTATTTGGGCATCAAGAATATGGACAGCACAAACTAAACTGTCTTCACAAAAGTACCGCCACGAAAATGTATTTTCCGTCTGATTTGGTTCCCCTGGAATTTCAAAACAAACCTGCAAAACCCTCCCAAAATAAGAAACTTCTTGATTGGATCCTTGTTCTGCTTGTTCCCCTGCAAGAATCTACCAGTGCGTTTTTCACTAGAACTAGGGTGGCAACACCTTTCTTTTTGATGCCTCAACAAATTCACCTAAGCATCGGAGAAAACAGTTTGTCAATTGGTTATACGCCATTAATGGAATAAATAAGCAACCACATACTACTTACCAAAAGTACATGGACAGCATAAACTAAATTGTCTTCACATAAGTACCGCCACAAAAATGTATTTTCCGTCTGATTTGGTTCAAAACTCAACTCGTAGATACATATGTTAAACTGCTAGATAGATTGTCTAACGTGCCTGATCAAACTCATAACAAGACGGTGCCCCATTTGTTGGGTTGGCTGCAGGAATCCTTTTTCGTCGTTCTACTCTCTCAAGGCTCATATCATTCACTAAATTCATATCCTTTTTCACAATCTAATAGCAAACTGAAAATTCAAATAAGATCCCGTTAGAAAGCCATCTAATGTTGTAGCAGAAATCTAGGTATGTCTGTACATAAATGGAGTTATGTCAATGATTTGGAAGCAGTTGTTTTAATGTCTTATGTAATGGTTTAGGATGAACCTTACATTTTCATTGTGTATGACTATTCGTTGAATTATTTGAGTTTACTGTGTTATATTGTTTGCATGAGGGGGTAGTTTAACTAAATCTTGAACATTTTGTAGAACTTTCCGATTCATGTGGAGGTGTTGATCCTCTTATTTCCTTATATGGTCGCATCCTTTTCTGATCCTATTCAATTGTATTATGTATTAAAAAGTGATATACGCAAGCGTGTCTGGATTATCTGTTTAACTATGGCCAATGATGGGGTAGCAGAGTTGTTCAGTTGGAATGTATCCGTGGAAAGTAAAGTGGTTTTCTGGTCTGTTTTATATCGATCTGCTTGTCTCTAAATTTTGTTACTAGTAGCTTGTATGGCTTGTGCTTGTTGTCCTGTAAATGGTTTCATGCAGTGTTTATGTTCATCTTCCTCTATTTTTTTCTTGGTACAAACGGGCATGTTGGAAATGTTTCTCGAGGAAATCCAAGATTTCGTTGACACAATGGCACAAGGAGATAAAACAAAAATTCCATTTGTTTCCATCCAAATGGCCAAGATGTTTCATTCCGTATCAGCCATTATCCTTTGCTTTTTATGTTTCGTCTTTGAGGAATCAAACCATGATTCCCGTAGAATTCACCTGCTATCTATTGATCTCTTTTGCATGCTCTCTGGGCCACGAAAACTAATTTCTATGGAATCTATTTCTTGTACAAACAGAATGAGTAAAATGAATATTGAAACGCAAATGGTGGGGGGAATTAGCCATTTTCTGGCTAGAATATTCTCGATAACAAGCTAATTAAGGTGGGAGCAAATAGCTTAAGGTATTTTGGCGCCAAAGTATATATAATGAAACTGCAAGGGAAATGCCATAGGATACATGCAAAGTGATGATTCTATCTTTTGTCTTTCTATAAAAAATAGAGTTTGCTTTCCTTGCTACCCCATTACCTCGCAGCTGATACTCTCAGGACAAGCTAGGTTCCAGTCCAGTTTTTCTTGTGTCCAGTCCCCTCTAGTTTTCCAATTTTTTGGGGATCGATTCTGAGCCAACTAAATGATCTGAATCGTCCACTTTAATTGTAGAACTTGTCGAGAAAAAACGGTTTGAAACTTAATGAGTACATTTTTCTTGCACAAACACTATTCGTTCATGCATCTAACAAAGTACAATCAAATTAATTTTTGGCAAAAGTATTTTTCTTGGTAAGTTCTACAAAGTGAACGATTTAGATTAGTTTTTGGTACGGAATGGACCCTAGAGAATTGAAAATCAGAGGGGCCGGACTAGACACAAAAAATATTGGACTGGAACTCAGTCCCTCCACTCAACCTATAGTTCCTATGCCTTTGGAGATTTTATATCTTCATAACTTCTTTCTCTTGGTCTCCTTGCATCAGCAATCATTTAAAGCATATAACTAAAGTAAAATCAGTGTCCAAATAGGCCATAATAGTTCCTCCCCCCCCCCCCCCCCCCCCCCCCCCCCACTTGTTGCCTCTCTAGTCATCTTGTGATCCTCAATAGCATCTTTAAATAGTTCTAAAACTTCAACTAAAGGCTAAGTTAAAGCCCGAAATGCATATAAGAACATGGATCACTTTAAACCCTAGAACAAAATAATGCATATATCAGGTTGCATCGCATCATTTTTTTTGTAAAATAATCCCTCTTTTTTGCATCTGAATCGCCACAACCTTTAACAAATAATTCTATAGACATCTCAATCTGGACTTTCCAGATTAGTTTACTTTCGGTTTTTGATTCTCCGATGATGAAATGGATCAAGAACGCCCTGGGAATATCAAGTGTTTGAGCTTTTGGTGTTTGCAAATCCCTTAAACCTACCAAAATCCTACTAGCACATGTTGGTTGAGACCCAGCGCGCATGGGTCAAAGTGCCAGGTATTGGTCAAATGGTCAGGTTTGACCATGGATCAACTAAGGGTAGCTTAGACTCACGCGCGATAGTCCACAACTAGTGTGCGCTGGTCAACCTATCACGTTGACTCACGCATGCAAGTCTCAGACTCGCGCGCTGGTCAGTGTCTTGTCAAACTTGTTTTATTCAGCATGCAGAAGTCATGATTAGTGGAGTACAGTACATTAGAAGCTACCATTTTACCTGAAAAGCACCATCTAGACAGGAGGTGTTCACATCTCATATTTCACCTTTTTCCTCTCATCCAATGAGAGGGAAGACTTAGCCACCAAGCTAAACCAGCCCGTGTTGGTTGGTTACACCTCCATACACCATCATTCCTTCCCCTATAAATACCACATGGTTCTTCTTCCTAAGGGTTACAAAAAATCCAGGTTACCAAGTTTTAGTCCAAGAAGGATTACAAAAATCCTCACATACTATTTTCACACCTCAACCAAGCAACAAGCGACCTTGTTATTTGCTTCTACTACTCAAACAAATACCTCAAAGCTCAAGCACTCTTTCAAACCCAAAAACCAAAGGTATAGCATATCGACTATTTTCCTGTTCTGATCCTTGAGGGGGGCTGGCAGAGTTAAGGCTAGTAATCAATACCAGTTATGGCCCTAAAGCTAGCAAGGTTTTTAAATACTGTTGTGGTAAGAACCAGCGCGGGTCAGTCCCATGTACGCTCGCGCCACTCCGTGGCTTCGCGCATAAATGTGCGTGGGGATTGGTATCTTACTGTTTCATGCTTTTATTTCAAATATTCATCACTACAAGCATGCTGACAACCATTTTACTTCTTTCTTTTGTTAAAACTATTAGTTTTAGTTCAATAGGTATATCTGCTGCTATGGAGTACCTATGGGGGTCTTTCTGGACATGTCCCAGAACCCAGAAATGTGGGGAACCAAACATTGGTTTGCAGGGTCCAACCAACGTGCGACTGTGGACTACCTGCGCGTGTAGGTTCACCTTTGACCAGTGAGTGGACTTTGCATGGGTAACTTGGCTCTACCATAGTTGTATCCCCACACTGTTTATGGGATGTTTTGTTAATTTGTAGGGCCTTTCAGCCTTTAAGTTGTATTGCAAAAATTGCTTGGTTTGTCCTGGGTGAGCACTAGTCATTCCAGAGCCCAAAAGGGATAAAAACAGAGGTTGTGAGCAAAGCAAACACGCGCGCACATGTGTGGGATTCACGCTCGCAGGTTTAAATCACATGCAGTAATCCGCGTGAACTGGATCAATGCATGTAGACTCTTTCTTGTGCACATCAATTCAATACAATGCATCGGATTTGCTCTGTTAAACAGAACCTGTCCTTTACCCTATTTATTGCTTTTGCATCCATGCCATCTACCACATCCTACAAACATGTTACAGCTTTTGTAACGCCCCCTAATTTTGGGAATGTTAAATAAATCTTTTTATTGAAAACTTAAATAGAGTCTGGCTCATTATTATATCATAACTCCCATGAGAGTACTTTTATTACATAAGGGAAGGGAAACTAAGGTTCCTAACTACAACAACGTCAGCTCCTCCATTCTTGCCAGCTCTTCGGCTCCGAAAGCCTCCAAGGTGTACAACTCACCCTGATCATCTACAAAGTCTGACACATTATACCAGCGTCGCCCCCAGTATAATATGTCAGGATCACTAAAAGTAATACATGAGCTACAAGAGCTCAATAGAATAATCCATACATACTAACCCTTAACTTATAGACAATAGATTATAAAATTAACGATTTCCACATAGTACATGCATATTTAACAAAACAGCTAACAATGACACATCCACATTCACTATTCCAACTAACGTTGGTGTCCATGATTTTCTAAGTTTCTCCTACGCGACTTGTCGTAGACCGTGTTCCGAGTATCCTCACAATGGTTCTGCATTCTCGGGTTCCCATTGGCACACAAAACTTTGCGTTGGCTGCTCTCTGTGGATAACCAAGCTATTCACCCAACCTCGGTTCTACCGTTCCAGTCTCCTGATTATCTTCACAATGGTTCCGTTGCACCGGGTTCCCATTGGCGCACACACACCACACAATGGCCTACCTAGTCCGGCCACATTATAGTTTCCAAAACATTTTACTTTTCTAAAACACACCTTTCATTAACAACACCCTAAGTGTCATGTTTCTACTTTTTTGATTTCTGTGTCTCATTTTAATACAAGGACTCCGCGGTAGAACTTCTTCCGTAAGAAATCATAAATCATTCATTGTAATTTTGAAACTTATCTAGCAAGATCATCCAATTCTATATTACTTATTGTGCTCATATTATCACGTAGTCATGCTCAATCATTTAGCACACAATATAAAGCATAGTGTCACATGGACGGACACCTTTGGAGTGAAAAAACACTTATGCTTTATCACACATCAAACAAGTGATCACGCATACATGCTCATAACCATCCTAAGATCAAAATACGAATATTTTCAATTAAGTTTATACCTTCAAAATCCTTTCTCTTCTTTTTAGGGAAGTTCAAAATAATATATGTTTTTCCCGAAAATAAAGTAGATATATTCAACATGGTCATATTTCTTTCTAAGCCTTTAGTAAACACTTTTCAAGTTCTCATGCATTTCAACATACTAACAATATACACATTTCTATATATACTTAGAGATAGTGAGTAAAAGTATCCTACATTATACTTAGAATTAGAGAGTAAGGACATTCTACCATTCTTCTTGGCAGTAGGGCGGCTACGAAAAAAGTAAGTCGGTGATCGAATGGAGTAACTTTCTACGGAAAGCTTACAGTAGCTTCGAAAAAGAAAAAGGTTTCTCTCGAAACTAGTTCTTGACTAAACTGCTAACTTTTTGGATCGAGAGGGTGGTCGAGTGGTGGTTTAGTGGCGGCCTTGAATGAGTTTCTTGAAGAACTCAAGAACAAAGGAAGAACAAGTAAGAACAAAGCAAGAACACAAGAGTTTCTAGAGAGAGAAGTTGAAGGTTTGAAGGTGTGAGTTGAATGGCACGAGGGGGGGTGCTATTTATAGCAAAAATTTTGGCTCCCTCTCCCATCTTGTAACGCCCCTAATTCTGGGAACGTTAAATAGACAATTTTATTGAAAATCTAAATAGAGTCTAACTCATTATTACATCATAATTCCCATAATTACACAAAGGGAGGGAAACTAAGGTTCCTAACTACAGCACCACTTGCTCTTCCATCCTAGCCAGCTCTTCGGCTCCAAAATCCTCCAAGGTGTACAACTCACCCTGTTCATCTACAAGGTCTGACACATTATACCGGCGTCGCCACCAATATAATATGTCAGGGTCACCAAAGGTAACACTATGAGCTTAATAGAATAATCCAAACCCACTAACCCATAACTTACAAGCAATAGACAATAAGGTTGACAATTTCCACACTGTACATGCATATCTAACAAAATAGTTAACAATGACACATCCGCATTCACTATTCACTATAGTTTGTGTCCATGATTTTCTGTGTTTCTCCTACGCGACTCATCGTAGACTGCGTCATCATTTTCATATACCAAATCAACATTTCCAAAATCATTTTTTAACACACCCAACCTTGGTTCCGCTGTTCCGGTCTCCCGAGTATCCTCACAATGGTTCCGCCACACCGGGTTCCCATTGGCACACAATTGCATTGGCTCCTCTCCGAGAATAACCAAGCCATTCCTCACCATGGTTTGGCCGCTCCGGGTTCCCATGGGAATGCACACAACCTCACAAATGGTTCCGCTGATCTGGATTCCCATTAAAACACACACACACACACCTCACATAATGCCACCAAAACTGGTCATTATGTAGTTTCAAAATATTTCCTTTTTCGGAACACGTTTTTCTTGTTAACCACACCCTAGGTGTCATGTTTCTAATTTTCTTGATTTTTGGTGTCTCGTTTTCATGCAGGACTCCGCGGTAGGACTTTCCACATAATGAATCATACATTATTCGTTGTAATCTTGAAACTAAACTAGCAAGATCATCCAACTATACATGGTTTATCATGCTCATACTTCCATTAGCGATAATCCGTTGTTGACAATCATGCATTCCAACTACTATAAACGATAGATAACCTTATCTACTTAGAGAAACGATTAAGGATATTTATGCTTTGAACAAGGGACATTCTACTTTTCAAGATACGATTCTATATACTATATGTAGAGTTAGAAGACTAGGGACTCTACCTTACTTCTTGGCGGTTGGTCGGTTTTGAGAATAGGTCATCGATTTTTCAAATCGGCGGCATAACGGCTCCGATGTGCTTCGAAAGGAAGAGAGATGGATTTTCTCTTCCTAGAAAAAACTTTGCTAATTAAACTAGGCTACTTTAAAGATCTAGGGGTGGTTTTTGGAAGTGGTTTGGCGGTATCTCTAAAGAACTTCAAGAAACCTTAAGAAACTTGAACTTTTGAATTAAGAAGGCTTAGAATTTCTAGAGAGAAGTGAGAGCAAAGTGTGAAGGTGTGAGTTTAGGCTTGAAGTGAGCTTGCTATTTATAGGCAAGGCATGTCTCTCTCCCTCTCCCACCCGAAATCTCTCTCTCTCTCTCTCCATATCTTATTTTTTATTCTACTTGTCATGCTTTCTTTGAAAGATCAAGGTCTAGTTCTAGGCTTGCATGGCTAGATTTAGTACTTTGGATTGATTTGGAAAGATTTAGTGGAAGAAAGGAGGGGTTGTACAAGATTTGGTGATTAAAAGAACGTAAAAGGACATTGGAAGACAGATTTTGCTTGGAGATATATATAACCATAGATTGAAAGGATGTAAGAAGATTATGGAAGATTTGTTAAAAAAATGTAATTTGTAATCTTCTAGAATAAATGTAGAATAAGTATTTAAATATCTAAGTTAAAAATAATTAGAAGTGTGTAGAAGTAATAATTGTATTAGAGTGTGTAGAAGTAAAATTGTATTTATGCACATGGGTAAAAATAGATGATTCTAGAAGATGAGAGATCTTTCTTGTAAGTAGCACATGTGCTTATCTTTAGACAATTCTAGAGAAGTGTACGTTGGTAGAAGTGCTCTATAAATAGAGCCTTGTTGTACTCATTTTGATGCAATGAAAATCTAATAAAGCCTTTCATAACTTCTCCTTATTAACATCTCTCACCCTTCATTTCCCACTCTCTTGTCCAATTTACTTCAAAATCTAACCTAGCACCCCAACAATTTTGGTATCAGAGCTAAGTTAACCGATCCATCCTTGTCCTTCTTTCAACCACCATGGAGACTAACTCTTCCACTTTCAACTATGCACAAAATCTCATCCCTATATTTGAGGGAGAGAACTATGACTATTGGAGCATCCAAATGCAAACTTTATTTGTCTCACAAGAATTGTGGGATCTTGTTGAAAGCGGATATGAGGCACCAGCAATTGTCGAAGAAGAAGCAACTTGGACGGAAGCAAGGAAGAAGAAGTTCAAGGAGAACAAGAAGAGAGATGCTTTGGCTCTCCTCAACATTCAACGTGGGTTAAGCAAATCTATCTTTCCAAGAATTATGGGTGCAAAAACTTCAAAAGAAGCATGGGAAATACTAAAAATTGAATATCAAGGTTATGATAAGGTTATCTCCATTAAACTTCAAACACTATGGAGAGATTTTGATAATCTAGCAATGAGGGAAAATGAATCCATCCAAACGTTCTTTTCCCGAGTTGCTGGAATTATCAATCAAATTTGAAGTTATGGAGATACCCTTCCGGATAAAAGAATTGTTGAAAAGGTTCTTAGGAGTTTGCCTCTAAAGTTTGATCATGTTGTAGCCGCTATCGAAGAATCCAAGGATTTGTCTAAACTTTCTCGACATGAACTAATGAGTTCTCTCGAGACCCATGAACAAAGAATGAGCAGGTTCACAAATCAATCTTTGGAGCAAGCATTTCAAAGCAAAATTAATTTTGGAGGAAAGAACCAAGAAGATCAAGAGAAGGGTGCATCTCGAGGAGGAGGCATGAACGGAAATAGACGTGGAGGCCAAAATGCATTTCAAGCCCGGAACAAAGGAAAAGGATATGACAATCAGAGAAATCCTAATGGCGGTAACTCTAACTCTTCTTGCATTATTTGCAAAAAATCTAATCATGCATCCAAAGATTGTAGATTTAAATACAAGAGATGCAAGGTTTCTAATCATTTTGATCGAGATTGCTGGTTCAATCAAGAAAAAAATAAAGCTAATTTTTCAGAAGAAAATGAAGCTGAACACCTATTCTCTTGCATGAATGCTCAACAGGAGTCAGATAACATTTGGTATCTGGATAGTGGATGCAGTAATCATACGACAGGTGATCGTGAAAAGTTCATGTAGCTTGATGATAAAATCTCTTCACAAGTAAAGTTAGGAGATGGGAAGCTGCAAAATGTGAAAGGAAAAGGAGTCATCGCTGTCTACACAAAGGGAGGTAACAAAAAATTAATTTCAAATGTCCTTTATGTTCCTGGGCTTACTCAAAACTTATTAAGCGTGGGGCAATTACTACAAAAAGGTTACACACTTAACTTTGACAAAGATGAGTGCACCATCATTGACAAGAAGAAAAATTTTAAAGTGGCAAATGTCAAAATGACTCCAAATAAAGTTTTTCCATTAATAATGCCACTTAATGAAAATTTTGCCCTTAAGGGAGAGAAAATTGATGACTCATATTTGTGGCATCTAAGATATGGCCACTTAAATTACAAGGGCATGAGATTATTAAAGGAAAAAAATATGGTGAAAGGGCTACCAAATATTGATAAAATTGATAAAGTTTGCGAGGGGTGTATATATGGAAAAATGCATAGTCTCCCATTTCCAAAGTTCGCTTGGAGAGCTAAAGCGCCTTTGGAATTGGTGCATTCTGATATTTTTGGCCCTACCAGAACACCATCCCCTGGTGGCAAAAGATATTTTCTCCTATTTGTTGATGACTATACAAGGATAATGTGGCTATACATCCTTGACAAAAAATCAGAAGCTTTCTTTGTATTCCTCAAATTTCAAGCCTTGGTGGAAAGACAAAACGGAAGACAAATAAAGACACTTCAGACAGATTGTGGTGGTGAATTCATCTACACTCCATTCATGGACTATTGCAAGGAAAAAGGAATCAAGAGGCAACTTACAATCCAGAAAACACCTCAACAAAATGGAGTGGCAGAACGGAAGAGCCGGACAATTGTAGAGATGGCACGAAGCATGCTTAAAGGTAAAGGGCTTCCTAACTCATTCTAAGCCGAAGTTGTCAACACTGCTGTTTTCATCCTCAACCGTTCTCCCACTAAGGCAGTTTGAACAAGACACAATATGAGGCGTGGAACAAAGAGAAGCCACAGGTAAATTTTCTAAGATTTTCGGATGCATTGCATATGCATTAGTTCCCTCAGAAAAAAGGGGAAAATTTGATGAAAAAGGGGGGAAATATATTTTCATCGGATATAATGACGAGTCCAAAGGTTATCGTCTCTATAATCTAAACACAAATAAATTTATGGTTTCTCGAGATGTAATATTTGATGAAACTGCTGCATGGAAGTGGGAGGACAATTCCTTCCAAGAGCCAAAGTTTTTTGAGCATGATGATGCAGAACATGAGCGAGAAACTTTAACTCCAGACCCAAGTCCAAATCAAAGCCCACGGACTAGTCCAGAGAGCTCATCATCGGATGATCTCAATCCAACAAGAAAGGTACGTTCCTTACAAGATATATATGACTCATGTGATTTTGCCTTCTTTACTTGTGAACCATATAATTTCGAGGAAGCTGCAAAAGAAGAAATTTGGCTAAAAGCAATGAATGAAGAAATTTCAACTATTGAGAAAAACCACACATGGGAGCTCGTTGACTTGCCCAAAGGAAAAGACGTAATTGGTCTTAAATGGGTTTATAAGACAAAATACAAAGAAGATGGATCAATTCAGAAGAACAAAGCACGCTTAGTAGCAAAAGGCTACTCACAGCAGCCTGGAATGGATTTCAATGAAACATTTGCTCCAGTCGCAAGAATGGAGACAATACGGGCACTCTTAGCCTTAGCTGCACAAAACGAGCTTCCTGTATATCAGCTCGATATCAAATCTGCCTTTCTCAATGGTGAACTAGAAGAAGAGGTCTATGTGGAGCAACCACAAGGCTATCCAGTCAAAGGAAAAGAAGACAAGGTGTATCGACTTCGAAAGGCCCTCTACGGCTTGAAGCAAACACCGCGGGCTTGGAATAGCAATATTCAAGTACTTCTGTCAAAGCGGATTTGAAAGAAGCCAAAGGGAACCATCCCTATATGTCAAAAAAGGAGGCACGCAAGATTTTCTCATTGTTTGCCTTTATGTTGATGATTTAATCTACACAGGCACCAATGTAGCAATGCTCGATGAATTTAAAAATGCTATGATGAAGGAATATGAGATGACGGATCTAGACCTTATGAGATATTTTCTCGGCATTCAAGTAAGGCAATCCAAAGTAGAGATTTTTATCTCTCAAGAAAAATATCTTGAAGACTTATTAAAGAAATTCCGCATGAGCAACTGTAAACCAGTCTCTACTCCACTCTCTTTAAATGAGAAGTTGCAATTAAATGATGGAGCAGAAAAGGTCGATGCTACGGCCTATTGAAGATTGGTTGGATCGCTAAATTATCTCACTCATACAAGGCCAGATATCGAGTACTCTGTGAATCTTATTTCCAGATTTATGCACGAGCCAAGCAAACTACATTATGCAGCAGCAAACCGAATTCTTCGTTATCTTCAAGGAACGAAGAAGTTTGGCATCAAGTATACAAAAGAAAATGATTGCAAGCTTATTGGCTACACTGATAGTGATTGGGCTGGATCAATCGATGATCGAAAGAGCACATCTGGCCAAGTATTTTGCTTGGGAACTAAAATTATATCTTGCAGCTCCAAAAGGCAAAGGACAATTGCCTTGTCCTCTGCAGAAGCAGAATATATTGCAGCAACAGATGCAGCATGTGAAGCTGTATGGCTCAGAAGAATTCTTTCTGATATGGAGCATAAAGAAGAAGGACCTACAGTCATCTACTGCGATAATATGTCAGCCATAGCAATGAGCAAAAATCCAGTCTTTCATGGCAGGACAAAGCACATTGAGCTCCGATATCACTTTATCAAAGACTTAGTGCATAATGGAGAAATTCAGCTTCAATTTGTCAACACGAAGGAGCAGCTAGCCGACATAATGACCAAAGCAGTAGCAGCAGATAAATTCTCTCAGTTTCAAGAGATCATGAAGATTACAAATTAAGGAGGAGTATTAAAAAAATGTAATTTGTAATCTTCTAGAATAATGTAGAATAAGTATTTAAATATCTAAGTTAAAAATAATTAGAAGTGTGTAGAAGTAATAATTGTATTAGAAGTGTGTAGAAGTAAAATTGTAGTTATGCACATGGGTAAAATTAGATGATTCTAGAAGATGAGAGATCTTTCTTGTAATTAGCACATGTGCTTATCTTTAGACAATTCTAGAGAAGTGTAGGTTGGTAGAAGTGCTCTATAATTAGAGCCTTATTGTACTCATTTTGATATAATGAAAATCTAATAAAGCCTTTCGCAACTTCTCCTTATTAACATCTCTCACCCTTCATTTCCCACTCTTTTGTCCAATTTACTTCAAAATCTAACCTAGCACCTCAACAGGATCAAGGTACAATCCAATCTCTCTCTTTCTTCCTTTCTCTTTCTCTCTCTCCCTCTCCCTCCCTCTCGGCAATCTCTCTCTCTCTCTCTCTCTCTCTTACATATATATGTACTACCATGTTCTTAAGGTACAATATAATCTATCAAGATTTCCAAGTGTCAATTAAAATATATGGCCAAGATTTTCTTATTAGGATAATTCAAGAAGTACTAGTACTTATATATTTATTAGTGTACTTAAAATCTAGGAAATTAGATATACTCATATTTTTAATGCATATACACACATGGGGAAAATCTAGGAAGTGATTATTTAAATAAATCTTAGTACTAGTTGGAAGATTGACTCTATTATCCAATGGATAATATTTTCCTTAGTAGTTATTGACCAAAGGATAAAAGGTTTAAGGAAATATATATATATATATACACACACACACACACACTTGGATAATATTTAAAATACCCAAATGTCCTTTAGGCATGTGAATATAAGCCTATATATAACTATATATGAGAATTTTATCAAATCTAGTACAAGATATCTTTGATAGAAAATCTAGGTTTCCTATTGTCCAATGGATAAAAGTTTCCTTAACTTTTATTATCCAATGGGTAAAGGTTCATCTAGGGTTAGGAAATTGTAACTAGGTGAATTGGTAGTTAGGTTACTCAATTAATCGGTTAGAAGCTAACTAGGCTTGCTAAGTAGGGTTTCTAGCCAAGAAATATGATTTCAGGATTTTATTTACTCACTAGAAAAATACACTAGTGCTTTTACAAGCATACTTGTCTTTAGAAAATGACCATATTGTTTGGGGTTTAAAAGATTCAATTTTTTATATGTCTCAAATCTAATTATGACGGATTATTAAAGTTAAAAAGGAATTTTAAAAGCAAATTCAAGTAATTAAAATAAAATTCAAATTTTTAGCGAAATTTTTGTTTACCAAAAATCAGGGTCGTTACACATCTATTGCCCCCCCCCCCCCCTCCCCTCTCTCTCCTTCTCTCATTTTTGCTCCATTGTGCTATCAAATCTTGGCTTTAATCATGCCATAGCCTTCCCTCACTTGTCATTTCCAAATTTAGGCCAAAATCTAGGTTATCATGAAGAGTTTTGGCCTTGTCTTGTCTAGGAGGGTTGCTTGCAAGAAAGAAGAAAATAATTGGCTTGGATTGTGTTTAAAGTAGCCTAGAAATGAGGTGTCAAATAGTTATTAGGCTTAAGTGCTAAAAGGTAGCTTGTGGAAGTGAACAAAACACATGCACACACTCACATACCTTCTCTCTCTCTCTCTCTCCCTCTCTCTCTCTCTCTCTCAGCCTCATTTCATGGGCCAATTTAATTAAATTTCAATTAAATATCCTTCTAGTGCTCGTCTAGGACTAGGTGCCAAAAACGGGTGTGAACAATGCCCCCTCAAGCCTTGACCTTATTCAAGATCTAGGCTTGTCGATTAGGATAAAGTACAGTTTTTGGCAAACCAAACAAGTCCTTAATTTATCTACAAATTTGAAATAAAAAGATAATTAGGCTTAAGTTTAGCCTAAAATCCTTTTGAACTTTCAAATGTTTAAATCTAAAATGATAATCAGGCTTAAATCCAGCCTAACAGCTTTTCAAATTCCAAAGTATATCTTCTGGTTGCATTTAATATGGACTCTTCACCTTCGAACTGAACCGAATCCCAGGAGTGTTAGGATAGAAACCCAACGAAGAGTCCCGTCTGTTGCAGGACTCTATATCAATATAAGCCTAGAGTGGACATGTGGCATCCAAAGGGAGCCCTTCTCTGCCGCCATACACATATCCCTAGCCTCCATAATCATTAAGAGTCCAATAAATTAATGGGATAAAAGATAGAGAGATAAATGGCATTTTGAATCTGTACCATTATCTCTTAGCCCCTTTAAAACCCATTCAAACTCTTCCATTCTCTTTCTACATCTTTTTGCCTCCTTCGTTCTTCACTCCAGAGCACTCCTAGCAACCTTAACCGTCATTGTTCCTTCTTCCAAGCTCTTAAACCCTAGAAAAAAATGGCAATTCACCGAGCTCATGCACCTCCGCCAAACCCCGATAGTCTTGCCTTCCAAATTCAAAGGATTCTGGCCCAAGAACACATAGCGGTCACCAATGCTGTTTTGGTGATTGCTAATACTGATCATGTTGGGCTAGGGCCTGCCTTCCAACTTGGGTTTCCCCCTCAACTTGATCACATGTACCTGCTGGTAGAGGAAGCACTTCCTTTCGAGTCTCCCTCATTGGGCTGGAATCAGTTTACCACCGATATCCCCAATCGTCTCTGGCACAGACCTGATGCGAAATATGTAAAGTGGCTTGATCGAATGCTCGAGGCCAAGGGTGATCTATGGAAGCAGATAGGAATCTGTGATGCCATTCTACTCAACCGATCTCTTATCGATATGGACAAGAATCTCTTCCTTGCCGCCGCTCAATTTTGGTTAGTCACCTCGAACTCTTTTCACTTCAGAGTAAGTCTTATGGGTCCAACCCTTCAAGACATAGCTTTCTTGACAGGCCTCCGTCCCCATGGGATCGAAGCCAATTATTTCTTGTCCCAAAAGACCCCTTACATTGAGTATAAGGAACCCCTGTCTTTTGCTCCCTTTATAAACAATTATGCCAAGAAAGGCCCCGTTGAAGATAACCAACATGTGGCCTTTCTTCTTTATTGGTTGAATAAGTTTATCTTTTGTGTATTTGCAAATCGAGTGACTAAGGATTTCATAGATTTGGCTTGTGCCCTTGCATCCGGGCAAAAAATAGCATTGGGTCCTTTGGTTCTAGCCCATCTATACTGTGGTATGAAGGAGTTGATCAGTAACAAATTTGTCTTTGCCCCTGGCCCTTTGTGGATCATAACCCTCTAGTTGTGGTCTTACTTCCCAAAGCTAGCCCTAGCAATTGAAAAGAACCTAACACATACCTGTTATGGACTCTATTAAGCTGATATCCGCGGCCATAAGTATGCTTTCGGAGAATATTTTAAGTTTTTCTACAATGATCTTGTGGGGATGGCAAGAACTGGACACCGTTCGTTAGACCCAGGGGATGATTTTGATGACCACCTTGAGATCTGGACCAATTTTCTGATTTCCAAAGACCTTATGTATGGCATGGCTTTTACCCTGACCAACTACAAGTGTGGAGTTGAATACTATAATGCAGCTCAGTTTGCTAGGCAATTCGGCCTGTGTCAGCTCACTCCTCTGCCACCTTACCAGTCCTTGAATGAAGATTTCACTGATAGGCCTATAATACAAGCCAAGGAATTGGAGAGAATTAGGAATGTTCTTCCCAAACTTAGAAAGAATTTTGCTTTCCATCCCTACACTGAACGTATTGAGAAAGGGGCAAATTTTGATAGTTGGTGGGGAGGCTATATTAAGAAGCATTTTTCCACGCCTTATCTGGATGTCTTGACCTAGATACTGCCCTACCCTTCTGGAGTTGTCCCTGAACCTGGCATCACCGTGCCCTTGCAGTAGATCAGTCCTTCTCCGTCCTCAAGTGTTAAAAGAAAAGGTAACACAAAGGCCTTTACTGTTATGCTTTCTTTGAACTTTTCAATACTTGGACTAATCATTTCCTTCTTCACAGGTCCAAAGAGTGTCCCAAAAGGTACCCCAGTGGATCCTACTGCTCCTCGAAGACATAAAAGAACCAAAGGTATAACCCTTTAGCATTTTCTTATCCCTTAGGTATGATGTTTATGCCTTGAATCTCATTGCAGGCCCCTCAAACCACCATAGCTGGTAAGACAAGGAGTAGTGCTAAAACCACTTCTCCATAATCTAACCCTTCGGAGAAGGTTTGCACTCTTCTTAGCTCTGCCCTTTACTCTACTTGTATGCTTTGCTAATTTTTCTTCTTACAGGTGACCTCCAAAGCAAAGGAAGGGCAAGCTAATTCTACCCCTGCCAAGAAGAGACTAAGAAAGAAGACTTTTACATCAGTTGATTCCAAAAACACCCTCTCTGCTACAGAACACAATGAAGATTTGATTGTAGCTAGAACGTCCATCCATGAAGGACAAAACATTATGACCAGAAGCTCCATCCACTAACTGATCTATGACCGGCATTGGGTACTCATCCTTTGGGGATGCCAAATTCAAGTTTTTAAAGTCCACACATACTCTGACCTTGCTGTTCTTCTTAAAGATTGACACAATATTAGAGAGCCAAATAACATACCTGGCTATACGTATGAACCCAGGATTGAAAAGGCATTCAATCTCATCTTTGACCTACAAATAGACCTCATTGGACGTCCTCCTCGGCGGCTATTTGAAAGGTTTGAACCCTGGTTGAATGAGCAGCTTGTGCTCCATTAGGTCTCTGGACAGACATGGAAGCTCCTCATAAGTCCAAGCTAAACAGAAATTGAACTCTTTTAAGAGCTGGATGAATTTCTTCTTGATGCCTCTGGCAAAAGTTGACTAATATATACGGGTCTGGGATTCTCTGAGTCTCCCAAATTAACTTCTTTCAAGGGATCTTGCACGTGAACCTTTAGATCATCCAACTTGACTTGGGCTACTTCAAGGTCTTATAACCGGATTTCATCCAGATCTTCAATCAGGCTTCCATCTCATTGATTACTTCAGCTGCACAAGCTGAATAATTGTAGGCACACGCCTCGAAAAATCGATCGCAACAATCGGGTGCGCCCCTTTTTAAAGCCTGGTGAAACGCTTAATTTAGAGTCACCACTTGGGTTTGAAGATTCGTCACCCAAGAAACCAAACTTGAAACAATTGCTACGTTGTGTGATTTGAAAAAGGCTTATAGATTGATTTGTTGTCACCTTGATATCTTAGGTTCGGAAGCCAAGTTAGGAGAGAAAAAGGGTTTTAAGGTACCCCTCTTGCCCAATCCGGAGATCGGTCTCTACTCGGGCATTTCTACAACGTTTGCAATTCTCTTTCATTAATCAATTTTTAACCAGTTAGGGCGGGGGAACAGTTTAAGGGGATTAAGACTGTAACAAAATTGAAGGATGTGATAGATGGCATGCTCGCTTATTAAAACAGTTAGAATAGGATGAAAATAGACTCCTGTGGGAGCTTAAACAGACTAGAAGGTCACTGCTTTAAAGTGATGTACGCAGGAAAACACCAGCATGCACTAATCAAGTCACTACATGCTGATCAAAACTGTGCGTGTCACACCCAAACCTACACTCAGCTGTAGATTTAAACCCATAGCTCTTATTTTCAAACCCTCTGGTCTTTAGAAGAGCCAATGCACACCAAGGACTAACCAAGCAGTTTATAGGCAGTTAATATACAGTTATGGGCAGTTTGAATGGGCTACAAAGCCACAAAATGAACACCCCATAGACAATGTGGGGATAAAACAAAGGCTAGAGCCAAGTTACCCATGAAGAGGCCACTTACAGGTCAGAGGTGAACCTGCGCACGCAATTATTCCACAAGCGCATGCGGGTTTTAGCCTGCAAACCAGTGTTTGGTTTTACATGTTTCTGGGTTCTGGGACATATCCAGAAAGGTCCAAAAGGTATTCTATAGTAGCAGGTATGAATACTAACTAAAAACTAGCAATTTTAACTAAGAAAAGCTGTAAACTAGTTTTTAGCATGCTTGCAGTTATGTGTATGGAAAGAAAATCATAGAACAGCAAGACACCAATCCCCACGCAGATCTGCGCGAGTAGCCACGGAGTGGCGTGCGAGCATGGGATTGACGTGCGCTAGTTCTTACCACTACAATTTTTGAAACCTTGTCAGCTTTAGGACCAGGACTTGGTATTCATTACCAGCCTTGACCGTGCCAGCCCCCCCTCAGGGATCAGAACAAAGAGTAGTACAAAGGTGTTATATCTTTGGTTTTTGGGTCTGAATGGTGTTTGAGCTTTGAGTTGAGGTTTGAAAGATGGTTGTGTGTTGCAAGGTTGGAAACTAGGTGTGTTGCTTGTTAATGTCTTTCTTTGGCAAATAAGAGTTGAGCAAGAAACTAGGGTTTGAACTTTGTGCTTAGAGCTTTTCAACTTGGTAACCCTTTAGCATGAGGTGCATGAGGGTTATTTATAGAGAATGGGAGACCGATACCAATGATACCAGCCAAAGAAAGGCTGGTGTTTTAGCCCTAGAGCCTTCCCTCTCATTGGATGATAAGGTAAAAGGCGAAACAAAGGGTGTAGGAGCTGTCCCCTGGTGAATACTACTTTTAGAGCCAAACAGAGCCTTCCTCCAACCCCAAAAGTCCTGCTGATCATGGCTGAATACAGGTGATGGGATAGGATGGATCAGCACGCACGAGTCAAACCAACACGCGCGTAGTTTGACTTTGACCAACACCTGTCCATTTGACTTGCGCGCGCGGGTTTTAGACCAACGCGGAATTGGCTTAGGCTAGGTTAGGTTCAAAAGGATGTCAAACACTCAAAGCTTAACCACTCGACATTCTCGGAGAGTTCTTAATCTGTTTCATCATTGGGGAATCAAATATCAAATGTAAACTAATCTAGAAAGTCCAGATTGGGGTATCTACAGTAGCCCCTCTTTGAAAGAACTTAGAGCACCATCGACTTAGTACAAGTAACATTAAAGATCTCTAGACACCCCTTAAGGCTATCCAGGATAGAGCATACTAGCAAAGTAGTTATGTAAACTTAAGGAACTTGATTGGAGGAATGGATGGGGGCAGTCCATAGCTAGGGTTGAAAGTACAATTTTGACAAGTGAATCGCTGTTTGGTGGTCGAATTTGGACGGGGTAGGCCGTCAGTGAATTGGATGGGACAGGCCGTCGTTGCTGGGGATCATACTATCCTCAGCACAAACAATTCCAACAAATATGGGTAGGTCACGTCAGGTAGGTTGTATTCCATCTGTTGGGAATCAGAGCCAATCTCCTTATCAAAGACCATTCAAGACAGATAAGGCTACTAGAAGATGCGCTTGAGGCTAGACTGAAGTAGAGGTAGCCGCTTGGGGCGGGCCAAGGTGGACTCTCCATGGAAATAATTAGTTGCGAACGGACCATCGGACGATATTCTGATCGTCGTTGTGGATTGAATAGAATGGGACGGGTGGACCGTCATTCCATCAGTTCCGCAGGAGATTCTATCGCATCCTGCTGGGGGAAAGATAACAATACCATAGGAGATTTCATCACATCCTTTGGGAAACAAATCAAGAGATATGGAGATTTCATTGCATCCGCTAACAAATGAGAACAACACCGCAGGAGATTGTATCGCATCCTTCGGCAAACCAATCGAGGATTAGGGAGATTTCATCACATCCACTGGCTAATGATAACAATAGACCGCAAGAGATATCATCGCATCTGCTGATCAACAAGAACAAAACCGCAGGAGGTTGCATCACATCCTTCAGCAAACAAATCGAAAGGTAGGGAGATTTCATAGCATCCGCTGACCAACAAGAACAATAGACCGCAGGAGATATCATTTCATCCTTTGGCTAACAAAGACATGAAGGCAACCACTCGAGCATAACTCCTACAAACTGGCTACCTTCCTGTTTTCAACATTTGATATACACAACATGCAATGACATGTATACTAAATTGAATACACAAACTAAAAATGCAGACACAAGCTAAGGGCGGCTTCTAGGAGGATAATAACACCAGAGGACTACCACTGAGCCTCATTACTTTACTGTCTTTTGCTTCTGGGATTCGGGCCCACGTGCCCAGATAGAGAGACGTTGAGCAGGCTGGCGTGCCCCAGTTGACATTAGACCTTGAGTAAGAATAGCATTAGGTCTGCATGCCCTTTCTTTGATGCTTGGGCGGATGTGCCCCATAGATCTGCTTTGCTTGGCCTTGGGGCGACGTGCCCTTGCCATTCACGAGATTCCACTGCTTATGGATTACAGATGTTAGGGTAGCAATGTAAAATTTGTATTTTCCAATTTACTGACTCCCTTTTGACAAAGTCTAAAAGAACGCATATGTAACAACTCCAATTTTTAGTAAATAAAAATCTCGTTGTTTGTTCAAAATTCTTTAAATTCTCTTGGATGGCTTTATAATTTTCTCGTTAATTCTCATAATCCGTCATAATTAGATTTAAGACTCCTAAATTATAATTCTTGGCTAGATAATCTACTTGGCAAGTATAGTTAGATTCTAACCAATCAGTTGGAGAAACCTAAACCTAGATGAACTTTTACCCATTGGGCAATAAAAGTTAGGAAAACTTTTATCCATTGGACTAGAGGTGGCAATCTCAACCCATATTTTTTAATCTGCCCACTTATAACCCAACCCAACCCGCCCTTATTATATAATGGGTTGATATGGGTTCAACCCATATTTAGTTGGGTTTAGATGGGTTAAAAATGGGTTCTATATGGGTTGAAGTTAAAAAAACCCATCCATTCTTCTTAAGGGCTTTCCACGACAATTTCACGTCACAGCTCGAGGGACTACTAGTGTGATTATGATTGGTATTCCACTAACAGGTTCTTAAATCCCACAAGCCTATTCATCCTCGGGCCTTACTTCAATTAAATTGAATTATAATTGATCAGTTAATTCAGTTTAAGGGTGGGTTTAGATTAAAAAGATAAGCGACTTATTTTTTGTCTTTATTCAAAAAAAATTTTGCATTTGTTTGTTTTGCGTCAAATTTTTATGACTTATTGATTTGTCTCAATCAAAGGAATCGGAAAAGTAATTTTTTTTAGTGAAACTCATAATTTTTTGAATAAAAACAAAAAAATTAAAAAAAAACAGTCTTTTTTTTTACTCTTTTGGTCTTTTTGAAAAATTTATGAGTTTTGATTATAATTTTTTACTTTTTCGATTCTTCTCATCAATACAAATCAATAAGTCACAAAAGTTTAACGCAAAACTAACAAATGTGGAAAAAAAAAATCATTCATAACTTTTTAATCCAAAATCACCCTATCTTTTATCCAAGTACACAAAGAAAAGTCAGCAGACCAAGTGGTCACCGATACTCGGTCCGGATCCACTTACTTATAAAGTCGATCAAATCTTGCAAAACATGGACCAATTTTTTTTTTATAATGAAAACTAGATGATTGTTTGTTTAGTAAAATAGCTAAATTCAAGCAATTTTTTTACTTTTTTAATAAACGAGTCGATGTAAAAGTAGTCGCAGCTCTACTCCAATTTACGTAGCCCGGTGAACAAGCCGAGATCGAACATTTTCAAATTCGGCTCATTTGGAGCACTATCAAAAGGGGGAGGGTTATTTTGTTCGTTGTCTTTCTTTTTTGATTTCTCTCTATGAATAGAACCAATAATCCACAAAAAATTTACGTAGAACATACAAATAAAAAATAGCTTATATAGCTTAAAGACCCCCATAGAATTTTGCCCATTTGTGAACGTATTTCAACCCATATCGGAGGAACACAGTAGAGAAGGAAAAGAATGAATGGAAAAACGGAGACGGAAAAAAAATAATAATAATAAGAAAGGGAAAACAGGTCGGGTCGGGCGGATTTGGGTTTGACTTGACCCATATTCGACTCGACCCGTTTCAACCCGTTTACTATTTGACCCGCTCATATTTGACCCATGACCCGTTTCAACCCGCCCATTTGCCACCTCTACATTAGACAATAGGAAACCTAGATTTTCTATCAAGGATATTTTGTGCTAGATTTGATAAAGTACTCATATATAGTTGTATATAGACTCATATACACCTGCCTAAAGGACATTTGGTTATTTCATTTATTATTCAAGTATATATTACCTTATTCCTTTTATCCATTGGTCAATATCTACTAGGGAAATTATTACCCATTAGATAATAGAGTTAGTCTTACCAACAATGTACAAGGGTTTATTAAATAAATCAATACTTATATATATATGTGTGTACGTACCTTATAGATTCAATACCCTAGATTTCCTAGGTACACTAGTACAATATTATAATAAGAACATGTGCCAATTTGGACTATTTTAATAAGAAATTTTGATTTGGAAATCTATCTAGATTGCATGGTACACACTTATATATACATATATATATGTGCTTGGACTTATATATACTTATATTATTACAAAGTACACATGTGTTTATCAAAATAGTTTAATAGGAAAATCTTGGCTTTGAAATCCCTTTTGATCACATAGTACCATAAGTACATTTCTTTATATATGTTTACTTGTACATAGAAGAGTGTATATATATATATATATATATATATACTAGTGCTAGGAGAGAGAGAGAGAGAGAAAGAGATACGAGAGAGGGAGATTTGGTTGTACCTTGACTTGATCTTCCATGATCTTTTCCATATATGGTTGTATACTTTCCAAGCACATCTATCTCCCATTGTCCTTATTTGTACATTTACCAATTTTAAACTTTGTACAACCCCTCCTTTCCTCCACCAATTTTTCCATAATCCAATCCAAAGTACCAAATCTAGCCTTGCATGCCTAAGAACTAAGTAGGAGTTGTACAAGCAACCATAACCTAACCTAACCTATCAAGCTTGACAAGTGAAAAAAATCAAAGATATATATATATATATATATATATAGAGAGAGAGAGAGAGAGAGAGAGATATTTCGGGTGAGAGGCAGAGAGAGAGGAGCTTTGGCCTATAAATAGCAAGTCATTCCAAGCGTAAACTCACACCTTCATTCTTTGCTCTCACTTCTCTCTAGAAATTCTAAGCCTTCTTAGTTCAAAAGTTCAAGTATCTTAAGGTTTCTTGAAGTTCTTGAGAGCTACCACCAATCCACCCCCAAAAATCACCCTTAGATCTTTAAAGTAGCAAAGTTGTTTCTAGGAAGAGAAAATTCATCTCTCTTCCTTTTGAAGCACTTCGGAGCCGTTATGCCGCCAATTTGCAAAACCAACGACCTATTCTCAAAACCGACCAACCGCCAAGAAGTATGGTAGATTATTCTTATCCCCTATCTCTAAGTATAGGTAGGGTCCCTTGTCCATTAATTCAACGTATAAAGTAGAACCGTTTGTTGGAAAACATAAGTAGATTAGGATATCTCTCACCTATAATGTTTAGATTGCATGATAGTCAATAAACTTATTTTACTAATGGAAGTATGAGCATGTTGAATAATCGATCTTTTACTTTCAATAAACATATGTTGTTTAGAACTTCCCACAAAGGAAGAAAGTACGGATTTTAAAGGATTAGAAACTTATCGCTTGGTTAGAAGTATTCGTATTTTGATCTTTAAAATGGTTATAAACATGCATACATGAATTGCTTGTATTACTTGTGGTATGATAAGCATAAGTGATTTTCACTCCAAGGGCGTCCGTACATGTGGCGTTATGCTTTAAGTGGTGTTTTGAGCATGATTTGTAATATAGAGTTAGATGATCTTACTAGTTTAAGGTTACAATGAATGAAGTATGATTACGTATGTGAAAAGTCCTACCGCGGAATCGTTGCATGAAAACGAGACACAGAAATCGAGAAAGTTAGAAACATGACACCTAGGATGTGATTAATGAAAAGGCGTGTTTTGAAAAAGGTGAAATGTGTTGGAAACCGCTATGTGGCCGGACGTGGTAGCCCATTGTGTGGTGTATGTTTTGTGTGCCAATGGGAACCCGGGACGGCAGAACCATTGTGAGGATACTCGGGAAACCGGAACGGCAGAACCGAGGTTGGGTGTGGCTTGGTTATCCGCAGAGAGGAGCCAATGCAAAGTGTGCCAATGGGAACCAGGTGCGGCGGAACCATTGTGAGGATACTCAGGAGACCGGAACTGTGAAACCGAGGTTGGGTGTGTTAAAAAACGATTTTAGAAATGTTGACATGGTTATGAAATGTGGAAAATGTTGACACAGTCTACGAGGAGTCGCGTAGGAGAAACTCAGAAAATCATGGACACCAACGTTAGTTTGAATAATGAATGTGGAGGTGTCATTGTTAACTATTTTGTCGAATATGTATGAACTATGTGGAAATCATTGAATTTATGATCGTTTGTTCATAAGATAAGGGTTAGTGGGTATGGGTTAATCTATTGAGTTTTTGTAGCTCACGGTGTTACCTTTGGTGACCCTAACATATTATATTGGTGGCGACGTGGTATAATGTGTCAGATCTTATAGATGAACAAAGTGAACTCTACACCTTGGAAGCCTTTGGAGCCGAAGAGCTAGCCATGATGGAGGAAGAAGCGGAGCAGTAGATAGGAACCCTAGTTCCCTCCCTTAATTGAATAAAAGTACTTTTGTAAGGTTTATGATGTAATATTGAGCCAGACTCTATTTAAATATTCAATAAAATTGTTTATTTAACGTACCCAAAATTCTGGGCGTTACAGCATAAACCAATTGCTAAAATCTAATTTGCATTGACAAGTGAACTGAAACGACAAACGGACATGCGCACATGTACAAACTCGCCTAGCTCAAACGAAAAGGAAGAAGAGCCCCGGATGCGACACGGACTCTTTAACACATGGAAAATAATGAAATTTTGGGCATTAATGAGCCAAAACTCAAATATCCCCTAGACATATGAAACTGACACTTGCGTAAGGTTAAATAAATATACAATGACTTGTACGAACAAACAATGCCGAGAAAAGCATTCCGATATGACAATGGATTGAAAAATTGGAAAAATGTCACAAAGACGGACATAAGACGCAAATGACGACTCGTATAGGCCAGGACCAAAACCAACACCACCGTGCAGTTAGATTAGATCCATATGACCTGCACGGCATGAGAAAACTTGGCGAACACCATAGAACAACTTTCGAGGCGCCGAGACCTTGATTTGAACTTGAAGTACCCTCGCGGGAGTCCAATATCTTCGTTAAGCATGATGCCCTAGATTCAATGCTTCGACACAGCCACATATACATAGTGACTTGTTGGAATTGATAGAAGTGCGAAGATACCTTTAGAATTGAAGACGAACTCTCGAAAACAGAGGCTGCCTACTACTGTGTGCTGCAGGAATTGAAGAAGCATGCACAGGTTTGAGACCAACGCGCATCACTTTGAACAAATGCGCATGAACCTCAAACTAGCGCTCATGACTACAAGTCCGTTGCAGGTGCTCACACCAGACTTCGCTGAACTTAAAATAAGCTGTGAGCCATTAGGCCTCGCAAGCATTTTGTTCTATTTTTTATGCTTCAAATATTTTAAGACTTTTGCTCAGTTTTGAAATTGAAGTAGTAGTTTGCATCAAACTTAAAAAATGAAAGGTTTCCCCCTTCTGATTCTCCAACGAAACTTGCCTTGTTCTTGACCACGGCGATGCACCAAAGCCTTGGATCGAATTGATAGATTGTGACTGAATCTCAAGGAGAGATTGCCTACGTATCCCTATTCAAATAATCAGGTCAAAACATAGTTCAGGCTAAGGTTACTCTCGAGTATTTACCTCTCCTTTTACGCTCTAACTTTTGCCTAGTACCGCCCATTCGGGTCTTCAGTTTAGCGAGCTTTCGACAATTGCCTAATCATTTTTGCCTAGACCGCCTTCATAGGTTCTCGGTCTAGTAGGTTGCTCTAACTTTTGCTTGGAACCGCTCACCCTTGTAGTTTTGCAGCCCAACTAGCCTCTCTCAAGGAAAAGTAACACTTGCGTTAATCCAGGTTGACCAAGGCATTGAATTCGTTGCCGTTGAGGTCGATGATCTTTGGCCACAGCCCCATATAAAATGGCTTTGATAACCCAGGGTCTAGAGTGCTTTGGTTGAAACTTCTTGCTTCGGGCCATTTTACACTTTCTAGTTTTTGTTTGGCAAAACACTATTGTTGCTACTTTGAACGTGGTACAAGGCCTAGAGCAAGGGGATTTGATGCTTATTTGTCCTTAGATCAACGCCAGGTGTGTCTGTGAGACCATGCCAAGACGTCGATGAATTCTTCAAGCAAGCCTAAACGGGCTCGATGCTCCTCTGGGACAGCATTGAACCAATTTGAACCATTCAGGGGGTCTACCTCATCTTTCAAGTTTATTGAAACTACTTCTTCTTTTAATAGGCTGACCATGCCTTTCGTCTTCCCTTTCGGCGAGGGAACACATTTCTTGAGAACATACCCATCGAAATCTATCCCTTCATCTCAGGGTCAACACAATTTATATAAAAGTCAACAAAGTACTTAGAAGCAAGATAGTCCATTCAAAAGGAAAGCCCCTCAGGGTTGCCAAGTATAACAAACACTAGATTTGAAAATAGAAGCTACGACATGGAGGGCCAAGAGGCACAAACTCCAACTCAGAGCTAGACTTCAGACGACTTGACAGACACTGTGTCTGACTTAGACTCAAAAGTGTCAATGCAAAATAAACGCGACTTGAAAATGCAACTTTTATAATTACCCTTGGCTTCCTCACAAAGAGGTACAATTCTAGAGGATGTCAGGCCTAAGCAACAGCACTTTGACTTCCTTAGCTTCTTCGACTAAACCTACTTGGTGCTCCCTTGATTAATGGACCTCAGCCCCTCAGTCAGTTCCCTTGCTTGATCGATCAAATCATCCGCTAGTGCTTTCCAGCTTTCAGCCCCATCTTCTACTCCGCAACCTATAGCAATCAAGCTAACTTCAAGTTTAGTTAGGATATACACAACTGGTTTGGGTTGGTTTTGAGGGACGATATAGTGGCTAGGGTTGAATATGGTGGAACTCGGGTTGATTTGAGTGGAGGTGATAAATATCTGACCAACCAAAGGGTCAGACTTGTGTTGAGGCAAGGAGTTGGAGATGACATTGGGCTTTGATGGGGGTGGAGTTTGAAGAGTACCAGCATTAATACGATCTCAAATCTCATGTTGAAGACAATAGCACGCGTCAGTGGGATGGCCAAGCATTTGGTGGAAGGCTCAAAAGAGGTTAGGTTTGTAACCAACAGGTAGGACTTTAGGTTGGTGGAGGAGTTTTGGTCAAAGGTTTGAGATGCTCAGATTTGACAAGTTTTTCCATCACTACGGATAGAGATGCCTCGAAGACAGAGAAACTCTGAGGTTGGGTTCGAGCCCGAAAGCTTTGAGTGTGTAGACACCCCAATTTGGAAATCCCAGACACCTTTTAAGTCCCCAATGATGATAAACAAAGCATAGTTTAAACCTTTGGATTGATCTAAACCTTTCGGAGCGTTACCTTTCGAAAATCGTACACAGGTGGCCGATAAGCTTTTCAAATAATAAAATGTGCCTTGAAAGCTTCAAATAAAGCTCTTTGTACTCAAAGGAGTGAGGAAACACCTTAGAAGTAGGTATAAGAGTGCCAAGTGACACTTAAAATGAGTGAGTACGTGTTTTGGCCGTCGTAGCCCCAAAGGTCTTCGGTTTAGTATGCTTTCAGCCCAATTTTCATAAATCAAACTTCCTTATTTTTATGGATGAAGTCCACCATCTTTTAGTACATTCAAAACCCTCTTTATCGATATATAATAAGCCTTAATCCGATTTGAAATGAGGGAGATACAAGGATTTTGCCAAAACGACCACTTTTTCGACCACCTGAGGGTAAAATTATCATATCTTTTGATGTACAAAATTATTTTTATCCAAACCACTTGGGTTAGAAAGTAGACTTAACGACCATTCCAACGGTTCAAAGAACACCCAAAACCGAGTTCGGGAGTGTCCGGGACGACCTTTCGAAGTTTGGCCTGTTAAGCTGTCAACATGTACCGTACGGCGGTCAACTGTGCCGTACGGTGGTCAACTCTGCCGTACGGTGGACATATTTCTACCGTATGGTAGAGTTTTTGACCGCCTAACTTTGTCGGTTGGGATGTACCGTACGGTGGAAGCTTAGTGTCGTACGGTGGACTTTATGTGCCGTACAGTGGACACAAAGTCGGCTAAAAATGCGTGCAGACCAAGTTTGCTTCATTTTCAAGCCATTTTCACTCTATATATACCCTGGCCTATTCCCATTTCAGAACACATGCCATTTTCTCACTCCCCATTTCAAAAACAAGCCGTTTTCTTCACTCTCCCTCGCCGTGAAACACCGAAACACTTTAAAAGTAATCCAAGTCCGAAACCAAGTCACGTATTCTGCGATCACGGTGTACCAAAGGCCATTTGCTCATCCAAATTCACAAGGAATGCCAGCATATCAATCACAACTATCCATAGAAAGGTTTTCGCTCCAAGATGTATAAATCTTTTATCCAATACTTGTCTCTGTATTCTGAGGGGTACACCATTAATCTCAGGCTAGTTCTTATACCAGCTTTTGGGTACAAATGGATCAAATATTGCATGAAAATTAAAGTATGATTCCGACCTCTGTCTACCGTGAGGTACACATTACCACCATACGGTAGACGTTTTTCAGGGAAACACATCATTAATTGCTTCTCGTATTTAGTTGTTCATATTGAAGCATGATTATCAATACCGGTTGTTGATACAAACTGTTCACATGTTATATCTATTTTGTGTGCAAAGTTACCAAGGAACATGTACCGTACGGTACAAATATCTACCGCACGGCATACATTGTCTACCTTACGGTTGAGTTTACGTAGGACAATATGTTATTTTCTGCAACCATTTTAATATGTTTGTCTGTCTGCTTCTATTTACTGCATGCCAATGTTTCTGTTATTAAACTTGCTTACGTGCTATAAATTGCTTTTTTGTGGTATAAAAGTTAAGCGATAAGATGATTTTCAAATCCCACAAATATTAGTAGAGACCGATTTTATCGGGCGAGGGGGGTACTTTTTCAAACAAAACATTCCCCTCTCGTAACCTGGCTCCCGAACCCAAAACTCTTTGTTTTTAACAGACCAAAACCTTTTCAAAGAACAAAAGAGTCACATTTTTCAAATAAACGGTTTCTCGGGGTTAATCCTTTTTTAAAACCCGGGTGGCAACTCTCAAACGAACCAACTATTTTTCCCCTTTTTGTAACACTAAAAATACAAAAAGACGGACGGGGGATTTTTCCGGGCACGTAGCCCACAGAGTATTTTGAACCTGATTGATGTCGATGGCCCGGATGGAGGAAGCAGCAGCATTGTCCCCACTTGTAGCTGCATTGGCGTAATTGCTACTACCAAACAATGCACTACTATTTTCAGGGTAAGCCCTCGGCTTAGCTTTACAAGTAGAGGAAGAAGAGGATTTTCCTCAGCTTAGCTTTGCTGGTAGAACCCCACTTTGCAGTGCCTACTCAATGGCCAAACCAGACTCAAAGAAAGTCTCAAAGTTGGCGGATGCTTGAACTAGCATGAGATTCTTGGCATAGTCGGGTTATAGGTTTCAAGAGATGATGCGGATCTAATCCCTCTCGATAGGGCGATCAGTCATTAAGGCGGCCTTACCCCTCCACCTCTCGATAAAATCAGCAAAGTACTCCTTTGCATTCATCTTTGTAGATTCCAACTCTCGAGTAGTCATCTTGAGTTGAGAGTTGTAGTTATACTGCACAACGAAGGCTACTCCAATATCCTCCCAAGTTCTTCTTTTGGAGACGTTGAGAGATAGAAACCATTGAAAAGTCGGGCCAGAAAGAGTTTGCGGGAACATCTGGGCCATCGTGTCATCCTTGACCCCAAGCAACTTCATAGCAGCATGCTAACCCAACAGATGAGTCTTCAGGTCACCAGTCCAAATCAATTTGGAGAAGTCTGGCATCTTAAACCTCTCAGGGAGCCTTGTATTAGGATAGAGGCAAAGCCAGTCTATGTCAAAACCGTCAGTCCCTAGTTTTTCAGATTTGGAGACAGTCTCCTTGAGCTTGGCCATCTTGGCTATCAGAGCAGCCATTTCAGGATTTTGAACAGGTCCAACACCCCAAGATTCGGGTTTGGGACTAGCACACGAGCCTCTCTTGGCAAGCATTGAACAATGAGGAGCCCTTCACGATTTGGATTCAGAACCAAAACAGGTTCCACATGGATATCCTCATCCTCCGAGTTTACACCTTCATGTTCTGGTGCTGGCGGCAGTCGAGTAATGATCAGATCATTCAAGCAGACGATGGAAGCATCAGTCTGGTTAGCCCTTTGCTGCATAGCAGTGAGGCTATTTTAAAGATTCTTGAGCATGGTTTCAAGACTGAGCGGTTGGTCTGCCATCATAGGTTTTTCAGAGGAGCTTAATGAAGACTTTGAAGATGGGGAAGTCGGCGGCGCTGCATCTTTCAAAATCAACGGCGAACCTGACTGTAGGGCAGCCAACAATGAACCTGTAGAAGCCTCCATTGCAACTGACTAGGATTCTAGCCTAACAAGTCTTTGAATTAGATTTTGAAGACATTCCTAAGCAGGTTTGGCTCTTCCTTTCGTACTCTCTTGTTCGGTGCAATGGCTCCAAACTAGACAATAAAGCAATTGGAGGCTCAGAAAGTGTCCTTGCAATAGTTATTTATAAGAAGAATGCAATGTACACGTCATCATCGTCGGTGTCCTCCTAGACTCTATAGCTAAAGACGAGTTTATCTCATAATGTTCGGATGCTGCCAAAAGCCTTGAAATTCTTTTCGAGGGTGTATCCTTGTTGAATCGACTAACACTAAGAGATGTCAAAATAATCTAAGCCTTTGACTATTCCATTCTCGAAGTTTCAACTTTGAAGTCGGAACAACTCGGTGTAGATGACGTGATACCAGAATCGAGGTAGCGTAGGCGACACAGCGCTGGAGCCTAAATGGTGTACGTGCTACGCACAATAACCAAGGTGGTGTAAGTATCATGGCATTCTCTTCATTGTTCCTTGTTTTCTGTTTGAAACCTCAATCGGGTATTTAGACAAGGACTTAGAAAGTCTTGATTTCCCAAAGTCTCGTTGATCCAAGGACTTTGAAATTTGACAACACGCACCATCAAGATGCACGACTCTTCATCGGGTCTAGCAGCATCCTAATAAGCGTAAGACAGACTCGAAAGAGAGACAATCTGAAAACCGCCCTAAAACATGCTCATTTGCAAAACGGTATGTATGTACTGCATGCGATAGGGAAAGCAGTAACACGTAAACAGTATATGGGGGTTAAATGCAAGTAGATCTTACCCTATGGGTACTTGTCCAGTTTGGAGAGTTCTAGTGCTTTGTATATGCAAAGGCCGATTTTGGTTTGAGGGGGCTCCTCAGACTAAAGCCAAGATATACCTCTCGCTACAATGCGTATTGCAGAGCAACGATCGAACGGTAGAATGACTTATTATTGTCCAAGGTTGTTGGGCATTCGAGGACCCCAGGCTCCAGTAAATTATGCCAGTTACCCAAAACACCTCAATGCGGCTAGCCAACATCGATGCACATTAAAATGGTAAAAAGTTTAATTAATGAGAGAGAATCGCAACGTTTGCAAAATGCCTTTTAAAATGTGGCTCACTTTTATTAATCGATACTTGGAGAAAACTACTCAAGCGAACAATCGGAAAAGTCCTAGTCAGGATTGGTCGGATGCGAGGATCTTATTCAATAACCATTCCGTTCTTCAACAGTGCCAAGCTCACTATTTGGACAGACTTTTACGGGATTGTTCTCAAGCGTATTTATTTCTAAGTATAAGAGTAATGAAGAAAGTCCCCAACAAATTCACCACTGTGAGCACACGCCCCGAAAAATCGGTCGTGACAATCGGGTGAGCCCCTTTCTAAAGCACGGCAAAACGCTCAATTCAGAGTTGCCATTTGGGTTTGAAGATTCGCCACCCAAGGAACCGAACTTGAAACGATTACTACGTTGTTTGATTTGAAAAAGGCTTGTAGACTGGTCCATCGTCACCTTGATATCTTAGGTTCAGGAGCCAGGTTACGAGAGGGGAAGGGTTTTAAGGCACCTCTCTCGCCCAATCCAGAAATCGGTCTCTACTCGGACATTTGTAAAATGTTTGTGACTCACTCATTAATCAATTTTTAACTAGTTAGGGCGGAAGAACGGTTTAAGGGGATTAAAAATGTAATAGATTTACAGGATGTGAAAGATGGCATGCTCGCTTATTGAAATAATTAGAATAGCATGAAAACATACTCTTGTGGGAGTTTAAACAGACTGGAAGGCCACTACTTTGGAGTGATGTGCACAGGAAGAAACCAACATGCACTGATCAAGTCACTGCATGCTGATGAAAACTGCGCATGCCACACCCAAACCTGCACGCGCCAGTAGGTTTAAACCCACAGCTCTTATTTTCAAACCCTCTGGGCTCCGGAAGGACCAGTGCACACGTAGGACAAACCAAGAAGTTTGTAGGCAGTTAATATACAGTTATATGTAGTTTGAATGGGCTACAAAGCCACAAATGAACAAAACACCCCATAGACAGCGTGGGGATAAAACAAAGGCTAGAGCCAAGTTTCCCATGCAGAGGCCACTCACCGGTCAAAGGTGAACCTGCGCGCGTGGGTATTCCACACGCGCGCGCAAGTTTTAGCATGCAAACCAATGTTTGGTTCTACATGTTTCTGGATTCTAGGACATATCCAGAAAGGTCTCAGGGGTATTCCATAGCAACATGTATGAATACTAACAAAAAACTTGCAGTTTTAACTAAGAAAAGCAGTAAACTGGTTTTTAGTATGCATGCAGTGATGTGTATGGAAAGAAAATCATAGAACAGCAAGACACCAATCCCCACGCAGATCCACACGCGCAGCCATGAAGTGGCGCGCACGATCATGGGATCGACGCGCGCTGATTCTTACCACTACAGTTTTTGAAACCTTACCAGCTTTAGGGCCATGACTTGGTATTGATTACTAGCCTTGACCCTGCTAGCCCCCTCAGGGATCAGAACAAAAAGCAGTACAAAGGTGTTATACCTTTGGTTTTTGGGTTTTAATGGTGCTTGAGAATTGAGTTAAGGTTTTAAAGATGGTTATGTGTTGCTAGGTAGGAAACTAGGTGTGTTGCTTGTTAATGTCTTTCTTTGGCAAAGAAGAGATGAGCAAGAAACTAGGGTTTGAACTTTGTGCTTGGAGCTTTTCAACTTGGTAACCCTTTGGCATGAGGTGCATGAGGGTTATTTATAGAGAATGGGAGAGAGATACCAGCCAAAGAAAGGCTGGTGTCTTAGCCCTTAAGCCTTCCCTCTCATTGGATGAGAAGGGCAAAGGTGAAACAAATGGTGTAGGGGCTGTCCCCTGGTGCATACTATTTTTAGGGCCAAATAGAGCCTTCCTCCAATCCTAAAAGGCCTGCTGATCATGGTTGAATAAAGGTGATGGGACAAGGTGGACCAGCGCGCATGGGTCTCACACTGGGGCGCGCGAGTCAAACCAACATGCGCATTGGTCAACAGTCAAAGTTTGACTTTGACCAACAACTGTCCATTTGACTTGCGCGCGCGGGTTCTAGACCAATGCATGCAGGTGGGTTTTCTGGCTTTTTGAATTGGCTTAGGCTTGGTTAGGTTCAAAAGAATGTCAAACACTCAAAGCCCAACCACTCAACATTCCCGAGGTGTTCTTGATCCGTTTCATCATCGGAGAATCAAAAACCAAAAGTAGATTAATTTGGAAAGTCTAGATTGGGGTGTCTACAATAATCTTTCTCTGACTCTTGATTTCCCATCAGCCTCCTCTCCAATAAATAAGCTTCAAACTTTGACAACGTGGCCTAAAGGGCCGCGTGTTTCTCTATTTCTGATGGGCTTGCTAACATTGAAAAGGGCGTTTGAATGAAGCTATAATCGGCCTACTTGACTCCGTGATCATAGGACCGATTAACTCTTGGAAAAGTGCTTTCACTTCTTCCGCTGACTTGTTAACATGAACAGGGCTATTTTGTGGCAGCC
The DNA here is from genome assembly GCA_019656295.1 of Rhododendron mucronatum var. ripense. NCBI lineage: Eukaryota > Viridiplantae > Streptophyta > Magnoliopsida > Ericales > Ericaceae > Rhododendron > Rhododendron mucronatum. Next base: position 9,198,912 of record BPLT01000003.1, on the reverse strand, counting down.
ATACTTATCAAGACCTACCACCTTCATTGGACCAACCCCTTCATCATATAAATGGGCCTCGGCATGATTAGTAGAGGCCTGGAAAGGTCTGCGATCAGCCCATATCACCTCCACTTCGTCTTGATTCCAGAAGATAAGATATTGGTGAAGGGTTTAGGGAACTGCTAAACAGAAGTGAATCCAATCTCTCCCCAATAGAACATTGAAAGAGGAGTGTGAATTAACAACAAAGAAATGTGTTGTTAAGGTCTTGGACCCCACTGTTAAGTTCATGATCAAAATACCTTGACAAGCTGTCTCTTTTCCAATGAAATTAGTCAAGGTTGAAGTGCATGCGACTAGGTCTTGATCAGTCTTCCCAAGCTTCTGCATCATAAACCTGTGAATGAGATTGGTTGCTGACCCATTGTCCACCAGAAGACAATTGATCGACATCCCATCAAGACAACCTGTGATGTACAAGGGCTTGATGTATTTGTTCATTGTGAGACTTGGCCTCTCAAAGATCACGCTTGCTGCCCCATCCTCTATTTTTCCTTCACTCTCATCCTTTAGCACAATCAATGAAAGCCCATTCAGCCCTATAGAGGACTCATTTAGAATTTCAGTTGTCTGCCCCATCTCTACAACATCCCCTCCATAGCTATTGGAGTGTTGTCTTTGGCCTCCAAATTTGCTAGTAGGATCACAACCGCATTGCATTGCACATTAGAGCCCTCTCTAGGCCTAAACTCCTTGGCCTGTGGATTTAGATTTGACTTGCCCCCCAAGTCTGGCTTCCTTGGTTCAAGGGCTATCTTCTTGAGTAAAGTCATTTGCCTTGGAAGAGACTCAATTCTAGCCTCTTTAAGAGTTCTTTCCAAGAGAGGTTGTTTCTTGCATACAGTAGTTTGCTTTGGAGGTGGATTGGTAATAGCCTCCTTGTACGTCTTTTCCGAAGGGACTTGCTTCTTAGGTAAAGTCTTTGGAGGAGGCTCAATGATAGCCTTTTCCACAATCCTTTCCAAGGGCTTGTATACTTTTTTAGCCTTGGGTTTTTCAACCATAGGCTTTTCTACTGGGAATTCCACTTTCATCTTCCCCTTAGGATCATCTTCAATCATTGGATCGTCCAATAAATCTGTCTCTTCCTCAGCTTTTCTAGCTGTCTACCTGAATCATTGGCGGCGCCTCTTTTGAGATTTGGACAAAGGCGGAAGTTCAAAAGGAAACTTGGGATGTTCAACCCTGTGCCACTCATTTGGAGGAGTGACCGGGGGTCTCACAACTGTTGGTTTGTCCTTGGAAGGAGCAGATATTCTCAAGTTGTCCAACTCATCTTCAATTTCAACCAACCATGGTTGAATTCGGTTGAACACTGATTCACCTACAACTCTCTTCCCCTTAAATCTGTGTGGCTCCTCAGGATTATATTCAATCCTACCCACGATAATGCTCTTTAGGGCTGGCTTGCTAGGATTGGCATGATGTCCACACTCTGTGCATATCATGGAGCAAGTTGGTCTCTCCAGTTTCTTCACCCCTGTAGGTCTGGACCACCATGATTTTTGCTTCTCAAACCTCTTGACCCTCTCAGTCTTGTAATCCTCCTCCTCATAATAAGAATCCCAATACCTGTCTGGGTCGAACTTGTAAACTTTTCTAGAAGGGGCTCCCAAACTTATCTTCTGGTTGGGAGCGGCCCTAGGCATGCCTCTCATGTTGAAAGAGACCATATATGTACTCAGTCTTGAGGGAAAGGGATTACCATCGACCCCCATTGGTTGCTTGATTTTTTTAGGGAACTTGAACTCTCCCCGCTCAATTTTATCCTGGATATCATTTCTAAATACTATGCAATTATTAGTTGTATGATTCCAAGAGTTGTGGTACTTACAATACTCCATGTCTTTCAGTTCTTCTGAAGTTGGAATCTTGTGACCAAAGGGCAGTTTGAGTAGCTTATCGGCAAGGAATTGATCAAAGATAGCCTCAACCCTGCCGATGTCAAAAGTATAGGCCCTAGTTGGCCTACTAGGAGTGTTCTGGATAGGCTGCTTTGTTAGCTCCATCTTGACAAAGGCCTTGCAAACGTATGGCTTCTTGTTGATGATTTCAGCCATCGCCACATCTGAGTCTACCTCTATCTCCACTGCAGCAATCTCATAGTTAGGATCGCTATAATACGTTCCCTTAGATGTTGTCTTCCTATCTTGCTCCTCCACCAAGAGCCTTTCGTAATGAGATTTATCAGAGGACAACTCAAACGAGTCTCTAAACTCTGTTCCATAGAATTTCTTCTTCATTTCGAAGCCCAAACCATTTAATGCTATGCATACATATTCAACTTCTGGGAGGACAATCTTGCACTTAAATCGAACAGTCTTGAAACGTAAGAGATAGGACTCCACAGATTAAAGATGAGTTTGGCAATAACAGGACAGATCTGCCAACGTCGCTTTAGGTTCTACCCTGTAGAATTGCTGTGGAACATCTCCTCCAACTGTGCCCAAGTCTCCACTGAGTTTGGTGGTAAGTTGATGTACCAAGTAAAGGCTGTCCCAGTGAAAGAATTGGGAAAAAGCCTCAACTTAGAGCATCAATGGTCCCAGCTTTTCTACATTGAACTTGAAACCTGGCAATGTGCTCTACAGTCGACTGCATGCTCTCTCTATTGAAGGTTTAGAATTATGGGACTTTATAACCCTTTGGGAAAGGTGTAGTGTCCACCTCTTCGGTATGAGGTTTCTTATACATTGGTGTGCCCAAAGGTCTGAAACCAGGTCCTTACTACTCTTGGAGCAAGTTTAGGACTTAATCCCTTTCCATAAACATGTTTGGCACAGGAAGCGCATGTGAGTCTGCCTCTTGTGATGTTGGTTCTGGATTGGAATTGCCCCCCGAGTATCAGAGCCCTAAGGTGTTCAAGAAATTCCTTTGTCTTTTCCAGAACCCTGGTCTCCTTGTATAGGCCTTTTGTCTGTCTTGTCAGGTTTGGATAGGTTTTCCGATATCACAAACCTTTGGTTTTTATTTATTGGAGGCATTTGAACTCCTCCAATAGTGACTCCTTTACTTCCTAGCCCCCCAAGTGCAGGGCTGCTGGATGAAGAAGCGTGATAAAAAGCTTAAGGAGGTGGAATCCACCTTTGAACCGAACCGGCCTGCTTGGTCTTGGTCGTCGCCATAGATACCAAACTGTGGCAAGCTCTGCTGCTGAGGAGCGAGCAATAGCCTCTCTGTAAGCGTAACAATCATCTTGTTCATTGCTAGAGTCAAAGGTTCCAAGGACTTAGTAAACGATTGTGAGATTGACGGCGTAACGTTGTGGGAGATCTCACGTCCTGCCAAAAATATATAATTTTTGACGTTGTCTGTAGCGTCGCTAAGATCTTGAGCATTGATCTAAGGACCAACTTCCTCGAGTAATGGCACGTTGACTACCACTCCCTCAAGACTCTGTGGTGGATTCGGGATGGGTGGATTCGGTTGTTGTTGTTGTTGCTTCCTTACCATAATAAAACCCTTTGACGATTAGGGTCCCACCAGGCGTGCCAAAAGATGTTTGGTCAGAAAATGGCTCAAAGACTGAGCGCGGGCGTGCACTTGTTGCGTCTAACGTAAGGACTGTATGTCCCTTTTCTGACTTTGTAACTGTAGCGGCGAAAGTGCTGCAAACCTAAGGGCTAGATCGCAGTGACGGTTTGTGGTTTTGCCACAACGAGCGTGAACTTCGTAAATTTCCTAACCGTGTAGGAAAAAGTGCAACGTAAAAATGGACTTTATTATATCAGAATAACAAATTCGGATACAAGGAAAGTAAAAACCAGAATTACTTGAAGAAGTAATTAAGTTGAATGCAGGAAAAGTAAATATAGTTGCTTCGTTGGGAAGACTTTGGTAAGCGCTGGGCTTGATTAGTGTGAGAACCCTTTTTTCTTCTTGAGTTCACATATTTATAGGCTGAGGTGCTCCACGGTTTTGCATGCAAACGAATTTGCTGTCCTCTTCTCGTGATGCCAAGTGTCCTTTGTAACTTCCACTTCATGGGATTATGGGATAGTGGGCGGTTATTGGAAGCTAATAAAATTACCCACATGTTTTTTCCCCATCATGGGAAGTTACTGGTGGTTTATAAGAGATAGTGGGTCTTCCTCCCTTCCTCATTTCATGGGCGTCAAAGAATAATGGGCCATTTGTCAAATGGCCCATGTGGCAATCATCCGCACTAATTCACTCCCCCTTTCTTCGTGAGGGAACTTCCTGACCGGTCCTGTCTAAGTGAAGAATAGTCCACTAGGTCCTGCCCAAAGAGCCCATAGTACGGTAGGTCCTCTTCATTATTTTGTTGACAAAAATACCCCTCGCAAAAAAAAGGCAATTGGAGAGCGACCGCCGCCACCGCCTCCTCTCCACCACCACCACCACCACCACACTTCCACCAACACCACCACCGCTGCCGCCATGATTAACAGTGTTTAAGGAGGGTGAACAAAATTGCACTCACTCGAAAATCACTGAAGTGGCGTCTAGAGCAATGATGATTATCGGCGTGAGAGAGTGAGAATGCGCTACCGTGACTCACATGTTGTGGAGAGTTACTGTTGCAAAGGTGGTTTTGCCAAGGTGGAAGACAAGGTAGTTGGTTGATGGTTTTGAGGGTTTTACTGGGCAAAACGTTAAAAAGGAGAAAAAGGCGAGGCTGTTGGAGATGCTCTAAGTCTAAGTTATTTTCACTCAAAGAATAGGGATCAAAATAAAAATCTCCGTAAGTTTTATTCATTTCGTCCCACAAAAATATTAATTTTCGCTTCATATCTCTAAAAAGTTGTCTATAGTTTGTAATTATACATATATTTTTGTCATCAGAAAACCTTTGTCTAAGAACGTCTCCAACCTTTACCCCTTTTTTTATTCAAACTTAAAATTGAGTAAAATCCCCCCCAAAAAAAAAAAACCAATTCAGTCATTTGCTCAAACCTTATAACAAATTAAGTTTTACTCAAATTAAGAGAGAGCCTAAGTTTTATTCAAATTTCACAAAATTATTTCTCTCATCCCAAATTTACAACAATGACATTAATCAACCTTTTACTTAAATATGGGCGCTCGGATTTGAATTTGTCCATTGCAGTGTGTCATACCAAATGAAGCATTTAGTCGAATTTGAGTAAGAATCGGAGATACTTTAATAAACATGTATGATAGTCATCAAAAAGATCAATATGACCTATAAAATATACTTAAATTAAAAATATAAATAAATAAATTCATTAGAGTTGTGAATATATAAATTACTTAGAATTTAGAGATGTGAATAGTAAAAATGTACTAGTACCATAACTTTGTACTCCCTCCATCCTAAAATGCATGTCCTTCTTTTCTTTTTTAAATGTCTCAAAATCTTAGTCCGATCTTAGTCCCTTTTAAAAATTCAAACTGAAATGTTTTTAGTTGTCCAAAATTATTCCTAAAAAGTACTAGTTATTATTGTTTTAATAATCTAGAGTACAAAGCCAATGTAGAAAAGTTGTCCCCTTAATATTTATAGCTTCTTCCCTTAATACCTTATTTAACTTCTCATAAAGGTGCAAGGGGCAAGCAATTTGGAACGGAGGGAATAACAACTAACCCGTGGAAGTCCAAAACCGCAATGAGGGATGATAGAAAATCGAGTGGCCGGTGGGGCTTTGGCTATCCTGCAAGTGAGCGGTGTGGGTTGGTCCCCAAAGTAGTTAACGTGCGCAAAAACTGGTTCCTACACAAACTTATAACCCAAAAAAACAAAAAACAAAAAGAAGGAAATTAAAAAATCGAGTTAGTTGTAATTGTGGGGCTCTGCTTGTTGCAGACCAGCCTAGACCTTCGGAAGACCAAATCAAATCATCTCCTCCTCCTCCTCCTCCTCCTCCTCCTCATCATAAATAAATGGCGACAGTATCGATGAGTCAGTCACTCCCTACCATCAACAACTCCTTCCCTTCACACCTTCGGCGACCCAATCGGTGAGTAGTTGCTTCTCTCACTCCTCTCTTTTTCTATCTGCTCTTTGATTCTTTTACTATTAGCACCTGTTGTATGCGTTTTGTTTTTGTTTTTAAGCAGACTTCTCTCGGTTATGACTTCTGCAAGCTTGAAGAAGGAGATTTCTGGTGTCGGAGTGCGAGTCACAGAAGGGCAAGGGAATTTGCCAAAGGTCGTGCTCTCGTCTCCTCACGGAAGGTAGACACATTAGGTGTTTCTGTGTCCGTATGTGAAACCATACATTGTTAGAACGAAGAAGGGATCCTGTTGTTCTTTGTTGGGAATGCTACTTTAAATAGTTATCTATTAGGTGTAGTCAGTTTAGGAAATCATTCTTCTTGTTCTAATTGCTAAGAAATCGGCCAAACCAACTAACACATGCGCACGAAGAGTAATCAAGAATAGAAAACAAGAACGCAAGACGCAGAGATGTTTACTTTATTTCCCAACTGTGAAGTTGAGTACATCCACGGCTCACACCAATTCCATAATGTAATTGGAATGAAGAGAGTTACAAGATATATCTGCTGCTGACCTGCTGTGTATAACAATTATTTATAAGCTGGTATTTACATCACCAATTACTGTAATACTCCTGTCTTTGTAATACTTGGCATTGTCTCTTTCGTTTTTTCGAAGGCATTCCGTTGAAATAGGATGATGTCTGTTTGGTTAAGCAATGCACACAAGTCTATATTCCTCTTGTATTTTTCATTTCTATGGACCATAGTCGTCCACCCAAAGCTGGTTCTCAAGATGCTTTACGGATGTCAGTTTAAACAACCTTTTTATTCAATTGAAACAGGGCCAGTTATTTGTCAACTTTACCTTTTCAGCTGTTGTTGAGCAACAAGTCCATAAAAATTGAACTAGAGAAGATATTTTGTTCAGAGCTAATAAGGATTGACATTGTAATTCTCATTATTTTACTCCTAAAATCTCTAGAATAGGATTGCTACCTAGGCGTACTAGCATACACGCTTGTTATTGGGAGACTGACTAGTCTTGTACTATGTAGGTATTTTATTTGATCCACAAAATAACAAACAACAAAAAGAAAAACAATGGGCTAAAAGAGGAAAACAAATAAACAAGACTATACAGGCGTTAAAAGCATTCTGATATCTTCTGAAACCATTCTGGAAGTATGCTTAGGAAGATGATCTGGATCAAAATTCCTTGAGAACTCCTTCCTAAAAGCCCGCGGTGCTAAGTCATGTGTTGCTGCATTTGATTTATGATGAGAGTAGCAAGCAAGCCACAAATATCAGAAATAAGGGAATTGATAACTACGCCTGTGACCTCAAGGGATTAGCACATGCCCTTACCACCAATGAGGGAAGTTTTATTTTTCTTACTTCCTTAGTACCAAAACAGGGGAATCGCTTTCCAAATCACCGTATCCTCACCTTTCTCGTGAGCCCAATGAATATCAGCTCTAGCAGCCAAGCAATCATATGAATGCTTGTTTGATCGAATGTGTATTAAACACAACCAAGCTCATAAAAGTGTGCATGAGGTTTTATTTACCCATGGAAAAGTTATTTATACAACTTGAGCATAAATAGATGGATTGGTGGTTTCAATGGAAAACAATTGGAATTAATTTGTAATTACTAGGATGGCACCATGGCGGTTATAGATCCACATGTTTTTTTGCTTTTAGATTTGCCCTTGCTTCAGCATGGCTTGGTTTCAGTTACTTAGCATGCATCTCCAGCACTTTCAATTTTCTTTTCGTTAATTGTGCATATCGATGCTCTGGACTATCAATGAAGGAAGTATGGTTATGTGCACAGAAATTGAATTGGGTCTTTAGGCATGCCCTCTCTTATGCGATTTGGCTTTGATTTGGGGGCATGGTTCTGCAACAAAACAGGTATCAGGGGCCACTGTTTCAGTTGTATTTTGAGAGCAGCCACTGTGTATATTGCCAAAGGTTAGGTTTGTCTCCAATCTTCCCCCGCCCATACCCCCAATGATTGGGGACTACATGGGTTTTGTTGTTGTTGTTGTTGTTCTTTGACCTTGGTCGTATTAGATTTGCATTTGAATGATGTGTCTTTACAATTGCAAGTCCTTTAGCATACTTCCTCTAACATTCACAAACTTAGGAAATTAGTGGAGCCTTAACGAGAAATTAGTGCCCCTAGCTACATATTTCATGTTTCTAGATGTTAATTTTGGCAGGTGTGCCTACTCTCTCACTCTGATTGCACTCAACTGTGCCACGGCTACGCAGGATCATGCATGCCTCGTTGTTTTCATGGTCCTGAGAAATAAAACTCAAGCTTGAAGTTGGCACATATCATGTTTATGGTATCCATCAGGCCTTTTTGTGCGTATGTGTTATGTTTGTTTTTTGTGTACTCAAGTTTGTGGGAATGGTTTTGTAATTTTGATTTCTCTGGTGTTGGTACGCATTGCCTAAGATTGACTGGACATACGCATGTAATTGTAAATGAACCTAGGAATCACTTGATTGAGCGGTTCTGCTTTGGTTACACGAGATTGATGGTTTTCCATTTAAGAAGGGTGAGGAAAAGTCTTTTTTGTGTATGTAAGAGAAAATTCCCTAGGAAATTTTTATAGAAATCACTTAACTTCACAATCTTCAGACAGCCCGATTACCTGAGTAGGATGTGTTATTGTAGAAAGGGGCTGAGAAAGTTCAAATGCTCCTAACTGACGCGCTAATTCTAGACCGTCGCTACAAAATGTCTTTTCTTCATTGAATAGGTTTCTCTATTTCTTCTTGTTCTTTTTGGGCAGGGTTGGGGTGGGGGCAAGCTTGCATCATTGTTAAGTCAACAAACCTTTTAGCCATATGCTGACAGTTGTACTGTAACTTCCCAAATTTTCCCTCTAGCCCTCTCTTTTTGTGTATATGTACACGCACAACCACATAAACGTCTGGCTAGTGATGGCCTTGGTCCTAATATTACGAAGTCTTGATTCAAAGTCTTCAGTCGTGTTGGGAAAAAGACATCAATTGAGTCTCCTTTGAGGCACCGACACTCCTTGGAGATTGTTGTACCTGTGTCAGACACATTGGGGACACACTGAAAAACATGGCATGTCCATTAAATTTAATTGATCTTTTTGAAGCGGGATTGTATATGTAATTCTTTTAATTTTTTTAGGGACAATATATTATTACTTCAAACATTTGATTTAAAGGTCTAATTAAATCTATAAAAACATACCCCAATTGATTGAATCACTCTGTCGATCCCCTAAAGGGAAAAAAAAAAACACACACACACACACATCGATGCCCTTGGTTGATTGTGCACTTCAGGTCTATCTGTCTCTCGATTCTGATGTAGAACAAATCTCTACAGATTTTCTGGAAAGATTTGATAGGATCAAATCAAGGGAGAAGTATTGATCAAGACATTCAGTTATGGGAACTTTTAATTCTAGAGTTTTATTTTTAATTTATACCACTTGTTTTGGCAACTTTTGTTAGGGAATAATAATAATAGGAGATCTTATTTAGTGCTGCCTTTTTAGCATGATTCTAGTTTCCTATAAATAAGGGTGCACGATTCTAGTTTCCTATCTAGCTAGGCCTACTACTAGTATAAATAAGGGTGCAACCCTCCTTGTTATTCATTCAATCATTCAATAAAATTCAGAGTTCCCTTTATTGTGTGTTTATCTCTTTCTTGTGGAGTCAAGAAGCCCGTCTGTTAGAACGATATCTAACCCCATTTGTCTACTAGAACGATATCTAGTCTCTCTTCTGCTACAACGCTGCGTCAAGTGGTATCAGAGCGAGGACCACCCTTGTCTCAATGTCTGCCGACGAAGTGAATGGAGCGAACCCTAACAAAGGTGATCACAGTATCGATGCCTTGTGGGGTGCGTTCGAGAAGCAACAACAACAGTTGACGGAGATTCATAACCTGTTGGCTGGAATGAATCTCAACCAACCGCCGATAGGTAACCCTGTTAATCCTCGTGTCCAGCAAGCACGTGAGCCAAGGGTGCTCAACAATTTTTTCTGCTTAGGGAATCATCCTAGGCGCATCGCAAACTTCCCAACTTATGATGGAGAGTCAAGTGATGACGACGTCGAGAGGATTGCTATGCATGAGAATCCTAGAGAAGCTTTCCAGAATAATAACTACCGTATGAAGATGGATCTTCCGTCTTTCAACGGGCAGTTAAACATTGAAGATTTTCTGATTGGCTGCATGAAGTTGAGAGGTTCTTCGATTACATGGATATCGAAGAGAGAAGGAAGGTCAAGCTGGTTGCTTACAAGTTGAAAGGCGGTGCTTCTGCTTGGTGGGAGCAGTTGCAACTCTCTCGACTGCGGCAAAACAAAGACAAGATTCGATCATGGCACCGGATGAAGCAGTTGATGAGAGCACTTTTTCTTCCTCCAGATTATGATCAAGTTCTATTCCATCAGTACCAAAGGTGTCAGCAGGGTACCAGACTAGTCCATGAATATGTTGCAGAGTTCCAGCGACTCTCTTCCCGTAATGATCTACCAGAAACAGAAGGGCAGTTGGTGACACGATTTGTGGACGGGTTACGTACTAACATACAAGCTATTGTTACTATGCAACCAGTTCATACCTTGCAAGATGTCATCCAATTGGCAACGAGGGCTGAGTCGCAATTGAGCCGCAGAGGTGTTCGAAGCCAAGCTCCTACTCGAACATTCAACTCTCAAACGCAGAATCTGATCGAGCAGGTCAAAGGAAAGGCAGTCGCTGACACAACTTCCAATCAGGCCTCTCAGAGTCAAACAAAGCCGCCATGGAGAAATCAGACGAGTACAAGGCAAGCTATAGGCAGCCCTGCTGGACAGAATGACCCTTACGCGCCTCCTCGAGGTGATAAATGTTATCGTTGTGGAGAAGCAGGTCACCACTCAAATAGCTGTCTGCAGAGGCAGCGCGTCAACCTAGCAAAACATGGAGATGAAGAAGACTACCAACAAGAGGATGAGGTCGAAGAAGAAGATCCAACAGAGTGGACCCATGAGGATGAGGGTGTATCGCTGGTGGTGCAACGTTTGATGTACACACCGCTAAAGGAAAAGGTGCAGAGACACAACATCTTCAAGACTCGTTGTACAGTCAATCAGCGAGTTTGTGATTTGATTATTGATGGAGGTAGCAGCGAGAACATCGTGTCAAGGACTATGGTTGACAAATTGGGGCTCCAAACGCGGAAACACCCTTCCCCTTACAGTATTGGCTAGATCAGGGATGTCGGTGAAACAAAAGTAACAGAACAATGCACTATTCCTTTGTCAATTGGGAAAGACTATAAAGACGAGGTTGTGTGCGACGTGGTGGACATGGATGCCTATCACATGTTGCTAGGAAGGCCATGGCAGTACAATTTGAACACTACGCATAAGGGAAAAGACAATACGTACACCTTTTACAAAAACAAAGTAAAGGTTGTCTTGGCTCCTATGCGTCGTGAAGGTCAAGTGACAGCTTCTCCAGCTAAGCCAGACTCTTTTCTCATTGTATCAGACATCATGAAGGAAGCCAAAGAAACCCAACTGGTTTATGCATTAGTGGTCGAAGGTGAAGCAAAAGAAAAGACTGTCGTGCCAAATCAAGTCAAGCCATTGATTGCTGAATTTGAAGGACTTGTTCCAGATGAGCTACCGGCAGAATTACCTCCTATGAGGAATATTCAGCATGAAATTGATCTCGTTCCTGGAGCAAGCTTGCCGAACTTGCCACACTACCATATGAGTCCAAAGGAGTTTCAGATTTTACAAGAACAAGTCAATGAGTTGCTGCAGAAGGGTTTGGTCCGAGAAAGCATGAGTCCGGGTGCCGTGCCAGCCTTACTAACCCCAAAGAAAGACGGGAGTTGGCGCATGTGTGTCGATAGCAGGGCCATCAACAAAATCACTGTGAAGTACAGGTTTCCAATATCGAGGTTGGATGATATGCTTGACAGATTGGGAGGCTCGAAGGTGTTCTCAAAGATAGATTTGAAGAGTGGCTACCACCAGATTCGTATTCGTCCCCGTGATGAGTGGAAAACAGCATTCAAGACGAGAGAAGGGTTGTACGAGTGGTTTGTTATGCCATTCGGATTGTCCAATGCACCCAGCACATTCATGCGGTTGATGAATCAGGTATTCCACCCCATTGGAAAATTCGTAGTTGTTTATTTCGATGATATTCTGATTTATAGTCGAAGTGAAGAGGAACATATGAAACATTTATGGGAAGTGTTTAACGTGCTGCGTGAGAACAGTCTTTATGTCAATTTGAAGAAGTGCAGCTTCTTAACGGATAGTCTAATTTTCTTGGGCTATGTGGTAAGTGCCCAAGGAATCAAAGTCGATGAATCCAAGGTTCAAGCAATTCGCGAGTGGCCAACCCCAAAATCCATTACAGACGTATGAAGTTTCCATGGCTTAGCAACCTTTTACAGGCGCTTTGTTCGGAACTTTAGTACTATTGCTGCTCCACTTACGGATTGCTTGAAGCAAAAGCAGTTTGTGTGGACTGATGCTGCAGAACAGAGCTTTGTAGTGCTCAAAGAGAGGTTAACCACAGCCCCAATCCTTGCGATTCCAGATTTTGACAAGTTATTCGAGGTCGATTGTGATGCTTCTGGTGTAGGCATCGGAGCTGTTCTTTCTCAAGAAGGCAGGCCAATAGCCTTCTTTAGTGAGAAACTCAGTGATGCCCGACAAAAGTGGACTACGTATGAGCAAGAGCTGTATGCTGTGGTGCGGAACTTATACCATTGGGAGGCTTATCTCATTCAACTGGAGTTTGTTCTGAGTAGTGATCATCAAGCCCTCAAATATCTCCAAAACTCTACCAAGCCAAACCGCATGCATGCTAGGTGGATTGCGTATATACAGAGGTTCACTTTCTCTCTTCAACACAAGTCAGGCCAATTGAACAAGGTGGCTGATGCATTGAGTAGGCGAGCTTCACTACTCATAGTTGTCAAGAATGAGGTCTCTGGTTTTGAGTATCTCAAAGAACTCTATGCTGAAGATGAAGACTTCAAGGAAGAATGGGCCAAGTGTAATTCAAGTTTTCTAGACTCTAGCAAATTTCAGTTGCTGGAAGGGTTTATGTTCTTTGAGGACCGGCTCTGTATTCCTCGAGGATCTTTGCGAGAGCACATTATCAGGGAGACTCATGGTCGAGGCATAGGAGGACACTTGGGGCGAGACAAGAGCATATCGCTAGTTGAGGCTCGATACTATTAGCCACAACTAAAGCGAGATGTTGAGAAGTATGTGAAGTGTTGTTACACATGTCAGACAGCAAAGGGACAAGCACAGAATACTGGACTGTATATGCCTCTTCCCATTCCTGACGCACCTTGGGAAGACCTTTCTATGGATTTTGTCCTTGGACTTCCAAGGACACAGCGAGGTACGGACTCCATCTTTGTTGTCATTGATCGATTTTCAAAGATGGCACATTTCATTCCTTGTAGGAAGACAGCTGATGCCAATCACATAGCTCAGTTGTTCTTTCAAGAAGTGGTTCGTCTTCATGGTTTGCCAAAGACTATCGTTTCAGATCGTGACAGCAAATTCCTTAGTCATTTTTGGCGAACTTTATGGAAGCGACTTGATACTTCTTTGAAGTATAGTACTACTTCTCACCCCCAAACCGATGGTCAAACATAGGTGGTCAATCGCACATTGGGGAATATTTTGCGAAGTTTGTGTCAAGACAGTCCAAGGCAATGGGATTTCGTTATCTCTCAGGCAGATTTTGCATTCAATAATGTGCCAAATCGGTCCACTGGCAAATCACCATTTGAAATTGTCTATGTGCGTCCCCCATTGCACACATTGGATTTGGTGCCCCTTCCTAAGCTTCCTGGAATGAGCGTTATTGCTGGTCACATGGCAGAAAAGGTGGCAAATATCCATGCAGAGGTCAAGCAGAAATTGGAGGAGTCTACTACAAAATACAAAGTTGCTGCAGACAAACATAGGCGTGTGAAGGTTTTCAAAGTGGGAGACTTAGTGATGGTACATTTGCGCAAAGAGAGGTTCCCGGTGGGTACTTACAACAAGCTTAAGCACAAGAAGATTGGTCCCGTTCAAATTCTGCAAAAAATCAATGATAATGCTTATGTGGTGGATCTTCCGGAGGATCTCGCTATTTCCAAGACTTTCAACATCCAGGATCTGTTCGAGTATCATTCCGTTCCAGATGTGGCCATACCTATTGTTAACTCGAGGACGAGTTCTTTCAAAGAAGGGGAGACTGATGTAGAACAAATCTCTACAGATTTTCTGGAAAGATTTGATAGGATCAAATCAAGGAAGAAGTATTGATCAGATTTTCTGGAAAGATTTGATAGGATCAAATCAAGACATTCAGTTATGGGAACTTTTAATTCTAGAGTTTTATTTTTAATTTATACCACTTGTTTTGGCAACTTTTGTTAGGGAATAATAATAATAGGAGATCTTATTTAGTGCTGCCTTTTTAGCATGATTCTAGTTTCCTATAAATAAGGGTGCACGATTCTAGTTTCCTATCTAGCTAGGCCTACTACTAGTATAAATAAGGGTGCAACCCTCCTTGTTATTCAATTAATCATTCAATAAAATTCAGAGTTCCCTTTATTGTGTGTTTATCTCTTTCTTGTGGAGTCAAGAAGCCCGTCCGTTAGAACGATATCTAACCCCATTTGTCTACTAGAACGATATCTAGTCTCTCTTCTGCTACAACGCTGCGTCAGATTCAGAAGATGAAAGTCAATTTGCTGAAGCTCTCTATATCTTGCGACTCTGTTCTCTCGCAATAAAGGCCCTCTCTCTCTCTCTCTCTCTCTCTCTCTCTCTCTCTCTCTCTCTGTGCACGTGCGCATGTAGTCTGTATATAAATTTGTGGCGAATTACGTACAAGCATGAAGCATCACTGCTGCATCGGTACGTGTGTATTAATAGCGCTACATCAGTGGTTTATGGTAAGTGTTGGACTTAAAGACTTTTGTTGGTTTATGGTTAGTGTTTACGTTTCACAGTGCAAGTATGAAACTTTTTTAATGCAGATTTGTTTATATCTATAAATGTTGCGGTGTCCCTCGTGTCTGTGGCACTGTCCCCATTTTTTTAAAATTCCCTTGTTCGTGTCCATGCTACATAAGGAGTGTCTATCGGTACTTCAACACCATGCATTGGGGGATGGGAAAGCTTTTTTTCCCTAAGCTAAATCCAATTGCCATAATTGCAACGTACTTGTTAAGCTGGAAAACCCTTGAGACCAACTTGCATCCTCAAGACTGCCAAGGGTAACGTTTTCTTGGAATCCCAGCTGTAATCCATCTTTACATGATTGCTATATATCAAGCAAGGGATAGGGCTTCCATCCAGTGAGGTTCAACTACACTCTTACGTGTCAATGTTCCAGGGATTGCTAACACACGTGCTAGTTCTTGCAGTCAATTATAATAGAGACAATTGACAATGGTATTGAAAGATTTGAAAACCCAAGTAATGCTGTCTTTCTAAATGCGAGACATAATCCTATCCCCACTTTTTTTGGCAGTGAGGCCGAACTCTATTTATTTGGAGGTTGTGTCACCTCTTGGAAAGTTGCCAACAAGGATCTGCTTTTCGTTCGGCCGGATGCTGTATTCAATGGGCAGAAACCTATCAGGTTGTTTCTGCTGCTTTAGACATTATTACCTCTCCTAATTTGGTCCACTTCTGAATTTGAATATGCATTACGTTGTGAGCCTGTATTGCTCTAGTACCCTTTTTTAGGCCTGGAGTTCTTGTTTTCTATAATATTGAGCATTTATTTAGATTAGAGTCTTGTTAGTAGATAAAGGGTTTTCATTTGCTTTCTATACTGACTCTTTTCTCTACTGGGATAGTGGAGGTGCTCCACATTGTTTCCCACAGTTTGGTCCTGGCCCAATACAGCAGGTATGGCTTACTATCATTGACTGGATAACGCACTAGAGTATTTCTATTTCTTTCTGTTTTCATTTTTGTGAGTCATTGGTTTTTTATCTAGAAAAATATGTTGGACCATTGGACCATTGAGTAAAAGGTCTAGAGACAAAAGCCTTTCTGGGTAACACTGACACAGACGGATATGTATAATGTATTTTTATATAGTGCTTTCTTAATGTTAATGAAATGAAATGATTCCAAGTATCCTCGCGATTATACACTCCAGTACAAGAACGCAATCAATTGAAAACGGAAAGAAACTAGAAGCTTGGGGGAAGCTAAACTCATTAGCAGGAATACACCAACTATTACAACTAGTAGAATAGAAGGGATTAGACTGATCAGAATGAATCAGAGAAGCTTTGATTAATTGATTCTGATCTATGAAGCATAGATACTCTATTTTGGCCTCCATATCATGTATCGTATCCGTTTCGGATACCGATACTCTCCGGATACGTATCCGATATATTTTTTAAAGTATCCTGCTTTTAGAATTATTTTTTGGTATCCCGATAGGTTTCGGATATGCGCGGATACGTGTTGGATACACGCGAGGGTAAATATGTTATTACTTAAAATAAATGAGTTAGAATTGCAATTAGAACTATATTTTTCTTCTTCCCTCACCAATCGACACTAGAAACACACGGACGATATCCTCTCTTTCGTCTCTCATCTCTCTCGACAACCTTGTAACTCTCTCTCTCTCTCTCTCTCTCTCTCTCTCTCTCTCACACACACACACACACACACCCACACCCCTCTCCCTCTCTTGTTGTGTATGTATATATATGTATATAGATACAGTTATATAAAGCTAGATGTAAATATATCTCTCGGCATGTGAAATGGTGAACTTGTGTAATGGAAAATTTTAATCATTAATGGAATTAATAATTATATATATAATATATTTTTTATTTACTTTTATATTCAACGTATCCCCCAACGTATCGTATCTTTTTTTTTTTGAAAAATCACGTATCCGTATCGTATGGTGTCCGTATCTCGTATCTGTATCCGTGCTTCTTAGATTTTGATATCATGTCTGATGGGCTCTATAATCTGGCTCAGTGGCTGATTTAGGACTGATGAGATCTCGAGACAACCCACTGTGAATATTTCAAAACCTGATATCTGAATTTTGGTGGGTGATACTAGGTGCATGAATCATTTCACCAGAAACATACTGTTTAGACTTATGTTGGGTCTATTGCTACCCCTCAGGACTTCAATTTAGACCCCAAAATTCACAATCTTCTTAAGAGCAATGGACTCTTCCGTCTTGTCCACAGATAGTGATGCATACAAGAATAATATCGTCTTCTTTGCAAGTGATTTTGATCTGTCAAATTGTTTGTGTTTTCCAGCATGGATTCGCAAGGAACATGAATTGGTCAGTTGTTGATTCTGATGACATGGAAGGAAATCCTGTGGTTACTCTAGAGCTAAAGGATGGCCCTTATAGTCGTTCTATGTGGGATTTTAGCTTCCAAGCTATTTACAAGGTTAGTCTGTGTTTAGCTACCTTTAACTTACATACAGAAACAATTCCACGAAGACCTGCTTATGATTTGTCATCCAATCTGTAACAACGACAAGTGCATACAGTTTATGAGCGAAGATGTTAAGAACAATATGAAAAATGTATAGTTACACGTACCCAGGAGTGCCATATGTTGTGTTGCAGACATTCTTGCATAGTATTCCTTTTAGTGTGGAATGTTCATTTAATTTCTCCAGTTGTTTGCAGGTCATTCTTGATGCGAAGAGCCTTTCAACAGAACTCGTGATTACAAACACCGATAAAATTCCATTTTCATTTAGTACGGCCCTGCATACATACTTCCGTGTAAGAATATTTCTTTCCACGATAAGACATTTAGTTACCTTGTTACAAAATTTAGGTTTTCAATTCCTAATGAAACAGTTCATCAACGAGGAATGGGTAGGGATTCGGAGAATAGATGTCAAAATTAGAGCTGAACAATATATATAATAGTGGCTGATAGTTTGAAGTAACTATACAATGCAGCAACTAATCTGATTCTTCTCCATTGATTTTGTACATGTGAATTTTGAAACATAAGCACAGTTTAATTCAGTTTCATCTGCTTACAAACTACAGAGAATTAAATTGGCATGACTTTCTGCTATCATGCAGGCTGCTGTAACAGGGGCATCAGTGAGAGGCTTGAGAGGTTGCAAAACACTGAACAAAGATCCAGATCCTAAAAACCCATTGGTGGGTAAGGAGGAAAGGTCTGTGTCAAAATCATAGCACTTTAATGCGAATAATAGGCTTTATCTATCAAGAATTTGGTTGATAGAGGTGTTAAAAGACTAGGCATTTACAGCGGAAGTTAACTTCTGTTGTAGATTGGATTTGGATTAATGGAGTTTTAGATGTTGAAACCATATTGGGCGTAAATTACATTTTTTCGTCATTTTTTATTATAAAGCTGTATTGGAGATCCTCAAATAAAATTTGAGTATGAGAAAGTACTTGCATCCCCTCTGTTAACTCCGGTTCTCTCACCGTAACTTGTTCAGAGGTGATGTAAGTTTCATCAAACTAACGGGACCAGATGTATTTGTCGAAATTGTCAAGCAATTCATTGTAATTTACCCTAGTTTTTGCTTGGTGTCCGACTCTTCTAACTTGTAGGTAGTATTTTTGTTTGTAATTTTCTACTCGTTAGTAGTGAGAGGAAATAAATTCTAGCTTATTTGCATTGTCCAATAAACTTGCCAAGTTAAACAAGTTACCTTTTGTATCGAGTTTTTGAACTTTTAACTTTGCAGCAAACAACCTTGTGGGAGATATTTCTCTTTCTAATCTTGATTTTCTCAACTCAGGGATGTGGTTACTTTTCCTGGATTCGTAGACTGTGTTTACCTTGAAGCGCCTGATGAATTACTCCTTGATAACGGTTTGGGAGATAACATATCCATCAAGAATAGCAAGTAAATTAGGAAAACTTATACAATGTTCTCTTTTGTTTAAGCAACATTTCTGCATTATCTATTTCTGCTTTGTATCCTGCTTGTTCATGCAGCTGGACAGATGCTGTACTGTGGAACCCATATCTGCAGATGGAAGCATGCTACAAAGATTTCGTTTGTGTTGAAAATGCTAAGGTATTGGAGTAATCATTTTCAAAGAGATCAGAGTTTTATTTCATTATGAGTTGTTTCAATCAGCATGGTATTATTATTGTTTTGAAACATTTGCACAAATGCTTCGGGAAAATGTTAAAGGTGAGAAAAGAATTTGAACTATTTAGATTTGTTTCGAAGTATGAATTGAATTCTGACTACAACCAACAAAAGGAAGGCCAATCTAGTGATAGTAGTGCATTATATTAGTAATGACCTTAGTCTGGGATCTCTAATCCTTCAATCGGACCCTTCGCTCGCGCTCTCACTGCTCGCTTTGCGCTCGAGCTCTCAATTTTTGTTCTTGCGAATTTTAGTAGTTTGGGATGTTTTTAAATACACTTTCACACTCGTGCACCCGCAGGCGCATTATGTGACTTATGTAATGACGCTCATGATTTCGTTTATTATCTCAACGAAATTGGTGAACACTTGGACCAATTTATTGTTGCACTACATCACGTTGTGCATTTTGTGTGTTGCCCTATGTTCTGCGTATCTGTGGAGATAATACTTTTGATGTATTTGACCACATTATTCCACTAGTGTTTCGGGAAAAGTTGATGCTTTTGATGTATTTGACCGCAGATCGAAAAAGTGCAGCTAGACCCCGAGCAATCTTGGACTGCTACCCAGCTGCTAAGCTTGGTCTGAAGCGTAGCTGAGCATGGCTTTCCTAGCTTGCATGGGAACAAATTTCGTGTTTTTCTCTTCTGTTCAATATTCTCATTCCCTTTTTGAAAAGTTAGTTATCCAAGTGACTCGTCCATACTAATATTTGCAGTTGGCTAATGCAAATAGGCAAATTATGGTATCTTGGCTCTCCAGTAGATTAGTATATTCATGTTTTTCTTAAAAGTACGCAAATTTGCATCTCTATTTGAATGAAGATGGTGTTTGAACCTTGAAGGAAGTTCGAAGCTTATGGATGGAGTAGTTGAGCTTAGAGATGTTAAGAGCTTGTCTCATATTCATCAACTTTTATACCCAAAATTACATGAAAACTAATACTATACCTGTTTATATATACTAGTGTTAAAAACCACATGCTACACAGTGGTCTTGTACTCAATGCTCAATATCATGCTCACTTCTACTCTAGTACACTAATTTTCTGTAGCTGTAATATTGTGTTATAAGGTGACATCAAAGATACCATAGTGGAATTGAAAAAGGCAAAATCTAATTTCCGCCTAGTAGGCTGACGGTAGTGTGGAGCACGCGGTCATAAAGGTGGGACTCGTACGCTTTACGTCATCACTTTTTGTATGTGGATCAAGGCATTAGCAGGTTTAAAGAGATTCAAACTAATTTGATTTTAATTGACAACATTGTCCCTATTAGCTTTTCCGAATACCAAAACAAGTCCTCATCCCCCTCCAAGCTTATCCGTCCATCTTTCTCTCTCTACTGTAAATTACTTCACCCCGGGAAGTTTCAAGTACTGGTGGTCACTCCACGCTCACGCTCGTCCGATAGTATTTTCCTCGTTCATTTTCTTTGTTCTTTCCTCATTTTTATTTTTTGATGCCATCTTCCTCCTGTTCGATCTTTTTGCTGGGCTCCGAACTGTGAGTGCTCGTTGCCGTCTTCCTTTCCCGGCGATCTTGCAACCAATCTTTGGTGGAAACTCTTACATTCTCTGTAGATAAGAAGTGTTTGATTTTGACAATATTTCCTACATCTCGTCATCAAGAAAAATTTGTGGTCAAGCTTAGAAATTGTCCACTCTACAGTGTGGTCTGTTTACATTAGTATCAATTCTCTCTCTCTCTCTCTCTCTCTCTCTCTCTCTCTCTCTCTCTATATATATATATATATATATTTGGGTCTCTTGATTTTATTTAAGTTTTTTATTTTGATTTACCATTTTTTTTAAATAAAAATTTGGGAGTAAGCGACACAAGGTCTTTGATTCAAATTTTCAGCGTGTCCGAATTTAACATTTTATCAGACTAGTGAAACCAAATACGTAGTACTTACTCAATTTAGGGTCTAAAAAAAAAAAGAAGAAGAAGAAAGATGTGAGAAGGACAATGGATATGGAAACAGAGATGGAGGAACGGTAAGGTGAGGTGATCTTGCTCCATGTACATCTACGGGAGAGATGTACTGATTGTAATACAAGTTCCATCACAAAGCTCAAAAAAAAATTAATTGAATTCATAATTTCCAACTTCAAGCCGAATTTCACACAAAAAATCCCAAATCAAAACCCCTAAACTAAAAGCCCTTTTTCCAAAATCCCCAAATTTCATTGCAATCATCTGGGTTTGCACTTCGTTGATCCACATTTCGTCCCACAAAAGTAAATATGGGCGTCTTCCCAGAGTCTAATTTTGAGCTTGTGGCCGGCCGCGAGAAGCAAAGAAGCAGGGGGACGCCGTCGGCGGTGGTCCGCGAAGGACCCTGTTTTTCCTGAAGTGTTTCGTTTCTTTCATGATTTGCCTGAAAGCTGAAATTGAAAGAGAGATGGTATATCTGGTGGGTGGGACCCAGATAGCATTATTGAAGGGGTGTTTTGGTCATTTACTTTCCTAAGTTAAAGTCTTCTCCTTTTCACTGACATTTTGTGCAGTAATGTCTCAGAACACTGTCATTATTGTCCCGAAAATCCCGCCTACCGTCCGCCCATTGGGCGGTATATAGAAGGACCGATTGAAAAATACTTCCACGATTAGATAGCCATTTGCAATGGATAAAATACATGGAAATTTGAGGCACATGGGCCACATGGCCCCTGCCATTCATGACTAAGTAGTAAATTGAAAATTTAAATTCAGGTCTGCGTTGAGAAGCTTGTGTGGTGGGCCAAATGTTACCGGCCTCAACCGAGCAATACAGCACCAGTGTACGTTTTCTGGAGAGAATAAGGTTTTTATCCCCACTGTGATGGTAAGCTAACATAAAATGCTTCATCCAAGACGTGAACTCCTACAAAGGGAGGGGGAAAATAATACTCCTACTTGTTTGTAGCACAAATAAATTTCTCTCCCTTCAAATAACAGACTTGGCAGAACTTGAGGGACTCATGGAATTTGCACATATGTTCCATTTTATGAATCCAGATCATTCATTTTATAGAGCAATAGATTCAAATGTCCCATTTGTTTGCATAAAACTACAATCAGTTTTTCTAACCCTCGATTGTTCATTCTATGTGTGGAAATAAATGGAAAAGGGGAATTTTCAAAAAAATTCCTTTCCCTTGTTTGGTTCTTACGAAAAGAATAGGGGAAATTGAGAGACGCAAGTTCAATTTTTCTGACTCTCCTTCTCATTTTTCTCTGTATGTTTGGAACTTTAAAAAATTAAATTAAAAAAAGAAAGAGAAAAAGGAAAATGAGAGAAAAATGAAAGTTAAATCATACTACGCATACATCAAGATTTTTTTCTAACTTCTCTCATCTTTCTCTCCAAACCAAACAATGGAAGAGAATTTTTTAATTTTCCCTTCATTTCTCTCTTTTCCATAAGTTCCAAACAAAGCAAAAAATCCAATAGAATAACAAAAATATGAACTAAGGAATTAAAAAAGGGAAAAAAGAATCACACCCAATCTAAACGATCTTACCAACAAAATCATTCAATCACTCTAACCCGTGTCAATTAATCGTCACAGCAAAAAATATACGCACCATTTCAATCGATCAATCAAGAGAGAGAGAGAGAGAGAGAGAGAGAGAGAGAGAGTGTCAATAGTAAAAGAAACACTACAATTTCATTCAGGATAATTTGATAACTAACTCAACGACAGAGGTCAACGAAGTCAAAACACAGGTACAAACGAAACCCTAGAAACCAGAAGCCCTAACACGTCATCTATACACGCCATCAACGAACCCATAATTTTCCAAGCTCTAGAAAATCAAGCACGCTCGCCCCTAATCCTCCTCGCCAGCTGAATATCCTTGGGCATAATAGTCACCCTCTTCGCATGAATAGCGCACAAATTGGTATCTTCGAACAATCCCACCAAGTACGCCTCGGCCGCCTCCTGCAAGGCAGCCACGGCAGAGCTCTGGAACCTCAGATCGGTCTTGAAGTCCTGGGCGATCTCTCTTACCAGCCTCTGGAACGGGAGCTTCCGGATCAGAAGCTCTGTGGACTTCTGGTACTTCCGGATCTCCCGGAGCGCGACGGTCCCAGGGCGGAAGCGGTGGGGCTTCTTCACCCCACCAGTGGCCGGGGCCGACTTCCGGGCCGCCTTGGTGGCAAGTTGCTTCCGCGGCGCCTTGCCACCAGTTGATTTGCGTGCCGTCTGCTTTGTGCGGGCCATTGGTAGGTCTAGGGTTTGATATGAGAGAGAGGTGAGACAGTGGGTTTGGTAGGAGAAGGGGGTTAATTTATAAGGTGGTTTGAAAATTATTGTGGCGGGATGGGGAAGGGATCGGGGCCGTTGGTTTGGTTTGATATGGACGGTTGGGATTGATTGAAAGGGTTTATGACGCGGATTGGTGACATGGTGGAGGAGAGACGATCGTAGCTGTTGGTTCCTTGCGTTGTTTAGAAGTTGATCGACGGTTGTCGTTTATTTTCTGGGGCCTTGTACGCGGATCGGTGACGTGGTTGGGTATTGTACAGGGAGTTCGCGCCTCCTAGTACTCTTCATTCTTTTCTCCTTTTTTCCCCTATTTTTGCCACCCCGTTTCGCTTAACTTCTAGCAAAGTTTTGTTCTTGTTAAAAAAAATTATCTTCGTTAGTTTTGCGTAAACTTTTGTGAATTTTATTGACTTATAATTGAATATTTTTAAAAATATTTGGGTAAAAATAAATTTTTTTTTACTTTTTCAATTTCTCTTTTCAAAATAGATCAATAAATCAAAAAAATTTGTCACAAAACTAATGAACACATTTTTTTAATAAGGACAAAATTTTCAAAAAGTCCTTTTAGCTTAGTAGAACAACACCTATATAAGTGTATAATTTTAAAGGAAAATCATTTTTGCATTTCACTTTTTCATAAATTCACTTCAAAATTTGTCATTTTGTGTTTTATGTTGTTGTAATTTTAAGCACTAAATTACAATTTTTAAAGTGCATTTATAAGAAAGTTGTAGGGAAAAAAAACATTAAAAACATTTTTATTAGCGCGTGTTTCCAAGCCAATAGTTTTTAAATTTTTTATCATAGATTCTAGATTAGTATAATATTTTGAATCGCAATGATCAATAATCTGTAAAATTGTTTGAATCAAATGTGCTAACGATAAATTAGGGTTAGGGTACAAGTTAATTTACAAAGTTGATTAATCCGTTAAATTCATAATTTTGTTGTTCCAAGAGACTAGAATAATTCAGAAACTCACATATACTAGTGATTTTCATGTGATTCGACAATTGTATGTCTCCAAACAAGTGATCATTAATGAATTTTAATACGTGTGTAAAGAAGAAATTCAAATCCTCAATACAATATAAACCTCATTAAATTAAGTTCTCTCCCGCGTACACATAATTCACGTATGTAAACGTGAATGAGAATGAAAACAACGAGCTTAAAAGGACCTTGCAAAATCAAACAAACTACTATTAGTTTGGTTCAAAATTAATAAACACAAGGAAAAAGAAGAGAAAATCTAACTATAAAGTGATGTCAGAGATCAAAGAAGACGGGTGGAACGGGAAAGGATATAAGGTGATATGGAATTTTTTGATGCTTATATGCCGAGTGAAATACACATGCTTAGTGTATAGTACTAGGCCCCGTTCCAAAAACCTTCTTAAAAAAATAATTATTTCATGTTTTTAAACTCAAAAATAATATAAATAAAAAATATTTTTTTAATTTTTTTGCATCGTATAGAAGCTCTGGATGAAATCTTTCAAACAAGATCCATATTGCATATTTTTTAGATTTCAATAAGTTTATAATTTTTGAGTTTAAAATTGTCTTTATAAAAAATAAGGACATTTTCTTCGTTCTGAAACGCGGCCTTTTAGATAGATATATAAGTAATCATCATTTCCGTGAATACTTCTTCTTTTTGAGGTTAAAGGGAATCCAATACTCTCCCGGGATGGCATCCTCGATCTCCAGTTATTATCGCGGACAATTCACTTTTTTTTTCCCACGATATATACACTACAAGAAATCAAAGGATTTGAGACAAAAATTTAGGGAAAATAGTTTGGGAGAAAGGGAACATTAAGAGACCATCGTTCACTTGTTTGTTGTTTGTGGGATCCAACTCTCTCTCTCTCTCTCTCTCTCTCTCTCTGTATATATAGTCATCTTTCTATCCACACCCTCTTACCGTCCGCACCTTCCCTTTCCCAATTGACTTGCGACGATCCGAGCCGCTGACAGTGATTTTAAGGGTACCCGTGAGAAATCGGCAAAAAAAATGGCTGGAAAGGATTTCATCCGAATAGTTTTTGATTGAACGATTCAGTAAAAAACTGCTCAAATTAAGCCATTTCCGGTCATTTTTCTTGCCGATTTCTCACAGTTCCCTTAAAATCAGGTTATGAACACATTGAGCGGCTCAGGTCATTAAAATTCGATCAAAAAAAGGGGGTCCACATTTTAAGAAGTCCTCATTTGAACTTTCCGTACACACACACAGAGTCCGGTTCAAGTCCACACCCTCTTACCGTCCGCACCTCCCATTTTCCAATCGAATTTCGATGATCCGAGCCGCTCAATATGATCAGAACATAATTTTAAGGATACTTGTGAGAAATCGGCAAAAAAAAAAGATCGGAAAGGGCTTGATTTGAACAGTTTTTTATTGAACCATTCAATAAAAATGTTAGGATGAAGCCATTTCCGGTCTTCTTCTTTTTTTGCCGATTTCTACAAAGTACCCTTGAAATTACATTCTGATCACATTGAGGTGCGGAAATCAGGATCTCTGACTGGATCCTGATAATATATATACACATACATATATACACACACACTCTTACTGGTAAGCCGTTTAGAGTATATATGTTTGTGGGATCTAACAACTGTCCCGGATAATTACTGAAGAGGATCCATTCCCGTCTCTCCCATGTCCATGTCTGGAATTGATCGTCTGAGTTGTAGGAAGAGTTTTGGTCAAAGCATGTGTCTCCATGTTCGAACTATCATCATAACTATTTTCAGTAGCACTACAATATTTTTTGAGTCTTCAACGAGCTTGGTTTTATTAAGTCGCATTGGGCCTCTGGCAAGAGAAAAGATCAGCCTAATTCGAAAAGTTTTTGACCGCCCGTTTACATTTTCTACTAACACGTAAAATTACGCGGAAGGCAAGAATTAACCATTAGCCCTCTTCTTCTATGAGGGTCAGTCTTTGTCAGTTTTTTTTTCTTCTCCGTGGCTCCATTTTTTAGGTTATTTAGTATTGGACTACGTTTCGTTGTTGAGGACACTACACGACTAATACAGTATCCCATTATTGCAACGCTTTGAATGTAATTGATCTCCTATCACTCCACATTATACTAATGTATTGAAGCATTGTATGGTCTGATTTTATTTCATTTTTATCTTGGTTGAATTTTTGTTCAATAAGTTAATTTTGGACAAAACACCCCTCTATTTTCCAGATCCCACCAGTTATGAAAAACCAGCCCATGCCATGCCACACCACCCATGCTTTTAGGTCTCGATTTCATTCTCTGTTTCAACCATTTTCTTCCACAACCCAATGAGTTTGGATGCATCTTTAAATGAGTTTTCTAGTCATAAGATGCTCATTATCCTTAATAGTAACCACACCATTGTGTAAATTGGCCCTTTTAAGGCTCTTTTCACAATGAGGGGCGGCATCAAGGAATACGAATATCATGGGGGATAGTGGAAACTGCCCTTTATTCCTTTCTTCCTTGCTCTACTCATCTCACACTTTTCTTACCCACAAAAAGTGACTTTCTTGTTCATTGTTGACCAATCGCATTTTGCCACCTCAACATTGTTGTCCTTGTTAGGAATATTTGTAAATCTACCCTCTTGAAAATCGAATAGAGTTCAATCTCAAACCAAGTATTTACCGTCATCATAGATGACATAATATATGCACGTCTCCAATGAATATAAATTAAATCAAGTCAAATTAATTCTTTTTTACAGTGTTCAGATAAGTGAAAATCATACATATTTTATTCATTCGTGAAATATAGAAAACGGGTTAGCTAATTTTCCGGATTCGCTATTCAAAGCTCCTGAAACACTTACACATGCGGCGTGGCATTCCAGGCCCTTCTTGTTCTAGCCCCAACATAATGACACATGGCTCATAGCCTCATATACTTAGTCTTGATCCTCGCATTAAAGTGTGATGACGAAAAATCTCAATTATCATGTGGCGACATCCGAGTAATTCCGTGATAATTTATGTTCCAATCACACAGGAAATGCAATAAAACTCCGTGATTTGTGTAAATTATTGCATATTTATACTATTCCTATTCTTTCTTAACTCCATGTCCCAGCATATGCCCAAATGAACCAAAGTAATTTTCTTTCTTTTCAAGTCTCAGCATATGCTTTGATACTTTTTGTTAGGAAAAACTTTCGGCATACATAGAGAATTCAGAAAACAGTTTCATTCATAATGCAACAATTACATAATAGAAACAAATACAATTACAAATCAGAATTACAAGAACGTGATATGAACAGAATACTTAGAATCGAACCGAGTCCCGTGTGGTACCACGGTCTCCTTAAGAAATGTTCGCCGCCTACCGTGGGTGTTGTAGGTTGCGTCGGCGCCTTTCTCCCAGGGTTGGCTCGGCTAAACCGCAAGCCGCCGGAACACCGCCGTCGACCGCCTTGGCGAACTGACTACTGCCTGCCTCTCTCTCTCAAGAACGAATTTTCCAGAATGGTATTTGAGTGCTCTGAGTTTGTTGTACTTTGTCAAAACCGTGAGCCTCCCTTTTATAGGTGGAGGAGGGCTGAGTAACCCTCCAAAGTCCCGATTTCATTCACCCGAAATTTCGTAAATTTCCAACACTTTTCACCCTAGCGATCACTGAAAGTGCATTGCCCTCTCAGTTTTGGTGTCTCAAATTTCCCCCCTTCTTTATTGACTGCAAGAATCAAAGAATCAACTCTTTGGGAAAGTAATACAAAAACTGTCTGGTAAAAAAATAATAATAAAATAATGCATGCTTAAACTGTCGGGATAGGTTGCACGCACCTAGGACTTATCTCTACACTCCCCCTGCATGTTTCATTCGCTTACGCAAGAGACCCTATCTTAAGAGGGAGCAACCGGCCCATAAGTCCCAAGCGAAGACCACTTAACCAACGTCTTTGGAGTTAATGTATTAGATTTGCTTTAGATGGCACAACAAAACACAAATCGTGCCCGCTCTATGTTGCTTTACAAGCCTTGTTACATTTGTTGAAGAAATTATTATTCTTTTATGCATTTTGCTAGATCCAAGTACTTCGTTTTAATTTGTTTTTGGTTTATTAGAGTTTGGAATAGTCTTTTTCACTACACGTTGCACTCACAATTTTATTGCACTAATTAGACTATTCGACCAACGCTTGGCTCCTACGATTGGGTTTGAGAGGGAGAGGGTTCATAGGCAACCATCTCAACAATACCCTAAATTTTCAACTAAGCATACATTTTATCATCTAAACCAAAAATCGGCCATTAATGACTATTACTCTTATTGAAATTAAGGTATTCCTTTTTTAGCTTAACTAAATTCAACAAAGTTGCTATAATTTTTGGGGAAATGTTTTATTTGCATGGGTGGACTTGGCCACTTGGGTTCCTGTAGTGCAGGGTGCAGTACAGGGTTGTAGTGTCCAATTCGACTTGTTCATCTCAACAATTACAAATGGTCATATTTCATATTGGCTCTTGTAGATCTGAGTTATCCATTACCGATATGAAATTTGGACCATTGATAACTGAAATGAACTACTCAGATTGTGACTATACCTCTGTAATGCATCCCTGTGTAATAATTCTTGCTGGGGTAAGACCTTCGTATGTAATAATTCTTCTCGTGATTGTTCAAGTGACGCAAAATATGATGATACATTATTTCCTTTGATGATGCAAGTTGTTCTGTTGCAAGTCTTCATGTAATATCATCCACACAAAAAAATTTAGTTGATTTGACATCGGTATGTTTACTGAATGGACTATATTTGTCACATGTAAAATAAACAAAATATTTTTCACAAGTAAAATAAATAGTCAAACTCGACTAAGATTTTATCGATGTTCGATTAATCTGATTTCTTGCATAGACGATAAACACATGGAGATCAACAGAAGGATCAGATCCTCAAATGGTATTATGATGAGTCACATTTCATATCATCACATAAGGAATCACACAAGAGATCTTAAAGACGTTATTCATATGAGAATAAATTCTTTACACCGCCGGTGTAAATATTTGTTTCCTCCAAATCAATTTCATTGCGCCACGTCGCCATGTTTTATTAATTGGGACCACTGTTTTCACACGTGTCTCGATGCAATTGATTTGGAGGAAACAAATGTTTACACTGGCGGTGTAAAGAATTTATTCTCTATTCATATTTGCCACCCATTGAGATCCTAGTCATTTGCATTTGCCAAATTTATTGGACATAGTTTCTATGCAGTCCCGCGCAATGTGCCACGCCCGAATCTATATTGCATAAGTTGAAATGTCCATCTTATAGGACTTGCTAACTAAAATGTCCATGCAAAAATCCAAGTTGGTCGTATATCTGTAACTAACTCATCGTTTCTTATCATTTTTTGCATGACTAAAGTGCTCCAACAAGATAGTTACCGGTATCCAATCAACTTAAATTTTTGCGTGACATATTCTATTTGACAAGCCTACAACAAAACGGCTCAGATCATCAAGTGCAAATTACGCGCTCCATTCCCAAACGGGCATGACGATCATTTAAAACCAAGAGGAAGGATTCTACTTAAAAGTCTAGGCTGAAGTAGGGGAGGGTTTGTCTTTCCGACGATTTTTTCACCTGGTTTTTCATCTAGTTGGTCCTCACCAGTCAGGATCTTACCAGTCAAGGTCTCCCTCAGATCCGGTAGGTCCAAAGTCTTGGCCAATAATCTATGGTTTGGAGTTGGTTTGGTGTTTTGACGTTGTGATTCAGCTTTTGGATTCACTTTGGTCTCGGTAGTCGTGGATGCAACAGTCTGCTGGATTTCTTTTGGCATTGACTTAGGTATTTGCGCCCGGAGGTTGCCGTGTCTGCGAGGGCTTGCCTCGGAGTCTCTCCACTGATCTAGTTTAAGGTTTCGACTGCATCCTCTCTTGACGGTGCTCCGCCTACGCCTCCTCACCTGGATCTGGCTGACGTGCTTAGTGGACTCTGCCCACATGATTTGTGTTGTATCTTCTTGTTGTGTTGCTGCTGTCGTATAGGAATCCACGTTTTATTTATTTATGTTTATGCATTAATTAGAATCTGTGATTCGTTGGGTGCCTGTTTCTTGGTCATTGGTTGGTTCTAATGGCCTTTATGAAGTCTCGATTCAGCTTGTGCAATGTGTGTTGTGCTTTGATGGAAGAAATTAGGTAAACCCTTCGTTGTAATTTGTTTATCTGTTGGCTGGGATGCAGATGTTTTTTGATTTTTGTAACTATGGTTCCTTGTAAGTGCCGTTAGGCCTTTAATGATATGTGGTTGCTTGTTCTAAAAAGAAACAAAGTATAACTAAAGGGCCGGGCTATTCGCACCCACAAATTTACTCTCATACCCCACTATATTTCGGTAAGCGGTTGTTGAAAATCATAAATAACATTTCGGTAAATAGTTGTTGAAAATAAGATTATATTTCGGTAACTACATGTCGAAAATATATTCAATTTTCGGTAGACAATTGCCAAACATGCATTTTCGGTAAACAGCTGTTGAAAAAAACATCATATTTCGGTAATTGGATGCTGAAAATGTATCTCAATTTCGGTAACTAACTGTCGAGTCTAATTGAAAATTTTTAACGGGGTATGGGAGTAAATTTGTGGGTGCGAATAGCCCGGCCCTAACTAAATTCACCGTTTGATTAAAAGGGATAATTTACACAAACCTCCCTTGAGGTTTCTTATAAACAAATTGTGCCCCAACCTTTTAACTATTTACATCAGCTCCTTTGAATGCGAGTAACGTAGATCAACTACATCCATGGGAGAATCCACAAATCAATCTTTAACGGGGCAAAGTGGGAGCTAGACAAAGCCTTTTTTTTTTTTTTTAAGGTCATCAACATGGAATCCAAAAAATCTCACGGGAAACTAACGGAGTGGATCTCACTAATTTACGTTATTCCCATTCAAGCGAGGTCGGTATAATTAGTTGAATAAGTTTGGGGCTCTCATCAGTATTTGTAAGAAACCTCAGGGGAGAATACCATAAAAAAAAAGTATAATTCCACTCAATCTTTTGCCGCGTACGCACATCGCTTTGCCGGGTGGAATACCGGACTGACTTTGCCCAAATACCTTTACCGCTCCAAATAGCGCTCTCTCTCTCTCTCTCTCCGCATACATATACTCATCCGCTCCCCTCACACGGATCAGGCTTGCGTCTTTGAAAGGTATCAATAGCTTTCTACCCGATCAATCTTTCTTCCTCTTGAATTTTAGCAGCAATTTCATTGGACTTTTCTCTCTCGGTGACTGCCACTTTCCTTTTATTTTCGTTTCCGTTTTCCTCGCTTTTTTTTTTTTTTTTTTTAATTGTCGTCTCAAACGGTCGTGATCGAGTCAAAATTTAGGGTTTCCGAGTCCAATTTGGGGTTTCT
This sequence comes from Rhododendron mucronatum var. ripense, assembly GCA_019656295.1. Taxonomy (NCBI): domain Eukaryota; kingdom Viridiplantae; phylum Streptophyta; class Magnoliopsida; order Ericales; family Ericaceae; genus Rhododendron; species Rhododendron mucronatum. The sequence continues at coordinate 9,167,067 of BPLT01000003.1, read as the reverse complement.
GTGCTCAAATTGAGACTGTTCAACTGTGTTTTTGTAGGTGTTTTGTGGAAGTTTAGGGTTTCTTTTTTTGATAACTCAGTTGTCTAGGCTAGCTTACAAACCTGAGAGAAGTTCAGGGTTTCTGAGTCATAGTAGTTTTTTTTTTTTTTTTTTTTCTATTGTGGGGATTGAGACTGTTGGACTGGTTTTTGTAATTGGATTTTGAATTTTTTAGGTTCTGAGTCGATTTGTGTTTGGAATTGTGGAACTGAGACTGTTGGACTGCTGCTTTTTATAGGTGGATTGTGAGATTCTAGGGTTTTCTGCGTCTGACTTCTTGTTTTAATTTGGAAATTGACACTGTTGAACTTTCGTGAACTGTGGTTTACGTAGGTGGATAGAAGGAAATTGTTAGAGTTTTGTTTTTGATGGGGAAAGGATCGAAGAGTGGTGTGTGCAAGACAGCGTCGCACCAGCACTTCAAGGACAGGGCGAAGAACCGTGTGGATGATCTCCAAGGCATGTTTGCAGATCTTCAATCAGCGAGGAAGGAGAGCCGTTCTATCGAGGTGGCCGTGCTTGAAGAGCAAGTGCATCAGATGCTTCGTGAGTGGAAAGCTGAACTCAATGAGCCCTCCCCGGCCTCTTCTTTGCAGGTATTGCTTCAGATCTCCTGTTTGTGACCTTTACTCCACATGCTTATATAACAGTGCTTTCTGCACACAGATTGTGTAAATTATTGTGAATTGTGATGGTCCCTATGGACATGGACGGGCACCTATGGGGTACGCGTACAGGTATGGCATATGGGTATGGTGACATATGGCACGTTACAGGTACGAGGATACAACAAAACCTAGAAAAATAGTTTATGGGAGTGACTGGGCTAGGTTTGTAATTCATATACAAGTCTTAATATTGAACTTTATGCATACATGTATAAAGATAACAAAACATAAGGCAAAAGAAAAATTAGAAATTCAAACAATTCAATAATACTTCATCTTGATCTAGTTAATGTGAAATTTTTAGCGTTCATGTATGATGTACCCTCTTAGGTATGGGCTGATCTTCATAAATTCGATAATTCCGTTGCTTCATTTTTCGGTAGTTCCTCCTCTTTCATTGTTCAATTTGATAAAGTAGCTCCAAAGAAAGGCATGATCTTCTTTCGTGTATGTCCAATTGGAGTTCAACTTCGCTAACTTTTTTTTTTGGGTACTCTAAATTAGTTCTCTTCCTATAATATGTATAGGTAGAGTAAATAGAAAAGCTTAGACCTTAGAATTGGAAGCAGGAAAAGCACTTCTTAATATAAACGTTGCAGTGCACCACACAAAATATGAAGAATTATAGGCATACAACAGAGACGTGCCCGTGGCTGTACCCAAGGCGTACTGGAATATCAAATGTACTCGCTATATCTTTGGCGTAAGCAGTTTGTATTTTATCGTACAACCGGTACCGGAGCCGTACCAGCACTTATACTCGTATGACAACATTTTTGAAGCACCCATGGTTTATAGATGGGTGCAGAAGGCTCCGAACGTCGAGGAGGAAAATATGTGAGTTGGCATTTGCGGAAGTGGTGGTGGCAGATGTCATACTTCTAGAAACAGATCTGGGCTGGCAAACGTGTAGAATTGAAATAATTTGTATTAAGATTACTGCTACAAGAATATGGTTTTGATAACTTTTGGGCATGTCAGTATGTGTATTTGTAATTGGGGTTGTGAATGATGATTTTGCATGGTGGGTGCTTGGGGTCTTTTTCATAGGTCGCCAATATAGTAATATATATGGATGTGTTTATCTAATGTGAATTACGTAGTTGTAATTTGGGTCGTGAATGAGTGATTTTGCAGGGTGGGAGTTTAGGGACTTTTTCATCAGATATTTATAGGCTGCTGCACCTGTGTGAGGAAGAAGATGATGCTACCAGTGCATTAGCTGCCCCGAAGCCCGAGCCCGATGCTCAAAAAGTCAGTGATAGTACTGGATTCCAGCAGGTATACAATTGTGGCTTTGTTATTCTATTTTTTGGGAACATGCATTTAATGATACCAGTTACTCCTATATTCAATTAATCATAGTATCATATATAGGTGGAGGGACATTTTGTCAAGTGGGTTCACTAGACCCGATTGTCTTTCAAATTTCTCCATTGCCAAATTGAGGTTTAATTTTGTCAATTGAACCTCGCAACTGTGATGATGGTCAGAGCATGAAGCACTCACAGTAAACTTACAGACTTTGCCTCCTTACACTGTAAATTTGCTGAACACCTCCCAGTAGTGAATAGGCGTCGATAATGTACACAGTACATACAAAAGAAGTTAGAATTTCAAAGCACATGTTCTGCGGACATCCATACCCATTCACACAGGTATATGCACTTTTTACAGATAACTAGGCACTTTTGGCTCATTAAACACTGTCCTATGGGCAGTCGTTAGCATTTCCTTGTTAGGGCGGTTGTGATTTTTCTATTTGTGAATATTGATGCATGTTTATTTTTTGACTTGCAAATGGCAAACTGTTCGAAAGTTTTAGCCCTGCCCCTGCCCCTGCCCATAGAGTGCTACTTCCTTTAAAATTATTGGATACATATCTGTGTCTTTTTACTTGCAGTGCCAGTTTTATTTACTAAATCTAAATTGGAGTACTCATGTACAGTGTGATACGGTCTTTTAAGACGAGCTTATTGACAGGATAAAGATTCAGTTGCTGTCTCTATTCTGTATACTAACTTTGTTCTGAACTTTCTAGCTGTTTGCACAGCTCTTCCACGTGTTATCAATCCATTTTCTGCTTAATCAAACCTAGTAGCATGTTTAGCACGTGTTATGTTTGTTCAAAAACAAATAACTGGTATAGGTGGTTTTCTAAGTTCCTCTGTTCCACCACTGTCAGTTATCCCTGTTGGGCACCTGCTGTCCTCTATCTATGTGAGTTCTCCAGTAATTTTTCATATGCTGTCCTCTACTATGTAGTTTTGGTGTTGGTTCTATCTCTGATTTGTGTTGTTAATTACTCTCTAATATGGTTTGATAGGATGGAGTTATTTCTACTTTGAAACTCACATTTGTCATTATTAATGTAAGGTTTGGCACTTCTGTTGACCGGCTAAGCAAAAAAGGCCGGAAGCACCAGAAAAGATATAAGTAGTAGAATTGTGAGCATTTTCCATGCTGGAGCTGCTGTGCTTGAGTTGATTTAGCCATATGAAACTTGATGTTTTTCTGCTTTATCTTGTTGTACTGGTTTGCTGCAACTTATTTTGTTGCCATTCTTCCCTTTCTCTTCCCCCACGGAATCCTTTGTCAGCCACAAGCATCTTACGATTCTTGCCCTCCAAGAAAAAAACGGCTGCTAATTAGCTCATTCATCAAGCATTGTCCATGTTTTGTTATACACCTTTTAATTGGTGTTATGAAGTGCATACCGGTTTTGACCTCAAATCTAGTATCATCGCATTGGTTTCCTTTTTCATTAGTTGAAAGTTTTTGAACCTATCAATTCTATGTTAGCCTCATTACTCTAAGATTCCTTTCTGTTTGTTGCTCTAATTACGCACGCCTTGTATTAAGGCCCCGTGTTCTTTAACTCCTCACCTTAATAAATTTGTATGCCTTATTCTCCCTTTCATCTGCTTTTGGCTATACTCACTGCAAGTTTACTGTTGCTTTTGCGAATTTCTCTGCCCTATTTTTTTTTTTTTTTCATTTTTCCAATTAAATCTTATTACTCTACCCACTGAGTTTCCTTATATGAAGTTCCATCCAAGTGGATCTCTTTCACAAGTCTTCTGAAACTCTAGTCTCTTATTCCATTTCCACGTCACGTCTTGCTCTGTGCATTGACTTGGGTTATATTTCTTTTTCTCATAAAGGATGAACACCTACATTTTAGACATCTATTATCCTATTTGTCCTCCTATTCATTGAATGTAGACTGACCTTTAATTCCTTCTTTTTTTGTATTCATCTCTGGTTTAATGAGAATTTTCCCTGCTTGGCAATTCTCCAAGAGCTATTTGTGGCTTGCTTTTACTGAAAATATGTGCATGATGCAGGGCTTTGGTCTGAATCAGCGGCCACATCTGCACGACTTCCAATTGGTTGATCAATGCAAAGGCTCCCCTTCAGTAGTTCAAAACATGGGAGTCAATAGCTCAGGTTTTCCCTCTCAGTTGGACTATCATGCATATGATCTGCATCAAGATGTTGAGCGAAACTTCTACCCTGGTTTAGATGGTACTGGGGGTCTGTATGGAGAGGATGCTATGCATCAGATTTCTGGCATTTTGCCAAATATTTGCCCTCCACCGTCCGCGTTCTTGGGGCCAAAATGTGCACTTTGGGATTGTCCCAGGCCTGCTCAATCATTGGATTGGTGTCAAGACTATTGCAGTAGCTTTCATGCAGCACTTGCACTGAATGAAGGGCCTCCTGGTATGTCTCCGGTTCTGCGACCTGGGGGCATTGGCCTAAAGGATGGTCTGCTTTTTGCTGCTCTTAGTGCAAGAGCACTGGGAAAGGATGTTGGTATCCCTGAATGCGAGGGTGCTGCAACTACGAAGTCTCCGTGGAATGCTCCTGGTAAGTGTTTGTCCTCTAAGGCTCCATTTGTTTTGACGCAAGATATTTTCCAATGTTTAATATTCTCGATGGAAAACTAGTTTGCGAAAGATAATCTTTTCCTTTTGTTTTGCTGTGTTAGATTAAGTAGTGTTTTCCATTACAAACAAAATTCTGACCGATAATTGGAGAAATAATTGCAAACACGATATTTCAAATGACATACATGCAATTAATGATTACCTTTATGTACTTTTCAAGTGGAGGAACTTAAAGAGGAATGCAATTGTTGAATAATGGTAACATGAACTTCTGTACCTAACAATTGAAACTTTACTTTGAAGTGGAACCGCCGCCACCCGCCCCCCCCCCCCCCCCCCCACATTTTGGGGCTGTTGATAATGGCTATCATAGGGTCAAGAATCTTACAGGTAACTGGAAACAAATTCGATTTTGGCCATATAGTGGAAAATGTGTTACTTCCGATATATTTTATGTACTTTTTTTTTTTTTGTGGGTCGAACGGAAATTCATATTTTATGTACTTTTGTCCAACGAAAACAATGGAAACTGGGTAAAATGTTTTAGAGGAAATTAGCTTATGTCAAAACAAATGGAGCCTAAAGTGCATCTAAAATTTGGGGACAATGTATAATCCTTATGTTCTTTTTTCTCCAATTTGCTATTGCAGAGCTTTTTGATCTTACAGTTCTTGAAGGTGAAACAATCAGGGAGTGGCTCTTTTTTGATAAGCCTCGAAGGGCATTTGAGAGCGGGAATCGAAAGCAACGATCACTGCCGGACTATAATGGACGCGGTTGGCATGAGTCGAGGAAGCAAGTGATGAATGAATTTGGAGGGCTGAAAAGATCATATTATATGGATCCACAACCAAGGAAAGACTTTGAGTGGCACTTGTATGAATACGAGATCAACAAGTGTGATGCTTGTGCATTGTATAGGTTGGAATTTAAGATGGTTGATGGGAAGAAGAGCACAAAAGTGAAATTAACAAACGACTCAGTTGCTGATTTGCAGAAGCAACTGGGAAGGCTCACTGCCGAGTTTCCTTCGGATAACAAGCGATCTGTGAAGGGTAGGACCAAGGCTACTACTCTGAAGGATAGTGCCGGTAATATTTATTCTGCTCCAAAATTAATGACTCCTACAAATGAAGGGTTTGACTATGGAACCGGTGGGCCCTATGATTACCTTGTTGACAACTTGAATGGTGGCTACTACTTGACGTAGTTTGAAGAAACTTGTTTGCTCAAGGAATAAGTGGCTTTTTGGTCGGTCTAGTAGTATACATCGACCTAATTGTTTCACCGGGTAGTAGTTTTGTTTAACTCTATAACATCCAGCCTTCAGTCTTTCAGCAATTGAACCTCGTTTTTATCTCGAGGATCTTGTGCATAGTTGAATGCCATATGGAGCTGGAGGTCTACAACATTTTGGCTTTTGGAGCATATTCTAACTGGTTGAAGATGGTTCCCAGAATGGTAAATTTGGCTGCTCTTATGTCATTTTATTAACTAGTTGCGGTGTACTTGCACTGGAAAATATACCGTGGGTCGGCACTTGGCAGAAATGGATTGGCAGGTGGACAATTGTGATGTCTGCCAAACCTTTATTTAGGTTCTAAGAGTTTCATCTAATTATACCTACCGAAGGTCGAATTTCATGACAAGTATTTGCGGAAAGTTGTAACTGGTTGTCACTGGATATATAGAATGCTTTTCTTATTATCCTTGGGATATGCGTAGTCATGTTTGTGGGAAACGAGTATTTGTGAGTTTCCAGTGGCTGTATATTATACCGCTGCACTTAATATTTGATCTTGAGTGTCTCCCTGGGCAGGATGGATCTGTATTCTGCTTGAGATTCAAATGTATCCAGATGGATTAATGGATTATCCTTTTAGTTGCTACTACACTTTATCAATGGCCACTTATGTAACAAATATTCTGAATCACAATGCAAGTGTAACTTCTCGTGATCAGAGAACTCTTCCAAATTTTTGAACAATAAATGTTTTCTTAGAATGTAGAAATAGAACCACCATGTAACTGATTTCTCGGAAAACAAAGGTTAGTTTGGATTATCCTTTTAGTATTGTTAGAATGGTTGGATTATCACCTTAGAGGAGTTGGAACTCTTGAGCTCTTTACTCGTAACACGCAGTGCACTTCTAATGTCGTTGGGCCAACGGCCTCTTGACATTTGGGGCGTTAGTTTTGGGGCCAAAAAGGATTTGAGAATTCTTGGTCTACAGCTTCATTATGATTAACTAGATTAATTCTTGAATCCTCATAATATGGAGGGCAATGGGACGGTTTGGCCCGAGTTTTGGACAAAACCGAGCCAAAATGGGAAAATTTTGAACCATAACCAAACCCGATAGAATTCTCTCCGCCTAGATTGTAACCATGTGTCCGACAGGGATTGGTTCGGATATGGGCAAAATTTGGGCAAAAATAACTACTCCACTAAATTTGGGCAAAAACCTTACAAACCAATCCCTTTACTCAAGTCCCTTCCCATTTTGGGTTTTTGCCATTTGTTTCCCCAAATCTGGGACAACTCAAACCGCTCCCCATTCTTCCGAAGGCTCTACTGACTTCATTCAGTATTTACTGTTCTGCCATTTCTAGCATTGCAGCCATAGAACCTTTGCTCTGACAACCACCTTCCTGACCGTTGCTTCGTTGGAGTCGTTGTCAGAGAGCTATTAAAGTCATTGGAGTGCTATCGGAGTAGAGGCAAGAGAGAGAACACAATGAGAGAGAGAGAGAGAGATGAACTTGGGAACAGAAAAAATAGGAGGAATAGATTTGGGTTAACACATCATTTTGCCATTGGTGTGGGGCAAACCCAAAAAGGGTTTTTCTCAAGTTTGGGTAGAATTTTGGATGAAGACCAGAGATGCTCTATGTGCAAATATTGTATAAAATCAAACCTCGAATAAAAAATCTGCCGTTGTTTTTCCGGTTAAAAATCAAAGCCAAACCTGCAGTTTTAAATCGTGTTTTAAATCTGTCCCACTTGGAACGGGTTAGTTCAGATATCTATCAGCGTCGGGTGGAGATTGCCATCCACGGCTCATAAGGATTCCTTAGTAAATTTTAACTTCGCTTCTAGCCACAGAGAAGCAATTTCTTTGGAATTAAGGAAGTGAGAATTTATGGTTGGAATTGAATCCCAGACTGAGTGATGGAAAACGAGAAAGAGAAATGGATTAACCACACACCCTTATCTTATGATGAGTAATAGGAACTACGAAGAAAGAATTTACAAAGCAAACACCCATTTGACAGATAATGGTCATCCCTCTTCCCATTTGAGTACATGAACAATCTGAGGTTTTTATAAGTAACTCAAAACTAGAAATGAACAAAGAAAAACCATACAAAAAATGGACCAGAACAACTAACGAAATCTAAGCCCAGACGACCCATCAGTACAATCTATGCTGGAACTCAACCTCGTAAACAAATTCGCAACACAGGTTTGCCCAAAAGCCATTCAGACTGGTAAAATAAACAGATCTTCAACCTTCTGTTCTCCTTCGAACACACGACTGCTTCAATTAAATACCAATCTACCAAAAGGCAGAAGACCATGCAAAAAGTACTTCCTAAAATGGCAACGGACTCCCGAAGGCATCACAAGGTCACTGGCAGAAGGTAATTTATAAAACCCGCAAAGGTTTGTATCACGTACAACATAAAGAAACTACTATTAAGTATAAACTTCAATACAAAAAATTTCCAAAAGCAATAAGCAGTGAAATTGGAAAGTCTCTTTCGTGATGGGTTTTGAAGTGCAAATATTTTACTAAGTTCGATTGCTAGCCTCAAAATCGTAGTAGCTTCAATTGACCGGCCGACATAACTACTATATCAGCTAATAATTCGTAATTACTCCCATTACTCTCCCCAATAAGCAGGTTAAAAGTAAAATTCAGGATTTGGAGGAATACTTGAACCACTCTCAGCATCGAGTCTGCTATTCAGCACCATCATCATCCACGTTGTTGACTAGTTCGCATTCATCAATCCATTCACTATATCTGCACATTTCCAACTTCTAGATATGAGAGAGAGAGAGAGAGAGAGAGAGAGAGAGAGAGAGAGAGAGAGAGAGTCATTATTAGAGTGAACAAGTAATTGCACTGCACTTACATGTCTATTGGCTCAGTTAAAGCTGCAAACAACACAAACACAGAAAAAAAAGAAAGGGAAATAGTCAGAAAGGTCATCTATTTCATTGAGAAGCAACCCTAGCTACTAAATGGCTACAATGAAGCTCCCCACATTTCTGCCGTATCTGGGGTCATGGACATATTTTTTCGACGGATTTATAAGATAATGAATACTCACAACTGCTACAGCCTGGGTTGTATGTTTGAAACATACCTGTTACGGTAGTACTGAAGCTCTCCTGGCCTCGCCAATTGAGTTCTTCATATCACTGGATAAAGACAAGTGCCCTTGTGAGCTAAAAAGATTGGCACCCACCGAAATGACTTGACTCCCTCGGATAATATTATTATTATCCATGACCTTCCCCGATCTTATGCATTTAGGGCCCTCATTTATTCATTGGGTTGTCAGACATAAATTAGGGCTCCTCAGTTACTAGTCACCTTATTTTATGTAACCAATGATATCTAAGTGATGCTCCTAGAGTCAAAGTCTCTTATAACCGGATAAGTCTTGTTTATGGTTATTTGCAAATAATTCAAGCATTTACCAAAAGGAGAGGAAATGTAGAAAGTAAAAAAAAAAAAAAAAAATGGTTTTATTGTTTTTTTTGGTCCCCTTTGGAAAAACACACAAAAATGCCCAGTGACTAGTGTTAGAGAAATATAACCATAGTGCGGAAGCGGGTGGTTCGGGTTACCTTGTGAACTTTAACCGAACCGGACCTTGGTTTGGATGGATTACGAACTCTCGATCACGTACCAAATCAGCGACAAATTTCTGCGATGGAGTGATACTACGAGGATCGAGTATCACCCTCTATTCCACGGTGCAAAAGCTCGGATTGCTCTTTAATGGTAGAGGGAGAGAACTATCGAAGAGAGAGAGTTTCCCAGAACTCTATTCTTTTGTATACCTCAGGTGTATCATTATTGTGTGTATTCTTTATGAACATTCTGCAGGAAATAAATAGAGAGAGAGCATCCTAGATGCTTTAGAAGTCTTCTAATCCTAAGAGATTAGAATTACTTCAACTTCTTCTATCTTATCTCCAAGATGAGATAGGACTCTCTAATATTTAGGTCACCGGATCATGCCCACATGGGCGACCCGATTTGGTCCCGGACCGACCCAAATTCCAACATCTCCCACTCGTCCATGCATGGGCATGACAAGTTGTATCAATCTCTCTTCCATCTACCCAACTAAGAAGCAAACTCATACGCGCTAATGAACCGTGCGATCGCTGGAGCACCTGCAAGTGGGAGCTATACACTAGAAACTCTTTAAGAGCCAGTATAGAGACATCGACCCATAAGAGTGTCTCATGTACCCTGAAACCATTTAGTTACACCGGACCAAGCATCTTTAATCCTTCCAAAAAGCATGCTTGACCCCCTAACATCATGCACTTTATATTCACACTCGATCCGCGTCCCAATAGAGCGACTTGAGTTGTCGACAATGAATATATTGCAAGGGTGTACTACTAAATGATCCTCTTTTCGCCCTCATGCCACTTCATTTCAACCTTGCTGCTTTCCCAGACATGCTCCATGGGACCCTGACATTTCGTGGTCTTAGGTAGTCAAGCTAGAGTAGCAACACAAAATCTCTACTACATGACATAGTCAAAAATCAAAGAGCACATTTAATATATATGCAGTCATTTAGATGACTACTTAGACTCACACAGTGAGGAAACAAGGATCCATTCACTCACCTCTAAAACAAATGATCGCCAAGCACATGTAGTATGAATACATGCTACGATGGAGTTCCTTTTTCAAAAAGCGATGTCATACTCCCAAACACCGTACAGACCTTAGTCTAGTCGCTACCTAGCGCCCAACCTGAGTTCTCAGATAGCTTGCCATCATGGCGCTATACGAGTCCTCACATCTAGCTAACAAAGACAGGTTAATCTCAAGATAGGGAGAACTATCCGAAATTGGTCTCTTGCTAATAGACCTTATCTTGGTTCCAACCAAGGTGACATATGGTGGGTATATCTGATCCTTCTTATCAGACTATATCACAGGTCCAACCTGTATATATTACTACCCATCCGTCTCATCTTCGCTCGCTATCTTAAGCGCCGAAGGCGATTGCTCGTGTGAGTGAGCCAATCTAACCTACTGACATCAATCTTTAAATTTTGTATGTGTTGCTCAATAAACAATTGACCAAATTGCAACAATAATAAGCTAATATTAAGTGCAAAAATGACATAAATATCCCAAAAATCTGAAAGAATCGATTAATGAAATTTGTGAATAAAACACATCATCATCTACGCAGTCCTAAAGCCTTATCATGAGTCTCAAAAGTCCTCTTAGCAATGGACTTAGACAAAGGGCATACAACTATGCGACTCGTAACTATGTGTTTTATAATCACTTCCTTTTGCGCAACAATATCTTTGACCCGACTAGGCATAGATTCACACTTTGGAAGCAAGACATATAATCAGCAGTCCCTTAGAGATATGTTAATATCCTCTTGACTGTTTGTCAACAATCACGACTAAGATTGGACCAATAACTACTTTTAAGTTGCCAATGGTACTTGAATAGGGCACGTGGGCCATTAGTTCCAATTCTTTAAGAGTATTAGGTTCCATGTTAAGCCCCTAAGTCTCGTCTTTAATAATAGATATGTCTATGAGTTTACAGCTTTGTCTCCGAAATCGTTCTAAAAACATTCTTAAAGAAAGAATCTTCCTAGAAGGATCCCTTAAGATTTCAACTCTGAGCATATAGCTTGCTTTGCCCATTCCTTCATCTCATAAGTGAAGGGTAACCACAACTATGTAGCGACAATCATCTCTTAGTCATTCCAACCAACTAAAATGTCATCAACATAGAATGACAATATCGAGAAACTATTTTTGGACCGTCTCATCATATGCACGCAATGTCCTTCATTGATCATCGTAAACCCAAATGGCTCAATGAAATCTCAGGTACCACTGCCTGAATGATTATTTTAGGCCATAAATAGACTATTGGAGCTTGCAAACTCTGCGCTCCTAGCCTATTGCCTTAACGTCCATCTAAAATAGTTCTAAGGCTAGAATAACTTCAACACTAGACGAGTCTTATTGCTCAATATGAGACTATCTGCTTCGCATTTGATCTTAAGAACCCATTTGTTTCCAATGATCGTGCGCCCAAGCGAAAGATCAACCAAGTCCCAGACAAGGTTTATCTTCATAAACTCCATTTCATCTTACATTGCAACTATCCATTCCTTCATAGTAGGCAATAAAGGAGTTTCTTCCACTGTTTTGGGCTCTCCTTCATCTTTAGGAGCAATCATGACAAACTCCCCCTCAATCTCAAACAGACGACCAGGGATTATTCAATGTTTGCTTATATGCCTAAGAGGATCTTGGGAATCCATATCCATTAGATCTAATCCATGATTAAGCAAGTCGCTCCCACTATCCCCAGGAGGTAGGAGAACTTCTTCCCCATTCTCAACTAGACAATTTGGTGCGCCTCTCGTTGGATTCTCCATCTCATAGAGTTCTACATCTCTACTAACCTCTCATCTACTAGGAAAATTCTCCTCGAGAAATCCACATCTAATGACTCAATTTCAGCCACAAATGTCTAACGGATAGGCTGTAATGGAACAAATGCCCTTATGGTTTTTTTTTTTTGAATGATTTTCTAATTGCTTTTCTTGTTGGGCAATGGTCACAAATGGACAAGTTGACTAACAAATCCCCCTCTTGCCCAATGTGACTTGATCTCGAATGCCATTTAACAGAATCAACATCAACAAAAGATGTAACAAAGCAAATAGAATCACTAGCATTATTATTAAAATTAAAATTAATAATATCTAGTATCATCAAATCATCCAAGACCATAATAAATTGTACCCAAATCAATCCTCACTAAGCTGCTCTCAAACAAAAATAAAAACCTAGACCCATCATGCTAGCGACTAATAACAAGTTTCGTCAAATTCTTGAAGCATAAAATACTTCATGAAAAAACAAAGAGCGCCCATGTCGCATGTCCAGCTTGCCAATGCCGAGCACTAACACACTAGACTTGTTTCCCATGAAAATTCTTTGGCCTTCAACTAGAATTCGGTGATACTCCACAAACCTATCTTGTTTCCTCGCCTAGTGGCTGGTTGCTCCTTAGTCTACAACCCACGAATGAGGAGAATAAGCAACTAAACCTTGACATGTTCCAAAACAGTCAACACAAGAAACAAAAAATATAGAGTACCATCTTAGGCTCAGTGCACTCACGAGCAAAGTGTCCCAACTTGTCACAGTAAAAGCATGCCTTTCTGGCCTTGTTTTTGTTATCACTCTTCTTCTTGCCTCTATTGCACTTAAAAGAACCAGCGCCAATAGGGTTAAGGCCTATAGCAGCTCCTTTCTTAAGGGCGCGTTTAGCCTTCCTTCGCTAGTACCCAGACCTGCGAGGGAAAGTCTCAAGTATGATGCATGAACCATTTGGCTCAGCTGCCTCTTGGCGCTTAGCCATGATCACGGATTTATGTTCATCATCACATTTCAAATTTGAGACCATCTTAGTCAAGAAGTCGATATCATATTTTTGTTTGATAGATTTCCACAGCTTATGAGCAGTCTCATAGTACTCAAACTCATATATCAAATGTTATGCATGCTGCGCATCATAGTAAGTCTCGCACACTGATCTTTCTTGTATCATTTTTCAAAGGCCTCAAGATCACGAATATATTGTGGTGAGTCACTATGCTTTGGCTCAACCATCTCATGGTGGAGGGTCTCCAAGACCTCTAACTCATTCAAGAGAAATTGGATCTCATAGCGCCAAACATTATAATTGTCGCTTTTCAATTTCTCAACTTGGGTCAAATCAGCTACAACTTTCTTAGCTTCCATTTCAACTCTATCAAAGAAATGCGCATGGGATTATTAATAACAACACAACACAGAATTATTTTGCAGCAAGAATCTAAATTAGAAAATAATAATACCATACATGTCGCAAGATCGAAAAATCGCAAAGCTTATAATCATCTCCTGCGCCTTTAAGTATTTTATTATTACAATTTAATTTAATTCATGCGCAAAATTTTAGTTTTCGGGAAAAATATATGAAAATATTTTCTCTACCGAACAACCTCCCACTAGATATGGCATATCACAAGCATGAAACAAATTTATTATAGTGCATAACACAATTTATGCATTAAAAAGTATTTTTCATGCTATCAAAATGAATAATTTAAACATTGAATAATGCCAAAAATTATCCAAACATGCCACATACAACATGTAATACCATCCAAAATATTAAACACGCTGTTTTCAATATTTTGTACATTTCCAGCTGCTCACATGCAATTATTGTCAATTTTCAGAATTTATTCTAATTCTCCAAGAATAAATAACAAGTAGAAAATGCCAAATAATATCAACATGTACTGGAAAAATAAAAAACCTACACCAATGAATAGGTACTAAATCCAGGAGGTTGAATCCAAAAATTTATAATTTTTCAGAATTTTATTCTAATTTTTCTGAATAAACAACAAACAGAAAATACAGAATAAAAAACCATGCTCACTGGAATATTACACCTCATACACCAAACAATGGAAAACTGTAGCAGAGTATGCTACAAAAAATTTGGTTTCCATTGGAGGAGGCACGCATCCCCACTCTCTCGCAAACCGACTCAAAAAATTTCATTTTTCTTGAATTTAAAAAATTCTGAAAAATAATTTCATTTCAGAAAAATGAAATAAATACACAGAAACATAGGAAATTCAATTTTTAGTTCACGGTGATCTCGATTTTTCCATACGACATTGGTAAAGAGAGGGGTGAATCTCACTCTCTCTCGGTTGAGAGTGAGTGTGCAGAATTTGCACCTTATTTTCTCCAAAACATGCCCAAACTAGGGTTTGCCATAACTTTTGATCCATAACTCCAAATCAAGCTTATAATATACCGTTGTAAAGCTAGAAACAAGAGCTACACAGTGATGTATGTGCCGCATGCTGAATCAAAACACAGAAAAATCTCTGCCGAGTCAAAGTTTCGGGAAGAACAACTAGGGTTTGATTTTTCTCACAAACGGTTTATCCAATCAACATGAAACTTTCCAGATATCATCTACATGTTATGGAATACGTTCTGTAAAATTTTGAGGCAATTCTGAGAACTTTTGAAAAATCATGTTTTTCGGATCCATATCCGGCATACACGAAAATCAGTCAATACGTACGCCTAAAACATGATACATATGGCTATTCAAGTACTAAAGAGCACGAAAACATCCAACTAAGGCTCTGATACCAATGTTAGAGAAATATAACCATAGTGCGGAAGCGGGTGGTTCGGGTTACCTTGTGAACTTTAACCGAACCGGACCTTGGTTTGGATGGATTACGAACTCTCGATCACGTACCAAATCAGCGACAAATTTCTGCGATGGAGTGATACTACGAGGATCGAGTATCACCCTCTATTCCACGGTGCAAAAGCTCGGATTGCTCTTTAATGGTAGAGGGAGAGAACTATCGAAGAGAGAGAGTTTCCCAGAACTCTATTCTTTTGTATACCTCAGGTGTATCATTATTATGTGTATTCTTTATGAACATTCTGCAGGAAATAAATAGAGAGAGAGCATCCTAGATGCTTTAGAAGTCTTCTAATCCTAAGAGATTAGAATTACTTCAACTTCTTCTATCTTATCTCCAAGATGAGATAGGACTCTCTAATATTTAGGTCACCGGATCATGCCCACATGGGCGACCCGATTTGGTCCCGGACCGACCCAAATTCCAACAACTAGAAATCAAAGTTTCAAGAAACCCTCACATGCGGCATTCGACACTAGCTACTGCCATGGTTCCAGAATGGACAACTGAAAACAGTGTCAACCTTGTCCATCCTTCTTTTTTGGTGGTGGCTTTGCTTTTGACTTCCTCTTCCCCATAGTTCAAGTCCTGTTCTTCACACGAGTCTATCAATGTATCATCTGAGTATGTGACAACTGGCAAGTATAAACAGCTAAATAAAAAAAGGCAGCATAAGAAAAGTCAACCATCTACTCCACCTATAAATGAGCAAATCAAATACAATCTACCAAAGGTTTAGCCGCATGGCGGTTAACTGCGCATTATAACTATGAATTAGTACTTTAGAGGTTTATTGATAGGGTGCGTAAATGTGCCTATTTACACCCTCTAATTTACTCTTGTTATGTCCGTTTATTATATTATTTGGAGTTTGATATTCGTTTTCCTTGTTGCAGTTTCCACAGAGTCGTTGGATAACAATCGGAGCTAAATTGAGAATTTTACCGGTGCCAATCGAATTAATTAAGAAAAGAGGCCAAGTTTATATTGAATATTTGAAGAAGAGAAGCACTGTATAAAATTCCTAAGCTACTATGGAATTGGACCCACTTAATTACAAAACAGTAGAGAAGAACGGGGCTAGCTACCTACTGTGGGGAACCGACTACGTGGAGCACTATATAAAGAAGGAAAGAAAGGGTTTGAGGGATCTCTGATTCCCACCCAGCAACAGGATGGCCACGACTTCGCATAACGCACAACACTCCATGATCGGTTAAACGCTCCGGCTAGGGTGATGAGGATGCTTCTCCAAGTAATATGATTGTTTGATTTCTAGAGTTTTATAGTCGACTTGATTGTATGACTTGGTCGATTCATAACTTTTTATGAGAGTTTATATTTTTTCTGATATTTGAATGTGTTTGTATCCATGGTTTCAAGCACTGTCATACAATGGTTTTGAATGTTTCGAGATAGGCTTTGAGATAGATTATACGACGTGAGACGGATCGTGCCGTGGTTAAATCTAATGAGACAATCCGTGCCGTGTTGAGATAGCCTATACGGAGTACGAATCTTGATTATAGTTTTGGGGATTATCGATAGGAATTGCTACCCTACGATAATCTGGTTGAATGTTGAATGTGAACCCTAGGTTTCGAAATAATTGCGTTACAAGGGGAGACTGAATCGGAAACCCTAGTCCCTTCTCTCATCAGTTTACAACTCCTTTAATTTGCTTTCTAGTTTAGTTTTAGTTTAATCAATCCAAATCAAAATCCAACTTCTCTTTACTTTCCGAATTAAATTAGAAATTAATTGAAACTACTACAACTCAGCTTTTTACTCCCTGCAGACGATCCTGAACTTAACCACTGTTCTTCGGAATATTAGTTAATTCCTTGTTTTATAAATTATATTTTTGATACAAAAACGACAGACCATTTATGCATCTGCATTTCAAAATCCCAACAGGTAATGTACCAGCAAGGAAACATATCCAATTTTAAATTGTAATCTTAATCTCGTAAGAAAAATGTCGAACAGGATACCATTCATTCACTAAAGCTAAATGTATCCATACCGTTGATCCATCTCCTGGGGTTTCTTATTCCATAGTCCATACCTCTTAAATTCATCTCTACAAAGACTACATCAATACCTAAAGGACCATTGACAATTCCAGATGCCTGAGTACTTAAAAAATGTATCCCTCAGGTCTCATCACAACAATTCATACAAGGATCTCTAGTCATCAAATACATGCAAACAACCATACTATACTCAGAGAACAGCAAAAGACAGTACATGGCTCTGTAACACACATTAAAAAAATAATATGGTTTGACGATTCACCTCATAAGCACAAATGGTAATTAGCAGGTAGATATCTATCTATTGGTAAAAAAAATTTATCACCAAACCACCTAACATTAACAACAGCAAATGAGGGTCCTACATGGGCGGACACTGGAATTGTACCTAGCGGGGTCCTAAACCATATGTATTTCTACACTAATAACAAAAACTATAATCAGTAAGTATATATTGCTATTTGGTAGGTCTGGATTTTTGTTACATATGTAACCGTCATTTGATTTTCCACACACAACCAAAAAATGGTTCTTATACTTAAGAATTTTAGGGAGTTTTTTCCACACATCTTATGACCCTTTTTTTTTTTTTTTTCATCCAAGGGACTTGCAGGGTCCAATCTCATGGAATTTTTCCACATTAACCTGAAAAACTAGTACAATAAAGAGAATAATTAGAGTTGTGTAGGGGCCAAGCACTCCCTTGTGTCCGCCCCTAGTCCTACATCAATGATTTCACAAAAAGATGCAAACTGCAGGCCACAATCTATGTGGAGTAAGCTTCTCCCTTAAAACGAAAAAACAAAATTTGAACCCAAATCCACTTCATATTAACACTAAGCAGTAACATAGATTTAGCTCATCAGCTTTGTTCATTTTAACTCCATCCGACATTCGTCAATTAAATAATTGAGGCTTAAGAAAACAAGACTTAAAAGTTTACTTTTTAATCTTAATTGCCACCGGATCCAGAGAAAGAACCAAAAACCAATGAGAGAGGACCGCATCATTAAATGACACGAGACTTGAACCCACATGCTAGGCCCTGTAATGGTGAATCTTTCGCCGCCAAAACACTAGCTATATCAGTGAATAGAATTAGGTTTCCAATATATATGTTGGAAATTTATTATTTTAATATTAAATTTATGTACATTTTCTGTACTACAGTTTTACAAATCACATGTATATCTGTGTAAGAGGCTCTTATCTTAGCGGGTGTTTAAATATGTAAGAGCAATCTAGAAGGATTAATCTAGAAGGATCAAGCATATCTTTCATGTTTATCCATATAAATCTAGATAAAATCAAGATCATATCTAATTGGATTTGGTCATTAATGATAAGATATGGTTTAGATTCATATCTATCCTATAAGATTTAGTTATTAATGAAAAGATATGGTTTAGATTCATATCTATCCAATGAAATCTAGTCATTAATGAAAAGATATGGTTTGGATTCTTTCTTGCCTATATAAGGCTCACTTAAGTGGCTTTGTATTGAAGAAGCAATCCTAGACAATAAACACTTAGCTTAACCATACTCATTTCTCTCCCGTCTCCTCCATCTTAGTTCTTTAAAAAACTAGTTGGTGAGTTTTAATATGAGTGTGAGAGTTTTGGGCAAAGTGTAAGGGTATTTTATTGTGGAGCTTTGGGTTCTCCTACTTGTGCAGAGTAGGTCCGAATCATACGATAAATTATCGGGCTGTTATATCCTGGAGGGGACAAGTCAGAGATTCTCTACTGCACCGGTTTGTTACCATTAGAGGGCTTGAATCTCCCTAAAGAGAGCAAGATTTCCGCGACTCAGCCTGTTAATTTGTCCATTATAATTTTGTTCTTTGGTGTAAATTATTGTAATATCCCCAACAATTTTAAGGAGATTCAAAAATGGACCAAACAGCTGAGAAGCCCAATGTAAATATCGAAGATCTCAACAAGCCTTTCAAGTTCAAGGGAGCTCACTTCAAGCGATGGAAAGGCAAGGTGCTTTTCTATCTCAGTCTCCTCAAGGTGGCCTACATCCTAACTGAGAAGGATCCCAACAAAGTCTCCATTGATGGGATGACCGATATGAAAAATATGCTCATCTTGAATTAGTTTAGCAGTACAATTCAGATGATTATAACTGTCGGTATTATCTTTTAAATTGTCTTGCAGATCAATTTTATGATTATTATGATACTACTTACTCTACTGCAAAGAAAATTTGGAAAGCCTTGCAGAGCAAATATGATACTGAGGAGGCAGGTGCAAAGAAATATGCAGCTAGCCGTTTTTTCCGCTATCAAATGATAGATGGTAAATTTGTTGTGGAGCAAGTGCAAGACTTCCAAATGATTGTGGCGGAGGTCCGGTCTGAAGGCATCAAAATTGGGGACAAGCTTGTGGTGGCAGGCATCATTGACAAATTACCACCTTTGTGGAGGGAGTTCCAAAAATCAATGCGCCATAAGCAAAAGGAGACGTCCCTGGAGATTTTAATTACCCGCATCCGAGTGGAGGAGGAGGTTAGAGGCCAAGATGCACTTATGACTCACGAGGGTAATGGACATTCCACCACTAAGGTAAATTTAGTTTCTGCAAAAAATAACTTACCCAGAGGTCAGTTTCCAAAGATGCTTATTTAAAGCCAAATAAGAAAAACTTCAAAAATAAGGGTAAATCTCGCGGTGAAATGCAAATGAGAAAAAATAATTGGAACTATGGACCCCCTTCACAAGCACAACAAACTGGTGGGTGCTTCGTCTATGGCAAGAGTGGGCATATTGCTCGATTTTACAAGTTTCGAAAAACACAGAATGCTCCATAGGCTAATGTTGCCGAGGAGCCTTTTATGGCTATGACTACAGACATATACATGGTTCAATGTGTGGAAGGGTGGTGGGCAGACTCTGGTGCCAACAGGCATGTCTGCTATGATAAATATTGGTTTAAAACTTATACTCCCTTTGCAGAAGAAAAAATTGTGATGCTGGGTGACTCTAGTACTACCAAGGTACTTGGGAGTGGCGAGGTTGATTTGAAATTTACCTTTGGACGTGTGCTGACTCTGAAAGATGTGCTTTACACACCGTCCATGAGGAAGAATTTGATGTCATGTTATCTACTGAACAAATCTGGCTTTAAGCAGACTATGGAATCTGATCAGTTTGTAATTACTAAAAAGGAGTGTTTGTGGGTAAGGGATATGCATGTGATGGAATGTTCAAACAAAACATTGAGAATAATAAACCAGCTACTGTTTCTGTTTACATGATGTCTTCTTTAAATTTCTGGCATGCTAGACTATGTCATGTAAATAGAAATATGTAGGAATCATGAGTAATTTAGGATTAATTCCCAGACTGAAAAAAGATTTTGAGAAATGTGAAATATCCAGTAAAGCAAAAATCACAAGAAGGCCTGATAAAAGTGTTCAAAGAAATACCGAATTGTTAGAACTAATCCATACGGATTTATGTGAGTTTTGAAGGAATTTTAACTCGTGGAGGAAATAGATATTTTATCACTTTTATTGATGACTATTCAAAATATACTTATGTATATTGTGTGAAACATAAAAGTGATGTTTTTGACAAATTTAAAGAATTCCTCCAAGAAGTTGAAAATCCATTCGGTAGAAAGATTAAAAGAATTAGAAGTGATAGAGGTCGTGAGTATGAATCCTTTGGATTTAATTCTTTTGCTCAGTCTTTGGGAATTACGTACCCATGAAGTTACTCCACAGTATTCACCTGAGTCTAATGGTGTGGCTGAAAGAAAAAATAGAACATTAATTGACTTGACCAATGCCATGCTTATTGAAGCAGGCGCTCCCTCAAATCTCTGGGGAGAAGCAGTTTTAACGGCTTGTCATGTGATAAATAGAGTGCCACACAAAAAGACTAAAATAACGCCTTTTGAGTTATGGAAAGGCCATAAGCCAAATTTGGGATACTTGAGAGTTTGGGGTTGTTTGGCCTTTGTGAGGCTTTCAGACCCTAAAAGACCCAAACTGGGTGTTAGAGCTACCACTTGTGTTTTTCTTAGATATGCAAAAAACAGTACAACCTACAAATTTTTTGATATGGAAAATAAAATTATTTTTGAATCAAGTGATGCAATTTTTCATGAAGAAAAATTTCCTTTTAAACTTAAAAATGGCGGGGGTCAAGAATTTAGAGAATTAGTTTTACCTGAGCCTAGTTCTTCAACTCCTAGGTTACAAAATCAAGAGAATTTTAAATTTGAACCTAGAAGGACTAAAAGAGCTAGAGTTGAAAAAGATTTTGGCCCTGACTATCTTGTTTTTAATGTGGAGGATACTCCACTTAATTTACAAGAGGCTTTGACATCACCTGATGCTGTTTTTTGGAAAGAGGCTGTTAATGATGAGATGGAATCACTAATGTCCAATAAAACTTGGAAATTAGTCGATTTACCACCGGGTTGTAAAACTATTGGGTGTAAATGGGTCCTACATAAAAAGCTTAAACTGGATGGTTCTATTGATAAATATAAAGCAAGACTTGTTGCAAAAGGTTTTAAGCAACAAGCTGATCTTGACTTTTTTATACATTTTCTCCGGTTACTAGAGTAGCATCCATTAGACTGTTAATTGCAGTTGCTGCAATTCATGATTTAAAAATTCATCAAATGGATGTAAAAACAGCTTTTTTAAATGGGGACCTAGATGAGGAAATTTACATGGATCAACCCGAGGGCTTTGTGGAGCATGGCCAAGAAAGCAAAGTGTGTAAGTTGACTAAATCCCTATATGGCTTAAAGCAGGCGCCTAAACAGTGGCATGAGAAAATTGATTCCTGCATGATTGAAAAGGGTTATAAGATAAATGAGTGTGATAAGTGCATCTATTATAAATCTTGTGAAAATTCACATGTTATTGTTAGCCTATATGTGGATGATTTACTGATCTTTGGCTCTAATCTGCATATTATTAATGAGACTAAAAATATGCTTAGTAGCCATTTTGATATGAAAGATCTTGGTGAGGCTAACATAATTTTGAGGATGAAAATTACAAAAACATGTGATGGTATTTCTCTCGATCAGTCGCATTATATTGAGAAAGTTCTGAAAAAATACCATTTTGATAATTGCAAGCATGTTGTTACTCCTTTTGATCCTCATGTGCATTTATTTCCTGTTAAAAATGACAAGGATATTGTTGATCAAAAAGGATATGCTAGCATAATAGGGAGTTTACGTTATGCGACTGACTGTACAAGACCTGACATTGCTTATGCAGTAGGAGTACTGAGCAGGTTTACTAGCAAGCCGAGTAGAGAACACTGGCTAGCCATTGAGCGAATAATGAGATATTTATCTGGTACCAAAAATTATGGCTTGTTTTAAAAAAAGTATCCTGCAGTACTTGAAGCTTATAGTGATGCCGATTGGAATACTTTGTCAGGTGATTCACTCTCTACCACAGGATATATTTTTAATTTGGGTGGTGGTGCTATTGCTAATTCTACTATGGAGGTTGAGCTAATAGCATTAGCATTGGCAAGTGAGGAGGCTAATTGGTTGAGAGATTTATTAAATGAAATCTCGTTTTGGGAAAAACCAATTCCTCCCGTGTTAATTCATTGTGATAGCACTGCTGCGATTGGTAGAGTACAAAACCGTTATTACAACGGTAAATCCAGACCTATCAGAAGAAAACACAGTACTGTGAGATCTTATTTGAGTAATGGCATCATAAATGTGACTTATGTAAGATCATGTGATAATCTTGCAGATCCATTAACCAAGGCCTTGGCAAGAGAAAGAGTCTGGAATACATTGAGGGGGATGAGACTAAAGCCATTAAATTCATGAGCCACGTATGAGGATACCCAACCCAGGGACCAAAGATCCTGTAACTGGGTTCAATGGGAAGAACGAATCATATGGTGGTCATTTGGAAATGCACTGAAGTTTTTGATTAAGTCCATCTCTATGTTGTGAGTGCATTTATCCTGTAATGTTGTGGAGGCTGAGTTTTTTAAGAAACTTTTAATGAAATCCTGCAGCTCTTATGAGTGGGGTGTTAGAATTACAGGAGCACCCTTGACAGATTTCACTTATGTGAGCGTGGAGGTGGGGCCGCTTCCTATGAGAATTAGGCTTTGTTCTCAAAGACGCTTATGAAAACTAGGATTAGCACAAGGCCATAATGTGCTGGCTATTAAAACTCATGTCAATACCTGGACTATTATGTGTGGGCAGTATTTTTTATTTCCCCTAAGCGGTCATAGTTCAAGTTGGAGACCACTATTGACTCTGGAGTAGAGATTACTGTTTTCACTAAGTGAAGGTTCAATGCAGAGCACACCTTCATGATGCATAATATCCCTCTTTGTCCAGGAGTCACATTTAATATTAAAATAGGTGGGGGAATGTTGGAAATTTATTATTTTAATATTAAATTTATGTACATTTTCTGTACTAGAGCTTTATAAATCACATGTATATCTGTGTGAGAGGCTCTTATCTTAGCGGATGTTTAAATATGTAAGAGCAATCTAGAAGGATCAAACATATCTTTCATGTTTATCCATATAAATCTAGATAAAATCAAGATCATATCTAATTGGATTTGGTCATTAATGATAAGATATGGTTTAGATTCATATCTATCCTATGAGATTTAGTTATTAATGAAAAAGATATGGTTTAAATCCATATCTATCCAATGAAATCTAGTCATTACTGAAAAGATATGATTTGGATTCTTTCTTACCTATATAAGGCTCACTTAAGTAGCTTTGTATTGAAGAAGCAATCCTAGACAATAAATACTTAGCTTAACCATACTCATTTCTCTCCTCCATCTTAGTTCTTTAAAAAACTAGTTGGTGAGTTTTAATATGAGTGTGAGAGTCTTGGGCAAAGTGTAAGGGTATTTTATTGTGGAGCTTTGGGTTCTCCTACTTGTGTAGAGTAGGTCCGAACCATACGATAAATTATCGGGCTGTTATATCCTGGAGGGGACAAGTCAGAGATTCTCTACTGCACCGGTTTGTTACTGTTAAAGGGCTTGAATCTCCTTAAAGAGAGCGAGATTTCCGCGACTCAGCCTGTTAATTTGTCCATTATAATTTTGTTCTTTGGTGTAAATTATTGTAATATCACCAACAATATATACACAACTTCGAACTCAAATGGGTCCCTTCTTTAGCCAAAATTTGCCTGCTTCCCCTCAAGGCCGGGGCTAAGTTTATTTTACAAATTGGACCATGCCAAAGTTGTTGTCCTACCCCAAGTACTCAAATTCCCCAATGCAGTCCATTCAGTTGCTCTAAAAATTGTGAAGGACAAGCTTTGCAATCCGAATGAGGATCAATTACGGATAGATGCAATTTGGTTAGCTCAGCCATCAAGATAACTTCACACCGAGCCAATCATATGGGTATGTAGTAATGGATCGAAACTGACCCGGTGCCAATCAATTAAACCAAAACCACAGTTCGGTTCAGTTTTTGGTGTGATGAATTGAGCCTCAAGGTTGGGTACCAATACAGTAGCAAAAATTCTCATTTATAACCCCGGGAAAGAAACTCTAGGTCCAATTGCAATGCTAAAAGGGGTAACAACAGATATTAACACTACAGAAGGATCAAAGAGTGTTAGGTAGTGTTCAGGAGTATGAAGAAAAGATAGAGAGAATGTTTCACATCCAGAAGAGGGTATGAGAAAGAGAGTAAGAAATAACAAAGTTGTGGATGTAAAGAAACTAGCGTAAAAGAACCGGACCCTTAAGTGAAGAAATCTTATAAACCGGAGCAGAACCGGAAAACGATTTATCTAGTACGTCACAACCAAACAAACCGAAACTAACTAAAAAATCGATCAAAATTGACAGATTCAGTCTAGTTTGGATGGTCATTTAGTTAAGCGATTATTTTTACAACCTTACCATCGATAGATGGATGATAAGTTGTTTTTACATATCGGAAAGATACATTTAGTAGCATTCCAAATGTGATTATCATTCATTTTTTAACACTAGAAAAGACCTCGAACAAAATATCAACTTTATCAATGAAGATTCGAGATCATATTCCTGTTCGCTATCTTACAAAAACTATTTTCTCAGATTACACCATAGAAAAATATATAAAGCATAGAGAAGTGTTACAATATACACCCCTTATTTAGGTGTGTATCCTATGCACCATCTTTAATTACCATTAGATGCTTGAAAAATGATCTGGACCCTTTAAAATATTACGATAGGTTACTAACAAAAAACATGTGACCAGTGTTATAAGTAAACCATGTGAATTAACCAAAATGGAAAGAAAATCCCACAGAAAATCCCACCTCTCACTTTCTTTCCAACCAGCGCATATCTTTCTTTTCCTTTGACGAAACCAACCTAATTTTATTTTTGATAATTAATTTATGTTAACAATAATAATTTTATTTTTTAAAAACTTTGAAGCTAAGATTATTTCAAGTGGAAAAAATTTACTTCATTAAAATAGGTTCTCGATAATTACTGAAGGAAAAAGATACTATCATTATCATAATGTAACAAAAAGTCAAGGCATTTTTTACAGGATTTTTAAAGTGTTTCATATTTGTAGTCATTTTTTTTTTGAAATATTATGATGTTTAATATTTTTCACAATATGTTTAATTATGTAGTGAATTTTCACATAAATAGTCCAACTAAAAAGAATAGCGAAGTTGATCATCTATATTAATAAGTAGAAAACTGTACCCTGATTTTCGGTAAATAAAAATTTTGATAAATATTTGAATTTTATTTTAACCACTTGAATTTCATTTAAATTGCTAATGATCCGTCATAATTAAATTTGTGATTTACAAAAAAATTATATCTTTTCACACCAGACAATCTAGTCATTTTCTAAAGACAAGTATGCTTGTAGAAGTACTTGTATATTTTCCTAGTGAATGAAATAAAATCTTTAAAATTACATTTCTTGGCTGAAAATCCTACATGGCAAGTTGAGTTAAATTCTAACCAACTAGTTGGAGAAATCAAACTACCAATTCACCTAGTTACAATTCGCTAACCCTAGATGAGCCTTTTGAACCTTTCAAACCCTAATAAAACCTTTTGGACCTAGGTTATTATTATATACATATACATACACATATATATAGTCAATCAAGCCATACTTGTCATCTTGGATCTTTACCCGTTGGACGATAAAAGTTAGGAAAATTTTTATACATTGGACACTAGATTTTCCATTAAAAGATATCTATGCTAGATTGTTAGGTACAATTATATAGTTATATATAGGTATATATACACATGCCTAAAAGGACATATAGGCATTATTTAAGTAGATATTACTTCACCCCATTAACCATTGGTCAATAACTACTAGGGAAAATATTATCCATTAGATAATAGAGTAAATTTTCCAACAAGTACTAGGGTTATAAAATAAATTATTTCCTAGATTTTCCATGTGATGATATACTTATATATGTATGTACGTTATAGATTTAATACCCTAGATTTCCTAGGTACACTAGTACAATATTATACTTAGAACATGTGCCAATTTGGAATATTTTAATGAGGAATTTTGACTAGAAAATCTACCTAGATTACATAGTACATACTTATATAGCTACTTGTACACATATATTTATATATAAACCTACTAGTACACATGTGCATATTAGGTATGTTTATTAGGAAAATCTTGGCCTAGGAAATCTTAAAAGATTATATTGTACCTTACGTACATTCTTTTATATATATATATATATATATATATATATATTAGTTGGATATGCTAGTACACATATATATGTAAGAGAGAGAGAGAGAGAGGAGGAGGAGGAGGACCGAGAGAGGGAGAGAGAGAGAGATTGCCGAGAGAGAGGGAGAGAGAGAGAGAAAGAGAAAGGAAGAAAGAGAGAGATTGGATTGTACCTTGATCTCCCATGATCTTCTTACATCCTTTCAATTTATGGTTATATATATATATATATATATATATATATATATATATATATATCTCCAAGCAAAATCTATCTTCCAATGTCCTTTTATGTTCTTTTAATTACCAAATCTTGTACAAACTCTCCTTTCCTCCACCAATCTTTCCAAAATCAAATCCAAAGTACCAAATCTAGCCATGTAAGCCTAGAACTAGGTGGGAGATGTGCAAGAACCCTTGACCTAACCCATCAAGCTTTCAATCAAGCTTGAAAGATGAAACAAAAATCAAAGATAGGAGAGAGAGAGAGAGAGAGAATTCAGATGAGAGAGGGGAGGGAGGAGCCTTGGCCTATAAATAGCAAGCCATCTCAAGCTTAAACTCACACCTTCACTCATTGCTCCAACTTCTTTCTAGAATTTCTAAGCTTTCCAAGTTTCAAAGTTCTAGTTTCTGGAGTTTTCTTGAAGTTCTTGAGAGCTACCACCAAACTACTCCAAAAATCACCCCTAGATCTTTAAAGTAGCCTAGTTTAGTTAGCAAAGTTGTTTCTAGGAAGAGAAAATCCATTTCTCTTCCTTTCGAAACACTTCGGAGCCGTTAAGCCACCGATTCGCAAAACCGACGACCGATTCTCAAAAACCGACCAACCGCCTAGAAGAATGGTAGAATACTTCTAACCACTTTTTCTAAGTATAAAATTCGTATAAGTAGATTATCCTTACACTCTAACTCTAAGTATAAGTAGAATGTCCCTAAAGGTTTTCTTAAAGTATATAAGGTTATCTGTCGCCTATAAGTATATAAGGTTATTTGTTGCCTATAAGGTTTGGAATGCATGATAGTTAACAATCTTATTTTTGCTAATGGAAGTATGAGCACATATGCATGAATTGCTTGCATTACTTGTTTTATTGTAAAGCATAAGTGATTTTTCACTCCAAGGGCGTCCATACATGTGGCGTTATGCTTTAAGTTTGTGATTTGAGCAGGTTAAACAATATAGAGTTGGATGATCTTGCTAATTTAGTTTCAAGATTACAATGAATGATTTATGTTTACGTATGTGAAAAGTCCTACTGTGGAGTCATTGCATGAAAACGAGACACGAAAATCGAGAAAGTAGAAACATGGCACCTAGGATGTGGATAATAGAAAAATGTGATTCGGAAAAGGAAATATTTTTGAAAGTACATTATGACAGGTCTTGGTGGCATAATGTGAGTTGTGTGTGTTCCAATGAGAATCCGGATCAGCGGAACCATTGTGAAGTTGTGTGCGTTCCCCTGGGAACCCGGAGAGGCAGAACCATGGTGAGGAATGGTTTGGTTATCCGCGAAGAGGAGCCAATACAATTGTGTGCCAATGGAAACCCGGTGCGGCGGAACCATTGTGAGGATACTCGGGAGACCGGAGCAGCGGAATTGTCACGCCCTCGATTTTCAACATAAATAAATAACCAATTTAAAGAAGGTTCTCGCATAATATGAATAATACCCAAAATGAGATTTCCCGCCTGCTTAATTACAACAAGGACCACCAGTTTAAGAAATTACAACTTTGGCACCACGGCCCAAATTAAGTTTAGTACATGTGCAAAGTATTAAGGATATTACATTCTGTAGCCAAAAGATCAAATAACGAAAATTAGTTACAATACCATCTCTATCCAAAAGTAAACCAAAACAAAGATGGGTGAGTAACTAAATCATGTTAGCTTCCAAAAATCTTCGTTTCCGAAAACACCAAGTCATGCAACCTACTGCCCTACGTTTGAACCTGAAAAGAAGGATTTTGTTGAGCCATACAAGCCCAGTAGGAAATTCTCTACAAAATCTATATGTAATGAGATGATGAACATGAACGCAGCAAACCAGATTTAACATCAACACCAAACGAATGTACGTCAACACAACTTACAAAATATCATGACATGCTCATACACCTATACACACACACACACACACACACACCTCCCAACAGTCCTCCACCCTTTACGAGATTGTGTTTCCACACCTAGCGACACAATAAACTCCACTTCTCACGACATTGTGTTTCCCACACCTTGCGACACAATATACTCCACCCCTTGCGAAATTGTGTTTCCCACACCTTGCGAAACAATGTTCTCCACCCCTCGCGTAATTGTGTTTCCCACACCTTGCGACACAATATTCTCCACACCCGCTTCACATCAATTAATCAAATATATCACTTATGACTCATGAATCACACTACTA
Source organism: Rhododendron mucronatum var. ripense (assembly GCA_019656295.1). Classification (NCBI taxonomy): domain Eukaryota; kingdom Viridiplantae; phylum Streptophyta; class Magnoliopsida; order Ericales; family Ericaceae; genus Rhododendron; species Rhododendron mucronatum. Next base: position 9,137,718 of record BPLT01000003.1, on the reverse strand, counting down.
CTTTCAAAGAGTACGCAAACCTCGAGTCATAAAACATTCCATTCAACCATTTACGACAAATAAATACTTAAAATCACGCACAATCACCGCAAGACATGTAGAAGAAGAGAGAAATCCCTACCAAAATGGGTTTTGAGCAAAACCCTAAGTCTACCGAGAACTATAAGCTCAAATCCTCCAAAGACAAGCTTCACCCAAGCTTGGATACAAGATCTAGAGCAAATAAAGCCCAAAAACAAGAATAACAAGCAAAGATCAACAAATAATCGAGGAGAGAGAGAGAAAAACGTGGTAGAGCTTCAAGAAGAGAGAGCAAGAACACAAAACTCACCCTTGGTTCACCAAATGCAAGAATCTTGTAATTTTGAGGTTGGAAACCTTTGGATCTTGAAGATTTGAGGTTAAAATCAAGGATCTTGGGTGAGATTGAGGTTGGGTAGGTGAGAGGGGATGTTTTCAAGTGTGTTTCGTGGGTTTTGGGAGTGAGAAATGACATAAGGGGGTATTTATAGAAGCCCAAAAAGCGTGCTGTAAATTGCAGAAAAAACGCAGCGGGTACCGGTACAGGCTTTTCCCCGTACCGGTACCGGAGCCTTCAAGAATATCGATTTGGAACACCTCTGGAAAGTGGGTACCGGTACGCGGAAAAACCCGTACCGGTACCCGGCTAGGCAGAAAAATGAAAAATGATCAACGGACTCCGAAACGAACCCAACTTGATACCAACACCTCTAAACAACATTATAACATCAAAACTTGCATTTTACTACTCTCCGAGAGTCCGACACGCAATCGGATACGTATATCCAAACACCCCCGCGAACATATGCACGACTTTAATAATAAAACTATTCTCATGCGCAACAAACGATTTTCGGAATTTACATTAATTTTATGGGTCTTTACATCCTATCCTCCTTAAAGAAATTTCGTCTCGAAATTTATAATTCAAGCCAATCAATATCAAGTATCAAGTACATATGCTCATGTCAAAACATATATCACCAAACGATGAATCCATATTCATTGGGTTTAAAAAATTTTAAGACTCACATTGGTTAATTCGGAAACAACTGCGGATACTTCTCTCTAACTTCATCTTCCCTTTCCCACGTCGACTCCTCCTTTCCGAGAGTACTCCAAAGAACTCGCACTAACGGTATGGTCTTACCCCTTAAAATTTGCTCACGTGTGTCTAGGATACAAATCGGCTCCTCCCCATAAGATGCATCGGCCTCTAACTCTAGTTCGGACCACTCTAGAACGTGTGACGGATCCGGTTCGTACTTTCGTAACATCGACACGTGGAACACATCATGAACGCCCGCTAGCCTTGGCGGCAAAGCCAACCGATAAGCCACTTCCCCAATTTTCTCGATAATATCGAACGGCCCGATAAAACGAGGCGAAAGTTTGCCCTTTTTCCCAAAACGAGATAACCCCCGACGCGGTGACACCTTAAGGAACACATGATCCCCCACTTCAAACGATAATGGTCGGCGACGACGATCGGCATAACTCTTTTGTCTACTTTGCGCGGTTAATAATCGTTGACGAATCACTTTGACTTGTTCGGTGGTCCTCTTTTGCGCTTTAAGGAGACGTTGGCGAATCGCCTTCATGCTCTCGGAGGTCTCTTTGATCAAATCCGGCCCAATTAACGTAGCCTCGCCCAATTCGGTCCAACAAATGGGTGATCGACACGGTCTCCCATACAAGGCTTCATACGGCGCCATCTCGATACTAGATTGATAACTGTTATTGTACGCGAACTCAACTAACGGTAGGTGATCTTCCCAACTACCCCGAAAGTCCAAGACGCAAGCCCGAAGCATATCTTCTAGAATTTGGATCGTTCGCTCGGATTGCCCATCCGTTTGAGGATGATACGCGGTGCTGAATAAGAGATTGGTGCCAAGAGCAGCTTGCAAACTTTGCCAGAAACGCGCGGTAAACCTTGGATCTCGGTCCGACACGATAGAAATGGGAATTCCATGAAGGCGGATAATCTCACGGATATACAGACGACTAAGCGTATCAATTGAGTCCGAAACCTGGATAGGTAAGAAGTGCGCTGACTTGGTCAATCGATCAACTATCACCCAAATGGCATCATGACCCCTCGGCGATCTCGGTAGTCCGGTAACGAAATCCATTGTCACGTTCTCCCACTTCCATTCGGCCACTGGCAACGGTTGTAACTCCCCGGCGGGTCGTTGATGCTCGGCTTTTACTTGTTGGCATGTAAGACACTTAGACACGAAAATGACGACGTCTCTCTTCATTCCCGGCCACCAAAACTGTCTACGCAAGTCGTGATACATTTTCGTTCCCCCCGGATGGACAGCCAAAGGTGAATGGTGAAATTTTCTCAATATTTCCTCCCGACACAAAATGGGTACGAACAACTTTCCTTGGTATCTCAAACCCTGATCAGCATGAATCATCCACCCTTCTCGAGCCTCGCCGCTAAGAAATTTAGTACGAAACTTTTCCGCTTCTTCATCTTGTTGTTGGGTCTCAATTACTCGAGTTGACAAGGTCGATTGAACAGTTAAGTTACATAGGGTGACTCCCTCTCGAATTTCTTCGAAATGCAAAGCATAGGCGCCTAAATCATTCGTCATCTTCCACCCATGAATGGCTAGATTTGCAAGGTGTGTTGACTTTCTACTTAACGCATCAGCCACTACATTCGCTTTTCCCGGGTGATATTGTAACTCAAAATCATAATCTTCTAAGTGCTCCATCCATCGACGTTGTCGCAAATTAAGCTCCTTTTGAGAAAACAAGTACTTTAAACTCTTATGATCGGAAAAGACTTCAAATCTCTCACCATATAAATAATGACGCCAACTCTTTAAAGCAAAAACAATGGCCTCAAGTTCTAAGTCATGGGTAGGGTAGTTCCGTTCATGGGTTTTCAATTGCCGCGATCCATATGCCACCACTCGTCCCAATTGCATCAACACACACCCTAACCCCTCCTTTGAAGCATCACAATACACGGAATACCCGACTCCTCGTTCGGGCACAACCAAAACCGGCGCGGTAGTCAATCTTCTCTTCAATTCCTCAAAGGCCTTTTCACATGCGTCATTCCAAACAAAGCGAATTCCTTTGCGAGTCAATTTGGTCATTGGAGCTGCTAGACGAGAGAAATCAAGGACAAAACGACGGTAGTAACCGGCCAAACCCAAGAAACTACGAATTTCGAATACATTCTTCGGTCGTTGCCAATTCATTACGGACTCTATCTTCCCCGGGTCAACGGACACTCCATCCTTCGACACAACGTGACCTAAAAACTTAACTTCCGACAACCAAAACTCGCACTTACTTAACTTGGCGTACAGACGATGCTCTCTCAAAAGCTCGAGAACAATAAAAAGGTGAGATTGGTGTTCCTCCTCCGAAGACGAGTAGATAAGAATATCGTCAACAAAAAGTACCACGAAGCGATCAAGATAGGCACGAAAGATACGATTCATTAGATCCATGAAAGTCGCCGGTGCGTTCGTCAATCCAAAGGGCATAACAACGAATTCGTAGTGGCCATAACGAGTGCGAAAGCAGTTTTAGGAATGTCTTCCCTTCGAACCCTCAATTGATGGTATCCGGACCTCAAGTCAATCTTAGAAAAACAAGTCGCGCCTCGAAGTTGGTCAAACAAATCATCAATTCTAGGCATTGGATACTTCATTCTTTACGGTAACATGGTTTAACTTTCGATAATCGATGCACAATCGAAGTGACCCATCCTTCTTCTGAGCAAACAAGGCCGGTGCTCCCCACGGTGACGTACTCGGACGGATGAACCCCAAATCCTCTAATTCTTGTAGTTGAATCTTCAACTCTCTCAACTCGGCGGGTGCGAAACGATAAGGGGGTACGGAAATGGGAGCGGTGCCAGGAAGTAAATCGATAGTGAACTCAATCTCTCTCTCGGGTGGCAAACCCGGTAATTCCTTGGGAAATACATCCGGAAAATCACAAACAACAAGGGGCAACTCCCCGCGTGCGGACAAATCCTCATCTAGGGCCAAATTTGCTAATAAGGCGTACACCGATTCTTGCCCCCTAGGCTCGTACAAATATGGCTCTAACGGCTCCCGACGCTCCCCAAAGAACTCAAAACAAGAACCCCCAGGTGGACAGATACGGACCCGACGCTTGAAGCAATCTATGGTAGCGTGAAATGTGGATAACCAATCCATTCCCAAAATAAGATCAAATCCCGACATGTTCAATACGATGAAGTCAAAGGTAAAATGACGATCTCGAATGATAAGCTCACAATTCCGACAAATACGGTTTAATGGCGATCTACCCCCTATGAGCGTCTCAACATACAAAGGAGGGTCGATACTTTCAATTTCCAATTCCAATGCACACGCAAAAGATGCAGCGATGAATGAATGTGATGCTCCGGAATCAAATAATACTCTAGCAAAAGAGTTAAACAATAGAAAGGTACCCCTCACAACTGAAGCCTCCGAGGTCTGAGAAGTGACAGGTGGTGGTGGAGACGGGATTGCAGAAGTGATAGCAAAGGCTCTACCCTGAGTCATCTGACTCTGAACATGTCCACCTCGCTGACCGGAGCCCTGGGTAGGTGCTGAAGAACTTGCCCCTCTCTCAACCTGAGATCCCTGAGCTGACGCGGTCTGACGAAAATGAGGCTGTTGCTGCCTCTGAGTACCCCGAAACGATTGTCGACCTTGAACTTTGACCACTTCTCGGTTGCTGCACTGAACCTGACTCGGTTCGTGTCCCTTTTCCAAGCGGACAATTCCTCGCATAATGGTCATTCCTTCCACAAGTATAGCACGTACCCAATAACCGCGGACACTCAGCACGAATATGCCCCGCTTGGCCGCACTCATGACACACTATCAGAGGTCTATTTGAATTTCCCCGGGTCCCAAAAGAAAAGGATGACGGAGGCCTAAAATTTGATGGACCCTGCGAAGCGGAAAATTGATCTCGTTGCCTCTTCCTCCCCTGATTGCCAAAACTCCCCGAAGAAGAGCTCGTACCCCCCACCGGTTGCCTCGGTTCCCAAGCCTTAGTACTTCTTGACACTTCCTTAGGAGTCTCAATACTCCTTGCGCACTCTACGACCTCAGAAAATCTCCCCTTGCGTTGAGCCATAACAAACTTTTTCACGTTCTCATGTAAACCCCTCTCGAACCGCCTACACTTCCTCTCCTCGGTTGCCACTAACTCCGGTGCGAAACGGGACAATGATTGAAATTTCAAAGCATACTCTGACACACTCATATTCCCTTGTTCTAACCTTTCAAACTCCTCCCTCAATTGGTCCCGACTAGTTTCCGGAAAGTATTGCTCCTCAAAGAGCACTTCAAACTCGGCCCATGTCAAATTTTCCACATCCGGCTCATTTGCTTGAGCCGCGGTCCTTGCCGCTCTCCTCGCGTCCTTCCTTGATTCTAAGACCGACTCCCACCATTCATTTGCTTCCCCAATAAGTTGGACAGCCACGATGTTGACTCGCAAGTCATCTTCCGTAATCCCAAGAGCCCTAAAAAGCTTTCGAATTTGAGCCAACCAATGATCGGCCACAAGAGGGTCACTGCTCGACCCGTCGAATGTTGGTGGATTTCTACGGCTGAACTCTCTCATGGCTAACAATGCGCGACTATCAGCATTTTCCCTAGGAGCTGGGTTTAGAAGATTAGCGGCCGCAAGAGCCGCAACAAAGTCTCTAGCAAAGGGATTTTGAACAATTGGCACCTCCTCTCCTTGACCACGTCCGGCCTCTCCCCCCGGATTCCCACTTGGATTTTCGCCATGAAAGCTAACCTCATCCTCGATTGGTTCCCTTCGGCCCCGACCACGACCACGGCCTACCCGACCGCGACCACGACCACCCCGACTCTCGGCCTCACCGGCTCTAGCACGCGTTCTCGGAGGCATCACACTACAAATTTAAAAAGAGAGAAACTCATCAACGACAACATTATTCAATAGGGTTTAAGCCCCTCGGCTATCCCAACACGAGCGAAACAACTCTATGCTATTCCATCATATTGACATGTAATGCCAACTAATCCACGTAATGTCAATGCACTAAAACACACATATGTTTATGCAAAAGGCGTGACTTTTGAACCCATGAGACTAGAAGTCTCCCCACGGTCTCAAAGTATTCAAACCTAGACGCTCTGATACCAATTTGTCACGCCCTCGATTTTCAACATAAATAAATAACCAATTTAAAGAAGGTTCTCGCATAATATGAATAATACCCAAAATGAGATTTCCCGCCTGCTTAATTACAACAAGGACCACCAGTTTAAGAAGTTACAACTTTGGCACCACGGCCCAAATTAAGTTTAGTACATGTGCAAAGTATTAAGGATATTACATTCTGTAGCCAAAAGATCAAATAACGAAAATTAGTTACAATACCATCTCTATCCAAAAGTAAACCAAAACAAAGATGGGTGAGTAACTAAATCATGTTAGCTTCCAAAAATCTTCGTTTCCGAAAACACCAAGTCATGCAACCTACTGCCCTACGTTTGAACCTGAAAAGAAGGATTTTGTTGAGCCATACAAGCCCAGTAGGAAATTCTCTACAAAATCTATATGTAATGAGATGATGAACATGAACGCAGCAAACCAGATTTAACATCAACACCAAACGAATGTACGTCAACACAACTTACAAAATATCATGACATGCTCATACACCTATACACACACACACACACACACACACCTCCCAACAGTCCTCCACCCTTTACGAGATTGTGTTTCCACACCTAGCGACACAATAAACTCCACTTCTCACGACATTGTGTTTCCCACACCTTGCGACACAATATACTCCACCCCTTGCGAAATTGTGTTTCCCACACCTTGCGACACAATGTTCTCCACCCCTCGCGTAATTGTGTTTCCCACACCTTGCGACACAATATTCTCCACACCCGCTTCACATCAATTAATCAAATATATCACTTATGACTCATGAATCACACTACTACTTTCAAAGAGTACGCAAACCTCGAGTCATAAAACATTCCATTCAACCATTTACGACAAATAAATACTTAAAATCACGCACAATCACCGCAAGACATGTAGAAGAAGAGAGAAATCCCTACCAAAATGGGTTTTGAGCAAAACCCTAAGTCTACCGAGAACTATAAGCTCAAATCCTCCAAAGACAAGCTTCACCCAAGCTTGGATACAAGATCTAGAGCAAATAAAGCCCAAAAACAAGAATAACAAGCAAAGATCAACAAATAATTGAGGAGAGAGAGAGAGAAAAACGTGGTAGAGCTTCAAGAAGAGAGAGCAAGAACACAAAACTCACCCTTGGTTCACCAAATGCAAGAATCTTGTAATTTTGAGGTTGGAAACCTTTGGATCTTGAAGATTTGAGGTTAAAATCAAGGATCTTGGGTGAGATTGAGGTTGGGTAGGTGAGAGGGGATGTTTTCAAGTGTGTTTCGTGGGTTTTGGGAGTGAGAAATGACATAAGGGGGTATTTATAGAAGCCCAAAAAGCGTGCTGTAAATTGCAGAAAAAACGCAGCGGGTACCGGTACAGGCTTTTCCCCGTACCGGTACCGGAGCCTTCAAGAATATCAATTTGGAACACCTCTGGAAAGTGGGTACCGGTACGCGGAAAAACCCGTACCGGTACCGGCTAGGCAGAAAAATGAAAAATGATCAACGGACTCCGAAACGAACCCAACTTGATACCAACACCTCTAAACAACATTATAACATCAAAACTTGCATTTTACTACTCTCCGAGAGTCCGACACGCAATCGGATACGTATATCCAAACACCCCCACGAACATATGCACGACTTTAATAATAAAACTATTCTCATGCACAACAAACGATTTTCGGAATTTACATTAATTTTATGGGTCTTTACAGGAATCGAGGTTGAGTATGTTAAAAATGATTTTGGAAATGTTGATTTGGTATATGAAAATAATGACATAGTCCACGATGAGTCGCGTAGGAGAAACACAGAAAATCATGGACACAAACGTTAGTTTGAATAGTGAATATGGATGTGTTATTGTTAGCTGTTTTGTTAAATATGCATGTGCTATGTGGAAATCGTTAACTATATGATCTATTGTTTGTAAGTTAAGGGTTAGTAGGTATGGATTATTCTATTGAGCTCCTGTAGCTCATGGTGTTACCTTTGGTGACCCTAACATATAATATCGGTGACGACGTTGGTATAATGTGTCAGACTTTGTAGATGATCAGGGTAAGCTGTACACCTTGGAGGCTTTCGGAGCCGAAGAGCTGGCAAGGATGGAGGAGCAGGCAGAGCCGTTGTTAGGAACCTTAGTTTCCCTCCCTTGTGTAATAAAAGTACTCTTGTGAAAGTTATGATATAATAACGAGCCAGACTCTGTTTAGTTTTTTTCAATAAAATTGCCTAATTAATGTTCCCAAAAATCGGGGCGTTTCAGAAACACTAACAAAAAAGTTAATGGGTGATCAAGAGAGTGATAGTGACGAGATAAATTTACCAATACATTTTAGGTTATATGTAAAAGACAACAATATTTAGGACGTGCTATTTATTTTTTGGTCAATAGACGTACTACTAGTATTTTGTGAATTAGTGCAAGCATCCGAATTACAAATATTCCATCTGTCCGGATTTAATAGTCCTTTTTTGAAGTTTGTGTCATTTTTCAATCGATTATATCTTCCAATTTATAATGTTTTGCGTGATTTCGAAAATATTGTATTATATTACTAATCGAGATCTATCAAACAAGATATGAAATTCATTACGGATTCAAAAATATAACCCATTTTTTAGCCGGTTAGAATAGAATTAGGGACAATTAAATCCGAACGGAGGGAGTAACTAATACTCGTATTAGATAATGTAATCGATTACAAGTGTTATCAATACCAATCAATTACGTAATTGAAACCGCATAGAAATATAATCTATCATGTAATCAAATATTTGTATTATTTAGAACAATTGATTTTTAAATCTATTACAATGTTGTTTTTAACTTATTTCGCAATTGATTAGAGGATTTACTGAGGTCCATCAATTAGCAAATCGATTGAGTAATCGACTTCACATTGTTACCTAATCGTACTCAATTCAATTACAAAATTGATTATATTGTCTAATTGATTACATAATTGAACATAATAGAATTAATTACATATTCGATTATGATGTCTAATCAAATATGTAATCAATTACTACATATTTATTATAATATCTAATCAATTGAAAAATTAATTATAAAGTCTAATCGATTATGGAATTGAATATTCACATAATAGATTACATATTTGATTAACTACTGTTAAAAAAAATGATTAAGTAATCGATTGCACAATTGATTATAGAAAAGTTATGAAATGGACTAAAATGTTGTGATTTCGTAGTGAAAATGTTACGAACTGAAATGTTACGATTTTTTTTTGTAAAGTTATGAAACACACCAAAATGTCATGATTCTAAAAATGTTATGAATCTGTTGCTAAAAAGTTACGATTCATTCGTAAAAGTTACGATATGCACTAAAAGTTTATGATTTGCATGAAAAATGTTATGAATCAAAAGTTACGAATTTTGGTATAAAAGTTACAATAGACCTAAAATGTTATGAATGACTGGTTCAGCAGGTAATTTTTTATGTGGTGGCACAATATGGACCACTCAATAGGTGCATATGATATGCACCTTAAAGGGGTGTGTATTGATATGACTATGCTTAAGATTTTTGATCCAGCTTAGTAACAAATTCTGACTCCCTTACACACAGGGTCATTCACATTCACTTTTTCTATCCCTAAAACATTATGCAATCTAGATGATCAAAACCTCGGATAATACCCAGTTTACAACAAAATAGGTTCAGCAACCTCCCTCCGATCAATTGACAAAACAACTGTGCTATTCACACAGATGATATGTACACAAATCGCGCACAGATTTGTGTGGAGCCCACTATGGATCCCACGCAAACAATCCGAGCAGTTGATTAAATGTCACGCGAAAAAGCAGCTCATTATGATACCTATAGGTGCTTGATCCAATTATTTAACTTTTTATTCGAATTTCAGGATAATGAAAAGTTAGATGATTGGATCGAGCACCTATTGGTATAGGTTAGTATAGGTATTGGATTGAGCTGGTTTTTTGCAGGAGCCCTTGAAAAACTGTTTTACATTTAATGAACAGCTCGGATTTTTTGTGTGGGACCCATAGTGGGCCCCACACAAAAATCTGTGCACGATTCGTGTGCATATTAACTGTGTCAACAGACTATTGTTGACAAAATGGCCCATTAAATCAGGACTCAAATTCAAATTGCTAGCCTTCCTTTCTTTTACCTTCTTCCGATCCCCCTTCCATTGGCATGAAACTAAGGGCACAAAAAATGCCGACTTTGTTCGCTTTGGTTTTCCAAAACCACCCCTCTCCCAGGACAATCCCCAATTTTCTTTTCAATTAAAACTCTCATGTCTCCAACTATCTTTCTCCACTCATCACCCCAAAAACCTCTCTCGAAACCTAAACCAAACAAAGTCTAATTTTTTCCCTCCGTGTAGCAATGCTGAAGTGAATTTCACTTGTTAACCTCTGTATGTGAATGCAACAATAACCAAAAAAAAAAATCAAGGAAACAGAAACCTGAACCCTAGAAACTAAATTGTATGAATTTAATTATTATAAAAAAAAAAAAGGAGAAGCAAAAAAGAAAAGGCCTAGGTCAGGCTGATTTAAAAGGCCAATTTCCGAATTCCAACAAATTACGTTGTGTAACTAAAAGCAAATGCCGAACAGTGACCGTCGAAATCTCACCTTTGATCGACGTAAAACAACGAATTGAGAATTCTTTCGCAATCTGCAATTGAATAGTACCAGTAAACTTTCTGAGACGGGTACTGTACGAAAAATAAAAATAGGAAGGACCAGGACGGCTTCGTTGGGGATGAATTTTACATTAATTCGCCCTTGTAACTACTTGCGTTTTCCACTTTAACCCCCCTATTTAGACTAGTTAATTGTAATGGTTAAATTTCAAAAGGAATTGATATTCACACCTTCTTTTCTTTCTTTTTTTGGATATCCGCACACTTTTTTTATTTTTTAATGTTAAAAGTATATGTAATTTTTGGCTAAAAGACAAAAAAATGTAGATATAAAAAAAAAGGAAGTGCAAAATATAATTCATCCATGATATTTGATAAAAAAATATCATTGATGGTGGAATCTCTTTTAGATAAAAAAATGTTTTCCCAGATTTTGGGGCCTTTCTAAATGTGGTTTTTAAAGTCCATGCCTCACTTGCCTAAAAGGGCAACCCGGACCTAACTCCTCCCTGTCGCATCTCTCTTTATAGCAAACCTCCATGAGATCTCAACGCGGAATCTGACGAGGGAGATGAAGATCCTAAGAGCACGTACACCAATAGTTATGTATTTTAACTACCAAATAGTTCATTTTTTTCATTTTACCTACTCAAATCTCTCTCAACCCAATACTCTCTATTACCATCTCTATACTAATAAAATACTATGAAACAAAAGTACTCTTCATCTTGTGCTTGGGTTCCATTGGAGAGAGCGTGAGAGAGAGAGAAACAATAATTATTTAAAGGTTAGCCCATGCACAGTCCTTCGGTAAAACTACCGAACCATTCCCCCAAAGCTACTTTACCTTGGCCCTTTTGCTACTCTGGTGCAAGACTCTTTTGTGGTCTTCCTTCTCCATTTTACCTAATATTCTCCATATGGCTAAGCTGATGTACTTGCTCTAATACGGCAAAGGTATCTGACGCCAGTGATAACGGCAGTGGCAAAGCTCGGAGAAACTACGGCAAAGGTATCTGACGCCAGTGATGATGGCAGGCAAAGCTCGGAGGAATTGATGGAGGACAATGGAATTGTTATAGATTACGAGAAATCGAATTGGGGCAAGTTTCAATGAACATGGGAAAATTTGGCACAACTGTTGTATAATCTAATCTGATTATGTCTATTTGCAAGTTAATATATTTTTTATATGATTGTTTTCGTTTGGATCAATCTTATATTGGGAATCAACTGGGTTGGCTCAGTTGGCCAGGAGTCTTGCATCTCTTTAGGAGTTAAGAAGTTTGAGTCTCTCCACCTGCGTATGTGTTCTTCCCTTATAGGGCTTTTCCTTTATTTATTTGTTGGGAAAATGAAGGCCCATGACGTGTTTTGCTAATTAATTCCTTTTAAGGACATGCTAAAAATATTTGTTAATGAACAAAATGTCCTTTTTTTTTTTGCTCGGCATGAACAAAATATCCTTGGCGGGTATTAATTATCAAAACACGCCCGTGACCATCATTTTCCCTTATTTGTTTCTACCCTATAATTGGCTTATTTCTTGAATTGGTTGAATTGCTGGGCTTAATTATCTCGTCCCAAGTTTATACTCTGTATTATCTCATGTAAAATTATCTTTTCTATCGATTAAAAAAAATAAAAAAAAATCTTATGTTGGGAATCTCGGAGTTGGTGGGACTTTTGGAGGAAAATAAATGGGTGTATTAGCTGTGTGGTGTGAATTTGCCCTTCAATGTCGAACTTGGGTTCTAATTGCGTAGGATTTATAGTTTTCTATGATGACCAAAACATTTTGAGTTTTACTTTGAAATGCCATTTCTAGAAAAGTTGAAAGAAATACTGGGAAAAAAGAGAGAAGATTTTTTGGTCGAAATTGTTTTATATGAACATATTTCAAATCAAAATACGTGTATCTGAAAAATTATACTCCACCTTTATTTCAAAATAAATGCTCGGTCTGCAAAATGAGAATTTAAAAATTTCTACAAAAATTTTTAATTTTTTTTATAAATTAAAAAAACTCATGAATATCTAGTTAATTGTTGAAAAAAGTTTGAATTTTTCTTGAAAAAATTGTAATATTTTTAAGTTCTCGTTTTGTGGATCGAATATTTATTTGGGGACGGAGGGAGTACTAAGTTCTTTGTGAATGGCGTACTAAAAGTTATATCTACAAAATAATGAACATGTTAATTTTTTGATTAAAATTGAACTAACAACTTAATTCAATTGGATCTAAGAAAAATTGACTAAAAAATTAGGAAAACATTAGTAATTCATATTTCATGTGTGCACGCGTGTCTGATATAAGCTTTTCGAGGGGTCAGTAGGTTATCTACTTGTATTACTTTTGTGATAAATTAAATAAAAGTATTTCTATTAATAAAATTATTTTTAAAAAAGGATTAAATAAATGAGATATTTTAATTTAATAGTTCATTAGTGGTAACTCCTACGTTGGCCAAGTGATCAATGTTAACCACAAAGGCTATTACTCTTTCATTTGCCAAGTGATCAGTGTTAACAATTTTTTGAAATTTGCTAATTGTGTAATTTGAAGGATTGAAATAGATAAGTCAGTGATTAAGCAATTAAACAAATTAGTTAGCCTAATTGAGCTATTAATGCAATTAAACTATATTAATGAAATTGAATAAACTAATTTCATTAATTTCAATTGAGAATCCTACAAAATTATTCAATAGCTATTAAGCAAAGATATACTTCTTGTTCAATTTTGTTGTAACAATCAACTTATAGCGTTATTTTATAATATATATTAACTAAATTTGTAAGCTATCCAAATGTTAAATTAATATCTTATTTTTTCATAATATTTAAAAGTAAGTTATTTAAATATATCTATAATAAATGATTATTTAAAAATACATGTATAATGTTATTTGGAAATTATAGAAAATATTTGTCAAATTTTTTGTTTTTAGATAATTCTTCTAATTATATCTTCAAAACAAATTAAAATTTATAATCGAGCATTATTTTTTAGGTTTTTCACTATCTAATTCTTAACAAAAAGACAAAATATATGATGTATATAGTTTAAAGTGATGTAAATATATAAATCTTTAAAATCTCTAAATTTTTTCAACAAAAAAATAGGGTAATTTTTTTTATTAATGGTAACTGGTTACCTGACCAACCGGTTGTCGTAAGTGTTGCCTGTTTATGTGGTAAGTTTTGCCATGTACTATGGTAGTGCTACTTAAGTTAATGGTAAGTGTTGCCTATTTTTGTAGTAAGTAATTCTTCATTTTTTTTGTCAAAAATTTACAAAGCCATCTTATTTTAACAAAATCATCATACTTTTGGTTTTTGATTTAATTCGACGGCTGTGATTTATCTATTTTGAATTCAATGATTCATATTCAATGAGAGTATGGCGCTCTCGTAACCGACTGGAGTGGGAGCACCATAGCTGTAGGATTTGTGTTATTTTTTCTTCACTTTCTTTCGTTTTCTTTTTAACTTTCCCTTTCTTTTCTTTGGGCTGGGCTATTCGCACCCACATATTTTCTCCCACACCCCGTTAAAATTTTTCAATTAGACTCGACAGCTAGTTACCGAAATTAAGATACATTTCAACATCAAATTACCGAAATATGATATTTTTTTCAACAGCTATTTACCGAAAATGCATGTTTAGCAGTTGTCTACCGAAAGTTGAATATATTTTCGACATGTAGTTACCGAAATATAATCTTATTTTCAACAGCTATTTACCGAAATGTTATTTATGATTTTCAACAACCACTTACCGAAATAGAGTGGGCTATGGGAGAAAATTTGTGGGTGTGAATAGCCCGGCCCTTTTCTTTTTAGAGTAAATTACATTAAACCCCCCTCAACTAATCCGAATTTTCACTTAACCCCCTCCGACTACAAAATCCAACAGTGGGCACCCTCAACTATCCAGAATTGACACTTAACACCCTTTTGTTAGGTCTCCGTAGGAAAAATGCACCGACGGCCGTCTCCGGCCACCGGGCGGCCGATCCGAGCCGTCCAAAAATTTAAAAAAAAAAAAAACCGAGTGGGCTACCGCAAGAATCAACGGCATCCGATGTGCGTAGGTGCTCGATCCAAACACCCCAAGAATTTAAATGGGGTGTTTAGATCGAGCACCTACGCACGTCGGATGCCGTTAATTCTCGCGTTAGCCCACACGGTTTTTTTTTTAAAATTTTTTGGACGGCTCGGATCGGCCGCCTGGTGGCCGGAGACGGCCGTTGGTGCATTTTTCCTACGGAGACCTAACAAAAGGGTGTTAAGTGTCAATTCTGGATAGTTAGAGGGTGCACACTGTTGGATTTTGTAGTCGGAAGGGGTTAATTGAAAATTTGGATTAGTTGAGGGGGGTTTAATGTAATTTACTCTTTTCTTGTTACTCTCTAATAATGTCAAACAAACAGAGCATAAAGCCCTAACTCCATTTCCAGAGCTCGAAAAACCTCCATGACTATCCTTCCCCCTCTCTCTCCGTCTACTCCTTTTTCTCTCTCCTCCAGAAACCTCAAATTCCTCCCCAAACTACCCCTCAGAATCACCAAATACGCCTTTCCTACCCTCGTATACTCGACTCCAAAGTCGGGCCCGTCGACCGAGCAGGACATACTCCGAGCTGTCTTGGACTCCGACGGCCGGTCGCTCCCAGCCGTGAGGACGTACGAGAACGATCTGGCTCGGCTCACGGTGGTCGGAGCCGTTAACTTCAAGCAGGCGCTCACCGCGGCCGCCGCCGACGGCGGCCAGGTCGCCGACGAGTATGTGAAGTCCGGCACGCCCGCGATGGTTGTGGAGACCGTGATTCCCAGCCCACCCGACGAGCGCAGCACCGTCTCGACTAGACTGGTGAGTGTGTGTGTGTATATATTTTGGGTCTTTTGCGCTTAATTGGATTGTTTTCATACGATAAGCATCCATGTTAATTTCCTGTCCCGGAAATGAACAATGAGCTTCAATCAACCACTTTAAGCACCACATATAAGCAGACTCAACAAGTGTGAATTTCTAGGAGATCTAGAGCAAAATGCAACTACCCAACGAACCTGGCTAGCCAAAATTATCCTTGTCGTAACCCACATTGTGCAAGAAAAAACTCCAACTGATTGCCATTGATTAAGACCGAAAACGACACCAAAGAAATACACTCCAAACAAGATTAACCCATTTGGGGCGAAAGCCCATGGCCCAGAGAACATCACCAAAAAATGACTACTATATCATTATCATAGGCCTTATCGATATATCTAACTAAAGAGCAAAACAAGACTTTCTCCCACCTTTCTTGTGTCTGATATACTTGATGGTTTGATGACCTAAAAGAGTATTATCAGATATTAACCTCTCAGGAATTCATGCATTTTGAAACACTGAAATTAGGGAATCCAGCATAGGTCTAAGCCTATTGCTCATTTACCAAATCCCTAAATGGATGGATGTGTGAGGCCTATGTTTTGTCAACAGGTATCTGCGACCATTATCCTATTTTAGTTTCTGTTGTTAATGGTTTGATAAGGAAAAAACCTATCAATTTTTGAACTTCTGGGTGAAACATAAGGAGACAAATATGGGATGATGTGCAAAGCTCTAAGGAGACGAATATGAAAAGCTCTAAACTCCCCGAAAGATATGCAATGATCATGCATCAGGACAACTTTCATTACGAGTGCGTAAAACCTAATCGGAGCCAAAATCAAATAAAATATATCATCACAGTAAATCAAAGCAAATTGAGAACATCTTATCGGAAACAAAAATCAAATGAATCTCATCACAGTAAACCAAAGCAAATAGAGAACATCGTATCCAAAACAAAATAAAATGAAACTCAGTTTCGACAGACTCAATTATTGAAATGAAATCGCTCCACATTTGACATTACCTAGCCGATCAGAACATCTGTCCGTAACGAACACCCCGCTCCGTCAGTGCCCTAGACTTCAAATATGTCTGTATTTGACTTAATGAGTGATGAAGGTAATGTGATTTAGCCCTGTAATTCAACAATCTGTATGTTACTTGTTTCCTGAAGCTCTTTTCTGAAGCTTCTCTTGTTTGCAGTTTTTGCCGGCTAGAAAAGTGAAAGAGAAATCCAAAAGGCTGAAAAGTTCACTCCCTAAGGATATCCCTTCCAGCACTGAATCTAGCAATATACTCGCCATGACTTTTAGACAAGTGGTTCTGGAACAGCTATGGAATTTTGAACTGTTATTGTTTAATCCTGGAACAGAGCGAAATATGGAAGAGCTTGAAAATCCTAGAGAGGTGAGTTATTACGCTTCATCTTTGTATGTATCCATTAAAGTGATGTAGTATATGGGGTATTTTTGTCATTTTGTGTCCGTAGAGTTAGTGGGTCTATAAATAGGCAGTGCTGGAGCCTGGAATTAGTGCTAGTGGGGGCACCTTATAAACACACTTAAAAAAAAAATCATAATAAGCAATGCTAGAATGCTAAAAAAAGGTTTTGCTAAAAGTAATAAAAAAAGGTAACATGTTCAATGCATAATAATTAAAAATGCCAATGTTTAGCAATTTCGCTGCAACTCGAACGAACGTCCTTTTTTTTTCAAATTTTATTCCTAAATCTTCAACTTCGAATGGTGTTGTGGGGTCTTTCAACAGGGATAAAGAACAATTCTATTGACAAAATTGTAAATAGTTGCCAAAATGTCATGCACATACTGCATAGTTTAGGCACTTTTTAATCCTGGAGATTCTGCATCAGATAGTTTCAAATAACAAGTGGTGGCTTTTGTTCGCAGTAGACGTCACATTTCACCAGTATAATGGAATTGTTCTATAACTTGAAACAAAAAGTTTAGAATGAATTGATATACAACCTTTATTAGAGTGATTAAAAAAGGATAACTTCTGGAAGACAATTCATAAGGAAACTCCAAATTTTAAAAGAAAAAAAAAATCAGTGGGGGCCTATGCTCCCACTAGTCCTATGTTCTCTCCGCCGCTGAAAGTAGGTATCTAGAATCCTCACTAGGTAGTTTTTATCATTCTAAGAAATCATATTTGAAGCTTTGGTATTTGTATCCCATTTTAGGTTCTCTCTCTTTTCTATCTATCACCTTGATGGTTGCATTATAAAGTACCAGATATATGCTTTTCTTTGTTGTAATATCATGGTTAATATGTCTTTTTGCAGGTGCCGTGTGATACTGATAGGTTGAGTTCTCTTATTCATTTTCTATCAGCAGGTCCCTGCATCATTTGCCATCAGGTCATCGGATAAGCGGATAATTTCTCTGCTCGGGGAAGTTGTTTGCCTTGCTGCTCTTGAAAGTACTGAAAGGCATTTTCTTTCTAAGTCAATGAGCAGAGCACCAACTAACTTGTTCCGCTGGTTTCGAAAGTCTGAAAGGGTTTCGTCAACGGATTCGTCGGTTACAATTTTTTGGTTAAATGAAGATGAGATTATTTCAGTTGCCAAAAGTTTGCTTGAAAATATAAACTCAGGAAAGGCCAGTTATAAGCCTTCTCAAACAAAGTCAGAGTACTCTTGGTGGACATTATCGATGGGTTCTAAATTGGAAAAGATTGGTGGTCCTGAGTTTGGTACATGGGTTAGCGAGTACGTACCTGCTTATCTGTTTCAAATTGATTCTGATAGACTCCCCGATCTAAAGCTTGAAGGATGGAAAAGATCTGCTGAGAATAGGTGGGAAGTCCTTTTGACACACAACCAAATGGTACTTCATTCTTTCATCTTTGCACCTCAATGAGTTGTTTCTCTGAGGTGAAACCCTTGTTTAGTACGGTGAGAATTAGACTATAGGGAGGCTTTAATTTTGTACTGTGCCATGTGGGGTATGTTGCTCTTAATTAGTGGATAGACTGTACTATGTTGTGCTGAGCCACTTGTTAGAATATCTTCTTAATCTTGCGTATGCATCTTTTTCAGGAGCGATTCGAGTATATGGATATTTGTATTTGACAATGCACGTTTTGAAAACAAAATACAGTTACAATGTATCGTACTTATTCATTTCCCTAGTGGCCGGATACCTTGTGGCAGTTTTTGATAATATCGCAGTTTGAGTGGACCTTTTTTTTCTTTTCCTTTTCTATGTTTTGTTTGTTTTACCATAAAGTAGCAGTTGTACTCATTTTATCTGATAATTCCTGTTACAACTTGTTTTCTCTTTCTTCTTGTGGGTTCTTAATTACTTGTAATCATATATAATTATCATTCGTCAATCGTGGATCGCATCTTGTAGCAGTTGTTTCTTTAGTTTTGTACTCGTTCTTAACATATACCGGAAAACCAATAATCACGAGGGAAAGATGGAAAAAAGCCAATAAAACTAGAAAAGAAAGGGAACACCCCCCCCCCCCCCCCCCCCCCCCCCCCCACACACACACACACACACACACACACAGAGAAGGGAGTAGAATTGGAGCAAATTAATTTTGTACTTGAGTTTGTTCGTCTCTGTTGGTTACTAGATTGTGATATGAAGAAACTGTAGATCTAACCCAAAATCTTAAGTAATTAGGTGGAGAGGTCCCAAGATTGTACTTAGAGATCATTCATCATTGATTACCTATGTAGCATAGACACCAAGGCAACGTACTGGCGTCGGACACTCTCAAGATGTATGCCGGACTCTCGATTTCAAAGTGTTCGAATTTTTTTCATTATTTTTAGTTGGACATTGTCCCGACACGCAGACATGCTCAAGACACTCTCTGGACACGTCTCCGACACTTAGTCCGGATTGTATGCTCAAACACCCCAAGGTATGCTCAGGACCCTATCTGGACACTCTGGGGCAAGAATTCAGTTATTATAAAAACATTATAAGTGGGTTGCGAATATAAAATCAGAAGGTTTTAGTCTGGTGACATTATAATTACTACAATACCAATAAAAGAAAAAGGTGGGTCTGTTTCTCCTATTGTTTCTCCTTATCTCTCTCCCCTCTCTGTTTCTCTCCTCCTCTCTCTCTGTCTGTTTCTCTTTCCTCTCTTGCTGTCCCTTCTGTTCTCTTATTTCAGCGAGAATATACGTAGAATTGTAAATAGTTATGTGTGAAGGGTGGAAATATGAAATGTGGAATAATGGTGAAAATGTAAATTTTGTTGGTCTTGATAAAATTAATTGCATCTTTTTTGAGTTTTTTTTGGGTGTTTTTTTATTGGTCTTATTAAAACATCTATATTAAAAGTTAAAGTTAAAATAATTCAGGTGTCCCCCCATCATGTTTTGCATGTCCGTGTGTCCGTGTCGTGTTCCATGTCGGTGCAACATAATTGTCCCATTCCATATCCAACCAATATGGGACTTATACTATTTTACATCGCACCTCGTGTATCCTATGTAGTACGGATACTTCGTTGGAAGTCGTACTGTTATACTCATCAAACACCGACACTCTCCGGACTCTTTTCCGACACTCAAAACTAGAATGTTTTTGTTGGCCACTCTGGATTCGTTATAAAATGCTTTGGACACTCTTGGGACATTCCCAAAACATGTTGGGGTGTTAATTGTATTTGGAGGCTCTAACTAAATCTTAGGGAAGTCTTATTTCTAGTATGGGGAATGATAATTTATTGATTATTGAGACGAATAGCAAAAAAAAAAGATTATAGAGACCTATAATGATCAAACGCTTACAATGATTACTATTTAAGGTAGAGATGGTGTTGCATATTTACGATTAGAGCCATTATTAATTGTAAAGACGAATAGCAAAAAAATAAAAGAAAATTATAGTGACCTATAATGATGAAACACTTTTGTTGACATGTTTTTGTTAATGATTTACAATGATTATAAATTAAGATAGAAATGGTGTTACATGTTTACTATTAGAGCCATTTTTTTAAATTCTTAGATCATTAAATAATATATCTACATATTTTTTAAAACGTGTCCGGTGTCCCCAATGTGTTGTGTCCTTGTCAGTGCTACATAGCGTGCAACTACTTTTGAGGTTGTGACATGTAGTATCTTTTATGGGTCTATCATCGTGCAATCTTTTTTGTTGGATCTGTCATCGTGTCGCTTTATTTTTGTTTTCATAATGTTGGAAGAAACGGGTCTTGCTTGGATATCAATGCTAGAGCTTGTCCCACATTGGTTAATTATTACCTCCCAAGATAGTATACGAGTATGGGACCCCCCATTCATTGCCATTTGGCCCATTTGGTTTTGAGTTCAATTCTTTAAGAAGGTATCAGAGTGAGGCTTTTGGAACAGCACTCCCCTGATTGATTGCCCCTGACTTTGACGTGCCTCCTTGTCTCCTTGTGGTTCCCATATTATGGATCTTTCGTTTATGTCTGCATGTGCAAGTCAAGCGTCATATGTGCAGGCAGCGGGAGACTTTTAGAACTTGTCCCCGATTGATTAATTTTTATCTCTCAAACTAGTATAAGCCCTCCACTTATTGCTGATTGGATTTGAGTTGGATGCTTTAACATGAACTTTTCTGTCTATTACAACACAGTTATAGTTCCAGCAAGTCGCTAGAAAGATATTAGTTGCAAAGTTATGCAATGTTGTCAATAAGAACTGTATGTGGTATTACTTGTGACTACAGTTAAGCCTTTACTTGAAACTCGTTTCAAGCTTTGAAATTTCGAGGGGCCTTTTGTTGGTGTGCTTTTACCCTTCTGCATATTAGTAGACGATTATTGGAGAAATAGGAATAGTTAGAATCTTCCGCTGGAAGTTGTTCCAGACAAGATGTGAAGCCCCTTTTAAATGTGTTTTCAAATGACAATGAATTACTTCTTGCAAAAATATGGCGTGTATTCATTTTAGGTTAGCGTTTAGGACGACTAATTGATACATATGGTTTGATTGGTGTAATTTTATTAATTGATTGAAGAAGTTACTTTTTAGCTTTGTTACTTGTTAGTGTCATGTTAGATTGATGCTCACTTTTTTATCGTGCATCTCAAGCAAGCCGTTTTCCAGGTTGCATTGGCTAACATTCTGGATATGTACTATGAGGACTCATACACACTTCCTAGTAAACAGCTATCTTGTGCAGTTGCAAAACCAATCAACTTGTTCACTAATAAGGTATGATAAAACTTTCTGTCTTACTTTTCCTTGGTTAAATTGACGTTGAGCCTTGATTTCATATTATCTGCCACCAATTGGAGTTCTAGTTTCAGTAAATTTGGAACACTTGTATTTTTTTTTTCTATGTTGAAAAAGTTAGTCATTTGTGGACTCATATTGTTGAAATAAGCTTCTATTTCAGACCTGTACTTGGTAGAGATTTTGTGTGACCCAAAAAAATTAATAAGTAAAACCTTGTTTTAACCTCTAGTCGTGAGAATGGTGGATAAGTACGGGTGTCGATCCACGTGGACTATAATAAGACTAAGTTATGCTAGTTTCAATCAGTTTCTAATTTAATTCAAAAGAATTTGTGTTTGGTTTATGACTTGTGTGAACTAGGATCAACGAAAATAAAGTTGTGGAAAGATGAGAGAGAAATCTAGGGTCTTGAAGCCACTTCCATCGCATAACAAAGTGTATAGTTTGGGTTCACTATTTAGCTTAATATGATTATTCCTAGGGCTTGCAATCAATCCCTTCAATAAATGCCGAGAAAATATTGACGGTTTTCCAATAGGCATAGACTATAAAATAGTACACATTGTCTTATTGGCATGACCCATGTCGATTCACAAATCTTCTAATAGCACGACTTGTCTTGCCTCTTGTGGGCATAACCTATCTCAATTACCCAAATCGCAAACACAAGAAACTTGAAATCTAAAATACAATTACAAAATAATAGAAAACATTGAATTTAGTTATCACTAATTAAAAAGGGTTCTAGTATACAAAGGAAAGTGAATGAAAAACCTAGAAACTACTCCCTCTGTCCCAATTTGTTTGTCCGTTTTCACTATTTGGGATCTCCTACAAAATTGTCTATATGTTTCAGTATATAATGTTTTGTGTATGCAATATGGATCTTGTTTGATAGATCTCGATTAGGTCGATAATACTATGTTTTCGAAATTATCTAAAACATTATGGATTGTGAGCTATAGCCAATTTTTTGAAGGGCATGTATTTCGAAATTGAACAAACAAATTGGGACGGAGGGAGTATATAAACAAATTTTCTTGGGCGGAAGCATCTTCTCTACCCTAGAGAGGATGTTTAACCGCTCATGGAGGCAATCTTCAAGCTCTCGGTGGTGGAGCTGTGGAGATCTCTTTTTCCTGTTGCTCTTGTGTCACGCCCCGTTCCGGAATATCACCTCATAGGCCTATCCCGATACGACACGCAACAACCACCCAACGACAGCTACTGGCAATTCCAGAAAATAACTAAAACTGAAGTTCAATAGCCACATTTTATTTACATCTCAAAATTATTGTCATTTACAAACTACAGTGGAAGTCTGTCAAGAAATAAACTTTACATAACCAACTATTGTCCAAAACTAAACTAAGCAAATATCAACTACGGGCCGGGAGACAAAGACTCCCATAGGCCTCAACCACGCACTCCTCGAGTGAGTCACAAACGCAAAACGCGACCTGTAGTGGACACCGACCTATACCTACAAAACTGGAACCAAAATGAGTTCCAGGAGTGTAAATGAGACATGGATGTTGTTCAATAGAAACAATAAATCCAAGTTCACCATTAATTAAGCATAAAGCAAATAATCGACACGAAGTCACTAACTCGACACGAAGTCAGAGGCACGGCACGAAGTCCGGCCTTTGGCCGTTGTTGCCCATCGACACGAAGTCACAGTTCAATATCACGAGTTCAATTCAATTGAAGAACAATATGAGTCGAACACTCACCTCGGTCTCCAACAAAAAGAAAAACCAACACAACCTCGCTCCCTACGTGGAGTCGCGGTGCTCGTTGTCGCCTCCGAACCTAGCATATAATCCACAGTCCACACATATGAGCACAAAGTCTAAATTCTCATAACAAAGTATTGAATAACCGCACCAAAGCCACTACAAGCTCCAACTTCCCTTTTATACTAATTCTCAGCAACACATCATCTAGTTTAGTCAAATTTGGCATCTAACTCATATTTTCAGCAACTATAAACACATGACAGGACTTTGAGGCATGTTCTCAGGAAATACAATAATTTCCAGCAACTATTGCACAGTTACATTACCTATAATTCTTATTTTCAGCATTCACTATCAATTCCCTGCACATAAAACATATTCCCTACGCTTTCTAGTGATTTCCAGCAGTTATTTAAGTGATTTCAGCATCCAAACAGCAGTTTTTCAACCTATTAACAGATTCACCACCTCTAATTCATGTTTCCTGCACCTATCTTCAGTTTTAGCAACTTAAAGGGTTTAAGCACTTATAGACTATTATTTCAGCACATAAAAGCAATTTCCAGCATCTACCACTAATTTTTAAGCACTTTAAGCACCCTTCATTCACAGTTTCCATAGTAAAATTCCTGCAGAAACTCAAAGAACAGTAACCTAGTCACCAAATTCAAGTCCTAACTTCCAATTCTTTAGCTTCTAGTAAAGATTAACAGTTTCTTAGAGAAAAGCAACAAAGAATAGCCCTAATTAGTTGAACCCAATTTATTTCAGAAACCCTAATAACTCAATTCATGAACATAATGGATTATTGGATCAACACCCACAAGAATACAAGCAAGAGTTGCTTACCAAGTTAGGATTTTCAATCACCCTCTCCCCTCCTGCTGCAATTTCCTCTCCTTCTACCTCTCTCCCACGCTAACTCTCTCTTTCTCTCCCTTTCTCTCTCTCGGCAGCTCTCTCCCTCTCTCTCTGTCTCTCACACCAGTTCTCTCTCTCTCTCTCTCTCTCTCTCTCTTCTAATGTAGAAGAGAAAACCACCTCTGGGTTCTTTTTATTTTTTTTCAACTCGTTTGTATATAACAGGTGTTATAAAGAGAGGCTATCACACATGCATTTTAAATAATTGCATTCCACCTCCTTATGTTATTTAAGCACCTAAAGTTAATAGGATGTTACATCTTGCCCCTCTTTCTACCCTTCTCAGAAAAGTCTAGACCCCTGGACAAGACTTAGGGTTTCGTATTTACTCCCTTTGTCCCATTTTAAGTGTCCACTACGGTTCTGCGTGCCATTTTCAATTGTTTACATCTTTCAATGTATATTGCTAAAAATATGCAATATGGATCTTGTTTGATAGATCTCAATTATTTCTATAAGACAATAATTTTAAAAACATAAAACATAATATATGTTAAGAGATATAAGCTATAAAAAATGACACACAAAATCGTAGTGGACACTTAAATTTGGATGGAGGGAGTATAATTTTTGGGCCTCAAGATATGTCTGGAACTTAAAGTTATAACAAAACACATGTCGACCGTTCAGACAAGCCCATCCATCGTCTGGATGGGAATTCGTGAAGGTTCATGATCAAATTCATTAAGGGCCGTTCGGACAGCCGTGACTCCTGTCCCGACACAGAAAGCAAATTTCGATGTTTCTCCTCTTTTGATAACTATTCATGCCTTCAATCTCCTCGGCAACCCTCCAACACTCTCTCGGAAGCTTCATTTAACATCCAACGGTCCACGGAACTTGCAAGCATCTGAAACATATTAAATTCACCAAGTAACTAAATGGGGCTTAAATGAGTATGGTCCCCTTTGGCCTAAATTTTCATTTCAGTAATTCTGTATTTGTGACTTTGCGTAAAGTTTTTTGAATTTATTATTAGTCTTTACGAGGTAAATATAAAAATTAGAAATTACGACCTAAAGCAAAAAAAAAAAAAAAAAACCACATATGGACGAAAAAGTTCAAAACAACTTTCTTTTGTTGTCTTTAGTGTCGTTTTATCTTAACTTTTTTCTACTTGGGTCGATAATCTTATATTTCTCTCATTCCTCCCGTTGGGGTGAATGATTAACCACAAAAAATTGACGACAAACTAAACAAAATATCACTGAAAATCACTGAATACCCACTATTACCAATTGGTAATGAAACAAGATTACATGAATTGTTATGGTTGAGTGTTTATTGTGAATGTGGTCGCCATTAACATGAATTGGAATCTTCAGTCTTAATCATTATGTTGGAAATAGTAAATTATTTCTTCTCATATTTTCTTTATTGATGTGACTTTTATGTTTTCTGGCTGGGTGGTAATTGTGTGAGGGCTTTCTGTAATACTCCCTGCGTCCCGATTTGTTAATCCTTATTGGGAGTTCTTGCCGTTTTAAAATTGCTTATATGTTTTAAGTGATTTCGAAAACTTTGTTTAATAGAATTAATTGTGATCTATCAAATAAGATCCATTGCATACAAAAAGTATTGTCAATCAAAAGATATTATCTTTTTGGTTAGAGTAGAACCAGGGACAAAAAAGTTGGAACAAAAAGAGTTAGGGGTGTGCACGGGTCTGGGGGGTCAGGTTTGACCCTAACCCGCCACCCGACCTGGCCCGACCAGGACAGGTTGGGATATTCTGGAACCGACTCCGTCCGAATGAACAAGAGAAACCGTCCGATTGGGTTTAAGGTCGGGTCGGGTTGGTCGGGCCCGACAGAAGTAGATGGGATCGAGAAGAAGAAGAGATCGTGGTTCACATTTCACAAGGAACTCAACTGTAATCAAGCAGAAAAGAAGGATTCAAGGACTACAATCTCAGAAAATATCAGAAATTCATAAATAATGAATTAACTTACATGAGAGAACAAGAGACAAAGGGCCAGTGGCCGTGCAGGTGGCGATGGCGGTGGGTCAACAACTCGACATGGTGAGAGGCAGAATAGGTTCCCAGAGAGAGAGAGAGAGAGAGGTGGCGATGGTGGTGGGTCGACAACTCGACGTGGTGAGAGGCAGAATAGGTTAGGTTCCCAGAGAGGGAGAGAGCGCGCGCGCGCGGGGGGGGGGGGGGGGTAACTATATATACTGGTCAGGAGTATATAACTATATATATATATTATACATGTCGGGTCGGGTCAGAACCGACGGGTTGGGCACAGAATAAACCGAACCCCACCCGAAACTCAAAATTTTCAGCAGATTTCAACCCGTACCCGACTGAAGTAGTGGTTTGAGCCCATCCGAAACCCTTCGGATCGGGTTGGGTCGGGTCCGTGGGTTCACGGGTTTTTTGCACACCCCTGGACGGAGTAACAAACTTGACTCAATGCTAGTTGGATTGAATTACATTGTAACAGGGCTTCGTTCAGTTGAATGTTTTGATGCATACCAAGTGCTTGCTGATTGAATTCCTTCAAAATCTCACAGAGAACCTCTTCGCTGCTGAAAGTGTTCTACATTGCTCTTGCAAGTGGATTTTTTCTTGTTGTCATCAGTATTTTTGGTCAACTTTGTATGCCTTATCTGCATGGTGGAAGAAAGTACCTCGGAGGAAATCATTCGGTCCAATCATCTGAGATTGACTTTATGCAGCATCAAGCTATTGACTCTACTGAGGTATGCACTCTTTGAGACAATTACACCTCCCCTTTGTTAAAGTTGTTCAGTGTTTGTGATGCACTCTGAAATTTCAAATGTGTTCAAGAAGCTGCTCTTCTACTAGAGAATTAGAATAGAAGTTACTTGCTAGTTCTCATGAGGTGCAGTCATGATGTGATGCTTTGAATTTTTCATCCATGTATAACCTGTTCATTAGTCATAAAAGAACATTTGTGTTGTATCAATGTTGCCCGATGATGCTTCCTTGTCAATAAAGAAGTAACTATCAATGCTGATTTAACTGAACTTTTTGAGTACTTGCCTCACCAATTATCGATATCAGTCACTTGTTGATAAGTAGCACCTCACCAATTATTGCTAATACCCATACAGTAAGTTTGTTAGAGGAATTGTAAAATCTGTAAGAACAGTTTTGCTTGTAACTATATTGTGGGGTGACATGGGGCAGGTTCCTTCTCATCTGATCCTCATCCGATCCTTCCCTAAACTTGGGTTTGGCTCCCATTTAAGCACTCTATGTAATGAAATGCCCACATATATGCAATCTATGTCCGATGCAATTACTAGTTTATTTGTAGACAGATAATGAACAATTACCTAAAAGAATACTACCGGAGGAAATCAATAGAAACTGCTGTAAGTTCGTCCCTGCTGATGCATCCTCGTTAGCGTAGGGTTCACATTGTGTATATGAAAGACTGATGCTGGTAGCCATGTGTGGCTTGTGTGTTGGACTACTAGTCTACTCGATTATGTTCATTGTTCACATATTTTGACTTTAAATGTGTTGCTCATTGTTTTCATGATTCTCTGTTGGCTTTCTTTTACATAATGGCCCGTTTGTATTTGTAGTTGGACGCCTATTGCTTTTCAATTGTTGAAAGAATCAAGGACGCCTTTGGTTGGGCTGGGGATATAATGACAGAGAAGAGTGTAGGTGCCTGGATTGGAGAACTCCCAGTATTCTTGAGAAGTGATGCTGATTCCAATTCTGGAGAGACTCCCTCTTGCTCTATTCCAATAAAGGAAAATGATGAGGAATTGAAAAGTTCTGCCCAGGATATTGCTAGCTATCAGGTATGCTATAAATCCATTTGTCATTGCTGAGAACATTTTGTTTTGGGTTTTCCAAGTTACAGAAATATGATATGATAGATACTCCACAAATAAGAACAATGACAGCAAAGGAATATAAAATCAAGGTGCACTTTTACGTGTTTTTGCTGGTTTGAGTCTGCGTTCT
This sequence comes from Rhododendron mucronatum var. ripense, assembly GCA_019656295.1. Classification (NCBI taxonomy): domain Eukaryota; kingdom Viridiplantae; phylum Streptophyta; class Magnoliopsida; order Ericales; family Ericaceae; genus Rhododendron; species Rhododendron mucronatum. The sequence continues at coordinate 9,109,135 of BPLT01000003.1, read as the reverse complement.
GTGTACAACAGCACTCTTAGAAACATGACATCCCTATGTTTGTCAGAGTCTCTTGGCTATGCACATGTAGTTTGGCCATTCTACCAGTGTCTTGGGTCTCGTAGTCATACTTATTGCCTCACTTTGTTGCCACGAATTGCACATCAGAAAACAAACAGTAGTAACCAAGAATTGATAGTGGGCAGATCAGCTTTGATTGCTTGCTAAGATCAATGAGAGATTGTTCAGGATCAGTAAAAGTTTGGTGAACTTTGGAAACAAACTTGTGAGTTTATCTCCGTATTGTTCTTTTGGAATCTATGTGCTTGCTTTGTTAATCTATAGCAGAGTTTTCATAAGAGTGAAGATAACTGTCTTCTTTGCAATGCAGAAGCGCAATAAAAATAAGCATATTTTGGATAAACTTATTGGTTCTACTGTCATCAGTAGATTGATTGGTGTTGCCCTTTGTACTTAATGCTGTAGTTTCTGATACGTTATTGTGATAGGCTTGTCTGAATAAGTACTGTAGAACTGAACAATTTCCAGTATCTTAGTCTGAATTGCAGAAAAATTGATTCTGTTTGGGACATCTGCATTCCATAACGTGAACTATTTAGATATCCTGTACATTTTTTGTAAGTCCACTTCCAGCGACAATTACATGTACTATGATGCCCGATAAGACCTTGTCTCCCTTGTATTTGCGACATGGTTGTTTAGATAGCTTCTAATACACCCCATGCGGCATCACACATTGAGGACTAGCAAGAATGTTGGTATTAGTAAGGACTTCTGTTATTTGGTTGATTCTTATTTCAGATAGAAACATATTCTTTAGCAGTCCTTGAAAGAGGTACTCACAAGTTACATGGAGTCTTTTAGGGCTTGATCATTTTGGTATTTGGATTTTGAGTGTCCGGGGGGGGGGGGGGGGGGGGGGTTGTTGGGAAGGGGAATGAGAGTAATGATTGAGAGAATTTATTGGGAACCATGCGCAGAAAGAGAATCCCAAATTCCAAACCGAAAAAGCTCTTAGTATGTGTGTGAGAACCCACCTAAGGAAAAAGAGTCCCACATTGGGAATTTCTAAGAAGATGAAATGGTATATATGACGACGTCCACCACTGTATAACTTGAGGTTAACTTTTTGAGCCACTTTGTTAGGCGAATGGTTAGCAGGTCAGCTGGGGCGGGTCGATACAGTTGGTATCAGAGCACAACCTTGGTCTACATGGTGGGGGCCACCTCTAGAATCTGGTACGAGCACACTGATTGTGCTGTATAGAGCTAAGTGCCACACTATGACCACCAGGGGAAGGTTGCTGAGCCAATGCAACGAGGACGTTGCATCTGAAGTGGGGGAGATTGTGAAAACCCACCTAAGGAAAAAGAGTCCCACATTGGGAATTTCTAAGAAGATGAAATGGTATATATGACAACGTCTACCAGCTAGTTTATAACTTGAGGTTAACCTTTTGAGCCACGTGGTTAGGTGAATGGTTTGTAGGCTAGCTGGGGCGGGTCGTTACAATGTGTCTGTTTCTTGGTACCGTTGTTAGTGGGTATGACGACTAGGGTTGCAAAACGAACAGAGCCACTCGCGAGCGGCTCAAGGCTCGGCTTGCTAACGGCTCGTTCGAACTCGGTTCGTCAAATAAATAAACGAGCTCGAGCCATCATTCTTGGCTCATTTTGCAAGCGAGCCGAGCTTGAGCAACTTGATGCTCGGCTCGGGTGAGCTCGCGAGCTGGTATATATAGTATACATATACATATATATATTTGTATATATTGAATATATACAACTTTGGGTTTTTCTTTCCACTTGTTAGCACGTGGCATACGCAGCCACACGTTTTACTTTCCATGTGTTATACCTATGTCTGCTGCATGGTTTTACAAGGGAGGAGTACCTACCCTTGCACATCTTTTACCGAATGTGGGATAAGTCTTGAGGTAGGCTTTACATTGTGAGGGGGAAAAAATGAGTCCCACATCGGAAGTTCTTGAGAACTCACACCCACTGTACTCGCATAAACAAAGAATCCAGCTCTCTTTCTTTTTCACGTGCTGCGCAAGAGCTTCCCCATATTTGGCTAGCCATGCCAGCCGAGCTCAAGCTCTCAAATATGTTCGCGAGCTGAGCTCGAGGCAACTTATTTGAGCTTGATTCGAGCTTGAGCCGAGGTAAATTAAGGCTAGCCGAGCTCGATCATGGTGAAGCTTGGCTCGGCTCGTTTGTAGCCCTAATGACGACCTTTGCCCTTTACTTTTTGATTCTTAAAGAAAACTTTACCGGCATAAGCATACACATGATGCACTTGTAAGCAGTGTCAATACAAATATGATGATACCACCTACTGTTCCCCTCTCCTTTGTAGCGTGTTTAAAATGGTTGTTTCTAAAGCCCAATGTATCTCTTTACATTGTCATTATCTCTTTTTTGTTCCTCTCTCATGTGCGTTTTCTGTTTTACTTGTTTAATGATGAAAGGGGAGAGGGTCTCATCCTCTGGAGGATGCCACTCTACCCATTTTCCGCTATCTGTTTCCATTTACAACACAATTGATTTTATTCTGTTATCGCTACCCTCGGCTTCAACTTCGAAAGACTTTCTTATTTCTTATCTTGATGACTTGCTAAACATTGATTGTTTGAAAATGCTTTTTATGTGCTCTCTTAGGTTTTGTTTGACTTGGGTGATGATCTTGTTGTTATGGATGTGCTTCTTGTCCCCATAGTTGTCAAAGGCGCATTGAAAGAAGCGTAGACAAGGTGCCCGCCTTTGCGAAAGGCGTAGAGGGGTGCGCTTCTTTCAAATTTGATCACAGCTTTTGGATCAGAGACTAGGTTAAACATATAACCTTTTAGTTGATCCTTTCTCTCTTTTGGATGCTTGTCTTTTGTTGATTTTGACGTTGTAGTTCTTCTCTAGAGTCTAATCATGCAAGAATCGTTGACTATTTGATATTTGGTGGACCTTTTTTTTTGTATGTATCTTTTGGATGGTATACTTTCTACAATTCATTGGCTTAGTGTTAATTATTTAAAGTATTGGTGTATGCTATTTTTCCTATGGATTATTCTAACCTCTGCCCAAAAGGTATAGGATAATAGGTAAAAGGTGTATTGATATCCGAGAAAGGTGTTTTGATATTTTGTGAAAGTGTATTAATATTCGTGAGATATGCATTGATATCCGAACTTGTTTGGAATTATGTGCATATTATCCTCCGCCTAATGGGTAGAGATTAGCAAAACCGTTTTCCTATTTTTTTCCGCATAGGTGCGCCTTGCCTTGCACCTCTCTCCTAGGCCCCAACAGGACTTTGCGTCTCGGTGCGCCTCTCGCCCTTAACAACTATGCTTGGCCCTCTTCCGAAAAGATCGCCCCCTCCCTTTCCTTTTGGCTTTATAATTGTCTTCAGTATATCAAAAGCATGATAGCCGCCTGCCAATTTAATAGCCCATGCACTTAAACAAAATTAGTGAACAGTTTTAGAAAAAGAATGAACCTCGCTAACGGAGACATGTAGAGGAACTGACTATTTGGAGATAAACCAAACCTTACGGAACTGTTAGGAAGTTCTAGTAAATTGTTTGAAGCTTTACTAATGGGTACAAATGTTCCTTGGTCTATGTATCAGTTCATTGCTGACTTTGCATATTTTATGAGTTGCTTTGCTTCTAGGCCCTTGTACGAAGCTCTCCCTTCCTTTTTTCATTGGACATTATTAAATTTCCATAAGTCAATGGCATGGTATCTATTAACTTCCAACTGAGTAGGTCATGTAAATTAGCAAAACTAGAGGACTGCCTTAAAAAAAGAATGAAAGTTGAAGAGGAAACAACTGTTTAGGCATGCAAGTAAATTGTTTGAAGCTATGCTAAATGTTTTGGCATCTTAGTCCATTTATTAGTCTATGATTTGCTTTTCATATTTTGTGGCATCAATACACACCCTTATATTGCATAATTTCCAATCAATTAAGATGTATTGACTCCCCTTTCAGTCTTCTAATTCTTTGTGTTCCTATTCTGTATCAAAACTTACATTTTAGTTTTAGCCTGCCTCTCTCGCAATTGCGAGTGGACTTGTATGTTTGTGAAATACTTGGGAGAACATTGCATCAACTCTAGTTCTCTATATTCCATAACGTATCATCTATTATTGACTTGTTTAGTTGTCTTGCGGTCCCACTTCAGGTAGTTTTATCGGCTGAAGGAAAGATTATTGGGTTTCAACCTACAAGTCGGGGCGCCGTTAATAATTGGGCATCCAATCCCTTAGCCAAAGAGCTCTATGGTGGGAGAAAACTCTCCGCTGGTAAAAATGGACTGCATTCCTTTTCTCTTGCTTTATGTTAGAAAATACCAAATGAACTCGCTGATTTTCCTTGTGGACTTGTTTGAAGCAGGTTTTATTGAACCTGGTGTTAAGATAAGCTGTCCAAGTAATGTTGCTGTATTTGAGTTGTTGATGTCTTTAAATCCCAACTCGAGGTTTGCATTTGCCAGGCCGTCTAATGATCAATGACCGAAGATGGTAAAGCTTACAAAATTCAGTCAGCTAGTGGGTAGTAACAGTGTAAGCTTTACACCCTAATAACATATTTCAAGTGCTTGTTACTTCTTGTTTTAAATTGAAGTCAATGTATGCCTTTTCTTTTGATGAACTGCTTTTGGTTAAATATGAACTTACTAGGGGCATGTTTCAGCTGTACTGAAACTGGAGTTCAGTAAATTAGCTGTGTTGCGAACCAAAGCAATTTGATTCTCTCATGTTACTGGGCAGGGTTCTTGGGAATGGATAATGGGAGTGATGGAAATTACAAAGAGAACGAGAGTCGCACAGGCCGTTGGATGAAGAACAAAACCAATTAGGGTTGGAGTGAGGGCTATGGAGAACGAGAAGAGAGAAATGTTGTCTCAGTTGTATCGCAGTGGATCAATGTATTGTTTTCAAACAGAGATGAATGCAATTTGTACTCTCGACTTGTAAAGGGTGAACATAACTTAGCACTTTAATCGATCACTTCACTGGAGGCCACTACTCCTATGATTTTTTTGAACTCAGTATGAATAGTGGACCCAATAAATTGGCCAATTGCAGTAGACCTGAGTGACGTTAGATTGCAGAATTACATTTAGAATTGCAAGATTTAGTTTTAGCACGGAGTTCAGAAGAAATTTCTCTGTGAAGAGGATTATTAAAATCACAAAGTACCAGAGGTGAAAAGGGCCTGAAACTCTCATGCATCTACTAATGTTTTGATGTTCCGGGCGGTTATTATTGTGATGGTTATTTTCTTATGTGTGGTAAGAGAGTAGGAGTAATAAAATACTCCTGAATAACGAAAGTCAAATTGTTAGGACAAGGTTTAAGTTTTAACCGTATTTTTGAATGTAGAAATATTAAATTGATATGTTATTCTTCTTACAGGAACAATATATAGACCGGATACAAGGTAAAATAAAGAAAGAGAATAAATAAGGAAAGATAATAAAATCAAATCAAATCCCTAATTGATTCTACCTAATTGGGTATCTTCCTGATTACATTCAATGCATTAATCATGGTCAACATTCCCCCTCAAGCTGGAGCATAAACATTGTGTACTCCTAGCTTGCAACAAATAGTATCAATGGAAGTCTTGGGGAGTGCATTGGTGAAAATATCAGCAAGTAGAGAGCTTAAAGGAACAAAAGGAGTGTTAATATCTTTAGATTCCACCTTTGAACGAATGAAATGACAATCAACTTCAATGTGTTTGGTCCTCTCATGGAATACTGGATTATTAGCAATGTGGATATCAGCCTGATTATCACAGTATAGAGGAGTAGGACCATGTATTGGAATCCCAAACTCTTGTAGAAGTATGCACAACCAAGTCAACTCACTAGTGGTATGAGCCATTGCTCTATACTCTGCCTCAGCACTAGAACATGCTACAACTGACTGTTTCTTACTTCTCCATGTCACAAGATTGCCTCCTATAAAGGTGCAATAGCCAGTAGTAGAACGACGATCAACAGGAGATCCTGCCCAATCTGCATGTGTATATCCTTCAATACAAAGATGTCCAGAAGATTTGTAGAGAAGTCCACGTCCCGGAGCATTTTTGAGATACTTCAAGATACGAACAACTGCCTCCATACGAGGAACTCGAGGACGAGTCATAAATTGACTGACAACACTAAGTAATAGATACGAACAACTGCCTCCATACGAGGAACTCGAGGACGAGTCATAAATTGACTGACAACACTAACTGCATAGGATATATCGGGTCGAGTAATAGCTAGATAAATAAGTTTTCTCACAAGTCTCCGATACATCTCAGGGTCGTCCATCAGCTCACCATCTTCAGACATTAACTTAAAATAAGTCTCCATGGGAGTAGCTACAGTTTTAGACCCAATATAACTTGTATCTTTCAAGAGATCGAGAATGTATTTCCTTTGTGATAAATTGATGTCCGTTTTGGAACGAGCCACCTCAATGCCAAGGAAATATCGAAGCTTACCTAGATCTTTGGTAAGAAAGCTAGAACCAAGATGGCGAATTAGTGTTTGAATCCCAATGCTATCACTACCAATGATGACGATATCATCCACATAAACCACGAGAATCACAATACCACGAGTTGTCTTTTAAAGAACACGATGATTAGCCTGACTCTGAGTCTTACCATGAGAAACAACAGTATTGCTGAACATATCGAACGAAGCCCGGGGAGACTGTTTGAGGCCATATATAGATTTGTGAAGACAACACACACACTCCCCCTTGGACTCAAAATCAAGTGGTTGTGCCATATAAACAGTCCCAGACAGATCCCCCTGTAGAAAGGCATTCTTGACATCAAGTTGGTGGAGAGGCCAATCAAGATTTGCCGCAAGGGAGATAACAATCCATACAGAATTAAGTTTGGCCACTGAAGAAACAGTCTCCGTATAATCGAGCCCATAGGTTTGGGTGAAACCTTTGGCCACGAGACGAGCTTTCAGTCGATCAAGAGTACCATCAGGATTCTGTTTAACAGTAAACACCCAACGACAACCAACAATATGTGCTCCAATAAGCTTGGGAACAAGGGCCCGAGTATGATTTCTGGACAAGGCACGCATCTTTTCTTCCATAGCGGAGCACCATCCAAGATGAGAAAAAGCCTCCAAATAAGACTTAGGAACAACAACAGAAGATAGAGACACAGAAAAAACGTGAAAAGAGGGAGATAAACGATCATAGGATACAAACTGAGAAATAGGATGGAAAGTGCAAGAACGCGTACCCTTATGAACGACAATAGACAAGTCAAGATCCGGATCCTCAGACGGTGAAGGAGATGATGTGAGGAAGGAGATGATGTGGGTAAAGAAGATGGGTCTGTAGGAGCAATGGGTGGTGCGGCAGCGGAAGAGCGACGAACATAGACCTGTTGTATGGGTGGTCAAGGAGCAATCTCGGGAAGACAAGGTGATGGACCAAGATCAACCAACATGGGTGTCTGTAATTGTGCACCTGCTGAGGAATAATATGGGACTGTCTCAAAGAATGTCACATCAGCACTTACAAAGTGCTTACGTAGTAAGGGACTATAACACCTGTATCATTTTTGTGTTCGAGAGTAACCAAGAAATATACATTTATAAGAATGAGGATCAAGCTTATCACGACTTGGAGAGAAATTATGTATAAATGAAACACAACCAAAAAGTTTTGGGGGAAGAAGAAAAAGATCCTTGTCAGAAAAGAGAACCTGGTAAGGAGTTTGCTTTTCAAAGCCCGAGATGACGTTCTATTTATAAGATAATTAGTTGTAAGAACGGCATACCCCCAAAAATATTTTGGAACATGCATGTGAAGCCTAAGAGCTTGGGCGACTGCTAAAATTGGTCTATTTTTTCGCTCAATAATCCCATTTTGTTGAGGGGTGGTTACACAGGCAGTTTGATGAATAATGCCATGCTTTGAAGTAAAATGCGTAAATTGATGAGAAGTATATTCTTGGGCATTATCAGCTTGCAAAATACGTAATTTGGCATTAAATTGAGTGATTTCAGCATAAAAATTTGAAAACATAGAAAATAGTTGAGACAGATCTTTGAGAAGATATACCCAAGTTAAACGAGAAAAATCATCAATAAACATAACAAAATAGCGAGCACCATATAAACTTGTGGTACGAGATGGTCCCCAAATATCCGAATGAACTAGATGGTCCCCAAATATCCGAATGAACTAAAGAAAATGGTGCTAAACTAGGTGACTCAACTCGTAAAGGAAAAGAAACCCTATGATGTTTACTGAGTTCACAAATGTCACAATTAAAAGGAGAAAAACTAGATAAATTAGGGACTATCTTGCGAAGATTGGCAGAAGATGGGTGTCCAAGACAACAGTTCTACTGGTAAGGTGTGGTAGTGGAGTGAAAAATAGATAACTTAGAAGGAATGGATGGTTGAAGGTAGTACAGACCATTCTCTCATACCCCCCCATCAATCATCCTTTGCGTCTTGAGATCCTGAAATTCACAATGAAAGGGATAGAAGAGTACAAAACAATTGTAAGTGTGGGAAATTTTGTGAATGGAAAGTAGATTAAAAGGAAATTGCGGTAAGGATAAGACAGAGGTAAAAATAAGGCCAGAGGCACGATAAGTACCAATACCGTGTACACAAGCTTTAGTACCATCCGCAATAGTAACATATGAAGGAACAGAAGGTGTAACGACATCAATAAGAAGAGACAAATCACTTGTCATATGATCAAATGCGCCAGAATCAAGAATCCATGGAGCACTGCCAGTACAAAAAGATGAGTGAAAGCAAATATTACCTGATGAGACAAGGGTCGCAATAGAAGTCAAAGATGCATTAGCCTTGTGAAACATAGAATCATACTCAGACTTAGAGATAGTAATCTAATCCGGAAGAGCTAGCCCAGATGGCTCCCCCTCAAATGTAGCCTGATTAGCCCAAGCCGGCTTGCCATGAAACTTCCAACAGAACTCAACAGTGTGATTGGTTGCATTGCAATGTGTACATTTCTTGGTGCCACGACCACCACAGCCGCCACGTTGACCACCACGTTCATAAGAACCACTATGATTGTGAGGGAGGATTAGAGTGGCTAAAATTCCCAGAAGATGGAATAAGACAAGTAGTAGGAGCAGCTAGGGAAGATGGAGTTGGATGCTCTAAAACAGAAGACTGAGGAGCAGCCCTTCGAACACGAGCAAAAGTCTCACCAACGGTGGGAACTTCCTTGCCGGAAAGAATTTGGGGACTGAGAGGAGCAAGTTCTGAATTCAATCTGGACAAAAATTTGGTAACTCGAAATTCATTTCTGTACTTCTGCTGAACCTTTAAATCTGTGGTAAAGGTTGATAGACATTTAACTCATCCCACATCCCTTTTAAGGTGGAAACGTACTCACCAACCGATTGTCACCTTGTTGGAAAGAGAAAATATTTTGATAAATTTGATAAATGCGAAAGAGATTTTGTTCGGATGAATATAACTCATGTAAAGTATCTCATACTCCCTCCGTCCCTTTTTAAGTGTCCTACTTCGCAATTTCAACTTATTAAAAAGATATCATCATTATACCTTTCACATCAACTTTTTCCTCCACTTTCCTTACTTGCCCATCATCATTACATTTTTACTCACTAATTTTTCAAAATAGAATATACTTTTAAGGACAAAATAGACAATGCACCAACTTTTATCCACTAACTTTACAAAATGGACACTTATTAAGGGACAATCCAAAATGGAATACCGGACTCTAAAAAAGGAACGGAGGGAGTACTTCTTTGGATGTGTCAAGGCATGCAACATTATTAAAAATTTAAGGTTACAAACTATTCCAAAGTAAAGTCATAATATACGAATCATTTTGAATTCAACCAGAATCATCAGACGGGGCATCAGTGATATAGGAAGTCTCACCACTTGCTCGCAAAGAACAAGTCACAACACGTGAGCATGGCAAATAATTGGTCCCATTTAATTTAATTGAGGTGAGAGAACGATGATGAAACGGATCCCTAATAGTGTCCTTAGAGGCTGATGTTTCGGTTTTCGTATCCTTATCACTCATAATACAAAAAGAAAACCAAAAGTGGAATAAACCAAAGATTACCAGAGATCTTGAGCACAATCAAAGAAGGCCCAGTTGATTTCAAGCCCAAAAAAAGATCACAAAAGATCAGAACCCTAGCAGCAAAGGTCGTTGGATCTTGGAAGTTGGTCGAAATTGAACTGCAGTGGCCTGCAAGTGCAAATAAAGGATTGCTGGAGGTCGGCGATGGCTAGCGATTGTTGGAGAAGAACACCGGAGACTTTCGAACTACGGAGATGGCCGGCGTCAGAGGACTGTCGAAGACTGAGCGAACAACGATGTTATTGGTTTAGAGTTCGAACTAGATCCAGATCGCGCACAAGAGAGAGAGAGAGAGAGAGAGAGAGAGAGAGAGAGAGAGAGAGAGAACAGAGATAGAGGATCTCCCTCCTTGCTCTGAAAGAAGAGCGATACTTGGTTGAGAGACCAAGAAAAGAAAGGAAAAGAGAAATTAGGTTTTTGGAACCCGCTCTGATACCATGTTGAAATATTCGATCGATATGTTATTCTTCTCACAATGAGGTACAATATATAAACGGAATACAAGGTAAAATAAGGAAAGAGAATAAATCAAATCAAATCTCTAATTGATTCCACCTAATTGAGTATCTTCCTAATTACATTCAATACATTAATTATAGTCAACACTGAACATGAAGAACCACGTAGGTCTAAGATGATTTGAAGGGGAAAGAAAAGCAAGTCCAAGATTAAGCAAGAACCAAGGAAAAGTGCAACTAGAAGGAATCCTCTAGCAGTTGGCAAATGAGTGTGCATCTGAAACTTGGCGGTTGCGGTCAACAAATGCATCAACCACATCCCATGCCGTCTGCAATCTGTTTGCATGATGAACAAGTATCAGAGGTGAAAGAGCTTGAAACTTTGCATGCATCAATAGCGGGAAAAAAAAACGAGTCTGTTAGGATTGACGGCCAAAGAAAAAACAAATCAAAGAAGTTTTAAAAGATGAAAATTCTAGTTGCAAAGCACAATTTATAGAGGCATCCATGCCGCTGAAACTCACATCTATAATAGATGTTCTTCCAATTATGCAAGGGAGCATTTCTGACAATTGATTCTGCAACACATGTATAGTGATCATTAAGCATTATATACCATGCGTTAAACTGATCCGGAGTGAAGTGCCAAACAAAGCAAGAAAATAAGAAAAATATTTTGCAGCAAAACCTACCAGTTCCAAAGGACAGGGAACAATAAACAAGAAGATATCTAAGGTTAGGATAGCTTACTGCATCCATCAATGTCTGCACAAGAGCCAAAGCTATTGGCGATCACTGTACCCATTGCCCTTGTAGCCTCAGTTACAAAGCCATTTCAATATAGGGAGAGGATACTTCATGTACTACAACTCCTCTGATTCAATGCTTCCCTCACTCCACCATCTAAGTTTCGGATCCAAAGAGGATGGATCATCAATCTGAGCCAACTTAACGAACTCATCCAATGCACGCAATGCCGCCGACGACCCTCTCTCTCCACCGACGATCCACCACCACGCCGCCGCAGACCCACCTGCCGATTTGCATTCAAATCGGGACGCACCAAGGTCTCTCTCTCTCTCTCTCTCCTTGCACTCCGACTGACGACCGACGAGACGCCGCTGCTGACGACCTACCACCTCTGTACTCGAGGTACCTCTCTCTCTCTCTCTCTCTCGCGCGTGCGCGCCCGAAAACCTAAATGAATTTACGGAGAAGATTTCTATGTAAAAAGAAGTTAATTTTCCTATTCTTTTTCAAATCAATTCATGATGGCATAACCTTTGATTGTGGGAGGAAAAAAATGAAATAGACATAATATTGCCCTACATACACTGACGACGCTACAACAAAATTAATGGGGTCGAATGACCCCATGGGGAGAAATTAAAATGCTACTATAATTATGCTATATATCTCTATTAAATTAACAAAGATTGAACCCATTAAGATTGTTTATTACCCCACTGGTGTCCAACGACAGAGTATTAAACAATTCTTTTGTTAAAACAATACACTACCACACCTTTATTCGATAACTCAGTGTATTCCTACTAGTTTATGCATATATCGTGTAATTTCTAGGGACTCAATTTTACCATTCGTTTACACATAGCCCGTTTAAAATTAGGGCAATGCCTTGTATAGACGAACTCATAAGAGTTGATGATACATGAGAGGTATCAAACATGAGACCTTAAAAGAAACAATACACATCTTAATTACTTTATAAAGAAGCAAAAAAGTATCATTTGCCTTATAACTATTTGGGTGAAGACAATTTATGTAATGGATCCAATGGGGTATTTTTTTTTATGTTTTCCCAGTTTTCATTTGCTTAGCACTCCTTGGAGATATAATTTTGTGAATTTGACTTGCTTATTGTTTGATTGTATTTTGACATTTGATTTGCCCACGCTGTTGAATATTAATCACAGTGTTCAAAATGCCAAACTACTGCACAATATCATATGGATCTCTTTTCTTTTTCTTGCAGGCAACTGAAGGGTGAAAGGAGATGGATGTTATTGATGAAGGAAAACGAGTTAGAAAGCAACAAATGGCTTCAAGGGTTGTTTGATATTCGTGAATCATGGGTACCCGTTTATAATCGCGGTACATTCTTTGCCGGTATGAATACTACTGGACGTAGTGAGGACATCAACTCATTTTTTGATGGTTTTGTAACTCACACATTAAATCTCAAAGAATTTGTGGTGAAGTATGAGAAAGCCTTGAACAGGATTGTGAAAAGGGAAAATGATGAAGATTTTGAGTCCGAACATAAATTTTGGATTGTTAATGACCATGAATTTTTGTTGAAGCATGCGGCAAAAGTGTATACTAGAAACGTCTTCAACAAGTTCAAGGATGAAGGGAGTAAAGTCTTTCACTATATGTGTGTGTGTGTGTATGTGTATATATATACACCCATCAAATAAGGTCGCCAACACTTGGGATAAAATGCGGACCACAACCAACAGTTGTATTAAATGAAACAAACTCGGGCTCAAGGGCTGTGATTTGAAGAAGAAAACACGGGCAAACAAAACCCCCTTTCTCATTTCCACTGTATGCTTACAAATGGAGAGAGAGAGAGAGAGAGAGAGAGAGAGAGAGAGAGAGAGAGAGAAGCAGCAGCATCAGCAGCCGATCGAAGAATCGAAGACGATGAAGACGAAGCCCTAACCCAGGTATCTCCTTCTCTATCTCTCGATCTCTCTTAATTTGATGACGTATTTTGTAAGGGTTTTTTTTCTTTCGAAAATCTGGTTTTTTCCCCGAACGACGACGAAGATGAAGCCCTAACCCAGGTATCTCTTGATGGCTTATTTTGTCAGGGTTTTTTTTTTTTTTTTTTTTCAAAATCTTGGATTCCAAATCACAGCACTGATGATGTTGGGCTCTAGATGTTTTCTTGTGAAAACCACATCCCAAAGGTACTATTACGTAGGACAAAGGGCCTTATGGACTAGTGGCTACTGGGTAATAAAAATTGAACTTGTAATTGATTTGGGTATTTAGCAATTAGTTGATGGAGTTTGTCTACTAAAAGCTATCATGATTAAGTTAAGAATTGAACTTGTAACTGATTTGGGTATTTAGCAAAAATTTGGTTTTTTTTTTTTCCGACAAGAAGAACACCTCTTTTCCCTTGCAAATCTGATTTTTTTTTCCAAAATTTGAATTTTGTTTGAAAATCTTATTTTTTTCTGATTTATGTTATTTTTCCGAAGAACAAAGAACAAATCGGAACAAAGAACAAATCGAACATGGGTACAACATGATGACGACGACGCATCAAATTAGCTTAAACTTACCTAGAAGAAGGTTTTGAGTATATTAGGTTTTCTTTAATCTGTAACATATTAGCTTAGTGTATGTATTGCTAGTGCATTTGACTGGATATATGGAGTATCTTTTTAAATTAGTTTAGTGGGTTTTGGTGAAGCACTTAGTTGAATGTTGCTACGAGGAGTTGAGATTTATTAGTAAAAAGAGAAGTGCGGATATCACTCCCCAATATCTATCTTTGGCTTAAGTAATTGAAGTCCAAGCATGACTGTCAGTAATTCTGCCAATGTGTTTTGTATAACAAGGATGATTACTTTATAGTGAAAGTTTCCCCTGTCTTTGTATATCTTCACAGACTTCACGAGTAGTTGACTGCTCTTTCCTCTAAAATCCTGTTTCCTGTTTATTTGCTTATGAAGTTGATTTTTTTCTAGGAATGGCGGAATGGCGGAAAAGAGGTTATATTATGTTGTTTTTGTTGAAAAAAGTCCCCGGAGTCTACGAAAGTTGGATAGCTTGTAGCGAACAAGTAACTCGCTTCTTTGGGGTTGTGTTTAAAAAATATCCCTCATTGGAAGAGGCAAATAATGCTTGGACTGCGTATATTGATGCTCATTCCAATGTGCAATTGTTGTCTTTTCAACTTGCTCAACTCCCGACCAATTATCCACCTATGCTCGTACTTGTGCAAGCAAACATGGATGACCAAACTCCTTCCAAGTTGCCCAAACATTGCGTGTACATTGCAATGCTCTAAGTGGGAGTTGTAATAGGAATTTTAACTTTGTTGGTCATCATGTATATTTTCTTTTAGTTGGCTTATGTAATGGTTATGTTGACCAAAATTTCTAACTTGTGATGTGTACAAATTCGGAACCTGAGCAAGTGTTATTGCTTTATGAGTATGGTAAACTGGATGTTATCTTCGTAGTATATCCAGCACCCTTCTGGTTCACTTGCTTATTTGTTATGGCAAATTTGTTCAGCTACAAATTGCACGTTGCTTTGCTTGTTGACTTACTCTATGTTAACATATTCTGTTAATACAAGTGTCTGATGTGCTATCAACATTATTAGCTACAAATTTAACAAGCTGAAAAATGAACGGTAGGAGTTGCAGTAGGGGTCCATATTGAAAGCTTGAAGTCCGGTATCAATCTCACCTTCCCAATTTTTTTGCCCCTTCATAATGTGCAGTTCACCTTTTGGACTAGAAAACGATGATGAAATGAACAAGCCTATACTTTCCTCGAAGAGGAAAATGTCTTCTGAGGTGTGTGTAAAGTCTCAAGGTTATGTAGGGAAAATACATACTGCTTCCCGCAGTCAACCCCCTTACCATAGTACAAGGATTTACTCCTCACTCACTCACCTTGACAGTCAAATCACCCTGCACCCCAACCCGCACATACACCCCATATCCACGATAAAATTTCAGTCCAAGAAATCAAAACACTTCTCTTCTCATTATGTGCCCAATACTAATTAGGACACGACAAGGATACAAACAAATCATACTTATAACTCTTTGGCCTTCAATACATCAAAATTCCAACTAAAATTTGATACAAATTAGGTAAAAAAAAAAAACCTGTTTTACAAATCAAAAAGAGCTCATTCAGAGCCAAAAGTTCCGGCTTCAGAATGCAGTTTTACAAATCCATATCAGTCCAAAAATGCTTCTATGCATCAAGGGAATTTCAAAGAATTCCATATGGGCAATTAAGCATGCAACAACACTAATTTCACTTAGAGTTGAGATCCATTTGAAACATCAATAGTCGTTCTAATTGTCTCCAAACTGCTACACCAATCCATCCTGCAAGCCAAATAGGCAATATTATCAATACAAGAAACACAATAGAAGAACTAAAGAATTAAACATAAATGTACCACAAAATCCCATGAGAAACAAATGTGCAAGTTATATTAAAATCATTTTATAATAAACACTTACAATCATCGGCATCGGCATAGTCAATGCTGTCGTCGTCGTCATTGTCTTTGTCATTCAACATAGCATTTTGCGAAGAGCTAACAAAAAAAGAGAGGAATTAAAATGCAAACAATGAAATAATTAAATTTAGATTACAAGTATTAAACGCATACGTGTGGAGAAGTTTTCGACAATTCCTTTTATTGTGCGATTGCTCTGTTAACCCACAATCATGACAACACGTAGCCTTCTTGGCAGCCTTCTCTTTCCCTCCCTTAAGTCGTTTACCACAACCTTTTGCCCTCACTTGAAGCAGTTCTTTCAAACCATGGTCACGACTAATTGGCACTTGGATAGCACTTCCTTCACCATCTTCGCTTACTTTCTTCATGTCACACAGTTTCTTTTGACCTGAACTCAAAAGTTCTTCCACAAATTGTGTTCCATCCTCAGTTACTACGGCCTCATCAATTAAAGTAGTAGCAAGTTGGAAGAGTCTATTTCGCTGCTCTAACAAAGACGTGTCACATATTTCTTTCATGCCCAAACCCAAGTCATCTCTAACTCGCATAGCCTTCGCTAATTTTGTCCACCTCCGCAAGATGTATTCATTAGGCAAATCTTTCATTTGCATTCTAGAAAAGTAAGCCAATATGTGCCGACAAGAAATTCTGGCACACTCAAACATCTTACAACTACAACGGACATAGTTTGACGACTTATCTACCACAACCTCACGAACCCTTGAACCAACCCCCTTTATCATATGAATGGCGTACACAACCCGATGTTCGTCCTCATTTGTTGCCATCACCTTATAAGCAGTATTTTGAAAGAGCTCATCTTGAAACATGTAGAATATGTCAATTGTATACAATTCACTCATTGTCGACTCCATGGGGTACATAGTTTTCAAGTTTGGCCTCTCATTGACGTCTTTATGATCCTTATCCAACTCATTATGCGGTATACGTGCAAGTGTCCTCTCAAATCGCGTCACAAAGTCGAACAATGAATTTTTCTTAGACACATACCTCTTGAAGAAGGAATGAGTAATTTCAACTCTTTGACTAGTAGTTATGTGGGCAGAAAAAATGTGTCTCACGTATGCGGGAACTCAACTCTCACGAATTTCGTATAAATTTTGTAACCAATCATTGTCGGATAAGTTAGCTTTGTTTACCATCTCTACCCATCCAGCCTGAAACTATTCAGGGGTCTCGGAATTCCATATACAATTCTTGAACTCCGTATAATGTTCTTTGTAGGCCAATGCACTTATCTTTTCGAAAAATTTATTCGTAGTGTGCCGCATGCAATACCAGTGAAGCGTATTCGGAAGAGCAATACTAATTGCTTTTGTCGTTGCAAGATCCTGATCAGTTATGATCATTTTGGGAGGGCCTGCGGGCATTGCTTTCAACCATTCCTTCAAAATCCACTCAAAAATCTCAGCTGTTTCATCACATAAGAAGGCACACCTAAAAAGAGTAGTTTGTCTATGGTGATTAACCCCTAAAATAGGTGCAAAAATCATAAAATAACGGTTTGTGTTATACATAGTATCAAACACCACGACGTCCCCAAAATACTGTACAACTTTCTAGCAGTTGCATCTGCCCAAAAACAATGTGTCATCCTATCCTCATCATCTTTTTTGATTGTAAAAGTAAAACCGTCGTTCATTGCTTTTTCAGATTGAAAATGCTCGGACAGCATATCGGCGTCATGTCCATCTACCGTCATCTTTTTATCCCTTTTATAATTATACAGATCTTGTTGTGAGCATCCAGCATTTTCAAGATCTCCCCATTCCAACTCAAATAGAGTCATTTTTGACAAGTTGGCACATTTGCTGCTGACAGTTGTTCTATTAAAGCTTTTTTGGTAGTTGACACCTTACGATAGGATGGAAGCAAATGCGCCCTCCTCAGAGACACAAGTGAGTGATTATGACCCTCGAAAAATTGGGACACAACATACTTTTCACCCTTCCTCACAACAACCAATTTTGCACTACAATTCTCTCTAGTTATCCCCCTACGCCGTTTGTTTGGTTGAGTACTTTTTTGGACCCTCAACCCTTGTTTGAAACAACAATACTCCTTCCTAACGATTACATTTACATCGGCTGTACTATTTCTGCTAGAATGTGATTGGATACTAAAATCACCTTCTTTAGCATAATGGTTGTAAAGTACCTTAACTTTCTCTACACTGTCAAACTCTTGGTTAATTTTCGATATGAGGTTATTCTTAACTTGGGAAGTGTAAAGTGCTTGTGAAGAATTTGCAGATGATTCACACGGCATACTACAATCCAAAAGACAAAACAATAACAATTGATCAACTTCGTATAATTTTTTAACCCTAATTTTTTTAACCCGCGGAGAGAGGGAGAGAGACAAACCTTGGTTGGTGGACGGTCGATGGTGGCATAATGCTCTCTTCTTGTCGATCGGTCTCCATATCTGGTTTGTTTACGGCAGCATAAAAAATACCATAGGAACATTAATGTTGCAATATTTATGTTGTAAGATATGCTAAATGGCATGCAGATTATTGAAACATAATCCTTAAAAGTTTAATTCCATCAGTTACTATTAACTTGATTCTCAAAAAATTGGCTTTGATATAACATCATGTATACTCCACCAATACAAAATAACATGTTGAACTTCATGACGATGCCATCTACTAGGCATAAATGTTACTTGATCTCCTTTAGCCACCATTATCTTACATTTCTTGATACATTAAGTTATGCTAGAAACTTTCGAAAATGGCGATGAGCCAAAATCCAGAAATTGATTTTCAATCTAATTGCTCTGTTAACTGTAATTTCAAAAAACAAATCCCCAAGTCACTTGAACGAAAATTTGAAATTTTGAGAGAGAGAGAGAGAGAGAGAGAGAGATCGACCTTGGTGCGTCGTCATCGTCATCATGTTGTACCCACATTCGATTTGTTCTTCATTCTTTAGAAAAATAACATAAATCAGAAAAAATAACATAAATTAGAAAAAAAAAGATTTTCAAACAAAATTCAGATTTTTGGATTTTCAAGGGGAAATGTCTGTTCTTCTTCTTGCAAAAAAAAAAAAAAACCAGATTTTCGAAAGAAAAATAAACCTAAAAAAATCCATATCAGTCCAAATTAGGAAAGAGAGATCGAGAGACAGATCGAGAGAGAGAGAGAAATGGAGATACCTAGGTTAGGGCTTCATCATGTCGTCATTCGTCGTCTTCGATCGGAACCAAAATTTCAAAAATCCGAAAAAAACCCTAAAAAAATCCATATCAGTCCAAATTAGGAGAGAGAGAGAGAGAGAGAGAGAGAGAGAGAGAGAGAGATACCTGGGTTAGGGCTTCGTCGTGTCGTCTTCGTCTTCGATTAGCTGCTGCTGCTTCTCTCTCTTCATTTATTTGAAACGAAAAGCGTACAATGGAAATGAAGAGCGTACAGGGTTTTTGTTTGCCCGTGTTTTCTTCTTCAAATCACAACCCTTGAGCCCAAGTTTGTTTCATTTAATCACAACCGTTGATTTTGGTCCACATTTTATCCCAGGTGCAGGCGACCTCATTTGCTGGGGAGTGTGTCTGTACACACAACTTTAAGTAAGGGTGCTCTCTTACCATATTAAGTTAATGACGTCTCTTTCCCGACCAATTTACGATGATCTGAGCCGCTCAATATGTTCAGAACGTGATTTTAAGGACACCCGTGAGAAATCAACAAAAAAAAAGACCGGAAAGGGCTTGATCCAAGCAATTTTTGTTTGTATTTTATCGAACGGTTCAAATAAAAATTGCTCAAATCAAGCCCTTCTCGGTCATTTTTTTTGCTAATTTCTCGTGAGAACCCTTAAAATCATGTTCTGAACACATTGAGCGGCTCGGATCATCGAAATTTGATCGGAAAAAAGGGAGAAAATGGGACGACCGCATTTTATTTAAAATGAGGATGCTTTTACCTGAAGGGACTCTCTCTCTCTCTCTCTCTCTCTCTCTCTCTCTCTCTATATATATATATATATACACACACACAAATTATCCAGTGAGGGATCCCTTACTAGTCTACCGCGCAGACCTCCCATTTTCCGAGCAGATTTCGATGATCCAAGACGCTCAAAGTGTGCAGAACATGTTTTAAGGGTACTCACGAGAAATAAGCACAAAAAAAAAAAGACCGGGAAGGACTTGATTTGAGCAGTTTTTTATTGAACCGTTCAATGAAAACTGCTCCGATCAAGCCCTTCCTTATCATTTTTTTTGTTGATTTCTAGCGAGTACCTTTACAATCACGTTCTGATCACTTTGAGCGGCTTGGATCATCGAAATTTGATCCAAAAAGTGAGGTCCGCACAGTAAAACCGTGCGGAATCCCTCACTGGATAATGATTAATGATTGTGTGTGTGTGTGTGTATATATATATATATATATATATATATATATATATATATCGAGGAGGTTCCAGGGACAACTAATTAGACACCTAAAAAGATACCTCATAGTTTTCGATCAAATTTTGATGATTCGAGCTGCTCAATATGATCAGAACGTGATTTTAAGAGTACCCACGAAAAATTAGCAAAAAAAATGACCGAAAAAGGCTTGATCTGAGTAGTTTTTAGCTTAGATTTAATAAATGGTTCAATTTAAAACTACTCATAATAAGCACTTCCTGGTCATATGTTTTGCGGATTTCTTGTGGGCACCTTTAAAATCACATTATGCACACATTGAACGGTTCAGATCATAAAAATTTGATCGGAAACTATAAGATTGAGATTTGGAGTGTTTTTCTAGGTGTTTTTTTTAGATTTGGGGTGTATTTTTATGACCCGAACCGTTCAATGTGTGCAGAATGTGATTTTAAGGGTACCGTTAAGAAATTAGTAAAACATATTATCAGGAAGTACTTATTTTGAGCAGTTTTTAATTGAACCGTTCATTAAATCTAAGTTAAAACTACTCAGATTAAGCTTTTCTAGGTCATTTTTTTTGTTAATTTCTCTCGGGTACTCTTAAAATCATGTTCTGATTACATTGAGTGGCGCGGATCATGAAAATTTGATCAAGAACTATGAGGTGTTCTTTTAGGTGTCTAATTAGTTGTCACCGGTATCGTCCCGATATATATATATATATATATATATATATATATATATACACACACACACACACACACACACTAGTGCTAGCCCGTACCTACGGCACTATGCATCTCGGTTGGAAAGGAATGACAGTTGTGTAATTTAACTTAAAACTATGGGCTCTTTAATGAAATGAGGAGAATGCATCTCAACCATTGGATCAAACAAATCCAGACCATTCTAACAACTTGTCCCCACACCCTTCTGTTTCATAATACAGGTATATATATATACACACTCCAGTTCTGTTCAAGGATCCCGGACAGAGCTCCTATGCGGGACTGTATTCTCAGCCCTTGGATTTAATTCAAGGGCCACGGAAAGAAAAGGCATTAAAAACCAACAAATTACACTTTCCCCCCTCTAAACCCACAGTCGCCCCCTTCTTTCATTTCACTAAGACGCTTTTAGAGAGAGAGAGAGAGAGAGAGAGAGAGAGGAATGAAGACGAAGACAAAGACGAAGATGAACGAAGTAGCTGGAAGAACACAAGAACGACGAAGATCAAAATTGAATGGCTTACAGTTGTAGGTCTTTCTCTCTGGTTCGATTCTCTAATCTCTCTCTCTCTTTCTTTCTCGATTTGTTTCCGAACGAAAAACACAAGTACAGATTTTTTTGTTCTCTCTCTTGTCTGATCTTACAGAAGTTAGGGTTAGGGTTTATTACGGTTCAATTTCCATGCAAATGCTCTAAACTTGTTCTGCCATTCCAACTACTACAGTACCAAGGATATGTTTGGATCTTGAATTCATGAAGGAATTTATGGAGAGAAATGAAAATTTACTGGATTTCCCACCATAAATCCGACATCCAAACACATTGTCTTGGGCTGCACAAGCTTCCAAGTGATAACAAGGAAAAATCCCTTGATTACGCGTCTGCAAGAGACTTGGCAAGCAGGGTTGGTTTTTTTTTTTTTGGAACAACGAAGAAAAAATGGGGCTGTAATATCAACTTCAAAGGGGAAAAAAAATTTGAATGGAAGAAATTGCATAGTCCAGAAGTTAGGGTTAGGGTTGGGGTTTATTACGGTTCGATTTCTGTGTGAAACCCAAAATTTCATAACATACGAACTTTGATTTCTCTATGCATTTCTGTGTTTATTAGGGTTTGATTTCAAGTTATTAGGGTTCCATTTCTGTACAAAGGAGAACGACACAGCTAATTTACTTTTTTAGATTTTGTATTTACATGGGCCTCCCTTGTCATATGGAGACAGTGCCTTGAAGTACAATGATGCCGGAAGTCAAGCATGAAAATGCTGTTGTAAGATTTTGACCAAAGAAGATATTTAGAAATGTGCTGTTGGATTTTCACAGATAATATCTCAGTTGTTTTTCTCTAGATATTGTTGCAACTCATTTTGGTATTCATCAAAAGAACTAGTTGAGTCGTGGTATGAATCATGTCCATTGCCTCCTTTAACTTTGATCTATTTAATTAGAGTTCGATGTTAGTTTTTCCTAAAGGAATGTATTCCATTGTAACACAATCAATTATGCTTCAATGATGACAATGACTTTGACGATGGTTTGAAAGAACACTTAAAGTTAGGGTAAAGCTTGTGGTAAGCGTTGGAAAGGAGGAAAAGAGAAGGCCGTCAAGAAAAGTAAGAAATGTCATGAGTGTGGGTTATTGGGGTAGTCA
Organism: Rhododendron mucronatum var. ripense; assembly: GCA_019656295.1. Taxonomy (NCBI): domain Eukaryota; kingdom Viridiplantae; phylum Streptophyta; class Magnoliopsida; order Ericales; family Ericaceae; genus Rhododendron; species Rhododendron mucronatum. The sequence continues at coordinate 9,086,486 of BPLT01000003.1, read as the reverse complement.
CACGACAAAAGAAATTGTCAGAAGCTTATAAACATGTAAGTGTACTTGTCTATTTGTAATTTTAACTTAATTGTTTACGCACGGAATATATTTTAATTGTTGTCTTATTTTTTTAGGTCTTCACAAGATGCTAGGTTGTATGATGACGACTATGACTTTGACGATGAATGTAAGTGTTTTTTAAGTGAAATACGAACTTGAAATAGACATTGACTATGACTATGCACACTTCATTCATTTTATTTGTGTTTTAGGAACTCTATGGGTTTGCGGATATGGAGATGAAATTGGCAAGGCATAAGACATTGACTATATGGGTTTGAAAACTATAGTGGTCTATTTTGTCACTGGATTTGCAGTTTGGAAAAACAGGGGAGGAGAGAGGTTCCCCACTGCAGTTTGTATTGCTTTCTGGTTGGTTTTAATTAGAACACAAATGTTTTCGTATTTGCTTTTGGTTGGCTGTGTGTTGTTTATGTATTTGCTCTATTTTTTTGTAGCTATTGGCCTATTGGTTGTGCTACATGGTTGATGGAGTTGAAATTATGTGTTTTGGTTTGAAGCATGGCAAATTTTTCTAGATAGAATTGCTATCACTTTGGGAGACAATTTTTCTCTATTCCTGGATTATGACATTAATGATGACCAATATGGAAGATCTTTCACATTTTCCAAAAGCTGGAAATAACTGTTAAGAAACTAGCTTATAATGATGTCATTTTATACCACCATCAGATTTGTGCACCGCTAGGAACGTGTCAAAACGCTTGAGGGAAAAAATCCGTAGACAAAATTGAAAGTCCTTACAATACTAGAAAAAAATCAAAGGCTCTTAAAAATTTTCCCGCTTTGCAGCCAAGTTCTACTATGATAGTATGATGCAATGCTGTCAAACTTTATTTTTTCCGCTGTTAACAGAGGATTTTTGGCCTTCCAAATCTGATTATGGCCTCAAAGGAAAAAGAAATCTGATTATGGTACGTATTATTTTTTTCTTTTCAAATATGAAACCTTGCATTGGGGGAACAGGCCTAATCTAATGGCACCAAAACTCCGTCTAGATGATGGCTCCACTTCAAACTTCGATACTACACTAGTTCTTGCAACAATGCTTAATGAATGGGTGGAGATTCAAAGGTGACTCCCAATATGCCAAAAATATGCAGAACCATACATACAGTCTTTCAAATGGCTACCCTGTACCTTCATCTTAAAAAAAATAAGTGAATCACGCTTTGAAGCAAACTAGCACAATCACCACTTATACACACCACATACAAATTCGCCAGTTTCACTAACCTAGTAATAGTATCATAACAAACACACTTCACCATGATGAAGAAATATTACTACTACTACTACTACTACTTGAGATCACTGGCTGCTTTTGCCACACATGTACGACACAACACAGAAAATAACAATCCAAAGATAATTCCAATCATTTTCCCCCCATTTCTCATTTGCATTGCATCAATCTCCTTCTGCATGGCTTCAATCTTCATATGCATTGTGATTGTTGTCCTCTGCATTTCTTCACTCATGCTCATGGATACTGAACTCTCACATTGTTCAACAGTCCAAGTTTAACTGTAAAAAAATAAAATAAAAATAACAACTTAGGGTTTCAGCTACAACGAACAACAAGAGAATAAATTGGGGCAATGCATGCAGCTCACCTTATACTTCGCACATCCAAAGACCCTTCGACCTAGGTTCTTTTGTGTTCCAGATTTCCTCAATGGTGTTGGTTCTCTGCAAAAACAAAAGATCCCAAAATCGGGATTACCACTTCCATTGTTACCCGAACTACTTCCTTCCATGAAATGGGATATGGATAGAGGGAGGGGGATTCAAGAAGAGAAATCTTAACACCTACATTCAGAAAATGGATAACCAATAGTCCAAATGGGAACTTCACCATCAAAGACATTTAGAAATTTGCCCAAAAATTCACATAAACAAATGGACAAAAGTTCTAATTTTTTTCCCTATGTACTGATAACAAATGGCTAAACAAGAGATGTTCTTATGAGTTACGATTTATGAAACTACACAAATGGGAAAGCTGATGGATTATCCCCTCCCCCATGTCAACAACCTATCTTCGTTCTGTTCGTTCAAGAAAACCAAACACAAGAAAAGAGTCCAGTCCATTCCAACTTCAAAAGGTCCATGTTTGGTCCATTCTAAGTAGCAGTCCATTCTAATTTCAACAGCTCCAGTCCATTGCAAGAGAAGGAAAATGCAAACACAAGAAAAGAGTACAAAATATAGATTAATTTCAGAGTTTTCTTACCTATATTTGAACTGGTGCATTCTAATGTGAATCCTAAAAAATTGGATTAACCCCTTTACACAAAATAAAAGGTTCACTCTTGAAAGTGTAGTTAGTTGGACTATGCAATTTGTTCCCTCTAATTGAAGTCAAGAATCTGAGCAAATCATATCTTAAATGATGGATATGATAAACTGAACAACTCGCATGTTAAGTTCGCCAAAACTTAAATAAAATTCTGTTCATGAATAATAGAAATAACTAACATGGATTAATTGTTTTACCCTTTGAATCTGTATGGGGTATACGGAATGGTGAGGGGAAAAATAGTTGGCAGTTGCCGACTTTACCAAGGATGGCATGAGATCATCATCAGACCAAAGAGAAAGTTGGCCATCTCAGCTTGGTATCTTAATTGAACCCTAATAACCTGAAATCAAACCCTAAAAAACACAGAAATACATAGAGAAATCAAAGTTCGTATGTTTTGAAATTCTAGGTTTCACACAGAAATCGAACCGTAATAAACCCTAACCCTAACCCTAACTTTTGTAAGATCGGACAAGAGAGTTAACAAAAAATTCTGTACTTGTGTTCTTCGTTCGGGAACAAAGAGAGAGAGAGAGAGAGAGAGATTAGAGAATCGAACCCCAGAGAGAGAGGCCTTCAGCCGTCAGCCGTTTGATTCTGATCTTCATTTGTCTTTGTTCTTCTCGCTGCTTTGTCTTTGTTCGCGTTTCTTCTCTGGTTCGCGTTTCTTCTCTCTCTCTCTCTCTCTCTCTCTCTCTCGAATGGGTCTGCGGGAATAACATCTGAAGGGGGCAAGAGGGGGGAAAGTGTAATTTGTGGGTTTTTAATGCCTTTTCTTTCTGTGGCCCTTGGATTAAATCCAAGGGCTGAGAATACAGTCCCGCACAGGAGCTCTATCCGGGATCCCTGAACAGAACCGGAGTGTGTGTGTGTGTGTGTGTGTGTGTATATATATATATATATATATGAGTCCCCTTCTAGTAAGAACTACCTTATTTTAATAAAATGCGGACCTCTCTTTCCCGATCGAATTTCGATGATCTGAGCCGCTCAATATGTTCAGAACGTGATTTTAAGGGTACTTGCGAGAAATCAGCAATAAAAAAGATCGGGAATGACTTCATTCGAGTAATTTTTGTTTGTTTTTTATCGAACGGTTCAAATAAAAACTGCACAAATCAAGCTCTTCCCGGCCATTTTTTTTTGTCGATTTCTTGCGGGTATCCTTAAAATCACGTTCTGAACACAGTGAGTGGCTCGGATCATCGAAATCTGATGGGGAAAGGCGACAAAATGAGGAGGTCCACATATAAGGTCTTCATTTTAAGGTCCTTACCTGAAAAATTCTGTGTGTGTGTGTGTGTGTATATATATACATATATATATATATATAGTCATTTTAAAAAATAAGGTCCTCTCCATTTTTCCCATTTTTCGTTCGAATTTCGATGATTCGAGCCATTCAATGTGTTCAAAACGTAATTTTAAGAGTACCCACGAGAAATCGGCAAAAAAAAAAGGACAGAAAATGGCTTCATCCGAGCAGTTTTTATTTGAACTATTCGATAAAAAATAAACAAAAACTACTCGGATGAAACCCTTCCTGGTCATTTGCTTTTCTGATTTCTCACGTGTATCCTTAATTTTTCTTTTTTGATTTTTCACGGATATCCTTAAAATCACGTTCTAAACACATTGAGCGGCTCGGATCATCGAAATTCTATCGGGAAAGGAAAGTCTGCATTTTATTAAGGTGGTCCTTGCAGGAAGTGGATTGATTTATACACAGTTGGCTTTTTATAGGGGATCCCCTATATAGCTCATGTAAGGATTTTTAATCTGGGCCATTGGATCTCATCTAAGGGCTAAGAAAAAAGAAAGGAATTCGCGGGTTAAATGAGATCCGGACTGGTTGCGGGTCTAGGTAAAAAACGTTCGCGGGTCACACACTAGTTAAATCCTTTCCCCTTTCCCTCTCAAGATCAAAACACACACACAGAGAAGAAGAAGAAAAAGAAGAAGAAGAACGACCAACACAAAGTTTTCAGCTTTGATCGATCGATGAAGAAGAAAGCTTTCTGTTATCTCTCGCTCTCTCTTCCTCTGTCTCTCCTCGAATCTCTCTCTATCTCTTCTCACAATCTCTCAAAAACCCTAATTTTTGGACAGATGTTGTATGGAGAGCAACCCAAAGTGACGAACCCAACATCCGACTGAGAAGAAGAAGAAGATTGTGTGGGCACGCGCCCCAAAATTCTCAATTTTGTTGCTTTGAAATCGGGTGCGGCCCTCTTGGAAAAGCGCAGCGAGACGCTTCGATTCAGAGTCGCCACTTGGGTTCTAGCGGTGAAAACACCCAAGGAACCGAACTCGAAGACGTATGCTACGTTTGTTTGATTTTGAAAAGGCGTAGACTGGTCCGTCGTCACCTTCGATATCTGAGGTTCGGGAGCCAGGTTACGAGAGGGGAAGGGTTTTATGGCACCCTTCTCGCCCAATCTGGAGACCGGTCTCTACTAAGGCATCTTGTAAAACGTTTGCATTTTTCTCTCATTAATCATTTTTTAGCCAGTTAGGGCGGGACAACAGTTAATGGGGATTAAAACTGTAACAAGTTGCAGTTATGTGACAAAATGTTTTATGGATGATTTGCTTGAAACAATAAATATAGATTGAGAATGAGCACCTGTGAGTGTTTTAGATAAACTGGAACACACTGGCCCAGAATAACGCACGCAGGGAAAGAACTTGTATGCACTGGTCTGGCCACTGCATACAGACACTACTTGCGTACGTCACACCTAGACTGGTGTGCGCCAGTAAATCTACACTCACAACTCCTTTTCCTCAACCCTCTGGGCTCTGGAAGGACCAGTGCACACCCAGGACAAACCACACAGTTATATATAGCAGCATATATATAGTTACAGACTTGTGAGATGGCTTTAAGCCATGAAAAGGAAAAGAACACCCCATAAACAGTGTGGGGAATAACTAGAGGCCAAGACTAAGCTACCATACAAGGGCCAGCCACTGGACCTTGACATAACTGCCGTACGCCAGTCATATCTCTTGTCCAGTGCTTGGCTTTGCATCATCTGGACTCTGGAACATGACCAGAAAGATCGCAGAGGCCTTTTAAAGCAGATATGCACAAATATTGAATGCTACAACTAAACAGTTCTAAATACATGAAGCAGTAAATTAGTTTTTAGCATGCAATAAGATGATAAGTAGACAAGAAATAAAGCATAAAACAAAGATCTGGACCCCATTTCACAACTAGAGTACGCCAGTTCTGTAGGGTTCGGAACTGGAGTACGCCAGTTATTTAGTGGCGTACGCTAGTTCCAGACAGATCAAATTTAAAAACTGTACGCACCGCCACGGACCGGCGTGTGCGGGCTCGTGACCGGCGCACACCGATTCTAGTCAGAAATGTCTTTTTTATTTTGAAACCTTGCCAGTTTAGGGCCAGGACTGGTATTTATTACCAGCCTTGACCCTGTCAGCTCCCCTTAAGGATCAGAACAGAAAAACAATACCAAAGTGTATACCTTTGGTTTTTGAGGTTTGAGAGATGTTTGAGCCTTGAACTTGAGGGTTGGATGATGGAGGGTGATGGATGTATATTGTAGTGTATGGGAGAGTTTTTTGCTGTTTCTCTCTCAATGAGAAAAAAGAAAGAACAAGGGACTAATGGAGGGAGAGAGAGAGAGATGACTTGAATGCTTCAAGTTTTGTAACCCTTTCAAATGGAAGCATATAGAGGTATATATAGAGGAAGAGGGAGAGAGAGGGGTTAAGGCCAGTCAAAGTGACTGAAGCCTTAGCCCTTAAGTCTCTACTCTCATTGGATGAGAGAGACTATGATGATGGAATGGGTGTAAGAGATGTCCCCCGGCCGAGATTGCTTTTTCAATGAATTGGAAGGTTCCCAAGTGCTATAGACCCCTACCCATGGCTTCTGCATGCTGAAAAACACAAGTTTGACAGGAGGTTTGACTGGCGTACGCCACTAGATAACTGGCGTACGCCAGTTCAAGCCTGGTCAACGGTCAAAGTTGACCGACGACTGACACGTGGCAAAGAACCAACGCACGCTAGTTGAGTACCAGCGTATGCAAGTTGGGTTTTGTTGAGGCCTTTTGGTTCTGGTTCAGAGAGTTTGAAAGGGATCTGAAAGGGTTTTCAGAATGCTCAAAGCTTAAACACACTAACATTTCCGGGGTGTTCTTGATCCGTTTCATCATCGGGGAAATAAATACCGTAAGTAAACTAATCTGGACAGTCCAGAATAGGGTGTCTACAGTAGCCCCCCTTTGACGGCACTTGGAGCACAATTGTTTTGGTACAAGTAACGTCAAAGGTTTCTAGACACCCTCTCAAGGCTATCCAGAACAGAACATACGAGTCAAAGTAGGCATGGAACTTTAAAGAACCTGGTTGGCTGAATTTGGACGAGCGGCTGCCGCTGCTGGGGATAATATGGCAGGTGGACCGCCGCCGCTTGATTGAATTGGAAGGACAGAACGGGCTGCCGTAAAAGGCGGACTCTCCTAGGGAATAATCCATTGCAAGAGTATCGACTCTGTTGGGGAAAGAGAAACATTGGATTGGCAGACCGTCATTGATTTGACATTGCGCGGGCGGACCGGCGTTGATTTGGAATTGAACTGGCAGATCGTCATTGATTTGGAATTGGACGGGTGGACCATCTTTGACTTGAAATTGGACGGGTGGACCGTCGTTGACTTGAAATTGGACGGGTGGACCGTCGTTGATTTGAAATTGGACGGGTGGACCACTGTTGCTGGGGATCAATCTATCCTTGGCACACACAACTTCCAACAAACATGGGTAGGTCGTGTCAGGTAGGTTGAATTCCATCTGTTGGGAACCAGAGCCAATCTCCTTATCAAAGACCATCCGAGGCAGAGCAATAAGGCTGCTAGAAGATGCGCTTGAAGCAAGATTGAAGTATAGGTATCTGTTCGGGGCAGGCCGAGGCAGACTCTCCTGGGGAACAGTTTGTTGCAGACAGACGGACCTATCGAATGATATTCTGATTGTCGTTGATGAATTGAGTCGGACGATGTTCTGATTGCTTTTAAGGGAGAGAACACAGACGATATTCTGATCGCCATTGATTTGGACAGAATCGGCGGACCATTCTTTAAGATGAACGTGCCGTTTGTGGATTGGACTGGACCGGCGGACGGACCATTGTTGATTTGAGACGGTGGGTCATCGTTGAGGGATGACTCGTTGAACCATCGCTGATTTGAGACAGTGGGTCATCATTGAGGGATGACTCGTTAAACCGTCGCTGATTTGAGACAGTGGGTCATCACTCGTTAAACCATCGTTGATTTGAGACGGTGGGCCATCATTGAGGGATGACTCGTTAAACCATCGTTGATTTGAGATGGTAGGTCATCGTTGAGGGATGACTCGTTGAACCATCGCTGTTTTGAGATGGTGGGTCATCGTTGAGGGATGACTCGTTAAACCATCGTTGATTTGAGACGGTGGGTCATCGTTGAGGGATGACTCGTTATACCATCGTTGATTTGAGACGGTGGGTCATCGTTGAGGATGACTCGTTAACCCATTGTTGATTTGATTGAAAGAGGGTTTGACCTCTGTTGGTTAACGGGGATGGGCAGACCATCATTGAATGCCGAGGTGGATTCTTCTGGGAAATAATCAGTTGTAGACAAATCATTACCCTTGGGGATCGAACCTTCTTCGGCATAAAGAAACTCCAACAATCACGGGTAGGTCGTGTCAGGTAGATTAAATTCCATCTGTTGAGAATCAGAGCCAATCTCCTTATCGAAGACCATCCGAGACAGAGCAATAAGACTGTTGGAAGCTGCACTCGCTGTAAATAGATGTGGATCAGGATAGGTAGATGGTTGTGATAGACTGTTTGGACGGGCGGACCGTCGTTGTGGTGATTGATTGGATGGACGGCCGCTAAGTTGGACGGTGGGTCATCGTTGAGGATGATGGACAATATTCTGATCAACCATGAAAGGATGGAAGCGGACGATATGGCTGATCGTCGTTGAGTTGGATTGAAGCGGACGATATTCTGATCACCGTTGAGTCAGATTGAAAAGGACAACATGGCCGATCGCCGCTGATTGATTGAAGCGGATAATATTCTGATCGTCATTGATTGAGTTGATTTGAAAGACGACATGGCTGGTCGTCGTTGATTTGGATTGATTAGAATGACGACATGGTTGATCGTCATTGATTTGGATTGATTTGAAGGACGACATGGCTGATCATCGTTGATTGAATTGATTTGAAGGACGGGTAGACCGTCGTTGATTGAATTGATTTGAAGGACGACATGTCTGGTCGTCGTTGACTTGAATTGATTTGAAGGACGACATGTTTGGTCGTCGTTGATTGAATTGATTTGAAGGACGACATGGCTGGTCGTCGTTGACTTGAATTGATTTGAAGGACGACATGTCTGGTCATCGTTGACTTGAATTGATTTGAAGGATGACATGTCTGGTTGTCGTTGATTGAATTGATTTGAAGGACAACATGGCTGGTCGTCGTTGATTTGGATTGATTAGAAGGACGACATGGCTGATCGTCATTGATTTGGATTGATTTGAAGGACGACATGGCTGATCGTCGTTGATTGAATTGATTTGAAGGACGGGTAGACCGTCGTTGATTGAATTGATTTGAAGGACGACATGTCTGGTCGTCGTTGACTTGAATTGATTTGAAGGACGACATGTCTGGTCGTCGTTGATTGAATTGATTTGAAGGACGACATGGCTGGTCGTCGTTGATTTGGACAAGACCGGAGGATCATTCTTCAGAATGAACATGCCGTCGGTGAACTTGGATTTGAGTTGCACGAGTCATTGCTACTTTGAATTGTATTCTGATCACCAAAATGTGCTCCAAGTGCTAGTGGAGTGGGACAGTAAGGCTGTGTGCTTGACATTTGCTATGGAGAAATGGATAGGGAGAACGACATGTGGCACCCCTCCTTAAAATTGTACTATCTCAAAGTACCAGCTCCGGCCCCAGTTCCAGGAGTGACTAGATCCCAGGTATGAACCCCAAAATCCTGATTACTTGCTGCTTTCGATGTTGGATAAGCGCACTTTGGCACTTGATAGACTTTTCCTGTTTTCAACAGTTGATATACAATATACAATATGCAATGATATGTACTAAATTGCACGCACAAATTGAAAATGCAGACGCAAGCTAAGGGCGGCTCCTAAAAGGACGACGACACTTGAGGACTACCACTGAGTCTCCTTACTTTACTGTCTTTTGCTTTTGAGTTTCGGGTTTGAGTGCCAAAATAGAGGGGCATTGAGCGGGTTGGTGTGCCTCAGTTGACATAGTAATGGCATTGGGCCTGTGTGCCCCTTCCTTGATGCTTAGGCGGATGTGCCCCATAGATATGCTTTGCTTTGCCATGGGCTGACATACTCTTGCTATTCACACGATTCCACTGCTTGGATAGAAGATAGAAGCTAGGGTAGCAATGTAAAAATTGCATTTTTCAGTTTATTGACTCTCCTTTGAGAAAGAGCGCATAGACCCACCACTAATATCTAATTTGCATTGACAAGTGAGCTGAGTCAACATACAGACACACATATATGTACAGACTTGCCTAGCTCAAAACGAAAAGGGAGAAAGAGCCCCAAGATTCAATGCGGACTCTTGGACACACGGAAAATAATGAAATTTTAGGCATTAATGAGCCAAAATTCAAATATCCTGTGGACAGGTGAAACTGACACTTGCGTAAGGTCAAATAGATGTATATTGACCTGTACGAACAAACAAAATTGAGAAGAAAGCCCCAAAATGGGAAACAGACTGAAACACTCAAAAAAATGCTGCAAAGATGGATAAAAAGACACAAAGGGATGACTCGTATAGGCCCGGACTGAAACCGACACCCCCGTACAGTCATATTCGGTCCATATGACCTGCACGGCATGAAAAAACTTGGCAAAAGCCCCCTTGAATGATATTCGAGGTACTTTGAATTTGAGATAGAAAAAGATGAGTCGACGGCAGTAGCTGAGTGCTTTTGACTGCTGCTCAAATTGAAGAAGCGCGCGTAGGCTTGAGACCCACACACATCACTTTGAATAAATGCGCATGAACCTCAAACTAGCTCGCATGAGTATAAGTTCGCTGCGCTTGCTCATACCAGACTTTGCTGAACTTAGAATAAACTATGAGCCGTTAGGCCTCGCAAACATTTCATTCTGTTTTTTATGCTTCAAATATTTTAAGGCTTTATACTCAGCTTTGAAATTGAAGTAGCAATTTAAAATAAAATTGAAAAATGAATGGTTTTTCCCTTTTGATTCCCCAATGAAGCTTGTTTTATTCTCGATCTTGCCTGACCTCTGATGTGCATCAAAACGTCAACCATGGATTAAGTTGATAGATTATGGCTGAATCTCAAGGAGGGGTTGCCTATGTACCCCATTTAGGCTACCATCGCAGCGTACCAAAGTCACAAACCTGTGATCCATTTGAATAAATTGTGACCGAGTCTCAGGGAAGGATTTGTCGAAACATAGTTCAGGCGTCCAACGCGGTGCACCAAAGCCAAAACTTGAGATTCATTTGATAGATTATGACCGAGTCTCGAAGAGAGAGACTGCCTACGTATCCCCTCCTGGGGAATCAGGTCAAAACATAGTTCAGGCCAAGATTCACTCGCATGTTTTTTACCTCTCCTTTTACGCTCTAACTTTTGCCTAGTGCCACCTTTTAGGTTTTCGGCCTAGCGAGCTTTTGACTTTTTGCCTATTTATTTTTGCCTAGACCGCCTCCTTAGGTTTTTGGTCTAGCAGACTGCTCTAACTTTTGCTTGGAACTGCCCACCCATGTGGTTTTCAGCCCAACGAGCTTCTCTCAGGGAAAAGTAGCACTTGAATTGATCCATGTTGACCACGGTATTGAATTCGTTGCTGTCGAGGTAGAATTTTTTTTTTTTTTTTTACTGCAGCCCCAGATAAAATGACTTTGATAGTGAAAAGGTCCTGACTGCTCCGGTTGGAAATGCCTTACTCTAGGCCACCTTTGCACCTTTTTAATGTGCACTTGATAGAATGCTGCTGTTACTATTTTGAACATGGTACAAAGCCTGAAGCCTTCTGAGCTTCTGCTTTCTGATTTGGCATCCGGTAGCAGGGAATTCAATGCTTCTTTATCTCATGATCGAGGCCAAGTGTGTCTTTGTGAAACCATGTCAAGATGTTGTTGAATTCTTTGAACAAGTATGAACGAGAACAATGCTCTTCTGGGGACAGTGCTGAAACAATTTGAAGCTTTTGGGGGTCTATATCATCTTTCAATTTTATTAGAAATTACTTCTTCTTTTAGAGGCTGAGCATGCCTTTCGTCTTCCCTTTCGGCGAGGGAACACATTTTCTTGGGGAGATTCCCATCGAAATCTATCCCTTCGTCGTCAGAGTCGACACAGTTTATTCAAAAGCCAGCAAAGTACTTAGAAGCAAGATAATGCATATCATAAAACCCTCGGGGTTGCTAAGTACAACGAAAAGACTCGAATAGAAGCTATGACATGGAAGGCCAAGAGGCACAAACTCCGACTTAGAGCTAGACTTAGACGACTTGACAGATACTGTGTCAAACTCAGACTCGAAAATGTCAATGCAAAATAGACGTGATTTTGAAAATGAAACTTTTATAGTTACCCTTGACTTCCTTGCAGAGAGGTGGGAGCTAGAGGACAACAGGCCCAAACAACAGCACTTCAGCTTCTTCGGCCAGACCCACTTGAGGGAACTCCTTGAACAACAGCCCTAAAGTCCTCATGATCACAGGACCACAGCTTGTCCGCCTTCTCCTTTGATTGATCAATCTTCCTCTTGAATTCCTCCTTTGTAGGCTCCTCATCACTGTCAACCCAGGTGTTGGTAGTGAGGATCTCAACTGCACCTATGGCCATCAAGCTAACCTCGGGTTCGGACGGGAGAGGCAAAATTGGCTTGGATTGATTTTCTGGGATGATGTAGAGGCTAGGGTTGAATATGGTGGAGCTTGGGTTGAGTCGAGTGAAGCCGATGGATATCTGGCTAACACGTGAGTTGGAACCGTGTTGAGGCATAAAGTTGGATATGACATTGGGCTTTGATGGGGGAGGAGATTGAATGGTGTCGTTATCGATGAGATCTTGAATTTCATGTCGAAGGCGGAAGCATGCATCGGTGAGATGGCCAGGCATTTGATGGAAAGCACAATAGGCATCTGAATTGTAGGATACCGGGAATGTTCGAGGTGAAGGAGTTGGAAGGAGTGGCTTGAGGAAGCTAGCTTCGAGGAGCTTCTCATAAACCGAGGACAAAGGTGTGGAGAAGCGGGAGAAGGTCCTTGGTGGGTTCCAATGACCGGATTGGGGATTCAAAGTGGAACCTTTGACTGCTTTTTAGTTGCACAACACTGCGCCTTCCACATTATGCACTCTTTTGCCTCTAGGACTGATTTCGTTGTCGCATATATCCTCACTTTCAGCATTGGCTTCGAACAAGGATCCAGTATTCTTCTTCGGGCGAGTCCTGGCTTCATGAAATTCAGCCAGGTCTTTGAACATGTCCTTCGAGCACTACTTGGTTCCGACCGCAGGAGTGTGGTAGGCTTGAGAGGATTCCTTGATTAGCCTCATATTCGGCTGCGGGGCTATGGTGGTAAAGAGGTCAACCAGTCTCTGGACCATGATCATTTGTTTGTCCATTTTGTGGCCTAGTTCCTCTACGGCCCTTTTCAGTTCAGCCATCTCTGTTTGTGCTGCCATTTTGGATTGATGATCAATGAAGGCGACGGCCTAAAGCTTTGGACAGCCAAGTAAATGAGAACTCAGTGGCGTCCCTTTAACAAGAATTTGAAAGAATGCAATGCGCATGTCATCGTCGTCAGTGTCCTCCTAGACTCTAGAAACGAGTTTGTCTCATGACGTTCGGATGCTGCCAGAATCCTCGGATTTCTTTTCGACGATGTATCCTTGTTTGAATCGTATCGACTAACACTGAGAGATGTCAAAATAGTCTAAGCCTTTGACTACTCCGTTCTTGAAGTTTCAATTTTGGAGGTCGGAACAACTCGGTGTAGATGACGTGATACCGGAACCGAGGTGGCGTAAGCAGCACTGTGCTAGAGCCTGAATGGTGTAAGTGTTTAGCACTTAACCTGGATGGTGTAAGTATCATGACATTCTCTCCGTTGTTCCTAGTTTTCTGTTTGAAACTTTGATCTGGTTTAGACAAGAACTTAGAAAGTCTTGATTTCCCAAAGTCTCACTGATCTAAGGACTTTGAAAATTGATAACGTGCACCATCAAGATGCACGACTCTTCATCGGGTCAAGGCAACATCTTAATTGGCATAAGACAGACTCGACAAGAGACAACCTAAAAGCCGCCCTAGCATGCTCCTACGCAAAATGGTATGAATATATGTACAGGCATGCGATAGGGAAAGCAGTAACACATAGACAGTTTATGGGGGTAAGATGCAGTAATCCTACCCTGTGGGTTCCTGTCTTAGGTTGAAAGGTTCTAGTGCTTTGTACATGTGAAGAGGCCGGTTTTGGTTTAAGGGGGTTCCTCTGACTAGAGCCGCGGTATACCTCCCACTGCAACGCGTGTATTAAAGCAATGGTCGAGTGGTATTACGACTCATCATCGTCCAAGGTTGTTGGGCATTCGAGGACCCCGAGCTCCAGTAAACTGTGCCAGTTACCCAAAACACCTCAATAGGGCTAGCCAACATCGATGCAAATGAAGAATGCCGAAGAATGATTGAGTGAGAGAGAATGCAAGATTTTGAAAAACGCCTTTTGAAGCTTGGCTCACTTTTATTGATCAATACTTGAAGAAAAACTACATAAGTGAACAATAATAAAAGCCCCAGTTCGGAGTGGTCGGATGCTGAGATCCTGTTACGTTACCATTCCGTTCTTTAGTAGCTCGGAGCGTACTGTTTTGACAAGCTTTTTAAAATTGTTCATTCATGTATTAATCGCCAAAATACTAATCAATGCAATGATCCATAGCGGAGTCGCCACTGTAGGCACGCGCCCCAAAATTCTCAATTTTGTTGCTTTGAAATCATGTGCGGCCCTCTTGGAAAAACGCGGCGAGACGCTTCGATTCAGAGTCGCCACTTGGGTTTTAGCGGTGAAAACACCCAAGGAACCGAACTCGAAGACGTATGCTACGTTTGTTTGAGTTTGAAAAGGCGTAGACTGGTCCGTCGTCACCTTCGATATCTGAGGTTCGGGAGCCAGGTTACGAGAGGGGAAGGGTTTTATGGCACCCCTCTCGCCCAATCCGGAGATCGGTCTCTACTAAGGCATCTTGTAAAACGTTTGCATTTTTCTCTCATTAATCATTTTTTAGCCAGTTAGGACGGGACAACAGTTAATGGGGATTAAAACTGTAACAAGTTGCAGTTATGTGACAAAATGTTTTATGGATGATTTGCTTGAAACAATAAATATAGATTGAGAATGAGCACCTGTGAGTGTTTTAGATAAACTGGAACACACTGGCCCAGAATAACGCACGCAGGGAAAGAACTTGTATGCACTGGTCTGGCCACTGCATACAGACACTACTTGCGTATGTCACACCTAGACTGGCGTGCGCCGGTAAATCTACACTCACAACTCCTTTTCCTCAACCCTCTGGGCTCTGGAAGGACCAGTGTACACCCAGGACAAACCACACAGTTATATATAGCAGCATATATATAGTTATAGACTTGTGACATTGCTTTAAGCCATGAAATGGAAAAGCACACCCCATAAACAGTGTGGGGAATAACTAGAGGCCAAGACTAAGCTACCATACAAGGGCCAGCCACTGGACCTTAACATAACTGCCGTACGCCAGTCATATCTCTTGTCCAGTGCTTGGCTTTGCATCATCTGGACTCTGGAACATGACCAGAAAGATCGCAGAGGCCTTTTAAAGCAGATATGCACAAATATTGAATGCTACAACTAAACAGTTCTAAATACATGAAGCAGTAAATTAGTTTTTAGCATGCAATAAGATGATAAGTAGACAAGAAATAAAGCATAAAACAAATATCTGGACCCCATTTCACAACTAGAGTACGCCAGTTCTGGAGGGTTCGGAACTGGAGTACGCCAGTTATTTAGTGGCGTACGCCAGTTCCAGACAGATCAAATTTAAAAACTGTACGCACCGCCACGGACCGGCGTGCGCTGGCTCGTGACCGGCGCACGCCGTTTCTAGCCAGAAACGTCTTTTTTATTTTGAAACCTTGCCAGCTTTAGGGCCAGGACTGGTATTGATTACCAGCGTTGACCCTGTTAGCTCCCCTTAGGGATCAGAACAGAAAAACAATACCAAAGTGTATACCTTTGGTTTTTGAGGTTTGAGAGATGTTTGAGCCTTGAACTTGAGGGTTGGATGATGGAGGGTGATGGATGTATATTGTAGTGTATGGGAGAGTTTTTTGCTGTTTCTCTCTCAATGAGAAAAAAGAAAGAACAAGGGACTAATGGAGGGAGAGAGAGAGAGATGACTTGAATGCTTCAAGTTTTGTAACCCTTTCAAATGGAAGCATATAGAGGTATATATAGGGGAAGAGGGAGAGAGAGGGGTTAAGGCCAGTCAAAGTGACTGAAGCCTTAGCCCTTAAGTCTCTACTCTCATTGGATGAGAGAGAATATGATGATGGAATGGGTGTAAGAGATGTCCCCCGACCGAGATTGCTTTTTCAATGAATTGGAAGGTTCCCAAGTGCTATAGACCCCTACCCATGGCTTCTGCATGCTGAAAAACACAAGTTTGACAGGAGGTTTGACTGGCGTACGCCACTAGATAACTGGCGTACGCCAGTTCAAGCCTGGTCAACGGTCAAAGTTGACCGATGACTAACACGTGGCAAAGAACCAGCGCACGCTAGTTGAGTACCAGCGTATGCAAGTTGTGTTTTGTTGAGGCCTTTTGGTTCTGGTTCAGAGAGTTTGAAAGGGATCTGAAAGGGTTTTGAGAATGCTCAAAGCTCAAACACACTAACATTTTCGGGGTGTTCTTGATCCGTTTCATCATCAGGGAAATAAATACCGTAAGTAAACTAATCTGGACAGTCCAGAATATGGTGTCTACAGATTGAACAAGGTATATATATCTCCCTCTCTCTGGCTCATTCTCTCCCTGATTCGTACTCTTCGAGATTGCCGAAAGTAGGGCAGATTGAACAAGGTATATATATATATATATATCTCCCTCTCTTTGGCTCGTTCCCTCTCTGACGCGCACTCTCCGAGATTGCTGAAATCAGGGCTTTTTCTGTAAAAATATTTTGGGTACATTTGTTTCGTTTTTCTGAGAACCCTAATCCTAATGTCTAACATTGGGTTAGGGTTTGTGACATTGGGGCTCTCTCTCTCTCTCTCTCTCTCGTTCATGTTTGGGTTAGGCTCTGGATTTGTGTAAATTTTCTGATTTATGTAACAAATTGGGGAAATTCCAGTTTACATAGATGACCTACGAGAAGGAGGGTGGAGAAATTACGGTCAGAAATTAGGATTCGCCAAAAAAAAAATGCCAATTTTTTTGAATGCTGATTTGTTTTGTTAACTGTATATGAAATTTCTGATTTTTAATTGTTTTCTCTTTTGGGTTCCAGAATGCAGTGTTTGGATGATATAAAAGTATTCTCACCGTCAGCATCAATCCCATGTGAATCATCTGCTAATTCTTCTCAAATACTTTGTCGACGATTGTAAGTGTTCATTTAAATTAATTCTTTAATTGTTTGAATTGTAATTCTTGTCTTTTGTTTCTTGTATTGATCAGTATTATCTATTTGTGTTTCAGGATGGAAGAATGACTCTGGTAAACAGGATGGTAGAATGTTAGTAGAGTAGAAACAAGATGGTAGGATTGAACATATTATGGCAGACGTGTGCCACCCAGCTTTTGAAAATGTTGGCTTTTACCTAGCCTAATCCTTTAAACAATAGCAAAACTAACATTAAAGAAACAGGGGAGGAGAGCGGTTAGAATCTGGAAAAAAACATTAAAACAATAACATGTCATTACATTCATATCAATAAGGCAAGTATTTCATGTTCCTCATGTTCGGAACAATTACATCATTCTTCGTGAACCACACAACAATGCATAAACAATTCAACTTTTTGTACAATAATTTTTTCATCAGCTTCTCGTTCTTTTTTGTCAGCACTTTCCTTTTGTAATTTCTTCCACCTCCTTGGTCAAGACTTGATTATCTCATGTCAATTCGGAAATTTTCCTCTGCATATCCTGTTGGCAACGTCCAATATATCTTTCTCCATCTTTCTCCATGCATTAGGTTGCTGGATAAGAAAAAATAAGAACAACACTTACAATATAGTATCCGTGAATTCTGAAAATGCAATCAAATATTCGGCAATTCTTTCAATATTTGAAGATCTAATTACAACAAAAAGGAAAAAAAAAAACAGGTAGATATCTAAAAACTTGCAAACAATTGTAATCAACTTTAGATGGGATGGTCTCTAGTCCTAAAGGAACTGAAATGTGTCCATAATGGCTAATCATCCAGTGAAAGAACAAGGCAAACCAAACAAGAAAACATATCTTGCGCAGTTTTCAATGTCGTCAGTAACATAGTGGAGATAGACACATACTCTGATCACTTGCTGTAGTGGATGGGTTGCGCGAAGGATTGCTTACTTGTAGTTACCCGTGAGCTGAAGAGGTGCAATTGGTCGATGACTAGTCAAAGGGAAAGGGAGAGAGTCTTACGGGGAGGAGGAGTGGGAGCAGGAGTTACGAGAAGAACAAAGGCAGCGTGTCCCTTTTGGTTTCCATGTGGTATTCAACCTTTTCCGGGCTTAAGCGAGTAAAGTCACCCCGTCTCTCTAAGGAAGAATGTTCTCCTGCCTCAAATTTAGTGCTTGCTTACTTTTCCCAGAAAACGGTCGTCATCAATCATTGGAAATGTCAGGGGTAGTTATAGGGCACCTAGGCCTAGGTCAGGCCCAGGACGGCGCTCCTATCAATCCCTGACACGTGTCCCTCTTGTACCTCCTGGCCTTGGAAAACTTGCCCCTTCCGCAGACACCTTTCTGCGGGAGGGCTCGTTTTCCCGCGGTGACACCTCCAACTCCAAGCCACCAAGCCGCAAGAAATCCCCAATTCCCACTGGAGCGAGGTCGCGACTTGCAACGATCGTTTCTTTCCACGGGATTCCATCTGGACCCTGCCTCTGGGCCCAGGACGGAGACCCCACGGTTTGACTTCCAAGGGCAATCCTTCCCGTAATCGCGAGATCGGGGAGACTCACGGACTATTAGCATAGATTCCATCTGCGATATCTCGTGCGGGGTCCGCGGAGGGTTCCATGCATCCGCTGATGCCTTTCCGCGGAGGTGACTGCTAACTTCGCTTGCACACGCGTCATTGTTTTATAGGGTAGTCAACCATTCTTCTCACGCGGGTCTCACCTCCACGTGTCTTTCTGCTATTGTAGGGTCAAATAGTCGTCTCTCATTTCAAGCCAGCAATTCTGACCGCACCTACATATGCCCCCCGCGCGCGGGCGATAGAAGTGTGTCGTCTGCGCGCGTAATTTCTGCGGGTACTCTCGAACCGTCTCGCGTCCCTCCATACAGTAGGCAATTGAACAGGCGACGTCGCCTCGATGATTGGTACGACCCTTGATGTACGGCTGTCATAAATGCTCCCAACCGACTTAGTATATAAACCTTTTCATCCGTCATTTTCACCTACCGTTCAAACCCTAGTCAAAACTCTCATTTCAAGCAAACCTTAATGGCCACCGGTACTCTTGACGCCGTACTTCTATCGCGAAACTTGAGTATTCCGCGGCAGGGGGCGGCCCTTAGGAATTTAAACCATGCATGCTCACGCTGGAGCACCAACACTCACTCCTTCGTATGGGCGTGGGGTGAGAGTGGCCTCTCACTGGAAGACGTGGTGATCCTCACCCGCCTCCCCTTACGCAGAGTGACTCTTCTTGACATTAACAACCTTTCTCTTGCGGACAAGGATGACACCGCGGAGTTGCGGAGGCTGGGCAAGTTGGCTCAATTTGGTCCCATTTTCACAGCTCAAGGTGTCCTCAAAGCTGCCGCTACGAATGCCAAGAAAACCTCCTTTGCG
This sequence comes from Rhododendron mucronatum var. ripense, assembly GCA_019656295.1. Lineage (NCBI taxonomy): Eukaryota > Viridiplantae > Streptophyta > Magnoliopsida > Ericales > Ericaceae > Rhododendron > Rhododendron mucronatum. The sequence continues at coordinate 9,066,963 of BPLT01000003.1, read as the reverse complement.
AGCTGGATCCGCTTCTTTTACAAGGATTTCCAGCCCGCGAGGACGGTAGTGGACGGGGCGCCTCGAGACTTCGTCGCTGGTCCTCACTACGAGGGGCGACTCCACATGGCCAGCTTCTTCGCCTTCTTCTTATCTTACTTCGTATTTTCGGACTACCCAGCGGACAGCCCATCTCCCGCGGTTTTTCCTCTTGCCGTACTCTTGTCCCGCGGAGAGTCTGTCGCGTTCGCTCCCCTGTTCTTGGGGTCACTCCATTGCCAACTGGATTTGGTCCATGCTGACCTGGCGCGATCTCTTGGGAGGTGTGACCACCTTTCCATGGTTCACACAGGTTTCCTCCTCGCCTATTTCTATGAGCATTTCCCGGCAATTGTTCCCGTTTCGCGAGACTTCCAGGCGTTTGCCAGCCGGTCTCGATCAGAGAGATGGATTGGGACTACTAGTGACGCACTTTGGTACGCGACGTGCGATGTCGCGGGGAACTTTGCCCCGAGGCCTTACACAACTACCACCCCGGGAGTGGTTGGCTTAGGCAGTGCCTCTTGCCTACCCGCTCTTCTCTCTCGGTTGCGAGTGCGAACAATTCCATAGCCCGGACAGTCATCAATTCCGCTCTCATCGCCTTCCCCGGATGGATTCCATTTCTCAACGGCAAGGCCCACGGAGTGTCTGTGTACCGCCTAGACCGGTTCGCGCGGCAGCTAAGCTTCGACCAAGGAGTGCCCGGGCATGCCTCGCAGCCGTTTTCCTTCGTCGATTCCCAGCGCCAGTTCGCTCGGCAACATACTTCGGACGTCCTGATTGGCCTTGGGGACCTTGTCATCCCAAGCCGGGATGAAGTGGGCCAATACACGGCTCAATTCCGCCAATTTTGGCAGGGGAATTTGGATGCATTCTATCTCTTCATTGGCGGAGAGGCTGAGGTTCCCGTGGCGCCTGAGATTCGTGCGCGGGATTCCTCGCTCAGAGCCGTCACGGAGGTCCGGGGGCCTGACTGGCTTGGGCCTCAAAGCATGTGGGTGGTGACGGATGTTCCACCTCTGAACGTGGCCTTCCCACTAGGACTTCCCCCCGCTGCTCCCATTGCCGTGAGGCATGCCCCCATATAGGGCCCTCGAGGGAGGACTCAACATCGGGTCACGGAGGGGCCTTCTCAGCCGTCTTCCTCAAGAGCAACCTCAGCAACGGAAACGCGTCGCCGAAAGCGGCTTCACACGGTATACTCTTAACTTACGTCTTTTTCTGTTGCACCTCAAAGCTTCTGCTTACGCTTCCATTCTTGTTCCCACTACTATTATTGCATGTACATTTATCTATCTTCCTTATTCTATAGCAGAGGGACCTAGATACCAGTACTTTCATCCCGTTAGAGCCAGGGGTGGCTGCGGAGGAGGAGGCAAGGGAACAGCCCGCGGAGGAGCATCCAGTAGGGGGTGCATCCGCTGCTCTAGCCAAACGGCGACATCCGGAGGGTGAGCTCTACACTTATTGTCACATTGCTCCCATTATTCGCCCCCTCGGATTTCTAACTCTTCTTAATAAACAGTGGTGATCGAGTCTGATGACGAGGAAGAGGATGCAGGTATGGGCGGTCGCGATGATGTCTACTCCGACATTGATGATGACGGAAACAATGATCAGGACAACGTACTTCTGAGCGACCGCCTTAATGCCTTGCAGGCTCGGCCTTTCACCCTCAGAGGAGATGTTGTCGCGAGCGGCGCCGCGGGGGCTGTGTAGTTGAAATAATTCAACCCCGGGTGGAACCGCTTCCTTATCCGATGCCCGGGCCTGAATCCTCCGCGGTGATGGGAGGTATGTTACCCGTTGAACCCTCGATTATGGATCTCGAAGGGGACCCCAACACGGTTTCTACGGACCCATCTTCGGCCTCTGAGGATTCTGAAAGTGTCATTATTTACTCCCCTGATCGAGATCTTTCTCCATCTCGTGCAGCCTACTCGGAAGCCCGCGAGCTGCCACCTGCAATGGGTTTCCGCGAGTCCACCAGTTAGACGAAGGCTGTCGCGAGGCCGCTTTCCATGGCCGCGGCACAAATCTTGAGGGAAGAGGAAGACGATGGTATCGGGGGACTTCTTTCCCACCCCGTGAGTCCTCGCGATGCGCCCCATCAGCACACGCCACCTTCTGCTGGTCCCTCGGGACCAGCTCCCGCTTCCCCTCCTCCGCGAGCTTTTTAGGTCGCGTGGCGGCCGGCTCCCCGGGTGTTTCTAACGCCTCCTTTTTACAGGGTCGCGGCTCGTCTGGCGGAAAGGATACAAAAATAAGCAGGACAAGCCCTCGCTCCCCAGCATGCTCCACTTCCTAGACTGCATCCCCACGCCCATCCGCGAGACGCACGCCTACCCCGCCACCTCAGCCTCTCCTAGTGGAAATAAACTGACAGCTGGAGGTAAATCCAGAATTTATTGGTGGGCCCACCTCCATTACTGATTCAGATCTAAACTCCTTATTTAAAGACATGCCTTTCATTCAGACTGCTGATGCTTTGAGAGGTCAGGGAAATGCTGCTCTCGGGGATTTTCGCGCAGAGGTAGATTTAGAGATGGGCGAGCAGAACAAGGATGAAGTGGAGTCTAGAGAGCGTTCTCCTCCCCGTCAGAGCCCCGCCGCGAACCTCGGCAAAGGGCTAATGGCAACTGAAATGGAGGTGCCGGTTCGTCTATTCCCTGCGGACTTTCCCGTGGATGAAGCCTATCATCCCCTCCTCAATGCCATAGCTCGGGCCCATCCGAAGACTTTCGCTCACTTTAACCCACGGTCAACGCGCCTTGAGGGTCTTTTGCTGAGGGATCTACAGGAGGTTCTCGCTCCTTGGGCCCAGCTGCGTTTCGGGGACTTTTTCGCGGAGACAGAGACTGCTCTACAAGAGGTCGCGTAAGACATGGCGGCCATGGGTTTCGACCTCGGATGGCTAAGTGCGCGGAGCTCCGTGCTTAGGGCCGCGGGAGAGAGGTTGGCCATAAGGCCGGAACTTCAAAGTCTTTCTGCACAGCTGGCATCCGCTAGGCAGCTCCTGGCGGATTTAGAGACCAAGTTTGAACAACTCTCCCAATATGACGCGGGGCTAGCGACGGCGGCGCTGAATCTTGAGGACCCTGATCCAAAGGAGCTCGTTTTCGCGGATTGGTTGATCTAGGGGAATTCTTCCCCCCCCCCCCCCCCCCCCCCCCCCCCCCTTTTTTGTACAACAACATGTATTCTTTTCTTTTTTTTTATACTTTATTTTGAATAAAATGAGAAGTTGTCGCTTCGTTAACAGCCCATGATTCCCATGCACCCTTTTCTTTTGTTTTTTAAGCTCTTACCACTGATCCGTGGCTCATGTCTTGTCCCTTTGTAATTTAAAAATCTTCTGTTTCTAACAATCGGAGAGTCTTTGCGAATACATTCGGGTCATGTTCTGACTCTCCGCGACTCAACATTATTTATATTTGATAACCATTAAGTCTAGAAACACGCGCGGGTCATGTTCTGACCCCTCGCGACTCAACATTATCTCTATTTGATAATCGTTAAGTCTAGAAACAGGCGCGGGTCATGTTTTGACCCCTTGCGACTCAACATTATCTCTATTTGATAATCGTTAAGTCTGGAAACACGCGCTGGTCATGTTCTGACCCCTCGCGACTCAACATTATCTCTACTTTATAATCGTTAAGTCTGGAAACAGGCGCGGGTCATGTTCTGACCCCTCACGACTCAACATTTTCTCTATTTGATAATCGTTAAGTTTGGAAACACGCGCGGGTCATGTTCTGATCCCTCGCGACTCAACATTATCTCTATTTGATAATCGTTAAGTCTGGCAACACGCGCGGGTCAGTGAGCGACGCCGCGTAAGAACTACGAAGCATGTGCATCAATAAGCCAACAACTCCTTACGAAATTAATCATTCACTAAAGAAGTTGATAAACTCCAAACGGATTACATGGCAAAACTGAGAATGGTTAAAACAAAAGGAGCACTACATCATTAAAATGGTAAAAGGACTGATAAAACAATTAAAAGAGAAAAAAAAAAGTAGTCTCCCCTTCACAGTACTTCTCTTCATGGGTAAAACTTCTTGATATACTTCGAATTAACAGCCCCGGTCCGAAATCCATCCTCTACGCAGGCCAGGTGGTAGTGTCCGGCCGCGGAAGCACTGATTACTTCATAGGGCCCTTCCCATTTGGGCGTGAACTTTGGGGTCTTCAGATCCCTCATTACCGATGTGGTGGCTTTCCACACCAAGTCTCCCTTCTTGAATACTCGTGGCACCACGCCTTTGTTGTAGTATCGTGTTACGGATTCCTAGTATTTTCTATGAATGGTGTGCGGTGGCTCTTCTTTCCTCCAAGGCTTCTAAGTCTGCCCTTCTTCCATCCGTGGAATTCTCCATCGCGAGTACCATTCGCGCGGACGGGACACTAAGCTCCACGGGCAGTACCGTCTCAGCACCGTATACCTAACTGAAAGGACTAGCCCGGGTGGATTTCCGTTTTGACATACGATATGCCCATAAGGCTATTGGCAAGTGATCCGCCCATGTCCCTCCGCGCTCATCCAACAGCTTGCTCAGAATCCTTATCAGAGTTTTGTTTGTCGCTTCAGCTTGTCCGTTGCCTTGGGGATAGTACGCGCTAGAGTTACGGTGGTCAATCATGTATTTGTCGAGAAGGCTCCCCACGTGGTGGTTGATGAATGGGGTTCCGTTGTCCGATAGGATTACCTTGGGTATGCCGAACCTGCAGATGATGTTTTCCTTGATGAACAATGCTACTGCGTCCCCTGTGGCCTTCTTTAGTGGAACTGATTCAACCCACTTGGTATAAATCTCTGTAGCTGCAAGGATCCACCTGTTCTCCACGAGGCAGGCCTGATTGGTCCTATCAAATCCATTGCCCACGTATGAAAAGGATATTGGGCGCGGATGGAGTGCAATTCCACCGACGGAGCATGAACTAAGTTACCAATTTTTTGACACACTCGACACCTTCGTACATGTTGTATGGCGTCGCTTTCCATGGTAGGCCAAAACTATCCCAAATGGACTAGTTGTTCGTGGAGTTTCCTCCATCCTTGATGCTCAATTCCGTGGGTGCTCCGCAGAACTACCTCTGCTTCTTCCTTATTTATACACCTCTGTGGCATCCCGTCTAGGGTTCTCCTGAACAGCATTCCTTTTTGTAGGAAGAAACGCTGTGCGCCGCGGACAACTTTTGCGGATTCGGTTCGCTCCATGGGTAAGGACCCCTCTCGTATGTAATCGATGTACACCTGCCTCCAATCCGCCTCCAGATTGCTGGTGTTTACCATTAGGCACTCTGGTTTAGCCACGTACAAGGAGCACCTAGTGCAATTTTTCGCAATTAGGTCTGCGTCTTTCTTCATGTTGGGCCAGTAATAACCTTGCCTTTGAATCCTTCGGTATAGGGCTATCGCATTGTCCGCGTAGCTGTCATCGTGAATCCGATTCAAGACTTCATCTGCTTCCCTTGTGTCTTCACACCGCGCAAGCCACCCCTGTGGTGCGCGATGATACAGTTCTCCGCGCAAGACTACAAAGCCTGAGAGTTCCGCGGTGGACAAACCCCCCATATCGGTGGTCAACTGTACTTTGATGGCTCCGCGCCAATCCTTCGTTGGCTCCACAAAGTTCGATGGGGCGGCAGGTTCGAATACCTTCACAATTTCTATACAAGCCTTTGCTTCTTCAAATTCTGTCCTTGCCCCCAGCGTTGCAAGGGCATCTAGGAAACGATTTTCCGATCTGGGCCTGTGCATAATACTGACACTTTCAAAAGACTTCATCAATTTCTGCACCGTCGTCCGGTATGGGGCCAATGTTGGCTCCTTCAGCGCGTAAACTCCTTCCATTTGCAGGATTACTAATTTCGAATCCCCCGCTATCTTAAGGTGCTTGATCCCTTTCTCTCTTGCGGCTAACAGACCCAAGATCAAAGCTTCATATTCTGCTTTGTTGTTGGAACAAGGGAAATTTAACTTGTAGGATAGATGGAATTTCTCTCCGTCTTCATTTCGCAACACTATTCTCGCTCCTCCTATACCATTTCCCGCAGCCTCGTCGAAGCTGAGTGTCTAGTGCGGGTTGTCGTTGCTGGCCGCAAGAGCTTCGAAACCATCTCCGGGTAAAGATTCTGCAATCGGCTCACATTGCCCGCTTGGAAATTGGGCCAATAGGTCTGCCAAGGCTTGGCATTTGATGGCTTTTGGTGAGGCACAGGAAATGTCAAACTCCGCCAGTGCCAACAACCATCGCGCGACCCGCCCTGTGAGCGCGGGCCTGGACAGGAGATACCGAACCGGGATGCATTTGGTGATGATCTGTATGGGGAAGGAAAGGAAGTAATGCCTTAACTTTTGCGCAAAAAAGACTAGTGCGAGGCAGTGTTGCTCGACGGTTGTGTATCGCTCTTCGGCTCCCTGGATCTTCCTGCTGATGTAGTATACGGAGCGCCCCGTTGGCTTCTTGGACCAGTAGGGCCCCGATGGATTTTTCAGTGGAAGTTAGGTAAAGGATTAATGGCTTTCCTGGTATAGGGGCTACCATTGTCTGAGGGGAGGCCAAAGCCACCTTGATCCTCTGGAATGCTTGCTGATGCACCGCGTTCCATTCGAATTTCGATTTTCCTTTTAAAAGGTCTGTGAAAGGGGCTGCAATCTCCGCCAGTGCCAGGATAAAGCGCGGTAGGTAGGACACCTTCCCTAGGAATCGCTTGAGGGATTTCTGAGAGTGAGGCGCGGGCATGTCCGCGATTGATTTGATGTTTGATCCGTCCGTGTCAATGCCGTGACGATGTACGAGGAAACCCAGAAACTTTCCTGCAACCACCTCGAATGCACATTTGAGTGGTTTCATTTTGAGATTAAACTTCCGGCAGCGAGCGAATACGGCAGCCAGGTCCGCGAGGTGAACATCTTGTTCTTTGGACTTGACTACGAGGTCATCCACGTAATCTTCCACTATCTTGTGCATCAGGTCGTGGAAAATTGTGGTCATGACACGCTGGTACGTTGCCCTCGTGTTTTTAAGTCCGAAGGGCATCACGACATAGTGGAAGTTTCCCAACGGAGTGCGGAAGGCCGTCTTTTCCGCGTCTTCTGGAGCCATTTTGATTTGATTATACCCACGGAAGCCATCCATAAAAGAAAACATCTGGTGACCAGAAGTAGAATCTACCAATGTATCGATGTGCGGGAGCGGAAATTCATCTTTCGGACACGCCTTGTTTAGATCGCGGAAATCTACGCATACTCGGATTTGGCCATTTTTCTTCTTTACAGGGACGATGTTCGCGAGCCATTCAGGGTATTGGATGGGGCGAATGGATCCTGCTTTTCTCAATTTTTCAATCTCTTCTTTGATCTGTCCTTCCAAGTCTGGGTGATATTTCCGCGGGGGCTGCTTCGTTGGTTTGGAATTAGGGAAAACATCTAAATGGTGTGCCACCAGCTCGGGGTCCAGACCTGGCATTTCCTCATAATACCAGGCAAACACGTCAGTATTTTCGCGCAACAGCATAATTAGCCGCGTTCGGAACGCCGGGCTTAATTTTGTGCTTATGAATACTGGCCTTCGTTTCCCCACTCCATCATTCAAATCAACTTCTTCCATGTCCTCTGGCTGTGGTTTGGGCTGGTCTTGCATACATTCCGGAGCTGGCTCTGGTTTTTGGATGATTTCTTCTGTCGTTGCGACACATGTTCCGCCGGGGCCAGCGGATTCCTCATGGACCACTGCCCCGGTGGACCATCATAAGTGGTAGACAGTTTTGCCCCCTTCTTTTGTCTTAATGATCTTTCAAGGGGCAGCGGATTCTAACGTAGAAGGGATTCCTCTTGGCTGGTCGTGCGGGAAATCCCGTATATCTTCCCATTTTGGGATCTTGACACCACGCGGCCTCGTTGTTATTGCTTGGGATACGTTGCCCAGTTTCGAGAAGTAGACGGCGTCGGGAAGGTGGGCCTCATGCGTGCCAAAGGGGTTTTCTGAGGCGCGGACAGTAACTTTCTTCCCCGCCCAGATCCCCTTCAAGCATTGGTGGTAACTGGACGGGACGACCGCGTACTTGTGTATCAAGCTTCGGCCGAGGATGATGTGATAGTTTGGGTCCGCGTTGATTAAGTGGAACTTTGTAGCGGAGTGAATTGCCCCCACTTCCAAGTCAACGACGACGTATCCCATGGACCGCTGCTTGTCACCACCGAAGCCCGTAATGGTGATTGGGGAGTCTACTATTCGATTATCTTGGATTCCCAACCTTTGAAATGTCGGAATGGCCATTAAATTGATAGAGGCCCCGCCGTCAAGGAAAGTTCTTTTCAGCTCTATCCCGTTGACGCGGGAAGTGACATACAGCGGGCGATTGTGAGAATGCGGTATGTTTCGGTCAATATCGGAGAAAGTGACAGAATTGGACTCGTCGCGGATTGTCCGCGGGAGGGACCCAACGACCGACATACAGGATTCTTGGTGAACCTCCGCGATATTGATAATGCTTTAGTTATCTCCAATCGTGCGGCGGGGGTAAAACCGAACCCGTCGAAGAACACGCGGAACTTCGTACTATTCTGCAGCATTTTGGCGGAGCGGTTGGGATCCCACCGCGGGGGGTGGTCCATCACTCTCTTCAATGATCTCATGGCAGGAGACCATGTAAGCCCCCGCTTCCTCCTCTTCATTGTAGTAACCGTTGTATGTCCCTTCCATAACATCGTACATGAACGGGTAGCATTCTGCCATGTTGACTTCGCCATTGTTACTGTGGGCCGGATAGGGCTCGACGCGGATATCGCGGCGTCCTATTCGCAACTCGTTGGCATTTTGCTTCCTTTTGAACAGTCGTTTTAGTGACCAACAGTCACTTGTCGGGTGTTTAGTATGTCTGTGGTATATGCAGTACCACAGATGTTCCCGATCCTCATGCGTCGGCTCGTACTCCACAAGGGGAAGTTCCAATTCCCCATCTGCACCCACGCGTTCACTAGGGCTCGGACTTCGTCCATGATGCAAGGATAGTCTGGTGCGGGGTCTGGCTCCCGTTCCCGTCGCTTTCTTCCGCCGCCGGTTTGCTGTCCGCGGGGCACATCCGCGATGGCCACTGCGGCAACCGCGGATTTTCCCTTCCAGCTATCCCTCTTTACCGGTTTAACCACGTGGCGGATGTTGTACGCGGACTCGAGTAGGGCAGAGAAAGTTCCCAACTTCAGGTTGACAAGTAGCATTTTGAACTCATCCATCATTCCCCGATGCAGATTTCCACAAGCTGCGCCTCCTTGACTGACTCAGTGCAGTCGACTGCGCGATCCTGAAATCGTTTAATATAATCCACCACGTCCTCCGTGCTTGTCTGAACTTCTTTGGTCAGGCTAATGACGGTGACTTTCTCGCGGACTTGAAAGAATTTCGCATAGAAACTATTCACCATTTCTTCCCAAGTGGCTATCAAGTAAGGCTCGAGATTGACATACCATGTATATGCGCTGGAAGTAAGGGACTTGGAGAACTCGCGGAGGTGCAAGTTAGAATCGGACGCATGTGCTCCAAGCGATTCGATAAAACGGACCACGTGTTCCTGCGCGCTACCCTCCTTGCCATCAAATTTCACGAACTTTGGTGGGGTGTACCCGTCCGGATAAGGTAACGATAATACCGTGACCGGGTAGGGAGGACGAATGTCTGGGCTTGGTAAGGAGGGTAAAACAGTCTTTGCCTTTTCTTTGGTGAGGAGAGCTTGTACATCGGCTAAAGTGATGTATTGCCCAGCGGAAGGGTAGTGCTGGTCTGGGCTACAGCCGACTCCTTCGGGTTTGTGCCACTCGTATGCTGTTGGGCCAATAGGGCATGTACTTCCGCCATTGTGATATAAGGCCCCGACGATGGTGCGCCTGCTCCGTCCGTGACGGGCTCCTTTCCGCGACCGTTGACAGAGTTCGCCGCGATTCCTCCGACAAGAGCCCCACGCAAGGGGTGTGGTGAGGATAAAGGAATTTGTGGTTGCAGAGGCTGCGCGGTCTGGCTGTTGCTTTCGCCGGCGTGGGTCTGCGGGAGCTCATCGCCTTGGCTAGCTGGGGCCCGAGGGAGGGCCACCGAAATGAGTTCTGTGAGGCCTGTGAAGCCCGCGAGCAGCTGCTTCTATGTTTCGAGAAATTGACGTTGTTCATCCTGGAGGGCACGTAACGTCTGCGCGGCGACGCCTGCGCTGTTGGTTTCTTCCACCTCTTCAAGGGTTGGTATGGCGTGATCTTGCGTCACCATTGCTCTTCAACGCGGTAGTTCAATGTATTCTTTAGAACGAGTACTAACCATAAACCAAAAGACACCTCCCCAGCAGAGTCGCATAAATGTAGTGGATGGGTTGCGCGAAGGACTGCTTACGTGTAGTTACCCGTGAGCTGGAGAGGTGCGATTGGTCGATGACTAGTCAAAGGGAAAGGGAGAGAGTCTTACGGGGGGGAGGAGTGGGAGCAGGAGGTACGAGAAGAACAGAGGCAGCGTGTCCCTTTAGGTTTCCGTGTGGTATTCAACCTTTTCCGGGCTTAAGCGAGTGAAGTCACCCCGTCTCTCTGAGGAAGAATGTTCTCCTGCCTCAAATTCAGTGCTCACTCACTTTTCCCAAAAAATGGTTGTCATCAATCATTGGAAATGTCAGGGGTATTTATAGGGCACCTGGGCTTAGGTCAGGCCCAGGACGGCGCTCCTATCGGTCCCTGACATGTGTCCCTCCTGTACCTCCTGGCCTTGGAAAACTTGCCCTTTCCGCGGACACCTTTCCGCGGGAGGGCTCGTTTTCCCGCGGCGACACCTCCGACTCCAAGCCACCAAGCCGCAAGAAATCCCCAATTCCCGCTGGAGCGAGGTCCCAACCTGCAACCATCGTTTCTTTCCGCGGGATTCCATCTGGACCCTGCCTCTGGGCCCAGGACGGAGACCCCACTGTTTGACTTCCAAGGGCAATCCTTCCCGTAATCGCGAGATCGGGGAGACTCACGGACTATTAGCATAGATTCCATCTGCGATATCTCGTGCGGGGTCCGCGGAGGGTTCCATGCATCCGCGGATGCCTTTCCGCGAAGGCGACTGCTAACTTCGCTTGCACACGCGTCATCGTTTTATAGGGTAGTCAACCATTCTTCTCACGTGGGTCTCACCTCTGCGTGTCTTTCTGCTATTGTAGGGTCAAATAGCCGTCTCTCATTTCAAGCCAGCAATTCTGATCGCACCTACACTTGCTAAGTCATTTTCATGCACATCTAAATTAATCAAAACATGCTTAGACATCACAAACTAGGATTTTTGCATTTGGAGACAGATGTGGAACGAGAGAGAGAGAGAGAGAGAGAGAGAGAGAGAGAGAGATAACCTTGTTCTTGTTGGAGCTTATGGTCTTCGTTTTTCTTCTCTCCATATCTTGTTCAATCTTTCGTTGGCGAATGCATCTATATCTCTATCTCTCTCTCCTGTGAAGTCTCACTGTCGTGAATTGAAAGAGGAAAAATGAACACCCAAAATTTGAAAATTTTTCCAATATTTTGACCCAAGTTTTTGGGTTTAAAGAAGGAGAATCAAAGTTCACGACATAGAGAGACACCAGTCGTACATGGGTCACACGGATGTTGGTCGTTCGATCGTCGTTCGTCACTCTGTGTTGCTCTCCAGTTCAAGATCTGTCCAAAAATTAGGATTTTTGAGAGATTGTGAGAAAAGATAAAAAGAGATTCGTGGAGAGACAGAAGAAGAGAAAGAGTGAGAGATACCAGAAAGCTTTCTTCTTCGTCGATCGATCAAAGCTGAAAACTTGGTGTTGGTCCTTCTTCTTCTTCTTCTTCTTCTTCTTCTTCTTCTGTGTGTGTGTGTGTGTTTTGATCATGAAAGGGAAAGGGGAAAGGATTAACCAGTGTGTGACCCGCAAACGTATTTTACCCAGACTCGCGACCAGTCCGGGTCTTATTTAACCTGTGAATTCCTTTCCTTTTTTTAGCCCTTGGATGAGATCCAATGGCTCAGATTAGAAGTCCTTGTATAAGCTATATAGGGGATCTCCTATAACAAGCCAACTCTGTGTGTGTGTGTGTGTGTATATATATTGTGATGATTTAGCAATTTTAGTACACCACTTTAAAACAAGGAAAATTTATTAAGTGCCCCTGGGGTTCCGCCGCCTAGTGTACCAACACCATTCTCCAACACATGTTCCTATGGAATCAAGATTAATGTATGAGTGCCACCTAAATATGTGACACAGAAGAGTAAAGGCACTTTGTGGGGGTTACAAGCAAACCTTCGCATTGAACTTTTGCCTTCAAAATACTACTTGTTTATGGAAGGTAATTGATTTTCACATTTTTTTTTAGGCTTAAAGACTTATTTGGTCCTTACAAATAAGGCTCGGTTTCAATTTCGTCCTCCTAAAATTTTTCGTTTCAATTTTACCCACATAGTTTTAACACGATTCCAATGTTACCCTTCTCGTTAAATTTGGATGGAAAATGCTTATGTGGCAAATGGTTGGCGATTAAAAAGAAGAAAAAAAACCCCTAAAAACCCTGTAAAAGACAAAAAAAAAAAAAAAACAAAACCCTGCAAAAGAAAAAGAAAAAAACCCTGTAAAAGATAGCCTGTTTTTTTTATCACAGATAGATCTAAGTATAAACGAAAACAGGACTAAACAGTAATTAATTAACTTGTGGAATTAAAAACAGGTTATCATCTACAATAGAAATTAAGTTTTAGTCCTAAACTCCATTAAAATGCAGATTGAGTTACGGGTTTCCGAAAAACTACCTCAAATACAATTCTAAGTCCGGGTAAGTGTTGTACGGTGTCCGTAGATCGCTGTGGTGGTTCCGAAATCTCGAGGCGGCGTCCGGCCGCACTCCAACGGGGCCTGCGGCGGCAGCGCTCGCACGAAACTCACGGCAAACACACACTCTACGGCTTTTTATTTTTATTTTTTTAAAACCACCGGGATGGAATTTGGAGGAGTGAGGGAGGTGTTTCAGGTGGTGGGTACGGGCAGGAGGTGGCCGGTGGTCTTTGGTCGGAGGTGAGGCCGTACGGTGGAGGAGGTGGTGCCGAGGGGTGATGGAGTCCGAGCGTGGGAAGGGTGGAGGTTTCTTTTACAGGTTTTTTTCTTTTTCTTTTATAGGGTTTTTAGGGTTTTTTCTTCTTCTTTTTAATCACCCAACCGTTTGCCACACAAGCATTTTCCATCCAAATTTAACGGGACGGGTAACATTGAAATCATGTTAAAACTATAAGGGTAAAATTGAAACGAAAAATTTTAAGAGGACGAAATTGAAACCGAGCATTATTTGTAAGGACCAAATAAGTCTTTAAGCCTTTTTTTTTATTATAACCACACTCCCTTTTCATCCTCTTGCAATGTAAATTGAAAAATTAAACTTCAATTTGTATCATCTTTCACACTTGGAAGGACAATATTGTAAATTCACATCACAAAAAGACAAAAAAGGGGGTGTAGTTTTAAAAAAGGGGAGTGTGAAAATCACTACCCTTAGGGAATTACAATTATTATCTCATCACAAAATGCAAGTCAAACCAACCTCCTTTTTACGTTCTTCCTTGCTTCTCTCTTTACCATCTTAAAGCTATCAACAACTCCTCTCCTTTGTGTTGATGATGATTCCTTTAGAAAAAAAACATTGCAATGTGTCAGATTCTTACAAAAAAAGATTGCACGTGTTTGAATTGTTCTCCCACTTATACAATTTTCTGGCTACACCATTGATCATGTGGTATGCTAGTTTATTGTGTTGGCAATGTGGCATAACGGTTTTTTTTTTTTTTTTATTTTATATATAGGCCAATGTGGCATAACTGTTAAAGAATTCAAAATGACATGTAGAATCATGTGCAATGGGAAATGTGGTACTTATGATCGGAACACATAAAACACAACAGAAAACAGAAAAATCTCCTTTTCCTTTCTAATGGTATCATCGGAATACAACTTCATTTTCTCTTCCGCTGGTGTTTACACCCGTTTTTGGCACCCAGTCCTGGGCAAGCGTTGGAGGGCCATTTAATTATCTTTTAATTAAATTGGGCCAAAAAATAGAGATGTATTGGATCAAAATTATTGGGCCAAACCCATGTTGACTAGGCCCAATTAATTTTAATTGGTTTCGGGCTCAGATTTAGAAAGTCGTGGGCCTATTTGCATAAAAATTCAGCCGGCCCATGACTTAGTTAAATTCGAGAAGTATTTTTGTGGGTTAAAAATGTTAGAAGGCCATTTAATTTAATTAGATGGCCCATCATCCGAGTGGCCCATGAAAAGTGGAGAGAAAGAAGGGAATTGTTGCCTGTTGGAAAGCCATTTGACCGAGTCAAATGGCTGGAGGTTTTTTGCCAGCCACAAAAGAAGGAGAGAAAATAGGCCCATCATCCCAATTGGCCTTTTTCCACCTTTTAACGGCTCATGATTAAAATACGCACATGGGTAATTGTTGTTAACCTCTAATAACCACCCATGATCCCACTAAATATGTTAGTGGGTAGTTATTGTAGACACGTGGCAACATCCAAGGCTTACTCGAGACACATGTCAACTTATGGCGAAGGCAGAAATTCGGCTCAGATCTGGACCAATGCACTATTTACCCATGATCTCTTGTAACTTCCGTCAAATACCCATTACCCCATGATCTAATTAGTTGGAAGTTATAAAGGACACGTGGCGCCATAAGGAGCAGCCAACACACCCTCCTGCATGCAGAAAAGCCGAAGACCCTTGGCCTATAAATACTAGAAGACAAGAAGGAAAAAGGGTCCACACACCAATCAAGCTCAACGCTTAAAAAACCAAAGCCTTCCCAGCGAAGCAATTATCTCATTTTCTCACCTTCACTCAATTACTTCTCCAAGTAGTTCGAGTTTCTATCTCTCTTGTATCCCAATTTTATTACTACGACGTAATAAAATTATTCATATCTCTCTTATACCCCAACTTTGTTATTACGATATACCAAAGTTATTCTACGTTGCTACTTCTTTTCCTACACGGTTAGGAAATTATTAAGTCCTCGCTCGTAGAGGCAAAACCACGAACCATTACTGCAATCTAGCCCTTAGGTTTGCAGCACTATCGCCCTCACAGATTCGAAGTCAGAAAAGGGACGCCCAGCCCTTACGTTAGACGCGACAAGTCTTGGCACGCCCGCACGCTCAGTCCTTGAGCATTTTCGTAGCCGAACATCTTTTGGCACGCCCGGTGGGACCCTAATCGTCTAAGGGTTTTATCATGGTCAAGAAGGCGCAACAACAGCAGCAGCCGGATCCTCCACAAAGTCCTGATGGAGTGGCAGTCGACGTGCCATTACTTGAGGAAGTTGGTCCTCAGATCAGCGCCCAAGATCTCAGCGACGCTACCGACAGCGTCAAAAATTATATGTTTATGGCGGGACGTGAGATCTCCAATAACGTTACGAGTTCAATCTCGCAATCGTTCACTCAGTCCTTGGAACCTCTGACCATAGCAGTCAACAAAATGGTTGCTACACTTACAGAGAGGCTACCGCTCGCTCCTCAGCAGCAGGGCTTTCCACAGTTTGGTGTCTTTGGCAACGGTCAAGACCAGGCTGGCTTGTTGGGGGTACCTCCCCCTCCTCAAATGTTTTATCACGCTACTTCATCTAATAGCCCTGCACTCGGGGGGCAAAAGGAGAAGGGAGTCGTGATTGGAGGAGCTTCGACGCCTCCAAATAACGATCAAAGATTTGTTCTGGTTGAGGACCAGAGCAAGCCCGACAAACCTGACAAATCTGACAAAACAGACAGAAGGCCTTCGCAAGGAGGCCAGGGCTCTGGAAAGGACAAAGGAGTTGCACGTACTCCTCAAAGCTCTGATTCTCGGGGGGCAAGTCCAGTCCAGGACCAGGAGGCACAAGAGGCGCTCCCACAGCCGCCTCCTGAGCCAGACCTAGTCATGGGAAGAGATCAAGTCTTGAACCTACTCCAGGAGCAGTTGGGACCTGGGTTCAGACCTTTGGGAAGGCCAATGTATAGGAAGCCTCATACCGAGGGGGTGGACAATACACCATTCCCAAAGGGCTATAGAGTCCCAGAATTCCAGACCTTCAATGGTGAAAGCATGCAGTCAACCGTAGAGCACATTGCCAGGTTTCAAGTTCAATGTGGAGAGGCTGGGACCAATGATGCTCTAAAATTGAGGCTCTTTCCCAATTCTCTTACTGGGACAGCCTTCACTTGGTATATCAATCTGCCACCTAACTCGGTTCAGACCTGGGCACAGTTAGAGGAGATGTTCCACCAGCAGTTCTACAGGGTAGAACCAGAAGTGACATTGGCAGACCTCTCATGCTATCGTCAAACCCATCTAGAGTCTGTAGAGTCCTACCTCCTACGTTTCAAGACTGCTAGATTCAAGTGCAAGATAGTTCTGCCTGAGGCCGAATACGTGCTAATAGCACTAAACGGCCTGAGCTTTGAAATGAAGAAGAAGTTCTATGGAACGGAGTTCAGAGACCTGTTTGAATTATCTTCCAAGGCTTCTCATTATGAAAAGTTCTTGGCAGAAGAGCAGGACAGGAAGACAGCATCCAAAGGGACGTATTACCGCGACCCTAACTATGAGGTTGCTGCAGTAGAAGCAGAGGTAGATCCAGACGTGGCTGTGGCTGAAATCATCAACAAAAAGCCATACGTTTGTAAGGCTTTTGTTAAGATGGAGCCCACGAAGCAGCCAGCCCAGAACACTTTCAATAAGTCAATCAGGACTTATACTTTTGACGTGGGTAGGGCTGAAGCTATTTTCGATCAACTCCTTGCTGACAAGCTGCTCAAACTGCCTTTCGGTCACAAAATTCCAACTCCGGAAGAGCTGAAGGGCAAAGAGTATTGTAAGTATCACAATTCTTGGAGTCATACTACTAATAATTGCATAGTATTCAGGAATGACATCCAGGATAAGATTGAACGAGGGGAGTTTAAGTTTCCCGAGAAAGACAAGCAGCCTATGGGAGTGGATGGCAATCCCTTTCCCTCAGGGCTGAGCACGAATATGGTCTCTGTCAACATAAGAGACATACCTAGGGCTGTCCCTAGGCCGAAGATAAGTTTGGGAGCCCCCTCGAGAGCAGCGTATAAGTCCAGCCTCGGCAGGTTCTGGGATTCCTTTTATGATGAAGGGGATGTCAGGACTGAGCGAGTCAGGAGGTTCGAAAAGCAAAACTCATGGTGGTCCAGACCTTCAGGAGTGAAGAAACCAGAAAAACCAACCTGCTCTATGGTGTGTACAGAATGTGGACAACATGCCAGTCCTAACAAGCCGGTTTTGAAGAGCGTTATTATCGGAAGGGTTGATTCGATTCCTAAGGAGCATCACAGGTCTAAAGGAAGGAGGGTTGTACGGGAATCTGTGTTCAACCGAATTCAGCCAGGGTTGGTCGAAATTGAAGATGAGCTCATCAATTTGAGGATATCTGCTCCTTCTAAGGATAAGCCAAGGGTTGTTAAACCTCCAGCCACTCCTCCAAACGAGTGGCACAAGGTTGAACATCCCAAGTTTCCATCCAAACCTCCGCCTCTGTCCAGATCTCAAAAGAGGCGCCGCCAACGATTCAGGCAGGCAGCTAGAATAGCTGATGAAGAAACAAACCTACTGGATGATCCAATGATAGAGGACGTCCCGGAAGAAGAAGTGGAGGTGGAAGTCCTAGAAGAGCCTATGGTTGAAAAGCCTAAGGCCAGAAGAGTGTACAAGCCTTTGGAAAGGACTGTGGAAGAGGCTATCATCAAGCCTCCTCCGAGGACTTTACCGAAGAAGCAGCTCCCAGCTGGGAAAACATACAAGGAGGCTGTTACCCAGCTACCTTCAAAGCAAGCCGCTATGTCCAAGAAACAACCTCTCTTGGAAAGAACGCTTGAAGAAGCCAGGATTCAGCCCCCACCAAGGCAAGTCACTTTGCTCCAGAAGTCAGCTCTTCAACCAAGGAAGTCAGACTCGGGGGGCAAGTCGAAGTTGAATCCACAGGCTAAGGTATTTGTGCCTGGACAAGGTTCTAATATGCAGTGCAATATGGTCGTATTCTTGCCGGCAGAACTGGAAGCCAAGGACAACACCCCAAGAGCCATGGAGGGGGATGTTGTAGAAATGGGGCAGACAGCGGAGATTCTCAACGAGTCCTTCTCAGTAGGACTGAATGGGCCTTCAGTAATTGTGCTAAAGGACGAGACTGAAGAGAAGAGTGAGGATCGTGCAGCTAGTGTGATTTTTGAGAGACCAAGCCCCACGATGAACAAACACATCAAGCCTTTGTACATTGCTGGTTGCCTTGATGGGATGCCAATGAACCGTATCTTGGTAGATAATGGGTCAGCAGCTAACCTCATTCCTAAGTCAATGATGCAGAGGCTCGGGAAGACTGATCAAGACCTAGTCTCATGCAATGCCGCTTTGACTGATTTCACCGGGAAGGAGACAGCATGCCAAGGTATTTTGATCATGAATTTGACGATAGGATCCAAGACCTTAATAACACCTTTCTTTGTTGTTAATTCACACTCTTCCTTCAATGTTCTACTTGGGAGAGATTGGATTCACTCCTGTCTAGCGGTCCCCTCAACCCTTCACCAATGTCTTATTTTTTGGAATCAAGACGACGTGGAGGTAATATGGGCTGACCGTAGACCATTCAAGGCCTCCACCAACCATGCAGAGGCCCACTTATATGATGAGGGGGTTGGTCCAATGAAGGTGGCAGGCCTTGACAAGTACGGCCGCCATAAAATAGCCCCCGTTCATAATAACAAGTCAGCTGAAGAAGTGAAAGCACTTTTTCAAGAATTAATCGGTCCAATGATTACGGAGTCAAGCAGGCCGATTATAGCTTCGTCTAAACCTTCTTCGCAATGTCAGTAAGCCCTTCAGAAGTAGAGAAGCACGTGGCACTTCGAACCACATTGGCAAAATTCGAGGCTTATTTATTGGAGAAGAGGCTGAGGGGAAGTCAAGAGCCAATGGAAGATTTTTCGGCCTGTGCGGCCGAAGTTATCAACAAGGATGAAAACCTGGTTGAAGATCTTGATGAAATCCGCTTGGAAGACCTAGAAGCAGCCCCGGCCAAGTTAGATGATTTAAAGGCAGACGTGCAAGATCCTTTGGAATAAGTTAATTTGGGAGATACAGAGAATCCCAAACCTGTATATATTAGTCAACTTCTGCCAAAGGACGTGAAGGAGAAGCTCATCCAGCTCTTAAAGGAGTTCAAGTCCTGTTTTGCTTGGACGTACGAAGAGCTTCCAGGTCTGTCCAGAGACCTAGTAGAGCACAAGCTTCCCATTCAACCAGAATTCAGACCTTTCAAACAACCGCCAAGGAGGATGTCCAATGAGGTCTATTTACAGGTCAAGGATGAGATCGAACGTCTTTTCAATGCTGGGTTCATACGCACAGCTAGGTACGTTACTTGGCTCTCTAACATTGTTCCAGTCCTTAAGAAGAACGGCAAGGTCAGAGTATGCGTAGACTTCAGAAACTTGAACTTGGCTTCCCCAAAGGACGAGTATCCGATGCCAGTCGTAGATCAATTGGTGGATGGAGCTTCTGGTCACAAGGTTTTGTCCTTCATGGATGGACATTCTGGATACAACCAGATCTTTATCGATGAGGCCGATACGGCTAAGACCGCTTTTAGGTGTCCTAGAGCCCTAGGAACCTTCGAGTGGGTCATAATGCCCTTCGGCCTAAAGAATGCAGGTGCTACGTTCCAACGAGCAATGAACGCCATCTTTCACGATTTCATTGGCCACTTCATGGAGATCTACATTGATGATATTGTGGTCAAGTCTCAGTCCTATGATGAACATTTGGAACACTTAAGGAAGTCTTTCTTGAGAATGCAACAGTTCGATTTGAAAGTAAACCCCTTAAAGTGTGCCTTCGGGGTCTCCGCAGGCAAGTTCCTTGGATTCTTAGTCCACAACAGAGGGATTGAGGTTGATAAGAACAAGGCCAAAGCAATCATGGAAGCAAAGCCTCCTACCACCAAGAGGGAGCTGCAGAAGCTCTTGGGTTCATTCAACTTCTTGAGGAGGTTCATCTCAAACCTAGCTGGAAAGGTTCAGGTCTTTTCTCCGCTCTTGAAGTTGAAAGACCATGACACTTTTGTTTGGGAGGCAAGCCATCAGAAGGCCTTTGATGAGATCAAAGGCTATTTAGCAACGGCTCCAGTCCTTATGCCTCCCATCAAGAACAAGCCGTTGAAGCTCTACATCTCAGCAGCTGAAGGCTCTATTGGAGGCCTTTTAGCTCAAGATAACGCTCAAGGAAAGGAACAGACAGTTTATTATTTAAGTAGGTTGTTGACTCCTTGTGAGAGGAGATACACTCCTATTGAGAAGATTTGTCTTGCCTTGTACTTTTCAGCAATAAAATTGAGGCACTACATGCTTCCTGTTTTGGTTTACATTATGAGTAAAACAGACCTAGTTAAGTATCTGCTTTCTCGGCCAATTATGAGGGGCCGAATTGGCAAATGGTCTTTAGCTCTAATGGAATTCAGCTTCCAATATGTTCCTCAAAAAGCTGTGAAGGGCCAGGCCTTAGCAGACTTCCTTGCTGATCATCCATGCGTGGATGTCGGCGATGAGTCTGAGGTAGGACTGAACGCTCTTGAAATCTCACTCACTCCTTGGATACTGCTTTTTGACGGATCAAGGACTCAGGAGGTCTCAGGCTGTGGAGTAATTATTATTTCTCCCCAAGGCCTGAGGACTGAATTGTCCTTTCAATTTGATTTCCCATGTACAAATAATCAAGCCGAATATGAGGCAGTCGTTATAGGCCTTGAGATCTTTAGGGATTTAGAGGCCAGAAATGTAAATGTTATTGGGGATTCAAACCTTGTCATCAATCACTTGGCAGGAACGTTCAAATGCTATAGTGAGGACTTGGCTCCTTATTATATGGCAGCAATGCAATTAATCCAAGATTTTGACAACGTAACTGTCGAGCACGTTTCAAGGAGCATGAACACTGAAGCCAACAGCTTAGCTCAGGCCTCAACAAGTCTAAAATTAGCCCCAGAGACGATCCACAAGATCATCACAGTCCGGAAGAGATTGTTACCTTCTGTTAAGAGAAGGGGTCTAGGGCTGGAAGTGTTTACTTCTGACTTCACAGGTGAAGAATCAGATGATGAACCCGAAAATGATTGGCGTACACCTATCATCTCTTTCCTTAAGAGGCCTCATCGTAGGGCCTCTAGGAAGGTGAGGAGGAGAGCCATGAGCTATATTCTCGTAGGAGACGAGTTATACAAGAAGAGCCCTGAGGATGACCTACTTTTAAGGTGCTTAGGGCACCCTGAAGCCATGAGAGTCATGAGTGAGGTCCACGAAGGAATCTGCGGAGCTCATCAATCAGGGATAAAGATGAGATGGTTGATCAGAAGGTATGGCTACTATTGGCCAACTATTTTAGAGGATTGTATTCGTTTTTCCAAGGGATGTCAGCCTTGTCAAGCTTATGGCCCAATTCAGCATGTCCCTGCAGCTGATTATCATACCGTAGTCAAACCTTGGCCATTTAGGGGCTGGGCTCTTGACGTGATTGGAAAGATTTATCCTCCTTCCTCTGGAAATCATACTTACATCTTGGTAGCCACGGACTACTTTACTAAATGGGCAGAAGCTGTGCCATTAAAGTCCGTGGATCAACAAGAAATAATCAAGGTAATCAAGGAAAGGATCATCCATAGGTTTGGGCTGCCTGAACATTTGGTCGCAGATAGAGGAACGATATTCATGGGAGAACAAGTGGTTAACTTTGCTGCAAAGCAAAAGATCATTGTGTCCAATTCCACTCCTTATTATGCTCAAGGGAATGGTCAGGCCGAGTCCACCAATAGGACTCTGGTCAACATTATAGAGAAAATGGTGGAAGATAATCCAAGGGCATGGCATGAATTACTCTCTGAGGCCTTATGGGCCTACAGAACCTCAAAGAAGGAAGCCACCAACGTGACTCTTTATATGCTGGTGTATGGGCATGATCCAGTCCTACCAATGGAGGTAGCAGTAAAGTCAGCAAGGATAGCACATCAACATGGCCTCACTCCTGCAGATTATACTCAGGCCATGTTGATGGAACTTGAGGACTTAGACGAAGTTAGGCTTGCAGCCCTTGACCACATGTTGGTCCAGAAAAGAAGGGTGGCCAGATCTTACGACAAACGCGTAAGAAAGAAAAGCTTCACTGAAGGGGACTTGGTTTGGAAGGCAGTCTTTCCTTTGGGAGAAAAGAATCCGAGATATGGCAAGTGGTCTCCAACCTAGGAAGGGCCTTACCAAATCGCTCAAGTCCTTAAAGGTAATGTTTATCTTCTTATGGACTTAAATGGTGGTTTGTTTAAGCATTTAACAAATGGAAAATACTTAAAGCATCATTATCCTACTATGTGGGAAATGAGAGACTTTGGTGAAATCCAATTTAACAAGCCATAGAAAAGTCTGTTAGCAAGGCCTGAGCAGAGGCCATGGTACCTGTCATGCAAAAATTGATAAAGGCCTCAAGCTTAGGCCACCTGTCGTCAAACCAAACCAGTGCCTCGGCCATTTAAGAGAAAGTTCCAGGCCAGGCAGAGAGAGAGCAAAATCAAAGTTATGACAAGTTCAAAACAAAAGAAAAGAGGTGGGATTTCAGAAGTCAAGACCTACAGACGGCCTTCAAGATTGGTTTTGAGGTCCTCCCAGGAGGTGTCAAGGCTGGCAAGCTGGGCTTCAAGTATCTCCCTCTGTCCTCGAAGATTTGGCATCTCTTCAACCAGAAGGTTCAATTTCATCTTTTGGCTCCGTGAACCAGCTTTCAGATCGTCATGTTGTTTGGACAGACTCGTGGCTTCCTTCCGGAAGTCAACCAAGCGGCCTTCGGCTCGTGCTAATTTGGCCTTAAGATCTGTGATTTCATCAGAGGTAGCGACAATGCTCGCTTCATTGAACCGCATGTCTTCTTTCAGTTGAAGCCATTCAGCACTGAACTTGGCGAGCTCCATGTCAACCGCCTCTAGCTCTGCCATCTTGGCATGTACCTTGCTGAGTTCATGAGAGGAGGAGTCATGAGATTTCACCATATCAGGGAATTCCTTTTGGAAATGATGGAGTACAGTTTCTTCTGTCCCCAGGGCTTGGGACTTTACTAGTACGTCCATGGCCTTCTTGATATTTGAAGCCCTAGCAGGATGGGCTACAGCTTTGAAGTTTTGAAGCAAGGCCATTCTGAGAGCTGTTTTGGCCTCAGAAACTTCTTCAGAGGAGAACTGAGATTGTGAAGTGGAGCCAAGTCCACTGCCAGAGGTGCCAGAAGTGGCTGCTTTCAACAGGTCCTGGGCAGATTTGAACAGAGAGTCCAAGTCCTCATCCTCATCTTCCTCCGCCACATTGGCCAGCTCGGGCTCAACAGAAGGATTGACTGATGGAGCAGACTGGGCAATTGGAGATCTGGGCTTTTCTGGAGTCCTTGATGATGCCTCGTGTTCGGGTTCTTGGTCAGACAAGTCGAGTTTCCTCTCTTCAACCTCTACTTCCTCCTCAAAGTAGTCATCGAGTTCCTGGGGATTGAAAACAAGAGGGAGTTGGTGGTAATACGGAGCCATAAATGCTGGGAATTTCATGTCATAGTCCATCCTTACGATTGGATTATGCTCTGTTGAGGACACGGTATTCTCAGAGTTGGCTGGCGTTGAAATCCTTTTTCTCAGTCTCTTCTTCTTCGAAGGGGCTGATTCTGCCTGCTTTTCTTCGCCTTTAGAGGTGACCTATAGGAAGGAAGATTAGTAGGACATTCAAACGAAGTGTAAGCAGAAAAGCTGAGGAGAGCCCAGACCTTTCCCGAAGGATCAGTTTCGGGAGAGCTTGTCTTGGCACTACTCCGCGTTCTTCCAGCAACTACGGTCTCGGAAGCCTACAGAGAAAATAGAGGCATAATTACCTTATCCTGAAGGATCAAGCAGAGGACTAAAATAGTTCATACCTTTGGCCATTGCCTTTTGGCTGTGGTCTTCACCCTTTTTGGCTTTTGAGCAGGAGGATTGGCAGACACTTCCTTCGGATCATCTTCTGAGCCTGTCAACAAGAGGAGAAGTTAATCCAGGTCTATGAAGAATTAGGGAAATTAAAGCATAAGTAAGCCTCTGTATACTACCTTTTCTTTTGACATTGGAGGCTAGGGAAGGACGAGCTTGCTGCAAAGGAACAGTTATACCAGGTTCAGGTACGCCGGTTGGATGAGGCAGAACATTGGTAAGAATGTCTAGATATGGGGCAGAAAAATGCAGCTTCGTATAGCTTCCCCACCAGCTGTCAAATTTCGCTCCCTTGTCAGTACGTTCCACGTAGGAGTGAAGGGCAAAGGTTTTCCTAGCTTCAGGGAGGACATTCCTGACTCTTTCCAAATCCCTTGGCTGGATCACGGGCCTGTCTGTGAAGTCCTCGTTCAAGGACTGGTATGGGGGCACAGGAGTAAGCTGGCACAGGCCGAATTGCCTGGCAAATTGAGCCGCATTGTAGTACTCCACTCCGCACTTGTAGTTGGTAGGGGTAAAAGCCATCCCGTACATAAGGTCCCTGGAGATCAAGAAGCTGGTCCAGACCTCCATGTGATCGTCGTAATCATCTCCTGGATCCGAGGCACCTCGTTTCAGCCACCAAGGTACGGTATCCCTTACAAATGGCATCCAATTCTTTCCCATACTCGTAAGCTCGTGGTAGAAATATTTGAAGTAAACGCCAAACGCAAATCGAGGGCCACGGGTGTCAATATAATGAAGGCCATAGCAAGTACTCTCTGATCTCTTGATCATGGGTGGAGCAAATTTGGGAAAGTAGGACCATAGCCAGAGGGTGATGATCCACAATGGACCAGGGGCGAAGACAAATTTGTTACTGATCAACTCTTTCATACCTCGATAAAGATGTGCCAGGACCAAGGGGCCTAGTGCCAGTTTCTGCCCAGAAGCTAGGGCACAGGCCAAGTCAATAAAATCTTTGGTTACTCTATTGGCAGACACGCAGAAAATGAATTTGTTTAGCCAATACAGGAGAAAAGCCACGTGCTCAGTGTCTTCAACTGGACCTTTCCTGGCATAATGATTTATGAAAGGAGAAAAAGACAGGGGCTCTTTGTACTCAAAATAGGGGGTTTTCTGGGATAAAAAGTAGTTGGCCTCAATCCCATGGGGACGGAGGCCAGTCAGAAAAGCCAGGTCTTGAAGGGTGGGGCTCATGAGACCAACCTTGAAATGAAAAGAGTTCATGGTGACTGACCAGAACTGTGACGCTGCAAGGAAGAGATTTTTGTCCATGTCGATCAGAGACCGGCTGAGAAGAATGGCGTCTCTGATTCCAATCTGCCTCCACAGATCTCCTTTAGCCTCCATTACTCGATCAAGCCACTCAATGTACCTGGCGTCAGGTCTATGCCAAAGTCTGTTGGGTATTTCTGTAGTAAAGCGACTCCAGTCAAGGCTGGGCGACTCGAAAGGAAGGGCTTCTTCCGCCAGGGGGTACATCGAAGAGAGTTGAGGAGGGAACCCAAGCTGGAACGCAGGCCCTAATCCTACTCGATCAGCGTTCGCAATCACCAAAACATCATGAGTGATCGCGATGTGTTCGTCTGCCAGTATCTTGCGAATCTGTACGGATAAGCTATTAGGGTTTGGAGGCGGCGTGTGGGCTTTATGGGTGGCCATCTCTGTGAAGAATCGAGAGCAGAGGCAGAAACTACGAAGGTTTAGGGTTTTCTTTTCTGGGTTTCTCTCGAATGGAGAAAAAGAAGACAGAGATAAGGCAGAGAGAGAATAGGAATTACAAGAGATAGAGTTTGTACGAAGCACGGTGCAAGAATCAAGGGACGCCGTTGCAATTTTCTCTCCTCACGTTCGAAATTCAATGAGCAAGTAAAGAGATTAGACTCCTGGCTAACCCGAGAGAGAGTCCGGGCAGTGGAAAAGACTGCATGGCAGCCAATGCAAGGCCTGGGGCGTTGACACGTGTCCCCTAGGCTTAAAGGGATGATGATTACTGTTGCTGATAAGAGTCCTCGGTGGGTCTTTGTCTCGGAAGTTGTTAAGATTTAATTCAAAGTGGGAGTCCAAATCCAATTAAGAGATTTGCTTTGAAACTCAAAAAGTGGTTAGGCTTGATTATGGCCTGATTATCTTTTTAAACATTTGAACTTTTTGAGAGATTCTTAGGCTAAGTGGGCCTGATTATTTTTCAAAAAATAGCAATAAGGACTCGTTTGGTTATGCCAAAAACTGTACTCTGTCCTAATTTACAAGCCTAGATCTTGAACAAGATCAAGGCATGGGGGGGCATTGTTTACACCCGTTTTTGGCACCCAGTCCTGGGCAAGCGTTGGAGGGCCATTTAATTATCTTTTAATTAAATTGGGCCAAAAAATAGAGATGTATTGGATCAAAATTATTGGGCCAAACCCATGTTGACTAGGCCCAATTAATTTTAATTGGTTTCGGGCTCAGATTTAGAAAGTCGTGGGCCTATTTGCATAAAAATTCAGCCGGCCCATGACTTAGTTAAATTCGAGAAGTATTTTTGTGGGTTAAAAATGTTAGAAGGCCATTTAATTTAATTAGATGGCCCATCATCCGAGTGGCCCATGAAAAGTGGAGAGAAAGAAGGGAATTGTTGCCTGTTGGAAAGCCATTTGACCGAGTCAAATGGCTGGAGGTTTTTTGCCAGCCACAAAAGAAGGAGAGAAAATAGGCCCATCATCCCAATTGGCCTTTTTCCACCTTTTAACGGCTCATGATTAAAATACGCACATGGGTAATTGTTGTTAACCTCTAATAACCACCCATGATCCCACTAAATATGTTAGTGGGTAGTTATTGTAGACACGTGGCAACATCCAAGGCTTACTCGAGACACATGTCAACTTATGGCGAAGGCAGAAATTCGGCTCAGATCTGGACCAATGCACTATTTACCCATGATCTCTTGTAACTTCCGTCAAATACCCATTACCCCATGATCTAATTAGTTGGAAGTTATAAAGGACACGTGGCGCCATAAGGAGCAGCCAACACACCCTCCTGCATGCAGAAAAGCCGAAGACCCTTGGCCTATAAATACTAGAAGACAAGAAGGAAAAAGGGTCCACACACCAATCAAGCTCAACGCTTAAAAAACCAAAGCCTTCCCAGCGAAGCAATTATCTCATTTTCTCACCTTCACTCAATTACTTCTCCAAGTAGTTCGAGTTTCTATCTCTCTTGTATCCCAATTTTATTACTACGACGTAATAAAATTATTCATATCTCTCTTATACCCCAACTTTGTTATTACGATATACCAAAGTTATTCTACGTTGCTACTTCTTTTCCTACACGGTTAGGAAATTATTAAGTCCTCGCTCGTAGAGGCAAAACCACGAACCATTACTGCAATCTAGCCCTTAGGTTTGCAGCACTATCGCCCTCACAGATTCGAAGTCAGAAAAGGGACGCCCAGCCCTTACGTTAGACGCGACAAGTCTTGGCACGCCCGCACGCTCAGTCCTTGAGCATTTTCGTAGCCGAACAGCTGGTAATCGGAAAAACTTATTCGCCACTTCTAGGGCCATTTTCTGCACTGCTTACAGTGCCACCCCATGATTTATCACCTGAAAAATCTCACAAAATTTAGACATCAAAACCAATTAAGTAAAGCATTGCCATCCCTGATTCCAAGTTAGAAAAAAAATAATTGGCCAAAAACTTGATCAAATTTCCACATTTAGCACAAAATATTCAAGGTAGACATCTGCATATCAAAAATAAAACTTCACCCTGA
This sequence comes from Rhododendron mucronatum var. ripense, assembly GCA_019656295.1. Lineage (NCBI taxonomy): Eukaryota > Viridiplantae > Streptophyta > Magnoliopsida > Ericales > Ericaceae > Rhododendron > Rhododendron mucronatum. The sequence continues at coordinate 9,039,100 of BPLT01000003.1, read as the reverse complement.
AGTCCCATTTTAAAAAACATTAAGATGAGCTAGTGTAATATACCCAAAACAATACCTCTTTCTCTCAAAGGCCTCGAGTTCTCTGAAAGCCCCTGATGCTGTCTGGATTGATGACATAGCTGATCTCAAATTGCATATTATTGGTCATTTTAAAGCTCTTTTTTGTACCAATGTTAACAACACTTCTATGCATTGGGGTAAACGGCATCGCTACTGTTTTGATGAGGAGACTAATGCCAATATTGCTAGCATTCCTCCTGTGGAAGAAATCTGTACGGCTATCAAGAATATTGGGGCCTATAAAGGCCCGGGGCCTATGAAGGCCCTGGGCCAAAATGGTTTTTGTTAAAGCATCCAACTCCAAATCAATTGGCAAGAAGTGAAGAGGTCACCCTGGCTCATATACTAGATTTGGAGGTTATATTAACCAATGTGGAACAAACTCTAATAGTTTTCAAGTTGTGTTTTATCACAAATACTGGTATAGTATAGGCTAGGCCCATCTTTTTGCTCTCTCATCCAAGATTGTTTTCGTAACAAGACCGTCCCCATTGAACTTAATTGTACCGATATAACCCTTATTCCCAAGATTGATAGGCCAAGTCCATTAACCAATTTCGCCCTATTGGCCTTTGCAATGTTTCTTATAAAGTGATTTCCAAAAATATTGTTCACCGCATTAGGCCTCACCTGAACACTATGATTAGCCCTTTCCAATCTAGCTTCATCGATCCCAGGTAGACAAACCACAGATAATTAACATCATTATTTTCCAAGAAATCATCCACTCTCTCAGGAATTGCCAAGGTAAACAGGCGGCATGATTTGGAAAATAGATTTTGATAAGTGTTATGATAGAATATCTTGTGACTTTTGTTGGCAAAATTTCGGCATAACGTATAATTCCAGAAAACAATTTCATTGATACTGTAACAATTACATTATTGAAACAAAATACAAATACTAAACATAATTACAATGAACAAGATACGAACAGAATTTTGTAGGATGAATCAAACCGAGTCCTGTGTGATACCACAGTCTCCTTAAGAAAGATTCGCCGCCTACCGCCTGTGTTGTAGGTTCTTGTTCGGCGTCTTCCTCCCAGGGTTGGCTCGGCTAAACCGCAAGCTGTCGGAACACCATCGTCGACCGCCTTGGCGAACTGACTACCGCCCGTCTCTCTCCCTCAAAGAACAATATGCTGGAAGATATAGAAGCACACTTGAATTTCTAATGCTTCCTCCAAAACGTGAGCCTCCTTTATATAGAGTGGAGGAGGTAGGAGAGGTGAATGCAACCATCAATTGCTGAAATGAATTCAGCCATTATGCTGCCATCAAATGCTGGAGGTTACAAGAATAATACACCATCATGAGGAAGGTTACGGGAGTTACAGAATCCCACAATTCAATATGTCTATTGATTATGGTGCGTCCAGATTCAATGAACCCGGAACGAGCACGATTGCCTCCAGAGACCCTCCGGTAGCCCTTCATTCATCTGAAATTCTGTAAAATTTCCAACAATCCCCCCCATGAATGGAATTGGCAAGCATACTGGTGTAGAGTACAAAGCTGATCCGAGAGAGTGACAACGGATAATTCCTGCATAGGATAGGTGGCTTTTGGCCTGGAACCTTCCCTTGTGATAGCCTATCGGGTTTATTGGCAGACCAGTGTGCGGTCCTGCTTTGAACTGTTCCGCCGCCGATGTAAACCGAGACAACAAACGTCACACAGGACTTCTCTTGACGTAGTTCAGTTCTCACTGTTGGGTTCATTTTGGCCATGACACCCCCTTCCTGATTCTGCGAGTATTTTCTCGAGAATTTCACCACAATTCTCAAAAAAGCGGCCCCACTTCATACTAACATAGGTGACCTTCCTATAAAGGGTATCCTGCTATACCCCGCCTGGCAACCCAGCGCATAGGAGTCATTAAAAGCAATGCTTAACCTCTTTCCATTAGCAACTATCACTGTTCTACACCATAGGAATAGACAGGAGACCAAGTCTCCTCAGTGATCGTTTTCAGCTACTCGCGAAAGATAGTTTCATTGAACCTAGATCTTAGGATCTCCAATCAACTAGGTTGGCTATTCCCACGGTAACTATGAGCGTAGTGGTTTTAGCCCCATCCCTTTCGATACTTGCTCAACTAGCTCTCCGTTTAACCCTTTGGTTAACGGATCCGCAATATTGTCTTTTGACCTCACATAGTCAATAGCGACAACCTCACTTGAGAGTAGTTGCGTAATGGTATTATGTCTACGTCGAATATGTCTAGACTTACCATTATACATATTACATTGTGCCCTACCGATTGCAGATTTACTGTCCCAATGGATACTAATTGCTGGCATAGGTTTTGGCCATCTTGGAATGTCCTCCAAAAACTGACAGAGCCACTCGGCCTTCTCAGATGCTTTATCTAGAGCAATAAACTCTGATTCCATCGTTGAACGTGCTATACACATCTGTTTGGAGGATTTCCAAGAAACGGCTGCACCACCAAGTATAAAGACATATCCACTTGTGGATTTTGAGTCCTTCATATCTAATATCCAGTTCGCAGCACAATACCCTTCCAGTACTGCTGGATATCTGGTGTAGTGTAACCCCAGATCACAAGTATACCTCAAATAGTACAGAACCCTGACTATTGCTTTCCAGTGATTACAGCCTAAATTACTTGTGTATCTACTCAGTCTGCTGATTGAATAAGCTATATCGGGTCTTGTACAACTCATCAAGTCCATTAGGCTCCTAATTATCCGAGAATTCTCTAATTGAGATACGCCTTCCCCCCATTCTCGGATAAATGCAGACTTAAATCCACAGGGGTTGTTGCGACACTTGAATCAGACGGGGTGAACTTTTCAAGAATCTTGTCAACGTAGTGTGTCTGAGACAAACCAAGTCCAACTGATATTCTGGTGATCTTGACACCCAGAATGACATCTGCAAGGCCCATATCCTTCATGTCAAACTTTGAGTTTAACACATCTTTAGTAGACTGAATGACCCTTTCATTGCTACCAACAATGAGCATGTCATCAACATAGAGACACAAAATGACGTACCCTTCGTCTGTGTCCTTGACATAAACACACTTGTCACATTCGTTGATTTTGAAACCACTCGACAGCACAACATTGTCAAATTTCTCATGCCATTGCTTCGGTGCTTGCTTTAAACCATACAATGATCTAACAAGCTTACATACTTTCCTTTCTTGGCATGGCGGGGAAAAACCCTCAGGTTGTTCCATGTAGATTTCTTCATCTAAATCACCATTCAGGAAAGCTGTTTTTACATCCATTTGATGTATCTCAAGGTTAAGCAAAGCCATGATCGTGATGATCATCCAGATGGAAGTAATCCTCAAGATTGGTGATTAAGTATCAAAGTAATCAAGCCTTCTTTTTGTCTGTATCCTTTGATAACAAGACTAGCTTTGTACTTATCAATTGACCCATCTGCTTTCATCTTCCTTTTAAAGATCCATTTGTAGCCGACAGACTTACTGCTTGGTGGCAAATCCACCAGTTCCCACGTATAGTTTTGCAGTATGGAGTCAATCTCACTCTTAATGGCCTTTTTCCACTAAGGACCCTCAGGGCAGCTTACAGCTTCCTGGTATGTTTGAGGCTCATTCTCTACCAGATAAGTCAGAAAATCTGAACCAAAAGATGTTGATGTTCTAGCTCGCTTGCTATGTCGTGGTTCAACATCAACTTCCTCTTCTTGGCCTCGTCTGCTTTCATTAGCCGGATGCAAAGTCCGTTTAGTAGAAATTGACTCTCCAATGGATCTATAAGGGAATATGTGTTCAAAAAACACTGCATTCCTTGACTCCATGAGAGTATTCTTGTGAATATCTTGTATATCTGACTCATACACAAGAAATCGATAGGGACTACTATTGTCTGCATAGCCGATGAACACACAATCAACGGTTTTAGGGCCTATATTCTCCTTTTTAGGAGGAGGTACAGTCACCTTCGCTAGACAACCCCATGTTCGTAAGAATGTATAGGTAGGCTTCCTACCCTTAAACAATTCATACGGGGTTTTACCAACATCTTTGCGAGGTATTTTATTGATGATGTAATTAGCGGTGAGAACAGCATCTCCCCACATGTTCTGGGGCAACCCAGAACTGATCAATATTGTGTTCATCATATCCTTCAATGTACGATTCTTGCCCTCAGCAATTCCGTTAGTCTGAGGTGAATAAGGTGCCGTGGTTTCATAGATAATCTCGTGTTGGGCACAGAATTCTCCAAACGGTGACTGAAATTCACCACCACAATCGTTTCTGACCACCTTAATCTTTCTGCTCAGTTGATTCTCAACCTGAGTCTTGTAATGAACAAATTTGTCCAGGGCTTCATCCTTACTTTTCAGCAAACACACATAGCAAAACCGAGTGCTATCATCGATAAAAGTAATGAAGTACTTGTTACCGGCCTGAGTTTGGACATATTTCAGATCACACACATCAGTGTGGATTAAACCCAAAGGCTCTGTGCTTCTTTCTACGGCTTTGAAAGATGCTCTCGGCATTTTAGCCTTTACACAAGTCTTACACTTGTGTTTTTTTATCAAATTGGAAAGTTGGAATATGGTCCAAGTTAATTAATCTACGTACAGAATTATAATTAACATGACCTAGTCTACCATGCCACAAAAAGGAAGACTCAAGCAAATAAGTATCTGGGGATTTCTTTTTATTGATAGTAGGGATAACAGTCATTACATTCATCTTAAAGAGATCACCGGTCATGCAACCTTTCCCTACATACATTCCAGCTTTAGTCAGAGTGACCCTATCTGCCTTGAAAACCAGGCGGAAGCCGTGCTTGCTCAACAGCGAACCAGAAACCAAATTCTTACGAATATCTGGCACAAACAACACATTATTCAGAGTCAACTCTTTTCCCGAAGTCATCTTCAAGACCACTTTCTCCTGCCCCGCAACATCCAAGGTAGCTGAATTCCCCATGAACAACTTCTCACTGTTAGCAACCGGCTCGAAGGTAGTGAACAATTGCCTGTCACAACAGATATGACGTGTAGCCCTAGTGTCTACCCACCATTCCTGCGAGTTTGAACCAACCATGTTCACTTCAGATACCATAGCCGAGAGGTTGATATCGGACACTCCTGCCTCCACCTAAGCCAAGGGCGCCTGAATGCAAGGGTTAGGTGGCTTCGTAAACTCCGAAGCTTTATGCCCGAACTTGTTGCAGTTGAAGCAAGTACCCTGAAACTTCTCTCTCTGTTTCTTGGTGACACCACCTCTCGATCCCAGATTGACACTTTTGTCCTTCTGTTTGCCAACTTGCTTGTCAGACCGCTTGTCAGAACGCCTGTCATTCTGGTTTTTCCTCACACCGGAAGATTAACCATGCTCCATCGTATTTGCCTTGGCCATGTAGGAGGCCTTTGCACTCCTATCCATACCTCGATTCTCTTCTTCAATACGGAGCTTGATGAAAAGAGCCTCCAAGGTCATCTCCTTATTCTTGAACATGAGATAGCTCTTGAACTTTTTCCATGCCGGGGGTAGCTTATGGATGACTGCAGCCACCTGGAATGCTTCACTCAGAATCATCCACTCAGTCCTAATCTCATTGAGTAGGAGTTGTAGCTGTTGGACTTGGACTACCACAGACTTGGAGTCCACCATCATATAATCAAGGAACCGGCCCAAAATGAACTTTTTGGACCCAGCACCCTCGATCTTGTATTTCCTATCTAAGGATTCCCACAACTCCTTAGCCGACGGAACCTTGTCATACACAGAATACAGCGAATCATCCAGAGTGTTCAGAATATAATTCTTGCACATGTAGTCATGCTCTTTCCATCTGGCCACATCAATTCGCTTCTGAGTGTCAGGATCGTCCTGAGCAATACCAGGTGCTTCCTCGACAAGCCACTTTGCCAAATTCAAGGTGGTGAGATAGAACAACATTTTTTGTTGCCACCTTTTGAAGTTGACCCCAACAAATTTGCTCGGCCTTTCCACGTGAGACATTGGAACAGAGGGAATCCCAAGAATAGGAGCATGAGTTGGAATAGCACCACCGCCATTTCCATTGCCACTGACATTACTAGTCTCTTTCTCTTTGCCAGTGACGGTAGTTTTTCCTTGCTCAGTTGTCATGTTTTCCTGAAATTAGGAACAACCACATATAAGAGAACAAATCTCAATCACAAAATGACAAGCTATACATGCAGAGATTAACAATCTATCAAACAAGCTAGGTTTTACATCCCCCACAATCCCACGTACCCCAGGGGTCCAAGGGGGCCGTGCCCCTTAACAGGGGTCCTGGGGGCAACGCCCCCGAAAGGTAAACGGTATACATAGTTTGCTACTAGCAACACTTAGGCCGTCCACCTTCCCCTTCTATTTTTAGAGTCCAGTCCATGTACCGAATATAACACTTGCCGTGCACAAGGGCTGAGCACTCAAACCGTCCACTGGTTGAGTACTTCACGCCGAGGGCAACCTAGGCGTCAAGCACATGAACTGCACACCGGGCAGATCATAAACACAGGATCAAGGCCAGGTGATGGCAAGGCAGAAGCCAAGTAGATCACCCCAGAGGCCAACCAAAATTGATCCAAGGCCAAGCCACGCAGACTGCCTTAGGCCGTAGCCTCTCTGTAACCAACGTGATCGAGTCGCGCACGACTAATCAAGGCCATGGCCTATTTGCAACCAGGTTTGATTTGTAATCTCGAGTGAGCAACCAATCTGCTCAAACTATCGAACACATTGCTATCTGTTTTATTATCTCGCATGAAAGCCAATCTGCTCAATTTGTTGAACAGATTGTTTTCTCGCCTTACACTAGTGGTTCTCCACCATGGAACCTTAACTGTCATGAATCTGTTCTTGCAACTCAAAGATTAGTACAAAGCAGAAACTGTTTTCTGGAATTCGATGCCGATCGATGATGAAAATCTTTCTTAAGCTTGTTGGAAAAATTTCAGCATGACGTATAATTCCAGAGAACAATTTCATTGATACTGTAACAATTACATAATTGAAACAAAATGCAAATACTAAACAGAATTACAATGAACAAGAAACGAACAGAATTTTGTAAGATGAATCAAACCGAGTCTTGTGTGATACCATAGTCTCCTTAAGAAAGATTCGCCGCCTACCGTAGGTGTTGTAGGTTCTTGTTCAGCGTCTTACTCCCAGGGTTGGCTTGGCTAAACCGCAAGCCATCGGAACACCACCGTTGACCGCCTTGGCGAACTGACTACCGCTCGTCTCTCTCTCTCTCAAAGAACAATATGCTAGAAGATATAGAAGCACACTTGAATTTCTGATGCTTCCTCCAAAATGCGAGCCTCCTTTATATAGAGTGGAGAAGGTAGGAGAGGTGAATGCAGCCATCAATTGCTTAAATGAATTCAGCCATTATGCTGCCATCAAATGCTGGAGGTTACAAGAATAATACACCATCATGGGGAGGTTTACGGGAGTTACAGAATCCCACAATTCAATACGTCTATTGATTGTGGTGCCTCCAGATTCAACGAACCCGGAACGAGCACGGTTGCCTCGAGAGACCCTCCGATAGGCCCGATTTCATTCATCTGAAATTCCGTAAAATTTCCAACAACTTTTTATTGGATACTCTTCGCTATTTCAAAATGAATGAGGAACTTATTGCACTTATCATGAGTTGTGTCACTAACCTTGAGGTCTCTATTCTTTGAAATGGTGAACCCCTGCCACCCTTTACTCCGGAGAGCTAGAGGGGTTAGGTAGGGAGATCCCTTGTCCTCCTACCTCTTCGTGCTAGCATGAAGAGGTTTTCTTCTATTATTATTAATCAAAAGATGTTGCAGAAAAAAGGGTTAGGCATCACAGCCTCTAAAAATGGCCCTTGTTTTTCCCATTTATTCTTTGCAGATGACATTCTTCTTTTTGGAAAAGCTACTGATAACCAATGTAAGGTCATGTTGGAGGTTCTTAATATGTTTTGTGAGAAATCCGGGCAATTCGTTAGTGGCCACAAATCTAAAATTTGCATTTCTCCTAACATGCCTAGTAATGTGGTCAAGGACTTGAGCAATAAAAGTGGTTTTGGGCTTACAAAAGATTTGCAAAGGTACCTTGGAGTCCCTCTTACCCACAACAAGGTCTCCAAAAGAGAATATCAATACATTATTGAGAGGATTTACAAAAAGCTTGCTGGGTGGAAAACCGGTTCTCTTAACTTCATGGGGAGAACTACCTTGGTCCAATCAGCTGTCACTTCCACTATGATCCTAATTACACCATGCAAACGGTTTCCCTGTCTTCTACCATTATTAATCAGATTGATAGAATCCATCATAGTAATTTTCTTTTGGGGCCGGGACAGTAGTACCAAAAGGAAAGTGCATTTGGTCAATTGGGAGACTGTTTAAGGCTAAACGTTATGGTGGCTTTGGTGTCCGTGAGGCTGGTAACAATAATGTGGCCCTTGCGGCCATACTTGGCTGGAGAGTGTTGACTGAGTGTGATCCCTTGTGGATTCAGGTTCTTCATAAGAAGTATTTGAATGGTCAGAATTTCAAAGAGTGGCCGAATTACAAAAGAACCTCTCATGTGCGGCACGACATTATTAAAACTAAAGAGATCATTGCCAAGAATCTGAAATGGATTGTTGGGGATGGCACGAGCATTCTTAGTGGATTTTTTTGAAAATGGATCTGAAATGGATTTTTTTACAAATCTATAGGCAATAGTTCATCAAATTGGCCCAGGATGTGAGTAGTTGATGTTTGGAGAAAGCTTTGGAGAGAGATGACGGAAATTGGTGTGTGCGAGAGAGAGAGAGAGAGAGAGAGAGAGAGAGAGAGAGAGAGAGCACGTGCAGTGCAGTGAGAGAGAGAGAGAGAGCACGTGCAGTGCAGTGAGGGGATTGAGAAGTGGTAGTGGAATCACTGGAATGGGAGAATGGATGCCTGGGTTGGGTACACTGGATTCGGGGAAAAAACCTCACCGAGTTTTCCACGGTAAATCATTTCACCGCCAAGGTTATAAAATATTTTCCCCAAAAAATCAATTTTCGGCAATATCAACAATCAAACACCGGAAAACATGTAAAACATTTTTAGCAAAAATATTTTATGTCCAAACAAATTGAGCCGATATTCTAATTTTTTTTTCTATTTAATGTTACAAAGAGAGAGATTGAATTTGAAAAAAGTAACCAAAAAATGGACTAGAAACAAATACAATTAAAAGGAAAATAAAAAGTGTAAAATTTGTGATTGAAAATTGTATGAATTTTCACTTTATTATAGCCTTATAGGCCGTGGAGTGGAATTGTTGGCGGGGCCCTTACTTTTTATCATGTGGTGAGACCCGTTGAATACCCGAGTGAAAGAGAAAACAAAATGCGATTCGCTTTTCTTATTTATACATATTAATTAATCCTATACTTGATCCGATGAAAATAGTCAATTCACGTTGAGACTATTAAATTCATAAGAAATTGATATTTTCTTACGGCTGGACCCATAAAATAAATTTCCATCAACCTTTAATCGTACGTGAAGCAAATCCACCAATTAACCGGAGAATGATTTGGCTTTTGTCCATCCGGCCGAGTACGCACACACAAAATTCTCGTCTATCCTTTACTTGGTTCGCTAAATTGCTTTGGGGACCGACTAGGGTTTCTTTCCTTCTGCGGAATATAAACCCGAAGACGATCCAAACGCGAGTTTCCTCCAATCGAACCAATTGCAGAAAAGGAGCATCTGCTTCTTCTCTCTCTCTCTCATCCGATTCTTCTTCGTCTCTAGCAATTCCCTTTCTTTCTCCCTCTATGACTTTCTGAACACCTGATCGATCACACGTCCAAACGCAGAGAGAGAATGGGGAGAGGAAAGTTCAAGGGCAAGCCCACCGGCCGACGCCAGTTCTCCACTCCTGAAGAGATGCGTATGCCCCCCTTTTTTTCCTATTATTCGTTCTAAGTATACGTATCTGCGTGTTAGTTTTTGGATTCGTTTTAATGTTTGGTATTAGTTGTGTTTCGTGAAGATGTTTATGTGGCGGGACTTGTTTGATGATTTGATGAGTTTGTTATGGTTGTGAGTGGGTTGAGTCTGTTTGATTTCTGAAGTTGATCTTTGATTTCTGTGTTGGATTCTCTTGTGTTTTCCCTCCTTTCTATTTGTGAATTGAGTATACTTGTCTTACATGTTGAAGACTCTGGTGGGTATACTGTGTTCCATAAGTTGATTGATTTTAGTAATGAAATATGTGCTGTAAGCAGAAGCTTTTGTTTGTGCCTTAGTGGTCAATTGGTTAGCCACGCGGGTGGGAAGTTGGAACGACCAAAAAGCTGCAGAGGTAACAGTAAACTTACTCTGTAACATACCTGGTTATTGCCATTGGTCAATTGAACAAACTTGTTGTGTTCTACAGTTGTAACGGTAATGGACCAGGTATTGGTATGTAGCATAGTTCTAATGACCCAACCGGCTGGCCGCGGACATCCTTCAACCTGAACCACGTGGCCTCAAAAGATATATCTTGGATGTACCATTTAGTCTTGATGGATTTACTTATACTTCCCATGAGTTTCATATTCTTAGCCGATGTGGGACTGGGGTGGGATTTCACCATCTCCCTCACTTTATTTCACAACAACCTCATTGATGTTAGAGCTTTAATTAGCTCTTGGAGGTCTATCAAAAGATCCAATATTAATCGTCTTATCTGTTGTAACTGGTCCATTAGTCATCGGCTTTTTGGACCAAGGAGTTAGTTTAGTGTTGCGGTCTGGTAATTTTTGATCTTCCAGTTTTGGGTCACGGCCTTGGCGGGTGGTGTCTTGTGGTGATGGTGGATTGCTTGTTGGGGGTGGTGGCTGACGGTGAGGTGCGCAGTGGCAGTGGTGATCTGCTTTGGATAGGGTTTAGGGGTGTGGGTCTGGGCTTGGCCTTCTTTGGGCTGGGTCTGGCCCGATTTCATTTGAGCTGTATTTTCATAGTTGGGCAGTTTAGGCCCATTAGGAGTGGGCTTGTCCCAATGGGTGCTTCCTTGATTGGTTTCTTGCCAATCTCGGATTTGGGTATCGGGTGGGCACATAATTATTCTTAGATTTAGGAATTTTTTGTTCTTAGATTTAGGGATATAGGGATATGATGCCATCATCCCTTTTCCTTTAATATTTGTAACAATTTCAAAGATTATAAAATTTATTTGCCGTTCAAAAAAAAAAAACCCATTACTCTTAGCCGTACACGTGCTTCATAGATCTATGGTATATCAGCTCTTCACTCTACTCATCTTAGAGGGCTCAAATAAGTATCATGTCTCAGCAATTAGTGAGAACCGGGGACCAACGTCGTCCTCTCCAATGTTGTATGTGATTCTCCACTTGTGCGTGGATCTTGAAAGGAGATAGAACCTTCTGCTGAACATTTTACCCCATCTTGCAAGTTGCAATAGTTAGAAATGTAGTCGGTCAGGTACTTCCAGTGAAGGGTTTATTGAATTGGCTACCCATGTAACACAGACATTCCGACAGTATCAACTTACCAGTGTAGCACTATCAGCTTACTGATGGAATTGACTATCCATGCAAGTATGACTTGACAGTATCAGCTCACTTGGCATAGCACATAGGTTTGATGCTGGAATATTATTTGCTAAAAGTCACACTTGGTAGTTAAGAGTGTCTCGATGAATCGGACTAATCTCTCCAGCCGGCCACAGCCCTCTCCACGCGATTGTGTGAGGTGAGGTGGCCCCAAGGACAAATTGCTACCGAGGGGAATCAAACCTGCGACCTTGGGGTGGTAAGCCCCGCCGTGGCAAGTCGGTTAACCACTACAACAACCCCCTTGAGTTTAGAGAGAAGGAGCTTTACGGCCAGATACATTTGCTTTTCTCCCTGATGACTTTCTGGTATTTGGGGCTGTTTTGAATCTTTGATATCTCTGGTTTTGTTTAAGTTAAATTTCTATCTCTCAATATACATGGTTGGTTAAAGATTTTTATTTCTCTTTTGGGTGGGTGAGTTGGGTGTTTTGGGGTGAGGGGGAGGGGTCGTGTTATTGTCTGATATTGATACTTTTGGTGACACTTGGAACAGTAGCTGAAATTAAGTACTGAATTTATTGATTAACTTTTTGTGCTTTCCTGATGGACTTAAACGGTCACAGTTGCTGGTACGTCGGCTCGTCCTCGCACATTTAAACAGGTAATTCTCTATGATTTGATTCTTTTACTGATGCTTTTATGATTACAGTTAGCAGTGCAAGGTTTTTTTTTTTTTTTGTTTCTTTTTTCCCCTTTTACTTCGCATCTGAAGGTGGAAATCCAGCATTTGGGATTTGCGTCATTGTGATTTATGGATTTTTTTCCACTAATGATCGGGAAAACTACCACTGTATTGGCTCAGAAAGGCCAAATGTTTTGTGGCAGCGGTAGCATATTTAAAATGTCCTCGTAGTGACAGTTTTTAACATTGAAATGCACCGTTGGACGTGGCAATGTTCTACGAAATCTGGATATTGGACCGTATAGTCTGTGTTTATACATTTGTCATTTTTGGACATGAATACTGTCTTTGTAAAGGCGTGTCTATGCATGGAGAAGAGGCATAGTATTTTGATCAGTTACCAAATTTGACATGGAACAATATAACTAAATGATCCGCTGGCGAATAGATATGTTGAATACAAAATGGACACTTACGCGTCAACTAATTTTATGCCTTGGAGGAAAAGGATTTCTGTTGAGCATAGAAAATGTTCATAAAGGGAAAGTCAGATGGCTGCAGTTTTGGCATTTGCATTTTGAATTTTGAAATGCTAGAATAGTTAGAGCATTGAGATTGTAAATGTCATCCATGTACATCCTTACAATACTGGTTTTCATTCGAGTTGCTTCCACTTCCAGGCACCTTATATGATGTATTTATGCTGTAGGCAGAAGCCAAAGAGGAGGAAGAAGAAGAGAGATCTGAGGAAGAATCTGGAGAGGAGTCTGAGGAAGAATCTGAAGTGAGTGAACTTCTTACTTCTGTGTATCTATTATTCATGATATTTTTCAGATTGTTCTTTAATTGGTTTTCATCTACCTTTCTACCTTGCTCTATTTGAATGATGAGTTAGTCTAAATCAGTTTGTCTGTACTTTTGTCTATTTAAGAAGCGGAAGGGCACCCAAGGTGTTATTGAGATTGAGAATCCTAATTTGGTGAAGCCAAAGACCTTGAAAGCTAGGGATGTTGATGTAAGTAGTCAAAGTTCTTCATTGTTGTTTAATTTGCTGTGATAAAAAATGGAATTTGATATATTTGTTTTTGCAGATTGAAAAAACGACTGAACTCTCAAGACGTGAGAGGTTTGTTTGTTTTCGTCTACTTCTTTCGGTTATGTAGTCATTCTTGAACAAATCATACCATACTATCGTCAAGCAAAGACTCCCCTTCCCGTTTCCTCCTGCTTTCCATATATTTGTATTTTTCCATTGGCAATGCGAAAAACAAGTATTTCAAATAGATAGAAATGAAAACTGCAACTTTCTAAGCACAATAGCATATGTATTTCCTTTTTATCTCAACGCTTGATTTTCTGGTTTACATCACCACTTGTTGGGTCAAGGATTCTTAGTGTCTCAAGCACTCAATCTTTTCCATTCACTTGAATACCTGCCTGTTCTCAGGTTTCCTTTTATTAACACTTGCATCCGTAATACACTTTTACACATGCAACTTGTGCTTCAACCTAGGACGTCTTGGCAAATTTCCAGCCCTTCTAGGCATTTTATGGCTATTCATATTGCAAGTATTTTTCCCCTTTCTCAAGTAGCGTCAAACATGCTTTGATCCAAGATTTTCTGCTCGACCAAAAAAAAAAATGCTTTGATCCACAAGTTCCTCAATTGGCACTCAATTTATGTCTTTAGACAACTCCGTTGGGTCTATTGGCTGGACTCTTACATGGTTGTGAAGTTTATGCCAAAGATACGTGCCAAGAAGTAGATGCATGGGCCATTTGTAAGCAATGGGTTTCTTGGGGAAATTGGGCTTTCAGAAAGATAGCTGAATTCCTGTGGGAACAAAATAGAAGTTCGATAAGAGGGGACTTGATTGATGCGATGGTAAACGCTTGGCCTGCCGTATAGAAGTTCATGGGTTTGCTTTGGGAGCAATCAGTTTAGACCTGCGTTTACCGCCTTTACACTCGCCCTTAAGCTTGACTTGAGGATTGACTAGTTCGGTATTTTTCATGGTCAACTAGTTTTATCTTCTGTCGTTGAAGCAAATCGTGACTTTTGGTTGTGCTCACAAGTGATTGCAATATATACCTTGATATAGTCATGCATCACCAGTACCAGCCCGCCATAGTTGAATTGTTTATCTTCCTGCTCTGTCCTCTGTCGTTTTGGATATTTATAAGTTATGTTGAGATATTTGCAACTGAAAACAGTTCATTATATCTTCATGTTTTCTTTATTTGACAACAGGGAAGAGATAGAGAAGCAGAAAGCTCATGAGAGGTACATGAGGATGCAAGAACAAGGGAAAACAGAACAAGCAAGGAAAGATTTAGGTATGGTTTGGTCTTTAATGATTAATTAATAGCTCTCTTTATTTCTTAAGGATCAAGTTATCCTGGTTGTATTTATTGCATTTTAGACAGTTAATTACATTACGTGGGATATTCTTGAATTGTGATTACACTATCAAGTATCATCTTCACCCATTGGTGGAGTGGTTAGTTATTTTACTTGCATAGAGAAAAGGAATTACACAATCCTTTTGTCGACAACACTTGTGTGAATTGGGAATGGAGTATTGATAAAGATAACCGCTATTCAATATTTGAGTTATATTTATTTGCAGGATGGGATTAGTGGGGATTAGTGATCTTGTGGGGTAATAGATTAGGTAGATATCCCATTGGACTAAAATTGATCGTGTCAGAATGATAGTTTGTTTGATTAAGGTGGAATAATGAATTGGTTAAGGCGGGGCTGTGTGTTCATGACAGTTAGATGGAGCGGCAGGGTTTACGGCATGAATATGGAATATGTAGACTGGTCTTGGAGAAATTATTCAACCCTTGGTTCCATAGCCTTTACAGCCACACAAAGGTGCAGGTGTAGTTGTTCGGATTGCAGGACCACTGAATGGTTTCTCCTGGTCTTGGCAATTCATTATGGGCCAAATGTGGGACTACGTGGGCCCCTCTAGATTGGACCTGATTCCATATTTTTATGGGAGATACTGGGGCACATCAATTTGTCACACCTCAACCACACCCCTCTCACATACATGTGGGTCCCAAGCATATATTGTGAAATTCCTACACATGCATGTGAGAGAAATGTGGTTGGGGTGTGACACATTGATGTGTCCGTTGCATTTCCCTATTTTTATTCCCCAATCAAACATGGAGTTGGTTCGGGTAATGCTATTCGTGCATGTGGTAATTGGTTTAAGAGTTGTAACGCGTAGAATTTTGTAATGCATATGGATGAGTAGACCCTCCGTTAAAAGACAGGAATTTGTCATATTCATTAAATGAGAATGAAAAAGAGTGGTTGCTCATGTGGCTCTTAAGTTAAGCGTGAATTGTGAGTGAGAAGTTTCTCTGATCAGGAGTGTGAAGCTGGTTTTTGGTTGGTGTAAGCTTGCAGCAGTTTTCTTTTAAGAGTAGAGTGTGATTGTAGGCATTCATGTAGTGTAACTTGGTGCCTTAACATTCTCAAAAAATATCAGAGTTTATGTTCCTTCTAAATAGTCCACCAAACATCCAAATCTGCTCCCTCCCATACTTCCATTGATATTTTTTTGGGATATCCAATTCTCCGGCATCAAAGTTTCTTCCCTACAGCATCACTCAAACCAAGCTAAACTCTGCAAGAATAAGTTCACAACTCACCAGTCTCTGTTACCTTTCTATTTTTATCCCCCTTCTTGTTGTTTTTGTTCCTTGCTTTTGTTCAATTATGAATAAATAACCTGTTTGATGGATATTTGTAGCATCATTCAAGTAAATACAGATTAGATTGTGCAAACATGAGCTTGTGATATAGCAACACCTATAATCCTGGACCCGTTAATGCAAGAAGTATAAATAAAGGACCATTTTTCCATTTACGTTTTCATTCTTAAGAAATGAACTTAGACACCATTCTCTCTCTCTCTCTCTCTCTCTCTCTCTCTCTCTCTCTCTCTCTCCCCCTCCATTTGCATTTGTAATCATGTGCCTCCAAGAGATACATCATATCCTTTACTATGTATGCTTGTATTGCAGATCGGCTGGCGCTTATACGACAACAAAGGGCTGAGGCTGCCAAAAAACGAGAAGAAGAAAAAGCAGGTAACATCATGCGAATTGCTTGTTTTTCAGTTTTGGTGGCATTTTATGTCAAGGATACTGATGTGTTTTGCATTTGTTGCAGCCAAAGAACAGAAGAAAGTTGAAGCTCGCAAATGAATCATAGTATTGCTGCCAGGAAATTTTCTGTTGAAACTTGTGCTCTCTTTGGTAGGGCGAAATATTTGCTCTTTTAGTTGGTTTATAATCAAGGACCTTATTATGCCCCTGGTGGCATTTATGGAAACTGTGACCGTGCATTATCTTCTTCAGATTGTATTTTGATACTTCTCTTTAGTTATAACCTCTTATTCTCATATTCGGTAAATGAGAACAGTACGTACTTTTATATGTAAAAGAATTCTGCTAAGTAATATATACTTATGTGAACCACGCTCTTGAGGCACAGGGCAAAGACTAGGTTTTCTTGCTTTATGGTCTTATGGCAGATGGTTTCTAAAATGAGATCTTGATCTGTGTTTCGATTCCCATAAAATGTGGGGAATGATAACGGAGTGGAAAAGGAGATTAGTATGTCTTTTGGTTATCCGGTTAGTCGTGCCAGGGAATTTCCCTGGGGACCATTCAATCTGGTTGTGTTGATTGTTTTTTGGTGTTATTGAGTAAAAAATTTGTTGTACATGACACTGTAGGCAAATGATTTCCTTTTTTTTTATTTTGCTCTTGCATTTGGATTACAGCATGCTAGCAATTACTCGTAATGTATCAAGGGGCATTTTTCTACTCTCCCGTCAGATATGCCGTTGATTGTGCTACCAATTGGCATTCTATGGACCATACTGTGGCCAAGGGCTGCGTGGTTTTTTTTTTGGTTTGTTTTTGCTATTCCTTCACGTCCGTTGGTCCTTGTTAAAAGGGGACAATGAACCCGATTTCCTGTTGGGCAGAAAATTAAGAGGAGAGGTTGGGTTCTTTTTTGAGTTTTTCATTATCTTATATAACTTTCATTAGGTTGTAATCATTTCTTGGTTTCATCTGTTTTTTTTTTTTCCCAACTGATTCTTTTGAGAAATACACGATTCACCCACACCCTTGAGTGAGTAGGAATGTAGAGCAGCATGCAATTTGGATTTGTTTCTTCAACCGGCGCTGTGTGTTCAAAGTACCATAATCTAAATGGCCACCGCTATTCGCAGCCCGTTTCTTGCTACTCGCAGTCGATTGCTACTTACAACATACCACCTTATAAAAATTTGCTACCTACAGCCAACAAAATATCCCTGATCTCTCCATTTTACCCTTCTATACCTACAACCCACAAAATATACACCCCACAACCCTTCTATACTTACAACCCTCCCACCCCCCTCGTTTTTTCTACCCCAGGCCTTCTCTCTCTACCCCAGGCCTTCTCTCTGCCGCCTGCCGCCAGACACCAGTCCGCCATTACCACCACACAAAACCCATCCCCTCTCACCAGTCACCACTCCCAGCACCGAACCCACCCCGTCTCTCTCTCTCTCTCTCTCTGTCTCCTCCCATTTCTTCTTCTCCCCAATCACCACCACAACACCACTCTCACCACACCACAACAGCAGCACAAATTTGAAGCGAAGGAGATGTGAGAGAAGAGCACAACACGCCGGCATCACCAACGATTTCGAAGTTCAAACATCGGTAAAAAATTTACTGTTGTTATTACGTGCCTACGTGGTTTTGCCTCATTCGAATTTTGCTGTTTGATTTTTTTCTTCAGAAACCCACGAGTGTACTGCTATTTCGTGTATCTATTTCATGTATTTCGAATATAATCGAACATTAGAGTCCGATTGTTTGACACAATTTTGGATATTAAAGTCTGATTGTTTACCCCCTATTTGGATTTTAAAATCTGAAATTTATTGCCTCATTCGGATTTTAGTATCCAATTGGCCGATTGGCCCCTATGTATTACATCACAAAAGCTGAATTTGTTAGCATAGCTCATTCAGAATGTAATATCTGAATTTTTTTGCCTCATTCGGATTTTAATATCTGAAATATCTGACTCCATTCGGACATTAAATTTTACTCGAGTCGTGTATGAATTTTACCCCAATTCTATAATGGGTCTCTGTAAGTTTTCCACTCTAGACGTTTTTCATCATATAATGTGAACCGATTAGACAATTACACAAACCATTGACATTGTCCAGGAATAATTGACAATGTTTTTAGATATTAAAGTCTGATTATTTCCCCCCTATTCAAATGTTAATATCTTAAATTTATTGTCTCATTCGGATTTTAATATATAGCTGAATTTGTAAGGTCATTCGGATTTTAATATCTGAAATTTTTTTGCCTCATTTGGATTTTAATATCCGAAGTATTTTACCCCATTCGGACAATAGAGTCCGATTTGCCCCCTCTATTTCAGCCATTAGAATCCGATTGTGAGTGAGAACCCATAAACATTCATAACATTATCCCACTCGGAGTTCTTTCTTCTTCATTGAAAAAGAATAGGAAAACCCTAGTTTGGCTTGAAGAACTTGAAGTAATCTCTTAGAGTTTGACATGTAATCTGAAATTTTCTCTTCTTATGGTAAGAAATCTTCCTTAAACTATGAGTATTGATGAATATGTGCATATAGAATCAACCTACATGGAAGATATTTAAGAATTAGGGTTCTATAGTGCTTACATGATGATTATATACCTAGTTCATCTTAAATTCTCAAATATTGTTAATTGGTATGGATAATATGATTTTGATAATGGAAACCCAAGATTGATGCATGTTAGTTGGTATATAGATGGATTATAAGCATGAACTTGTAGAATTTTGAAGTTGCTTACTGCTATTGATGTTGAGAAATTTTGAAAAATCTGGGCAGCATCCAAAGTTACGTTTTTCATCAAATTTGTTATACTTAGACAAGTTTATTGGTTATGGGTCCTTTCGAGTCTTAAAGATTATTAAGTTGGTGTTGTTTTGGCAATGGAATCATCGAAAAGTATGAAGTACACGATTTTTAATGAATATTCGATCACAAATTGCTCTGTTGAAAAATTGTGTTTCCTACGCAGAATTACCAAGCGTGTGAAAGAGCGCAATGCAGCGGCTTTGGCCATTTTGGACAGTGTTTTGGGTGGGACTAGGGCTACGACTTCAACTTGCCCGTATGATCTACGACAAGCACTTGTTGAAGTGAGGAGGACTTTGAGGGGACCGGAGGTTGCTGAAGCGAGCATAGCAGGCCCTAGTTCGGATCATTACTCGATTCATTACACTAAGTGCCGGCGCCGTGACCATACTTGAGACTTGTCTTTTCCATGACTTGTTTTTGATGGACTTTATTACCTTGTATTTATTTTGGACACTTTATGGCCATGGTTTATGGGCTAATTTCCGTGGTGAAATGACTTTTGTTTTATTGCGGATAAATATTAGCATATTTGTGATAATTGGATACCGTGAAAATATGAATGCTAAGTAGGGCACCAAAATGTAAATTTTATGGTTTGAATCATTCTTGATACTTTCCTAGGCACAAATAATTCGCTAGACAATACTCGTATGTGAAAATTTAGATTTAAATGAGGAGTGCCGTACGAACGGACAGTGCTCTAGACAAACATAGAACACTACCAAAAAAAATGGTTTGCCTAAATTTCATATTTTACAATAAGATTCTACGAACTCAAATTTTACATAAAAGTCCTTCGAGCCAACCTAGTCTAGTTTGATTATGTCCATCGTTGCCACATCGTTCCCCATATGTTTTTAAACTCTTCGATCTTGTAACAATATTGTGTATCCCATCCATCCGCGAATAAGTAGTGATGTATATACCAATTTCTTGCAATAGGCGGGATGGGGGAATTTGGTAAAAAATGTACCGTTACAAAGTGATCCCCGTTAACGTGTCCGAGCGCAATTAAACGTCAACTCTCAAGGGGAAGGGGCGGATATCGAAGAAGAACACGTTTTACGAGGAATAAAATTCTTACAAATATATATTTGCATGTTGGCACATTACACGAGGAAGAAATACATCCCATTTTAACCAATAATAAATAAGGGCGTTGATTTTCAAACTCCACTTTTAATATCTACACTCTTGTTTGTCCATTATAGCCCATTCATTCGGGAAAAATTAATTTCGAAAATAAATATCCGAAATCTATAACAAGATTTGGACTTTAATTTCTGGTTTATGTACCAGTACTTGGATTTTAATTTCTCAGCTTTCTCTATCACTCGGTACTTTTGTCGTACATTGTATACAGTTTTGATAGACGTTACGTTCTCAGAATCTTGAACCTTCAAATGGGTTAGGGTTTCTCTGGGTTTCACCAAAGCGACTAACAAATCAATCATCGTGCTGGTCTACTCTGCCACAACCTCCCGACATACAAATGGCCCTCCAAGTACACCACTGGAGGATGGTTTGTGAGTGCCATTGTGGACAAAGACAATCCAACCATCATTGCCCTTTACAACTTTTAATTCAAAAGGGCATTCACATTTTTTGGTGCCCGTGGACTGCACTCTCTTCTTCACAGCTACCTCCTTCCCATCAACCTTCTTCACAAACGGCCTATACTTACCGCTCCTTTCACATGAAAACTTCATCCTAGGTGTGCGATTCTTAATACATTTCTCAGAACCCTTCATTGGATGGAAAAACCTACACACACATAACAAAAAAATTATAGCCCATAATATAAGATTGCACAACATAAATACTCTATCAAAAAAACACTCACCGTCTCCGTTGTAAAATACTCCGTATAATCGTATGGAGGACAAGTCGAAGTAGGTATAGTCGATGGCCCTACATAACTACCAAGTGTTGAAGTGTCACCCTGTAACACTCAAAGACAAACTAGGTAAGTGAATGATTCTCTGCAGTTTTATTCAGATATTAAATTTGAAAACTGGCACTAAATTCGGATATAAGAGTCCAACAATAATGACAATATTCGGAAATTAATATCCAAATAGTTGTACATAATTCAGACATTAGAGTCCGAAAAGTTAGTAAAGTTTTGGCACTGTGTATCAAACTGTAAGTACAGGATTCTCTGCAATTTAATTCAGATATTAATATTTGAAAATTGGCACTAAATTCGGATATAAGAGTCCAACAATGTTGACAATATTCGGATATTAATATCCGAATAGTTGTACATAATTCAGATATTAGAGTCTGAAAAGTTAGTAAGGTTTTGGCACTGCGTGTCCAACTGTGTCGGGCTAGAACTGAAATTGAAAATGGAGGGCTTCTGAAATTGAAAATGGAAGGCGGGTTTACCTCTTGCTGCGGCTTTTGCTCCGTCACTGCAACATCTGTGACATGTTTCTCAACATCCATTGTGTGATCTTTTGACTCCAAATCGTGGTGTATTGTTGGGTCAACTATTTCTTGTTTATCAATGGAGGGAGAGGAAGCAATTGAGGTTTCCATTGATAATGTAAGAGGAAGAGGAGAGGAGGAAGATAGACAGAGTTGGCTACTGGTGGGAGGGGCCTGGTGGTGGGTGATGGCAGCTGGGTAGGGATGAAAATGGAGGAGTTTGAACGAGGGAGGGAGGAGACGGTCTGGGGAGGGAAATCAGGAGAAGATTTTTTGTGGTTGTATGTAGTGAGTTATGTAATATTCTAAAAGGGCAAAATGGTCAAATAACATGAGGTTTTAGGGGTATAATGGTCAAACTGCATGAGGGTATTTTTGTCCGTAATTGATAAAAATTTTAATTCGGCTGCGAGTAGCAAGAACTACGCTGCGAATAGCGGCCACCATCTAAATTGCTCTCCCATAAACATACAGGTGTTAGGAACACGGCCTAGAGTGGGTGGTTCTTCCTCTTAAGGAAGAGGTGTTCGACTCTTGTTGTAGCTACTAACTAACCTACCTAACATTCTATTGTCTGGCAAAAATGAAAAAAATATTCACAGGTGGAGACTATGTGTCATTCATACACATCAGATGAATTAAATTATTTTTTTTGGTGAAACAAAAACGCATTAAATGTCACGAGTGTAGGTAAACCCCATAGGTTGAGGTTTAATACAAGTAGGAGGAGAGCTGCTTCGGGCCTCCAATTCCAAGTTATCAAGGGGCCCCCCGATTCTGATATTCTATGTGGTAGGCATAATTATTTTAATTGAGCGGAACTAGGTAGTTTTGGTGGCTTGAATTTGAATAGAAACAAAATCACAAAGAAGGCGGAATAAAATGCTTGTTTTCTGTAAATTTGATGTGGGATAGAAGCAGATTTGGTTATTGGTTGAAGAGTTTTTTAAACAATATATAATCCTCTTGATCCTTTACTTTTCTACGTGGGATTACTTTGTTTCTAATCTCAATTTCAAAAGATACTTGGATCATCAAATAAAATATAGAAGGAGTACAGTAAAAAAACAATACAATCTACAAAGGGTTGGGGCTTCTAGAAGGAAAAAAAAAGCAGGTTATCAACCAAGAGAGAAGGGAATCCAAATATATTTCACGTGTCATATGAAATACATTTGAAGTTTGTATCTTTACCTTTTTCTACTTTGATTTAGCTTTTATTATTTTGTTCTCAAAGATACAAAAAGAGCCCCAAATTTGCATTTAGCTTCAGCCCATAAGTTAGAGCTGGTCCTGATTTAAGGGAATGTCTTGAAGAGGAGTTGATTGCTTGGTTAAGATGAGCATTGGTTTGCTTCTCAGAAGATGTGATGATCCACTGGCGGGTTCCTCAGCCAAGAGGCATTTGATCCAACGGCATCAAGAGGGCGCTTAAATGCTAGTAGAAGAAAAAAGGTCTAGAATTCAACTCCTCATCTTGTAAGGTGCTAATCTAAATATTCTAACAATGTTGAGTTGCACCAATATAATAGTAAAAAAGAAAGGCGTGCTCCCCAGCATCTGAAGGAGGTGCCTGAATTCGAAAACGAGATTTCTAAGATGATGAGCATCCATATTAGCGTCAAGAAGAAGAGGAATAACAACTTGAGTATCAACTTCCACTTGAATAGGGAGCAATTGTAGAGCTTGTGCCGATTTTAGCCTATCCATGAGCTTGAAAAAACCCGTTGGGTACCCATTTGATGTTCACTGATCTACCAACTTTGCATGAATTTTTGGTTACCGTAAATTCCCGTCCTACACAAGTGGAAAGAAAGTTGGAGCACGCGCTCTCTCAACCCTAGCCGCCTCCTCTCTATTGGGAAATCGAATCCCCAAGACCCAGTAATAACGCGTACAAATTAGACAATAAAAATTGCAAAAACCCTATAAGGTGGAATTAGGGTTTTACCACAACTCCCGCGTCACGAACATTGGTTGAACTTGTTACAGCACGTCTTGTTGTATGCCACGAATATTGTTCGACTGTACCTTACGATCTTCTGCCATATTCCTGTGGGCTCCCCGACCGACGCGCGCCCAGGACAAAGAGTCGCCACCCGGATTTTTGAGATGGTTGATCCGAGAAACCGAAAGTTGCGTTTGAAAAGAAAAGGCCTTTTGATCTAGCGAAAACGTTGAGACTTTTGGGTTCAGGAGCCATGTTACGAATGGGGAAGGTTTTTATTTGAGAAGAATGCACCTCATTCGCCCGGTAAAACCAGTCTCTACTAAATTCTTTCAAAAGGGGAATTTGAAATATTTCTCAAAAAATCAAACTCTTTGGTAAACAAACAGAGGGGAAGGGGACATAGATAATAAATCACGTTGGCGTGTACGTGGTGCTAACTGTACAGTGATGATAAATATGATGCAAAATGAAAGGATTTTTCAGCAGAAACTGTCTGGGTCGCAATATCCTCCTGCACGGCATTTTGTACTATCGTGCACGGTCTTACACAATGCCGCGCGGGGTATTCTTCCTGCTATCAGGCCTTTGTAAAGTTTCAGAACATCGTCCGGCGTCTTGAGTGCGACGCGCGGGGTTTTCATTCAGACAGTGTTTTTGTTATGGGACCTTTCTGGAAGGTACCATTCTTTCAAGCCATGGACGAAAACCGACTTTTAAACTCTTGATCATTCGGACTGTCCGAAAAAGCTTTATCTTCTAAAATATAGTATGGCTTGTAGATGTGGTCCCATTTTGAAAGCAAAGATACCAGATATTTCAAAAGGGTAGGCCTGACAGTGGATAGCTTTGATTCAGACAGTTTGAGCGTAAAAGCAGTAACATAAAAACGCCGTGTGTTTGAGATTACTACGCCGCGCGACACATCAAAGCGCCGTGCGGTGTAGCTTTCCCAGTGCAGAAGCTTGCTTTTGTTTTGAAAATGATTTTTAGGCCAAGATCTAACCCAAAGGGGGTTGATCCTGATTAAAGAAAAGTCCCCTCAGGGGTATAGACAGAGCCTACCTCAAGGAAACTAGTATATACCTTAGATCTTCGAGCTTGAATGGGAATGGATGGCTATGGATGAGCACAGGAGGAAGTGGTCTAAGAGAGACAGTGAGCACAGCTTAATGAGTGGGTGTTTGAGGGTTGGGGGTCTTAAAGTGAGTAAGGGAACTCACTTCAATGGCGAAGAGAAAAATGGAGGATTTTAAGGAAGGAAGAATCTTGAGAATATTTTTGGGAGTACTTTCTCAAAGCTTTGGAGTGAAGAGTGGGTATGAAAGTATGATGAGAGAGAGAGAGAGAGAATTCAGAGCCCTTTTCTCTTGAGTGGAGGGTTGTATTTATAGGCAAAAGCCAAGAATTTTGAATTTCAAATGGTGGATGTATTTTCTGGGCGGGCCAGAAGTGCCTTTTCGGCTGAGCTAACTTATAGCAGTGGCTCAAATGGGCGTGGCCGATAGCTAGCTGAGCCAGTCAGAATTTTATCCAAAATGCCGTGCAGTTGAACTCATGACCTCGTGCGGCGTAATGAAATATGTTATGCCATGTGGTGTAAAGGTGTGCCGTGCGGTACTAAGGATCCAATCCTGGGCTTTTGAGTTTGTTCTAGGCTTTTTGGTTTGTTTTGGGAGAGTCCCACATCTCAGTTTTCGGAGGTATTTGTTTCCTTTGTTTCATCATCGGGACATTTAAAGCACTTCCGAGATCCGGATTGGGGTGTCTACAATTCCCTTATATCTCGCATCACGTACCCATTTGTGGAAACCCTACGTGATTGTTTGTTCTCTCTCACAGTCCACTTTTCTGATATCTCAAAAACGTGTCATAAACCTAGAGAACGAAGCGGTATATTTATAGGGTTAGGGCAATGACCTAAGAAGAAATAAATCTGGGCTCTTTGTGTAAATAAGAAATCTTAATCCCACTAGAATTCTATTTCATATCATACAAATTACAATTCACCCCACTACAGAATTGTAATTGCACTTCCGTCCTTATCTCAATTATATTATGAGCTACATGTTATTAAATACTTATTAATCTCCCCACGTTAAGATTACAGATACCCGTTGATTAAAATAAATTACTAACAATCTCTCACTTAATCAACATCTTAACTTGAGACTATCCGGTTAACTTATTCGATATGTCGGATACAAATATCCACCTGCAGTGTTTGACATAATCGAAACTTATAAACTTACTCAAGGGGTATCATCAATCCCTACTGGGACGTGGATTCCATCAATAATTAATAGTTGTCATGTACATAATGTTGCTACTCAACTCACCAAGACTATTGACCGTATAAAGATCTCACTCGTTAATGAATCAAAGTCAACAATATTAAATATACGCCTCTAATAATTATTTTTGGATTAAGAGCATAAGCATTCATAATAACCATGACGTTCCAATTGTCTTATAAAGTTAGTATAAAGACAATTACCTCAATGCGGTCCCGTTCAATACACACAAAGTGTACTAGCACAATAAATTAAAACTAAACCGTTCCCTGTAGTCAAGACAGACCTACTAAACATTGTACTACAATCCTACCGATGGTGTGTCCAGTTCCATTTAAGACTGTGAACTATATCTTATATTTCACAAGAACTGATGATCTGATCTTCTATGTGTAAGCCGAACTCTACACACCAGATCATCTACTTTGTAAAATAAAAGACACACATGCACAACATACAATAATATTGTGCAAACATTGCCCATAACAGATTCTCATAAAAAATAGATAAAACTGATTAATAAATAACAGTCAAATATTAATCCATTATACAAAAGCATAACTGTTAGTATAATTTTCTAACAAACTCCCATGCTCTAAGACTCAAAGTCATGCTGTTACGCATCTCACTTCCATTCCCTCTACATAACTATCAAAAGTCTTAGCTTGTACGCTATTCGTAAAAGGATCTGCTAGATTGTTTACCGATGCGATCTTAGACACAGTTACATCACCTCGCTAATGATCTCTCGAAACAGGTGATACTTACGCTTGATGTGTTTTCCTTCTTATGAGTCAATGGCTCCTTAGAGTTAGCAATTCCACCACTATTGTCACAATAGATGTAATAGCTAATTGCACTAAAGAAATCATTTCTAGATCCATCAAGAAGTTTCTAAGCCAAACGGCCTTTTTGGCTGCATAAGAAGCTACCACATACTCGACCTCCATGGTAGAATCAATCAATGCCCTATTGCTTGATACTCCTCCAACTTATGATTCTACCTCCTAGGTAAACACATATCTCGAGGTATATTTCTGAAATCCTTATTTGACACAAAATCTTAGTCTGTGTACCCATAAGGTATCAGACTATCTGACTGGTAAATCAACATATAATCTCTAGTTCTTTTCAGATACTTGAAAATATGTTTCACAACAGTTCAGCACTTTTACCCTGAATTAGACTGAAATCTACTAACCATGCCAACGGCAAAGAAAATATCAGGTCTAGTACATAGCATAGCATAAATGAGGCTTTCTACTGCCAAGGCATAAGGAACTGCCTTCATTTTCTCCATCTTCCCAGGTGTCTTGCAACACTGATCCTTGGATAGATTGATTCCATGTCTAAAAAAGGAGGAACCCTTTCTTGGAATTCTACATGATAAAATGAGCAAGGATCTCATCGATATAAGTAGCTTATGATAAGCTCAACATCCTATACTTGCGATCTCATATAAACTTAATCCCAAAGATGTGACCAGCTTCTCTCAAGTCCTTCATATCGAATAGGCTAGATAGTCACATCTTTACTGAAGATAACATTCCCACATCGTTTTCGATTAGCAGAATATCATCTACATATAGTATCAGAAATACCACCACTTTTTCGTTGCACTTTTTGTACACACATGACTCATCCGAACATTGATCAAAGCCAAGAAAACGTGATTGCTTGATCAAAACAGATATTCCAAGATCTAGATGCTTGTTTGAGTTTATGAATAAACTCCTTAAGCTTGCACAACATGTGCTCTTGACCATTTGCTATGAATCCATCTGATTCCATTATGTAGATGCGTTCATCCAGATTTTCATTAAGGAATGCAGATTTCACAGACTTTTGTCAAAATTCTACATCTTTATCTTCTAGTTCCTCATTGTAGTTGCACGGTTCAGCATGTTATTTTCCAAGGATTATATCATAAGATTCTCCCAAGAACGTATACTAATTGGGTGGGACAACAACCCTTCCATTACGATGAGGTACCAGTGTGTCAACAACTCTTTCTTGCAGTGTAACCTGTTGTTCTATTGGTGTTGGAGAAGTCTTTATCAGTTCTTCTTCTCTCAATTTCTCTAGAACAATCTTGCATCTGGGCTTGTGGTCTATCACTCCTTCACTAAGTATCAGGCATTGGTGCTAACAATGATCTTCTGATTTTTAGGACTATAAAATAATCCACATTTCGTTCCTTTAAGGTACCCCACAAACAGACAAACTTATGTCCTTAATTTTTATTTATCTGCGTTCTCATTCAGCAAATGTGCTGGACTACCCCAAATCCCAGCATGCTGTAGACTAGGTTTGCGCACAGTCCACAGTTCTGTGGGTGTAGATGGTACTGACTTACATGGTACCAAGTTAAGAATGTATGCTGCTGTTTCTAGTGCATGTCCCCAAAACAAAATTAATAAATCTGAATAACTCATCATTGATCTCACCATATCTATAAGAGTCATATTCCTTCTTTCTGCTAAACCATTTTGACATGGATACCTGGTGTTGATAACTGGAATGTAATTTCTTCAGCTAACAAGTACTCTATAAACTCTTCCAAGAGGTATTTGCCACCACGATCAGATCGTAGTGTCTTAAGACATTTACCTAGACGCTTCACCGATTCCGCCCTATACTACCTGAATTTCTCAAAGCATTCGGACTTACGGTGCATCAAATAAATGTATCCAAACATTGAGTAATTATCAATCAAAGTAATGAAATACTCAAAACCACCTCTTGCTTGGATATTCAAGGGTCCGCACAAATCAGAATGAACCAATTTTAATGGCTCTTTGGCTTTGTAACCTTTTATTGATAAAAAAAGCCTCTTGGTCATCTTACCTTCTAAATACGATTCACAGACTACAAGTTCCTCAACTTCCAATGAACCTAAAGGTCCATCTCTGACCAGTCTAAAAATCTTATTCAGATTAATATGACCAAGGTATAAGTATCAAAGATATGTTTGGTTCAATTTAGAAGGCTCATTTCTCTTATATGACATATTATTAGTGTTATTCAATTAATGCAGTTGCACTGTAGGAAATATAGGATTAATAAAGTAGAGATTATCCACCAATGAACTAGAATAGATAAAACGTTTATTTAACTTAATAACCACAAAGTTACTAAAATAAACCAAATATCTATCTTTAACCAACTTAGAAACTGAAACCAAGTTTCTTCTAAATGTGAGAACATAAAGACAATCTCTTAAAATTAAACTCCTATTATTACTAAATTTTAAAATAAAATTTCCTACTACAATTGCTGCCACTCTCGTAGCATTACTCATGTGTAGATAATCTCTCCATCACCGAGTTTTCTGGTTTCCTGGAACTCATGCAACAAAATGCAAATATGATTAGTGATTACAGTATCTACACACCAGGTACTGGTAGATAATACCACTAAATATGATTCAACGACTAACGAAAAGATCTATCTTGATTATTCACTTTATTGAGATAAAATAGACATTCTTTCTTCCAGTGTTCTTGCTGCTTGTAGTAAAAACACTTACCGCAGGCTTTTTCACTCTACCTTAATGTGCATAAACTGCATCCACAACCTTTTCTAAGACTTATTCTGCTTCTTCTTGTCTTTCAGCTTAGAAGTAGAAACCTTCTCTGCCATTAACACTAATGATGGTTTCTTCACAACCAAAAGACCATCAGCTGCTTGGAGTTCCTTAAGAAGTTTCGCTAAAGATAAATGCATTTTGTTCATAAAATAGTTCAGGCGAAATTACTTAAAACTCTCAGATTCAGTGATTTAAGAATGAAATCGATCTTAGTTTTTCATCAATTTCAGCTCTAAGGATCTCTAGTTCATTAAGAAGAGCTATCATCTTTTGAACATGATCCCTAATCGGGGTCCATTCAACATGGGTGATACTTACCAATTTTATAAAATTTTGCTTCTTGTTCTATGGCATTCTCATCAGATTTAGGAGGGCACACCTCAGACAGCACAAAATTGTGCCCTTCAGCAGTTAACACAATATCCAAGTTCCTTTTTCAGTCAATATAATCCGATACAGTAAGTTTATTTTCTTTGAGAATAATTGCAAGTGAATTGAAATAACCTATTTTTGAATTTGAGAATCACATAATAACAATTATGAAGGCCAACAAAAACTTGAATTTCATTTTAATATTGGTTCCCTCAACCACATGTTAAAAGAAAAACATTGGCAACATTACACACTGTGAAAGCATGCCTCGATGGGAAGGTCGTCTACTCTTCAACATTCGCACAGATAGGCACAACTTTTTAATTTTACTATCTAGACATTAGACGATGCCAAACAAAATTAAATAGCCAATATTCCTTCGGTCCTATAAATAATAATAGTGACTCAGATAGAAAGAATATTATTATTTATAGCTAAGTGTATACTATTACCTAGCTTTTAGACCTATTGTTCCATTATGAATCACCTCAGATAGAGAAGTGGCCCACACAACAATTATCTTAGAACTATCCCTTTAGAAAGTTTGTACCGATTATGCCACAATTAATTTTGTCCGATAGGGAGGAAGGTTCTGGAACCAACACACAAAATTAATTATATCATATACAGACTAGAAATGGAGATCGTGGGATTTATGCAAAATAAATTCTCTCTCCCACTTAGTTATTTAAAAAATTTGTGAGGGTTATCAAATTTTCGAGTTTGCAAAAAATGTAATCTAGGTCAAAGGCCAAATATTACCATGTTGTCTCAATATGGTAAATTATCACATATGCAAATAATATGAAAATACAAATAATAAGAAAACACAAGATAAAATAATCCAGCTATTATGGTCAAAGATGCAACCCTTGAATAATAAGGAATCCTTCCAAACTTGAAATCCTTAAGCAATAAGTAGTCCTTTCAAATTTGAAATTCTTAAGCAATCCTTCCAAATTTGAAATTCTTCAGTTATACTTGGGTGGAAGACGACTAAGATACTTTGAATCAATCAAGGAAACCAAAATCCAACCGTGCTTAGGCAAGAAAATTTGGATTTGACATATTCTCGTGAAAACTGCACAACCTTCAGTATTTTGGCCATATCTTCCTCATCCGACCTCCAATTGAAGTGATTCAAATTGGGTTGGATTTGAAATTCAATTATCTACAATTTTTGTGAAGAACAAATTTTCTAATTCCAACATTTACTTGGTTGAAATAGCCCTGCAATCAGACCCTACGAATCTGAAAAAAATCTGTTGCAAGCCAAACACCTTGAATCTTTTGTATCTACCATTTTCAATCTCCGAATAACCGTTGAATGCTATTACAATCGAAGAAACATACAAACATTGATCTTATGTTTCCATTGGAGTTCATATGCTACGTTAATTATTATAATCACGAAAAATAATCGTGACACCAAATAAATAACACATGCTACGTTAATTATTACAACCACAAAAAATAATCGTGGTAACCAATAAATAACAATAACCACGAAAAAATTATCGTGGGATCCAATCACATAAAATCAATAAAAATCATATGACCATAATAGTTGGGTAAGAACACTGCAAAACAGGGTTAGCACAGTTTTACGTTCTACTCTCTATAACCTACGGACAACATGGTCTGTTTAATCCATACGCGTGATTACAGCTTGCTCTGATACCACTGTTGGGAAACCGAATCCCCAAGACCCAATAATAATGCGTATAGATTAGACAATAAAAATTGCAAAAATCCTACAAGGTGGAATTAGGGTTTTACTACAACTCCCGCGTCACGAATGCTGGTTAAACTTGTTGCAGTACATCTTGTTATATGCCACGAATATTGCTCGACCGTACCTTACGAACTTCTGCCATATTCCCTTATACCTTGAATCACGTACCCGTTTGTGGAAACCCTACGTGGTTGTTTGTTCTCTCTCACAGCCCACTTTTCTGATCTCTCAAAAACGTGTCATAGACCTAGAGAACGAAGCGGTATATTTATAAGGCTAGGGTAGGGACCTAAGGAGAAATAAATCTGGGCTCCTTGTGCAAATAAGAAATCTTAATTCCACCAGGATTCTATTTTTTATCACACAAATTACAATTCACCCCACTACAGAATTGTAATTGCACTTCTGTCCTTATCGCAATTATATTACGAGCTCCATGTTATTAAATACTTATTAATCTCCCCACATTAAGATCACAGATATCTGTTGATTAAAATAAATTATTAACACTCTCTTCTTCACCTCCCTTCTTTTAAGGTTTTCATCACCCTAATGCAGCGGCGAGAGGAGAGAGCTTTTACCCTTGATAGTTGTTTTTCTCCCTTTCTAGAGACTTCTTTTTTTTTTTTTTCATTTTCAATAACCTCTCCTTTCCTGTGAAGGTTTTTCTCTCTTGGTCTCAGATCTAAGAGTTTCTTGGTGTTTTTTTCCTTTCTCTTGGCTTTACCTTTATCATCGAGATGTTGTTTTAGGTTACAGTCGGTTGGATTGACTTATCATCACGGTGTGATCTTGCCCTACGAAAGTGGAAGTTGTTGAAGATATTTGCTGTGAAGTTGAACAATTTAGGATTTGTGATTTTCTTTGTATTCGTAGATCGGCAATTGTAATTGCACACAATTTGGCAACTTTGGTTTGCAATGTTCTGGTATTCGTACTTGCAAAGCTAGATTTTCTGATTGGTTATTGGATTCTTTATGAAACGATAATCGTTTTCTTTGATGTACTGATCTTTTTTTATCAATGAAAGTTTCTTTGATGTACTGATCTTTTTTTTATCAATGAAAGTTTCTTACCCCATCGACAAAAGGAAAAGAAAGAATGGTGGAGATCATGCTGCTTGTTGAATGGGGAGAGATATATGGTGATAAAAATAAAATAAAAAAAATCTTGCAATTTCTAGCTAACCAAATGGAATGGTAGGCTATTGGAAAGATGATGGACCGAGAATACATAACCAACATCCGTACCCTTTCCCCTCTCCACAGTTTCAACAACTGGTTTCTCAGTCCCAACAGGTAAACTACTGTGCCATGTACTCCAACATGGATGAAATCAACAAGAGCAGGAGGAAGATGTACAAGGGTGGCAACCTCTGATTGTTCCATGGATGAAATCAACATGGATGATACTTGGTGATTGTTCCTGGACTATTAGGAAAATCTTCCAAGTGAGGGAGTTATGTCAACCTCTTATTTTGTACAAAGTTGGGAATGGTAATTCTATTTTTGCTTGGTTGGATAACTGCACCCTTTGGGTCCTCTATACAAAAAGTATGGTATCAGGGTTTGTACTAATATAGGCCATTCTCTTGCAGCTAAAGTTTCTTCTTTAATTCATTATGGTGGCAGGAAGTGGCCTAGGGAAAGGAACAGAATTATGAGGGAGATCAAAGACTTCACTCCAGAAGGGTTTCTACCTGATGTATCTATGGAGGACTCTGTGATATGGATTCCATCCAATAATGGCATTTTCTCTATGAAGTCTGCATGGAATACAATTAGGCGAGCCCTTCCCGCTCATGAATGGTGTAAGGTTGTGTGGTTCAAAGGGCATGTACTTATATGGGCCTTCATTTTGTGGATGGCAATGCAAATTCATTTAAACACGAAGAATAGATTGTCGTTGTGGGGAATCGTGTCCGATGCTTCTTGTGTTTTGTGTGATTGTGATCCTGTGGAGTCCCACAATCATCTATTCTTTGAATGTTGTTGTTCTAGTGTTGTTTGGACTGAAGTTTTAAGGCGAAATCATGTGGGCAGGGCTCCAATGAGATGGGATGATGAGAAGGAGTGGTTTAATCAGCATTCTAAGGGGGACAGTATGAGGAAGTGTGTGCTGAAACTTTCCCTTGCTGCTGCAATTTACTGTATTTGGCAAGAATGCAATGCTAGAATCTTTCAACACAAAAGGTTGGACTCTGAATCTCTTGCAGCTACAGTTTGTAATTCCATTCGTGATGCTTTGCTATCTTGGAGGATGTTGGTTTCTTCTCAAGAAAACAAGGACATACGCAGGGAATGGAGTATTCTCTAGTGTTTACTTTTGTTCATATGTTTTGTTGTTAGTGCAGTGTTGTTTGATGGCTCTTGTGCCTTTTACTTAGGTTGTTTCTCTCTCTTGCTTGGCCTTGCATGACCTGCTAGAAGTGGGTTTGTATTTTCATTTGTTGTACTATTTGTACATGTGTTGGGCTTTTTAATGCTAAAGGTACCTTTACCGAAAAAAAGATGTACAAGGGCTTAAAATTTCCCACTTATTAGATTTCTCTCTAGCAGTTGCTATGTACAATGGCTATGGCAAAGATGACATATATACATTGGCCGAACAAATAAAATAATTGTGCAACAACAAAGATTGAGGTCCATGCCTAACAAAACACGCTTTTAGATATCGCAGAATACAGCGAGTGAGATCAAATCATTTCTTCCGTCGTCACAAAATCTACAGAAGCTACCTTTGAGCTGGGTGATGGTTTTGCAAAGTGCTACGGTTGGCAGAACCATCTCTAGGCCTTATTCTGGGCATGATAATAGGTCTGCAGAAGAGTAGCATAAACAGCAACTCCATTGTCAATGTACTCATGCCAATCCATATAAAAACTGTTTTTTTCCAGTACCATATAATTCTTTTTGGCAGAGGTAGTTCCGACTCAAGGGTTAATGATGCATCGTATATTTGTGGCGCACCGGCTCCAGGCCGGAATTCTGCCCTTTGTTCGATCATTACCTTCAAACAGGCAGTGGGATTGTCTCCTTCAGTGAACCCTCTAAATTTTACATTCACAGTCTGTGATTCTGATGAATAGCCAGCAAGAAGAGGAACAACCTTAAGGAAAGTGAGGAGAAGGCGGACAGGCTCGCTCTTGAATCGCAACATGCATGGTTTGCTCGAACTTGCGAGGGCTTTACCACTAGCAGAGAGGAAGTCAACCCTAACCTGTAGGCGGGAAATGAATTTATCATTTTCATTCAAGCAATACTCGTAGAAACACTGGAACAAGAAAAGTTCAACTGTTGAAGTTGCAAGGATTCAATACATCACTCAAACAAGAAAATTAAACTATAGACAAGTTGCAAAAATATGATATAGTGCACAACATTTGGAAACCACAGTAAACAAATGACTTCCAAAAGAAATTAAGGAGAGAAAGAGAAAAGAACAAGAATACAATGACTAAGAAACAAGATTTGAACAAGCTCTACTAACACAAAGAAGAAGTGCAATCTCATCTAAATGTCTTAAGAACTTTCAGTGATAAGCCTCTCTTTTCTATTTAATTAGCAGAAAATTATTGCTCAATCACAAATGGATTCCACCCCTTGCGAGAGAGAGAGAGAGAGAGAGAGAGAGAGAGAGACCGTGATCAATAAAGTACAATTCTAAACACCTGTCCTTGTCATGAAATCTTGCATCAGAAACCTTTTCTTTCTTCTCTGCTTAATATCTATGTGATTCATTTTCTGATCAAATAGTAGTTGCCCAGATTGTGATAGTGGACGATTCAAAGAAGTTATTATTGTCCATAGTTTATGGCCAAAATAAGCCTGCAGATAGGAGGAGATTCTGGTCAGCAATGAGGACTATAAGTGCAGTGACTGGCAATAATGCTTGGACTCAAAGGGGAGATTTCAACTGTGATATGGTAATTTCTGAGAGGCTAGTGGGTTTCGTGCAGTTGGTGCCTTTTTGTTCAAGAGTGTCAGCATACACGGTTTAAGATAAACTGAAGGCATCTTCGGGTGAACCAACCGACGGCAGACCTATGTTTCTTCTATCTGAAATGTTACTCTAACATAAGAGAGGAATCTTGAGTAATTGCATATCCGACCCATCTCCTGCTATAATGCTACTTGCAAATGCATTGCTAAGGTTTTGGCCAACAGATTACAGCTTGTTCTCCCAGTCCAAGTAGATCAATCTCAGTCTTCCCTCAAGAAAGGAAAATCAATAATAGACAATGTGTTACTAATGCAAGAACATGTGAGAGGTTAAAATAGGAATGAAGCGCCACCTAGATGTGCAATAAAGATAGACTAACGAAAGCCTATGAATCTGTTGGTTGGAATTTTTTATTTGATACTATGCTGGCTATGGAGTTCCCAAAACAGTATAATTGTGGGTGCACTGCAAGATACACAATGGTCATTAGTGGAAGTTTAGACGGTTACTTTCCTGGTCGAAGAGGTTTGAGGCAGGGGGATCCCACATCTCCATTTATGTTCCTTGTAATTACAGAGGCTTTGCAGCAATGCTGAAGTAAAGGGTGAGACAGGGCAGGGCAGGTTCAGCTATCATTCAAGATGCAAGGATCTGCGTTTGTAAAATTCGGCTTTTGTTGATGACTTGTTCATTTAAAGTGGGGCAAACAATTACTCCTTTGCGCTAAAAAATGATGTGGTGAAAGCCTTTCCACTCTTTCTTTAGCTTAAAACCCAGCATCCACTAAACTGCTACCTTCTATGACGGGGTGAATAAGGACCTCAAGGAGCTTATGAGGATTATCTAACCAATTCGAGAAGGTAGGTTGCCAGTTAAGTACCTAGGTGTCCCCTAGATATCTACAATGCTCAAAGCTGAGGATTTGTGATATTCTATTTGAAAAGATTTTGAAGACGATCAAGGTTGCCTGTTGGTCTATCCTGTGCAGGGAGGGCACAACTTATACCTTTTTTTTGATAAGTAAATAAATATATTAGAACGAGACATTAAGGGAATGTGGCCCGTATACAAAAAAAGGCCGGAGACAAAAAGGCCCTATACCCCTCCGAGAGAAAAGAAAAGAGCAAACCAATCTAAAACTGATCAATAGAAGGATTACAATCTCTTTTCTCCCAGCTATACAAACTATTCACCAAAAGACTCTTAAGTCTAGCCAACGAATGCTCGATTCCTTCAAAACATCTAGAATTTCTCTCTCGCCATATAACCCACATTAAGCAAAGAGGAATCATAGCCCAAACATGCCGTCTACTCTTCCCAACTCTAACACCTCTCCAGGCGATTAAAAGTTCCATAATATTCCTCGGCATGACCCAATGCACCCCAAACCAAGACAACACCAAGCACCACAGCTCCCTTGCCCACACACAGTGAATTAGGAGATAATCGACTGTCTCTGCATCCCTTTTGCACATACTACACCAATTCACAATAATTCTCCCCCTTCGGATCAAGTTGTCTAAAGTGAGAATCTTGCCTTGAGCCGCACACCGGATTTCACCTGAAATGACCCTGACTTAGACAACTTCCAACACATCTCATCACTCCCCCCCCCCCCCCCCCCCCCCCCCCCCCCCCCCCCCCCCCCCCCCCCCCCCAACACACACACACACACACACAGAGGTTGTACTCTTCAGTATCCAACTATCCAAGTGTATTGGAGTTCAATGTTCATCATTCCAAGCAAGGAGATCAAGGAGGTTCAAAGTGCTTTGATGGCTGTTTTATGGTCAGGAATAGACATGAAATGCATTGAGGCCAAAATCAGATGGGATCAGATTTGCTTTCCTAAACAGGAAGAGGGTTTGGGGTTTACAATGCTTAAGGAATGGAATAAAGCAACAATGCTGAGATACGTTTGGGCTTTGAGTATGAAGGCAGAAGACACCTTGTGGGTAAAAAAAGGAGAGCAATTTGGGACAGTGCAGATTACAACTTGGGCAGATCTCTACAAGCCAACATGTCTTCAATTATTCTTCACGATCAGCGGAGATGGCCGAGAATGAGGAAGAGGGCCACTCAACTCACTATTGCTCAGTCTCCTCCAAATTTGATGCCTGAGCATCGTCAAGATGATTTTATGAGCTGGCTGCCCCACCCAAGTGAAGTTTTTTTTCTTTCCGGTAAGCTCTTATTGAAATTCAGTTAGACACGAATTTCCAGACCAGAATTGGCATACAGTGTTTTGTGGTGGGAAGCATTTGCCTAGATGGACAATTATCTTACGGCTGGCTGCTTGACAAGGCCTAAGTACTCGTGATAGACTCAGTAGGTGAGGGTTGGTCGTTTGATGAGAACTGCCACTTGCGAAGAAATGCAAACGAAACTTACCAGCACCTGTTTTTTGAGTGCCCATATTCTATATCAGTTTGGCAGTGTAAGAATATGATCCAGGAATGCCTTGGAAGTTAGATGTCTATGGTTTACTATGAACGTAAAGGGTACAAGGTTTAGATACCCTTGTCTGAAGTGTTTCTTACCGGTCTCTATCTATGGTATATGGATGACCAGAATTAAAGAATCTTTCCTAATAAACTTCAGCAAAGGGAAAGGTTACTCTTAGAACCATAAATCGAATTCGAGATTTTATAAGCTCTATAAGGAATTTGAAGACAACGCAAGGAAATAAGGCCCTATGTGCAATTTGGGGCTTGTGTCCAAGATAGTAACAATATTGTTGTTGATTCCTTCTGTTTTCGAGCTCTGTCATTTAGATAGATTGTTTGGTCTTGTTTTAAGCAGTGGTGTTTCACTGCAGTTTCTAATACTGGACGGTTGTATGTTCGGGGGAATGCCCCCTTGACCATGTTTTCCTGGTTTGAGGATAGTAAGAAGTGCACTTATCCAAAACAAAAAGGCTAAAAGATTATGAATTTATGATACACAACAAGATGTCATTCGAGATATAAGAAAATCGGGAAAAGGACCCATGAAACATTTCATGATTAAAAAACTAATTAACAAATTTCAGCCTTATCAATCAACAATACATACCTGAAATATCCCAAGATTTCTATTGTAATCCGACTCTGGCAATGTCAACGCAACAATGACTTGCAATTTGTGTTTTGGAGGTATAACCCGTGGAGCCCCAACATTCCCCGACCCAATATTTTCTGTATTTGTCACACCACGAGGCTCCCCTGGACAAGATATGAGCCGCACATGTGCAACGGGACTATTCTTCGTGTAATCAAAAGTAAGTGTCTCCTTCCTCTGAATAGGCTCCTCCACCAAATGCCTCACGATAAAACCACTAACAACAAACGCCGACACCAACAAAGTAATCAAAACAACACAAACATAAGACGCCCAAAGAAACCCCCAACCAAACCGCAATGCCATTCTCCATACAGATTTGTGTTCCTTCAACCATTCATACACAAACGGCGTAACAGTATCCCCCATAATACCCCACATTCTCAACACTCTAGCCATCCCGTACTCTCTAGCGCGCCTAACAGCTCGAAACGGATCAATGACAAACGCGTATCCGCAGTAGAGCAACCATATTGGAAATGTGACAAAATTCACTAATAAACTTGTTTGAAACGCGATTGCCTTGATCAGCAATCCAGCTAAGACAAATAGGAAAGTAAATGAACGTTCATTAGGTCCACCAGAAGCCGATTCTACTCCTGCCGGTTCGTCGACTCTATCATCATCTACGGTCGTAACCGTCGAATTCTCTTGCGTCTCCTCATTTACACTACGGCTCGAATCAGGTCTCTCTTTCGTCTTCTCATCTACGCTACGGATCGAATCAGGTCTTTCACCTGCCCTCTCATTTTCCTTCAAACTTCTGGAAACCCTATACTTTCTCTCCACGCGTGACGTGGAATCGCGACTTACGGTAGAATTATGGTTAGAATTTTTCGAATCGTCACCGGCGGCGTCGTTTCGGACGTGCTGAGACCACGAACGCCGCCGCAGGATGCCGGATGGATGAAGAATCTCCGGCGAAGGCTTTCGTTCGGGCGAGGAGACGGCGCCGGCGGCTTCTGGATGAGAAGTTGAGGCTAAGTTTGGTTCGATCGTGTCGACGCAATCGTAGAAGGGGAAGTCGTCGAGGGCGTCGAAGAAACGGTCGTTGTTGGTGGTGGCGGTTGATTGGGAGTGTTCCATTGAAGACAGAGAGATATGCGTGTACGTATGTGTATGGCATCAAGTACATATGTTTTTTAATGCTTGGGGTTAGGGTTAGGATTTCGTCGCCATGGGGAGGTGGAAGATGGAGAAGAATCTGTCACATCACAAGTTTGTGATTGGAAGTCAGATGTCGCCGTTTCCGGAAGGGGAGGTATACAATTACAACACAAAATTCTGCAACATGGTTACAATATTCTTACACGTCAATACTGGGGCCCAAAAATTCAGGATGTGCAAGGATGTTTTTGGCCTCACTACTGACGTGTAAGGATGTTACGATTTTGTTGTATAGAAAATTTACCATCACAGCACCAAAATGTGGTGGTCGGCCACCGCACGCTGTGTGGGTCCACTTCGGATCCCATACAAATGATCAAAACCCTTCAACAAATTTTTAAAAAAAAAATTGAGTGGGCAACTTAAAAAATCAGTTTGATCCGATATGTTAAGTGTTCGGATCAAGCTTTTCATCTTTAAAAAATCGCAAAACCAAGCTTTCTATTTTTTCGATTTTTCAAGGATGAGAAACTTGATCCGAACATATATACAATGGCGACGCGTAGCTAGAAATTTAGACCGGTGAGGACACCATTGAGCATGATTTTAGAATTTTCTATCTTTTACTTGTAATAAACAACCATAACATGAAAGAGATAAACTTAAAATATAAAATTTCCTACTACTATACACACACACACATATATATAATGAGTTTTTATGAAAAATAAGTACGTAAAAGAGTACTCCCTCCGTCCCTTTTTAAGTGTCCTACTTCGTAATTCTAACTTATTAAAAAGACATCATCATTATACCTTTCACATCAACTTTTTCCTCCACTTTCCCTACTTACCCATTATCATTACACTTTTACTCACTAACTTTTTAAAAAGGAATCTACTTTTAGGGACAAAATAGACAATGCACCAACTTTTACCCACTAATTTTACAAAATGGACACTTATCAAAGGACAATCCAAAATAAAATACCGGACTATAAAAAAGGGGAGGGAGTACTTTTTAAAAAATTTGACAAAGATACTAAGGAGGTAAGTGTTAGCGTAAGAGAAAAATGTGTATAATTTATAAATACAAATTGTGATGACATTTATAATTTGGGGTAAGGGTAAAATTATTGAAAATTACAATGGGGGCACGCGCCCTCACTAGGTACCATGTGGCTCCATCACTGCACTTACACATATCGGATCGAGTTGATTTTTTGCAACGCCCACTCGGTTTTTTTTTTAAAATTATTGAACGACTTGGATTATCCTTACAGGACCCGGAATGGACCCCACACAATGTGCGATGGCCGGCCACGGTATTTTGGTGCGGTGATTGTAGTGCTATTTGTTTGTTGTAAGCCTAGCATTTCTTGTTATAAGCCTAGCATTTCTCAGTAAGAATAATACTAAGAACACAATTTTAAAACATAATTTCAAACACAATTATGTCCAAGACTGTACGATACATACATGTGGTTTCACTTATATCAGAC
This sequence comes from Rhododendron mucronatum var. ripense, assembly GCA_019656295.1. Lineage (NCBI taxonomy): Eukaryota > Viridiplantae > Streptophyta > Magnoliopsida > Ericales > Ericaceae > Rhododendron > Rhododendron mucronatum. The sequence goes on along the minus strand of BPLT01000003.1, from coordinate 8,997,829 downwards.
GGCAAACACAATTTGTGTCTAAAAGTTATTTTCCTAGACCTTTTGTCTCTATACAGAGGATCAGTGTTCCCACTTAATACAGGAGATCCTTCCTACCGAGAAACCTCTGTACCGAGGAATCTCACACCGGTAGATTGCGTGGGAGTTTTTTTGTTTTATAATATTTGTATGCGAGCCAACGGTATGAGATTCCTTGGCACAGAGAATTAGGTTCCATTCTCCTAACCTTGTGTAATTTTTGGTTAAATTTTTTATCGTAATTTTTAGAGTTAATTATTTCTCCCGACAAGAGAATCGAAAATATATAAAAATATAGATAAATATTGAAAAAATTCAAATAAAACAACCCTTTAAACAAAAAAGACAACTATTTAATATTTTTTGTTTTTGGTAAATTTTTTCTACTTTTGATCATAACTTTGTACTCCTACTTTATGGACTCGTCGTCGATATAAATAATTAATCTAAGTAATAGTAGTATAACAAAAATCAAACAAAAATTATAAAAGGACGAATATACTAAACACACAAAACAAAACAAAATACTACGCCTACTACGGAGAAGGGAGTCAGACAACAAAATTCACAAGTGTTCGGCAGGTGGCAGAAAACAAAGCTATGCGTTTGCCATTTGGCATGGCAAATAGAAAGACTAGTTGGCATACCCACCAATCTCTCACAGATACCCATCGAAACTTTTTAGGATATCGGGGATATCAACGCCCTTGTTATTTTCTTCCGTTTATTTTTAATTTTTCGGTTATTTTTAGATTACATTTAGATGATCGATTCCGTTTATTTTGTAGAATGTAATAATCATATTAAAAAGTGTGTACATCGGACTTTAATAGATATATGATCGGCACATGTGAAATTTGTATAAAAAAAAAAACTGGGTTCCGATTCAGTGTGGTTTTGGATCTAATTTTGATTTTCTTCAATTTTCATGTGTGTTAATCATATAACTACAAAAATCCGATTAACACGATTTTTGGTATGTTTAAGGTTTTCGCCAAACTCTACAAAATGAACGGAATCGAAAGTTTAAGTGTGATCAAAAAATGGCCGAAAAATTAAAAATAGACCGGAAGGGATACTAATGGCGTTGTTATGCCCGGTATAAAAAAAAGTTTCTCCAATCATCCATTTGTAGTTTCTACCATATCTTATTAGCTGGAGTAGTTTGCATTTCCCAAAACCCCAACCATGGCCGACAATCAAAACCCTAAAAACTCTACTCCTCCTTCCTCGTCAGATTCTAGGGTTCCAAACGAAACCAATCACAACGGAACCGCTACCACCTCCGCCGCCGCCCCACAGAAACACCACTGCCCGAACCCTCCGGAATTCGGGTACAACGGAAGCAGCAGCAACGGCCACAAGCACCACCACTACCCGAACCCGCCCGACCCGATCAACCCGGACGCGGCGACCCTGAGGGAGCAGTGGAGGTACGCCATGAGGCAGTACAGCAGGTGGTACTCGCAGGCGTGGGGATCCGCCATACTCGCGGGTATGGCCTTCTTCGCCCTCGGTTGGATTGTCAAGGGCTCCAATCCTCTGCCCTCTTTTGGGAACAACAACAACGACGGAGAGAAACGAGCACAAGAACAAAAACCACAACAGCAGGAGGTGGAAGGGCATGATGTTACGTGCCCGCCTGTGCCTGCGACTCTTACGTCTAACCCTTGTGACACGGTCGATACGCCGAAATCGTGAACCCTACTGACCGTGAACCCTACTGAATTGCTGGTCAGTAGATTCAATTTATTCAATTTCTGTTTTTTGGCGCACTATTATATGTTTGTATGTTTATGCTGTGTTTACTCGTGTTTGTTGTGAATTGGGTGGTGCTGTATATAGGCTTGGGAACAGAATACTATGCGTGCATGATAGTGAGCATGGGCTTTGGCCTAAGTGGGAGCGAACACGTGTTTTGATGACATCCCGAACTACTAAATTAGCAATAGCGAGAGCAAGAGCAGAGAGTGCAATGAGTGAGAGTGGGAGTGGAGGGCATGAAAGGATCAAGACCTGGGGCTTATCTATGCTAATTATGATTTGTGATAGTTGTGAATCCCGAGGTGCGGGTGAGTAGCTTCAGTTCTTATTTATCAGTTGTGGTCGCTTTGTAGGTTTATATTTGTTCCATCTTATGCTCACCTTGATACTAGTCCCACGTTCCGCTAACGGGTCCAATGAAAGCTGGGGCAATGGCACCTAAGAATGATTCAAAAGAGTTCATATCACCTTAGAGGTTGGTTTTGAACTGGAGACCTCCGTCGGAGGAAGCAATTCCTTAAGTCTCAGGTTTTGACCACCAGCCCAATGGAGTTGCTTTATGTGTTTATATAATGTTCTTTGAGGATGGACCAGGAGCTAGCAGCACAAAAATAGTTCTTTTGCAAATTGCTTCAAGTTACGGAGCGAACAAAATTAAATTGTAAAGTATGATCCCCAACACAATATTAATCTGAAATTTGTAAATATTGGTCCCGACTCACATATACGTTTGCCTCTCCAAGGTTAGCATCTTGAATCCGTCAATATGTATGTTTCTTTTTCATATTGAGTAGTGATGTTTGTTGTTCAACGGGGATTTGAATTGTTGTTTTCAGACAGGCATTTCTTTTGGTTATTTGAGATGATATTATTTTATTTTTATTTTTTATGATTTTGGGGTTTTGGAGTTTATTCTCAATTCTACATAATTTAACTAGTTCCGTTTTGGACTGTGAAATCGGAATTCAGCCTCCTTGGGTTTGGTTTTATTTGGCCAGCATATGAGATACTTCAAGGACTCCTCCCACGGGACTGTGCACCTTGGAATAGTGTTTACTTTAGGAAACAGAAATAGTTACTGTAGAAACTCTGAAGAATAAACCTCACTCGGGGGTTTGGCTTGATTAATGTTCAATCTAAGGTTGCAGGATCATTGTTTCCTGGGAGTGAACTGTAATCTACTAAGAAGAGGATAGATCATATCCTCCCCTTTTTATTGTCCTGCAATTATCCTCGTTCTTTTACGTGAGTGCCCATATATTGATTCCCAGTGCAGAATGAAAATGATTCGTTAGGCGACCCAATTAATTGGTTAAATAAGCCTTACTTTCGATATTTTGGGTGGTTTGATTAGTTGATTTTTATTCTCTTCTCTGATTGGGTAAAGGTCTTTTTTCCCACTTGTAAGTTGTCACTTTCTTTATCCTTTTAACAATGCTCCAATGTTTTCTTTTGATCCTGTTACGTTAGGTTGTGGATCTGTATTGCTTCCCTTTGGGCTTAGCAACTAGGATGGTGAGCTTTGACTCCAGCATGCACTGTTCTTTACTAGTTAAAAAACTGAAATGCATCCTGTATGCTTACACAACAACTTGCTTTTGGTCATAGCTCATAGTTATCAAACAATTATAGTAGAGATGGAAGTCTATTGGCATCATCACAATTGTTGGGTGCCTTTTATGTATCATGAAGATTCAAGTGAAATGCACTGGCTTTTACTCGTAGTATCCCACTGTGAGATACCAATTGTAATCTTTATAACGGGAATATGCACTTCCTGCCCATTTGGTTTTGTCATTGTTTTCCAGCAAGAAACCAATCGATTATCTCCATGAGCATCATTCTAGAACACAGATTAACTAAATACACTATCTGCCTTTACTTCTCAAACAGCTGTCCTTATGGCTGACAAGGAACTGATGTCCAGTAATGGATTTGCTTAATAAAACTCTTGAGTGTGCCTTCGAGCAATCTTTTTAGCCAACCTGGGTCATCTCAAGTTCTCAAACCATTTACGTGAATTTTGACAATGGGTGCCGGAAATGCAAGTCATATAGTTGTATTTTCTGCTGTTGGTGGTACCCTCCAAATGTTATCATTCGCCAATTCTGATTCTTTCCTGACTGGGGGAGGGTTGCACTTTCTACCAGGATGTCACACCCCCTTCCCCAGACTACCTTGAACAAAAAGATAAGATTATGCTTTTAAGGCTGTGATTTCCCCTGCCAAGGATCGCTTCGCTATCATTCCGCTTACCACGGGGAAGGGAGTGTCATATGGAGGGAAAGCGATTCTCTATTTTCTGACGTTAACCACGCCCGCTACTGGCCTCAACCTCATATTGATGAATAACGTCTTTAGTGGCAGTCACTTATCAAACATTTTGGATCCAGTTTGAAGTTTCAGGTTGACATCATACCTCCACTTTGCTTTGTAAGGTTAGTCTAATTGTGCCTTATAAGTTGCAAATGCATCAGGACTCCTCACTTTGTGGATATGTTGGCTCATCATACTGCCCAAGTAAATAAGTCCAAGTTGTACTCTTGCCATTTTACGCAAGTACTCTTATGCCACAGATACCAACAACAATTTTCTCTTGATTGAAATGAACTGAGTGCACACGTCTCTAAAGTGCTTAGTATCCTCTCTCGTGACTGATAGAATGTAGAGTTGTAGACCTGGTAGAGGAAAGCCCATTGAGGTAATCAGCATTGGCCAAATAAAGAATAACTTTGTCCCCGAATCCAAACAATAGTTAGTCTACTCTTTCTTGATTCCTTTCTTTACTCTGTCGACCTCTACAGGGGCTCATCTTGTGTCGGGGTGAGGATTAATTAAGGATTTTCTGTGAGAGATATGTATATTTCCTTAATGCATACGCTTGGAATCACGAGTCTTGTTATGTTTGGATTTCACTGGAAAAATTCAAATGCATATGGAGTTTGATCATGACTGCATCAGCACATTGTGTGCTATACACTTGAGGGACTCCCTTTGATTGTTCTGACATTTCGCGTGTAAATTTCGTTCCAGGTAGTGGGCGTTTAATCCTTTGAAAACAATGTGGTGGTACTCTCTTTTAAATTCCTTCTGAAAGGCATCGTTACTTAAGAGTATCTCCATTGGTTGGGTAAACCTCCTGCCCATTTCCAAAAATTTTGGTGACATCAGGTAACACTTTTGTCATAGCCAAAATTGGCACACAAACTTCAAAACCCTCCGGTTGTGAAAGCCTGTAGACGAAAATGAGCTGCTGCATAATACTTTTTTAAAGGGCTTTAGTATCCATTACTTTTTTGCCTTTCCTTCATTCCGTTCATCAAACTGGTTTATCGACAGCACTTGATTGCATTTGCTCTTTCCCTACCCAGCAGCATGCTGAATAAGTTTAGAGCAAATAGGCCCTGAACTCTTGTTTTTTTTTTTTTGATCCGCCCTGAACTCTTGTTGCATCACTCTCTTTTTTCAGGTGCTGATGTTATCTCACATTGTATTGCTGATTCCTGTATTGCTAACTGCATGCAATTCCCCATATTCACAACTTCTTCAATTCTCTAAACCATTGCATGGTGATCGCAGATACCAGACATAGAAGAGACACCATACGAAAGCCGCGTCTCCAAGAAGCAGTTTCCCTTTAACATAATGACTTGGTTCATACACGAGTAAATGGAGTTTTGGAAGTCCCCTATATAAATAACCTTTCTTTAATGTATAGTATATATAAAGGTTGGAAATTACTTTCCGACTGTTTTACTTTGTTTACAGTGGCAGTTGCTGTCATCATGTTGATAAAGACAACCTTTATCCAGTCAACTTTTTAGTTATCAAGAGTTCAAGTTTGTTGCATGATATGATTCTCACTCACTGCAATGATATGCTTCATTTGCTAATGTTTTTGTTGTTAAAATCCCTGGCATTGTGGAGGAAGAAGAAGAAGAAATCAGAATGGAAAAGGTATTCAAGAGACAAATTCAGAATTTACCCTCTTGTTTCTCTTGATACTGTTTCCTCACAAATTTAAAGGTCAAACAAAGATTCAAATCAAGTTTATTTTCATGAGTCTAGAAGTTGAAAAGTAGGTAGATGTCATAGATGCTGAATCAATTTCATTTATTTTCATACCGACGCCTGCCAAATTTCATTTTGATTAGGAAGTTCATAATTTCCATTTCTCTTCAAAATGTACATCGTTACTCCAATTCCAATTTTTTTCAGCAATTCCACGGCCTTTCACCGCCATACCAAAACTGGTAAAATTAACTGTCACATCGTTTACGGATAGGACTACTTGGGTATCTAAAATTGAATCTTCTCATAATTTTATTTTGATTTTGAGGAAAGGGGATTCTGTGGTTTGCCAAGCATGATTCTGACCTCGGGCATATCAGTCTCCAACTTCGAAACTCTATTTTTCCAAACTGAATCTTCAGAATAACAGGGAAAACGGAAGACATAAAAAGCAAGGGACACTTGTTTTTCAAAAGCAATACAAATGGAGAGACGAGAAGGAAATCCGCCGCGAGGGCTTTTGTTTAACATCAAGCCAATGCTTTTCCATTATCATTCCAATTTTATCGAATTGTCCTGTGCGTCTTTTCCGGTATCAAAAGCATGGTTTTCTGTCATGCTCAAATTCATTTTACATGTCCAGATTCCCAATTTTATCACCACAACATTTAACGCTACTGAAAAATGAGCCTCTATCAATATAATTACACACAAGGTAATAAAATCAATTTACAGAGAGCACTACTCCAGACTCATTAAGCAGAGCAACACCCACCTTTCTTCACAGCCGATACATCATCCCTATTCCCAATATCAATCGTCCGTCCCTTTGGCAATGCCGCCGGATCATTGCCTATATCAAGCGCCTTCCTACTGACAACCCTATATATCTGAGTCAGCACTTCCGTGAATGCACTATCGACGTTCAAAGCCTCTAGAGCCGATGTTTCCATGAAATAATTGTTCTCCCTCTCCGAAAACGCCCTCGCATCTTCAGTTGACACGGCACGGAGGTGGCGGAGGTCTGCCTTGTTCCCGACGAGCATGATCACGATGTTGGCGTCAGTGTGGGCCCGGAGCTCCTTCAGCCACCGCTCGATGTTTTCGAACGTGATGTGTCGGGTCACGTCGTAGACGAGTAGAGCGCCCACGGCTCCTCGGTAGTAAGCGCTTGTTATAGCACGGTACCTTCGACAAACAATTTGTTTCAAAAACCAGATTAAAATCCACATTGTTCCCCCATCTCCCTAGATGTAAAAAGTACTTTCTCTTCTGCAATCAAATTATTTGCCAAAGACAGATATCCTCCAGTAAAGCAAAGGAATTTAACTACTGACTACTATGACCTTTTGAGAGTCCCTTTTGGGACTAATTTCAATGGTCGATACTGTTCATTTTCCAGATTCTTGTTAAGAAGAGACATGGCACAACAAAAATCATGTTGGGATTATCCTTAATTTGATAGGTTATTGGAACAGATCATTATTGAGATAAAAGGTTCCGATCGATTCAATGTTACATCTTCTATTTTTTTTTTGCAAGAGATACATATGTTTCGAAATCATATCGAACGATATTTTGATTAATGTAATTTTTTGGCATGAATAAGAACATTCTCGATTACTGAAGTCAATTGACAAAATCCACACATGACCAGACTAAAACCTAGACCGTCCAGTCCAAGTCCAAGTCCAAACCAAAAAAAAATCCCAAAATCAAAAAGGGTTCGGAGCCTCTCCTTTATGTACTAGACCGTCCTGTTGGACTGTTTGCGAGTTTTTTCGCATCCTCTTAAAAGATTGGAATTATTTACTTTTTAAAGCTCGTGGAGTACACCAATCACGCCAAAAATTATGGAAAATGGATGTCTCAATTGACAAGTTTTTAGTTTATGCTGAAATTACAAAGATGAAAACACTGAATCAAAACCCCTTTTTCAACATTAATGTACTTGAAAAATATAGCAATCCATATCCGGTTAAACATAATTTTCATTGCAATTAATTATATTCTCAACAAGCTTTACAAAAATGAACCATACATGTTATAAAAACATACCTTAGAAGGACCCAAAAAGAGCTGGACAATGGACATGACCATTCACTATCGAACCTATCCCAATAAGAAACTCTATAACATGTGTCATAGTGTATGTATTATTGATCATTAACATATACAAGCAGCGAACCCGTGCTATGCACGACATGAAAAAACACAAGTATCAAAATAAATGCGTATATATATTATTATCATTAAAACATACAAGCAGCGTATACGTGCTATGCACGACATGAGGAAACATATAGATTTTATGTTCTAATGAAAGACAGTCAATTCTTGTCACTTGGCAGCCCTTCTTACGAAAAATCATTCTGTGATACTATAAGAGAAGGAGAGAGGAGACCTTTCTTGGCCGGCGGTGTCCCAAATCTGGGCCTTAACGATTTTGTCATCGACATGAATGCTGCGAGTGGCGAATTCGACGCCTATTGTGGATTTGGATTCAACGCTGAACTCGTTGCGGGTGAATCGTGACAATAGGTTAGATTTTCCAACACCAGAATCTCCTATTAACACCACCTTGAACAAGTAATCGTAATCATCATCTGCTCTGTACGCCCCCATCATATAACTATATATGGTTAGAGAGAGAGAGAGAGAGAGAGAGAGAGAGAGACGTAGAAATCGCAATGGAAATGTGAGAGATGTTCTTCTGACGACTCGAATCTCCGCATATTTAGCGGGAGAGAGACAAAGACGGAGGGAACTACAACGTATAAGTGCTTAGGTGGCAAATTTACATTATTTTTTTTGGCGCTTTTGAGGGAGAGAGAGAGAGAGAGAGAGAGAGAGAGGGAAAATGTGAGAAACCAATTTCTTGTATGGATGTTCTTCGAATTCTCCGCCTATTTACGTTCTCTTTGCACAATTTTTTTTTGGGGCTTTTGGTTTGATTGGTATCTTAATCTTTACAAGATGCGGATCAAATTTTATATTATATTTTTTGTTTTGATGAGAGGAATCAGAAAAATATAAAACCATAGATTAAAGTTAAAAAAACTGAGTTTTCTTAATTTTTTTTGGTCTTTCTTTATTGCTTTATATGTATTTTTTAACTTTGGTCTATGTTCTGCATTTTTCAGATTTCTATTGTCGAGACTAAAAATATGATGTAAAACTTTGACGGCACCCTAAAAAGATTAAGAGAAAAAACCAAAAAAATCGTGCCCAAAAGCTCCTAATAAGTTTGTCCAAAAGGACCTTAGGGAGGAAGAGATTGCGAGAAGCTCTTTACAAGAGCTTACTTGGCATATTTCTTTTTTGTTTTTAATTTTGAAATTTTTTTCTTTGGAGATCAATATGAATTTTCTTTTTATTAGATCCCAACAATAAGAAAATCTCATTCAATTTTTCAAGGAACTAGGAGTTTTGTTTTCTTCTCGGCTAATGAAATTTATTAATCTAATATTTGAAGAAAATACAAAGATTAAATAGACCAATGACAAAACGACATTGTAGGTGAACATTACTCCAAGAACTAGGAGTTGTGATAGTGCATTTTGTTCGCAAACTTTGAAGGTGGGTGGACATTACTCACTCTTTGTGGAGTAGTGCACATTGTGTTCCATGGATAAGAGCCATTTAGTTTGTAAAACTTTATTTTGCATCTAATTTGACAAGAAGAGTTTTGTGCGGAAGTCGAATAAATAGATGGTGATTATGAATATTGAATTGAAAAACAAAATAGATGTGCGAAGCAAACCAAAATAATCAAACAAAATGTGAGAGAAAGTGAGAAAAATCAAAAAAGAAAGAAAGAGACACACAGATTCACATGATTCGGCTTACTTTGGGATGTAAACCTATCATAGGTAGTCGATCAACGGCTTCTACGAAACAAAGACAAACAGATGCTTAAAAAGCTACAAAGAAGAAGTTATGCAGAAACCCTTCTACCCAAATCTCACCAAAGCTAAAACAAAGGCAAAAGTCTCTCAAACCATAAACCAAAACCCCAATATTTTCTCTCACACTAATAAAGAGGCCATATAACAAGTATTTATAGCCAAAGACAAGTTGCCTACCAAACGAAAACCTAATTGGGTTAGTAAATTCTTAAAAAACTCCCTACAAACGAAGTCTTTCCGCGTTTTAGTGTTTCCGACAGTCCGGACGGATGTGACTCCAGCTGAGGCAGAAACTTCAGAGAGCAGAGATTGAAGCCACATAACACGGTTGTACGGACTACTTGGACGAGCATGAATCCCGCCCGAGCGGAATTTTCAGATAGCACCAAAAATGCTCCAAACAACTTCAGGCAGCTTCAAAACAGCTCCGAAATCGAGCCAAAACACTTCAAATGGTTCTTCAACTGAATATTGATCCGAATTGATCGAAGCATTACTATGCTGAATTTCTAGACTAGAATTTTGTATCAATAAAACTGTTAATTGATAGTCTTTATTTGTTAGAATATCGAATCATATAATATCGTGAACATATTCTGATATGATTATGATATTACTATATGATTCTCATTATTTATTTTTATTGTAATTGATTATGATTTGATTGTAATTAGGTTGATTTTCTTTTCATAATTAGACTCTCTCTCTTTGTATAAAAAAAGGTAGTAGAGAAGTTGGAAACCTATGAAATTTTGATCTACGAAGAGGAAAAGGGCAGTGGATGGTAAAATTGGTCTCTTATGATTAATTAAGGTGCGCCCCAAACGATCGCGTTATCACATAGGGGAGAGAGAGAGAGAGAGAGGGGGGGGGGGGGGGGGGGGGGTAAAAAATAAAAAGGGTAAAATACTTTATTTTAATTGGTCAACATTTTTTCATTTGGTAAAATGCAAATGCTAACGGGTGCATCATAGCGCTCCGTATGTGGGCCCTTATGGCCATAATTCCTGGCCGCTGCAGCCTACCAGTTGAAGTGATTGAAGTTTTAGAGCCAAATTACATATTGACCTTTTCACTTTTTCTATGGCTACCCACCACGCTCCAGCCAGCGTAGCTGACGTGATGTGGTGGACCCAAGCTATTAATTACACTCTCCTTACCTCATTTGAAAGAAACACACAACTTTCTCCTCCCATCTTTAAGTTGGGTTTAGATTAAAAAGTTGAGACACACAACTTTCGCCTCCCATTTTTTTGAATTTTTTACATTTGTTTATTTTGTATCAAATTTTTGTGATTTATTGATTCATCTCGTTGAGAGGAATCGAAAAAGTTAAATTTTTTAATAGAAACTTATAATTTTTTTAAAAAGACAATAATAAATAAAAAAGACTCATAATTTTTTGAATAAAGAGAAAAATAAGTCAAAAGACAACTTTTTATACAGAGTTGATACTTTAAGACGACCACTTTTGACACGAACACATGTACAACACATCTCACCAACTCGAAGATTAAGGCTCCGTTCGGCTAATAAGCCAACTGGCTGATTTTTTTTGTCAAATTTTTTGTCTTTATTCAAAAAAATTTGGATTTCGATCATAATCTTTCACTTTTTAGATTCCTCTCATCATGACGATGCAATAATTCCCAAAAAATTGACGAAAAACTAACAAATATGAAAAAAAAATTGAATAAGGACAAAAATAAGCCAGTTGGCTTATTTAGCAGAACAGGACCTAAAAGGGACAAATACAGATTAGACTCGCATAACTCAATAATAACTCCTAAAACTATTAGAGAGGGAGGGTTCAGGAGAGTTCTAGAGACAGAGAGAGTTCCTTGGGGAGGGTTTCCCCTCCAACCCATTTCTGCCGCCCCCCTTCCCCTCTTTCCCCTCTTCTTTGTTCCCCCTTTTCCTTCTCTTCCTACATCTTCACCTCTCAGTCCCCCTCTCCTTCGATCTCTCTCTCTCTTTTCTTCGGTCTCTCTCTTGTCTTTCTTTTCCTACCATGGTTGTGAGGTGGTAGATACTCTCTTCTTTGGAAGACGAGATATCCCACTCTCCCCATCATTTTTGGACTCAGGAGCCAGATCTAGGGTTCTAGATCTGGTTTTTCTTAGAATTAGAATACCGGTGACAAAGACGGAGTTTGCACCGGCTTCTGCCTTTAGTGTATGGCGGGACGAGTTCGAGTTGGTGCTGTAACGACCCTAATTTTTGACCCAAATTTTTTTTTTATTAAAAATTTATATTTTGAATTTTAAATTGACTAGTATCGGTCAATTTTTTTTAAACCCATATGTTATAATGATCCAAAAATTTTAATAAGTTAAATTATAATTTTATAAAAAAGAAATTTCCTTATAAAAGTTAGTTAATTAATTATAAATAGTACTCTATATTAGTTTAAATCGAATTATCAAAATTCCTTATAGGTGTGTGTGGTGTGCCACATGTATCATAATATTTTCCACCACCATTCATTAAATTTTCGGCTCGCTCTCATCCTTCTCTGCCGACTCTCTATCCCTCTATCTCTCTCTCTCTCTTTCTTACGTGTTCCCCACACCAAGCCAAACCATTAACCATCCCCCTTATCCCCTTCCTCCTTGCACCCCACACTTCCTTCTCCCACACCCTCCTATAAATACCACCTCATCCCATTTCCACTACCAACAGTAGAAGAGAAGGAAATGAGAAAGGAAATTCGTCCATTGTGGAAATCTAGAGAGAGAAAACGAAGTGGGTCCTGGTCCGGCACCCATCCGAATGGCAATTCGAGTTATGCCTCTCCTAACCCGTGCCTGGGCATCATTGAACCAATTACCAAAGTTAGCCGGTGCCCCTATTCTCCGTCGTCATCTTCGTTTTATCGAAACAGTTTTGGAACCCGTTTCTCGCTTTTCGATCGGACCCAAGGTAGAACAACCCTCTCCTACTTCTCCCTGAGTATATTATTGTACTAAGATATTAGTTTTATGATTAAAATCGAAATGAATCGAAATTAGAATCGAATGAGCGAAACGCAGTTTTTTTCCCCAAAAAATTCATTGTTCACTGTTCATAGGTGTGGGTACTATTCACATTTTTCTTTGGCACTGTTCATACTGATTGGTTTTTAAGAAAAAAATGACACCTAAATTACAGCCTTCCCCTTTATCTATTAAAGTGAAGCACTTCAGCCCTCATGCATTGATAACCTATTAAAATTAGCCCCTGGAGTTTATTAAGGTTATATGTTCGGCCTAAAATGTTAATTACTCTAATATTTTTATCTATTTAATGTATTTATTATAGTTATTAATCAATCCAATTTTATAAATAAACTAATGCGAGCCTATAATTTTTTTAAAAAAACTTTATTTGATAAAAGTTTCTTGCATTATTATTAACTTTTTGGCCACACAAGATTAAGGGCAATGACTCATTCATAAAAAGTTTTGTGATTACCTCGCTTGTTATTATTTCAATAATCATTGTGATTATTTGTATATTACTCCGATTCTTGATTTGAATGTTAGATTGGACCCTTGAGACATGAGGTGGTATGCGAATAGAATTCACCTAGACAATGCTAAGTAATGAATAAATTGGGAAATTTTTATTTTTAGATTGCCTGCAGGTAGGATTTTGGGATGTGATGAGTTGGATGTGATGATTTAAAACTGGCAAAGTAAGCCCAGTGATGAATTGAAACTGGTGGGAGTCCAGTAATGATTGTGATGATTGTAAAGTGGCACATAAGATAGGCGAACCCTAGTTATGTCATGGCATGATAAGCTTACCCTTTGTCGTAGTTATTGGGATGCACACTCGGTAAATAACTTAGGTGTTTCTGCGATAGTAAAAGGAAGTGATCTCATGGGACAGGGCATGGCTGGCGATTGGGGAGGAAAGATCTCGTGGATGAGATCTTAGATTTCACATTAGGTTAATGGATAGTAATAGATCGGTTTATGCGGAAAAATCTTTGTTTTACTTGTCGCTTTACTATTATCCTGATGTTTGCTAACTGTAAAGTAAGAGGGGTGATTGGGTTGGATTATTCTACTGGGTGATTTATCACTCACGGATACGTCTGTATCTTGGCAAATCGGTTGCTTCGGCGATCAATTTGCCAGCAAGTGCAGGATTCAATGGTGGAGTGGCTTGAGACAGGAGGAAAATCGGGAGCGGAGATCAAGTATGCTTGAAATCTATATCAAGACTAGAGTCGCTCTAGAGTTATTTCAATAAAATTTTATTATTTTTATTGCCTCCGAATTTCCTTAGAAAATCGGGGCGTTACAAATGGTATCAGAGTATAGGTTCAACATTTGGCCTTGGGTAGATTGGGTAGACCACATCTGATAGCGTAGATCCGAGTAGCTAAATGTTTATCGTATCTATTTACTTCTCTAAACCACGTGATATCCTACCTAAGCATATCATATATTTATTTACGTGTCGTAACTCAGACTCCGAGGAGTTATGAAATCAATGCTGACTCCAATCCGAAGGAAGCGATGGGGGAGTCGTCCCTGTTATAATTTGTTGGTTGATCAAACGAGACAAAGAATCCCAGTACAAAGAAGGCAAAGTGACAAACCTCGACAATGGAGGATAAAGTATTGTCAAAGGAGGCAACTCAGTAAATAGAGTACCTGTTGAAGAGGAATTTCCTTTCTCTAGGTAGATAACAATCGAAAATAGGTCAAATAGGGAAGGATCAGTGTGAGAACGTTGTTGCACGTACTCCCTTTTAAGAGCCAGTTATTTAGAAACTCTCAAGACCCTGAACCTAATCTCGTGGAGCAGTCGTTACAAGACTGACACAAAAGGTCAACGACGTCATCGTTTCGTCTACTCCATCAGCAAAGATAATACGCGTAACCTTAATGCCAACAACAACGTTGCCTACGTCGACGACAATACTTACGTGAATCCCGAGATCCATGCCAACTCAAACCTCAACGCAATACGGAGTATCAACAAGAATGTGCAACTCATTCGAGCGATTACCGCCACAACTACACCTATACTCCAATCTCAAGCTCCGAACACTCCTCGTTCCTAAAGATGGATAAATCAGAGTCGAAGGAGTCTTAAACCTATGTTTGGCTTGTGATTCTTAGGTCACAAAAAGAATTGACTTTGACGTCAATGGTTGGCTATTCGCCCATCGCGCTATTATCAATTGTGATAAGCTAGAGAAGCGAAAAATCATTTTCCCGCAAGTAAGGTCTTACCCATTTAAGGGGGGTAGGCAATACCTTTCTACACCCAACGCACACAAAGCAATGTGGCGTGATAAGCCCTCTGAATGGTTAGCAAGCCTCAAGTTGAAAGAAACAGATCATATGGAGTTGGGTCTTCCTCACATCATCTGCGAATATGAGGACATGTTTCCTGAGGAATTGCCAGGATTACCGCCACCAAGAGTCAAGAGAAATGGATTTCACCATCGAGCTACAGCCTGATACAGCCCCAATTTCCATGGCTCCGGTAGAACTATGAAAGTTCAAAACGCAACTGCAGGAACTTTTAGAAAAAGGTTTTATCCGATCTAGTACTTCACCATGGGTAGCCCCTGCCCTATTTGTCAAGAAGAAAGAAGAAACGCTCCAACTTTGTATCCACTACCGCCAACTCAACAAAACCACAATCAAAAGCCGATACCCTCTACCGAAAATAGACGACTTGTTTGACCAATTGAGATGGTCGACATGTTTCTCGAAGATTGATCTAAGATTCGGATATCACCAATTACAAATAAGAGATTGTGACATACCTAAGACGACGTTCCGTACACGTTACGGACACTACAAGTTCGTAGTCATGCCTTACAGATTAACCAATGCCCTCGCCGTTTTCATGTGTGATGAACAAGATTTTCATGCCGTACTTGGACGAATTTGTGGTAGTGTTCATTGATGACATGTATATTCTCCAACGGAGAAAGAACACGAAGACCACTTGAGAATTGTCTTACAAGTACTTCGAGACAATCATTTGTATGCAAAGGCCAGCATGTGCGAATTTTGGATGAAGGAAGTCAAATTCCTAGGACACGTGGTGTCAGAGAAAGGAATTTCAGTCGACATTAGCAAGGTAGAAGCGGTCATGGACTGAAAAGACCTTCTACGGTGTTCGAGATATGAAGTTTCTTGCAGTGTTGTAGATACCGTTCCATACCGGCCGGTACGTTCCGTTTTCGCCCAAATCCGGTAACATTGACCTCCATTTCCGTCTCGTCCAACTTTTCAGTTGTTCTTGATTTTGGCGTACCGGGAGAATCTCGGCCGAGATGTAGTTACCGGAAATTTCGTCAAACAGCCGTAGAAAGGGAGAACAAGATTATAAATGTGTGGAACCCTACAATAACGCAAATTACTTAATTACTCCTTACTTTACTTTTGAAATTGAAATGCTTAAAATAGATTGTCTGTGGGCCATAGGGTAGTATTATGTTGTTTTATACCTTTTTTTTTTTTTAATTATTGGATGAGAGTTATATAATGACAATTTAATTTTTGTTAGTAAAAATTTAAGTTATAAGGAAAATAATGAATTTATAATTATATATGTTAGTAATTGCGCTAAATCCAAAACGGTAACCAGTACTTGACCGGTACCGGTACGTACCGTACCAGTAGAAAAATCAGTACCCTTGCCGATACGGTATTCAGAACATTGGTTTCTTGGGATTTGCTGGCTGCTACAGAAGATTCATTCAAGATTTCTCCATCTTGGGTAAACCATTGACGCGACTAACCCAAAAGAGGGTTAAGTTCGAGTGGAACGAAGTATGTGAGAAATCGTTCCAAGAACTTAAGAGGAGATTAACCAGCGCCCCTATACTAATCATTCCCGAACGAGACGTGGGGTGTACAATGTCCTGCGACACATCCAAAGATGAATTGGGAGCTGTACTCATGCAAAATGGAAAGGTCATTGCTTATGGATCCCAACAACTGAGGCCACATGAAAGGAACTATCCAACTCACGATTTGAATTAGCAGCAGTAGTGTTCACCCTAAAGTCTTGACGGTATTACCTATATGGAGAATAGTTCGAAGTATTCACTGATCACAAAAGTTTGAAATACTTGTTTACTCAAAAGGAGCTAAACGTGAGGCAAAGGAGATGGATATAATATTTGGAGGATTACAACTTCAAGATGTCCTATCATCCAGGAAAGGCAAACGTAGTTGCTGATGCGCTGAGTTGTAAGAATTGAAGACAAGTGGCTAATTTAGCTATAAGAGAATGGAAGATAATGCGCCGACACCTGTCTTTTCGTCGTGGTAGCAACCCAAGCCTTACACCGAGAAATTCTTTTAGCCCAAACCTTTGAACAAAAATGTGACTTCATTAGATACCAACTCTCAATTAGAAAAGTAGCAGCCAAGTGGACAATCCACGCTGATAAGAGCCTTCGCTTCCAAGGAAGAATTTTTGTACCAGACATCAGTACCCTCCGGGAAGCAGTACTTAGGGAATTCCACCATTCCAATTTCGTCGTGCACCCAGGGACCACTAAGATGTACCAAGATCTCCACCGACAATATTGGTGGGGTGGAATCAAGAAGGACGTGGCCAAACATGTTTCGACATGCCTCACCTGCCAACAAGTAAAGTGGAACATCAAAAGCCGATGGGACCCTACAACCGTTACCTATACTAGGATGGAAATGGGAACATATCACCATGGATTTCTGCTTAGCTCCGAAAACCTCACCTTCAAATAAGGTTGAGAAAATTCCAAGCGTAGGGCTAAATCGTCGGTAGCATAATATACCGGTAAGACCGGAATCTTACCCACAGAGAATCGAAAATAGCTTAATTGGATTGTAGATTTTATACGGTAGATTTCGGCGTTTAAGACAGCCAACTTCGTTTTACTTTGAACGGTGGAAACGATAAATAAAAGACTAGAAAAGAGATTTATGAACTAAAAGAGGCAAGTCTAGAAATCGTCTAACCCTTAACGAAGGCCATTATCGGTTCTCGATATAACTCAAGTAAGAGTCACGACCGCGTGCTCACGCCCAGAAGATTTAGCTTTAACGATTTCATTTATCGAAAGATGTGATTAATTGGAACTAAACAAACATATTTTCGCTAATGTATCCAACACGTAGGAGGCCACGAGCCCTTAATATGTCGCTTGCCAAGACCGCTTGACTAAGCGATATACCAAGGAGTTAACACCCCTTGCTTAGACCAAAATGGCTATGTTAATGAAATTCCGACAACCATGATTTTAAAGCCGAAGGTTTGAGAACCAAATAACCACCTAAATCATTAGGATAGATTAGCCCAAGACTTAACCAAAAGACTACTCGTACATAGCTAAAAGACTAGACATGGTATGAAAATTGAGCGAAAGATTTAACCGAAGAAAACGTAAATAAACTTGATTTATGCAAAGATCCAAAGCATAGCTATAATATTAATAAACGAGAAATTAACATAAGACAAATAGTTACTTGAGTTTTTGAAGGAAATTACAAAAGAGAAAGCGTGCTAGCTATGGAGTTCCTAGAAAAATGAAAGACTTAAAGCATAGGCCTAAATCTAACTATAATGGCCATCCATTCCATATATGGCATATATGCCTATTTATAGGGCTCTAAAGTTAATTTACAAAGGACCAAAAAGTCCTCAAAATATCTCAAAAATATTCCGTAAGTGGAAACTTTCCATAAATGGAATGTTGAAAAAGTTAACAAAAATCTGCAGATTTTCCGAGGCTGTACCGATACTGGAAATGCCTCAGCACCGGTACAAAGCCTTCAAACGGGCTGGAAAAATTGATCTCTGACACCATTTACCGGTACTGGGAATTGGCCAGTGCCGGTACAAGCTTGACAGATTTTTTGGGCAACTTCGCGGGCTCGCTCTGGACACTCCCAAACTCGGATTTGGGTTTTCTTTGGACAGTTGGAAAGCTCGTCGAGTCTACATTCTAACTCAAGTGGTTTGGATCAAAAGTAATTTCTACATGAAAAGTTATGATTATTTTACCCTCAGCTGGTCGGAAGATGAATTGCTTTGGTAAAATCCTCACTTCTCCTTCAATTCCCTGGACCCTTGGGCGACCCGAACAACCTCCAAACCATCTCTTCAAGCACCACAACGGGGTGGCACGTGGCCTTGAGTACTTGGTTGCACCCAGAGCATTCCTTGGCGTTCAAACGCGCCTTATTTATACGAATTACCTAAACACACACAAAAACCTACCTTAAATGCAATATCGCTATAAAAGATAAATAAACGCAAGTTAAAATAACATAAAACGGGACTAGTCGCACCAAATATCTACAATATTGGGTGCTCATCACACCCCCCAACTTGAACTTTGCTAGTTCGTAGCAAACTAAAGCAAAACACATTTAACTAAGCTATGCAATTTTCCCGGAATTCAAGATACAAAAATGATGCTCAACTACTTCAACTTGGCAAGAGTCCAAAACACCCCTTCAAATCCGAGCATATGCAATCCATGCACAAACATGCCATGAACTAAGATGAACAAATTATGCCATATTAGAGTAGTCAAACTCGCATGCACCACAACGAGTTTCGAATCCAAAACTCACAAGGATACGCTCGTATTCAACTTTTCACACAGTGTGATACAAGATACATCCCATTCCAAGTGCTAGCGAATAAATGCAATAGCCAGAGACAAAAAGTTATGCAAGCTATCAAAAGAGCTCTAAGAAAGAACGGAAAGCTAATTATTGACAAGTATGCACGACAAGGGACATATCATACTCAAAAAGTAATAAATATCAAGTATGCATCAAATGGAGTTAATTAGCGTACTAAAGATCAACGGAGGATTTTATTAGTTTATAACGACATTGGATACAAAGAGAAAGGGACTACAAAAATTTAGTGCCCATATACTTGCATGGTTCATCTATCCTTGGCCACTACTGACCCTAAACTACCCAAGGCATAGCCACATGCTAGCCAAACACCAAAGAAAATTACGAAGAAATATAGAACAATTACTTGATAAGCCCTACAAAAACTACTACCACCGACTCAACCACACATAGTCGTCATCCACATCCGGCTCCTCACGGTATTGAGCATCGAGCTCCCCCTTTCTATCGGACTCTTTCTCATCCGGAATGTATGCTAGCCCGGAGGTCACACCAATCCTCTCATCATAATATTCAACCCTCTTTCAAATATGCTTTTGCTCTTTCACAACATTTCTTTGATTTTCTTTGAGGAATAGGGTCATTTGAATTAGATTTGTAGTAAGAGAGATTGAGGGGCCAATTTCAAGAGTTTTGGAGAAGGAGATGAAAATTTTCGGCTTTAGCTTTTGTAGTGGGAGAGGAGAGATAGAGAATCACGTATCAATTCTTTGCCTTTTTACATCCCAACCACTTCTATCACATTCACACCACCCCCAAACCTCCTTGAATCTTTGAAAATTATTGACACACAACCCTCCAAACATCTGTTTACCTAGGTTTGATCAATGGAAGAGACTCAGACCATGGTTCAAAATAAGGACGAGATGACTCTTATGTGGTTTAATCAAGCAAAAATGCCTTGAATCATTTCCTAAGTACGCTAACAACTCCAACAAGATCCATGAAAGATATATACACTACTCAAGTATGAACAAAAGATCTTATTTCCGCAAATGCGGGAAATGAAAGCAAAATGCATGGGATGCTGAAGAAGCGAATCTCCACTCTAACGATGCACACTACTTGACTTGAACTTTTAGGCTCAACTTGTTCATCAATGTTCATGTATATGCATGCGACATGGATTCAAACACATAACCAAATTTGATGGGATACACGACTCTTGCCATATTGACACAATTGAGCATAATTAAAGTATCTAGCAAGCGAAAACACTATTAACAATGGAGATTACATAAAAATTTTGAAATATTGAAAATTTTACCAAAAGCAGAAAAATGAGACAAGTCTCATGACCATATATATAACATATATATCCCTCCCCCCAACTTAAACGATGCTATGTCCTCATAGCATGAAGAACAACAGTATTGAGAGGAAAGAACAAAAGATTGTACCTCCAGGGGAATGTCAACCCCCGTATACCTCGACCAAGTTGGAGGCTTTATGTCATTGCCTCCGTTCAATCTGGAGTTGTGTTGTGCTTCCAAGGTTTCACTCCTTCGGTTCATCATGACGGAACCACCAACTAGTCACACAGGGCCATGGTCAAAACTTTGTCAGACTAACAACCGCGACACGTAATCGCACCCATGCTTAGGGCTCCTAAATGCCTCATTCACCTTAACATTAGACCCAAACCACCAAGGCTGGTGTGGTAGCATGTTAACCCTGCAAAAGCGAAAAAGGACGAAGAACCTACTGAAAAGCAATTGACATTAGAACCGCCTAGCTCGTATTATCCGGGCCCAAAAACTGACAAGTAAAATTAAATCTACCAAATCGTCACGTGATTACACGGGTACTACGTTTCTCCCCATTTCTCCATCAAAGTGTCATAGAGCAAGTCATGCAACAACTTTGAGCTAAAGATGGGTGGCTATACCGGACCATCAAAAGAGAAAAAGAAAAGAGAGAGAGAGGGAAAGAAAGAGTTTATATACGTTCAACCAAACGCAGGCTCCTAACATTTATTATGCCAACGAGAGCTAATAAAATGAACATAGCACTCCACTCCACACTCTGCCTCAAAAATTGAATCCGGCCATACCACAAAAATAGATACTTTGAGTACCGTAATTGCCGAATTCGTTTAAGACATTTAAGTTCAACCAAGTGCGCATTCCAAACTAGATTAAGTTTCAAAAAGTTGACAAAATCTACAATATAAGGATGGTAAACCAAATCAAATTCATCAACACCTACAAAATCAATCAATTCGACTTTTAAAAGCTCTTGCACCAAAGACTCAGTAGGAGGGGTGGCAGCATCAAGAGCTGAGACTTTTTAATTGTTCAGAACTTCTATGGATAGTATTTCCTCAAAGGAAGGAGATAACCTTTTAGGTCTATTCACATTCTTCCGATCCTGATCATTCAGTAGAGCATTCAAAAAGTCTATCTCCACATTCGTTTTCTCAACAATGAGAAATTTGTCCCCCAGATCGTCACACGGAGAGGGATCCACAGGGGGAGAACATTGGACATCAGGCTCAACATCTGGCACATCAACCCATTCAGACTTTGAGGAACTGTCAGAATCTAAACTAACATCTTCAACAAAGATATGCAGCTTGATATCCTCTTCCATGGCATTTGAGTTGGACTCTTGACAATGTTGAGCATAAACCCGAGATTGTAAAATTGCGGCCAAATGATCAAAGAAATCTAAGGCTTGAGCGGGTTCTTTTTCAAAAAGTTTGCCATCTATCAAGTCTAAGAATCATTGACTCTTTTGAGAAAGTCCATCATAAAAATAGTTAGCAATTTGAAAATTATCGTAGCCATGATTCGGAACTGCAATGAGCAAATCCTTGTATCTTCCCCAACATGCATAAAACTACTCATTCTCTCTTTCGGCAAAAGTTTGAATTTGGTTCTTGAGATCAAACCAATTGGTAATGGTCATACAACTAATAAAAACATTGGCGTCATGAGCGGCTATGCAAGGGGGTGTGAAAATTTGATTGGGACAAAACTAAATCCTGCAAAGTCTTATGGGGTGTGATAATTTGATTGGGACAAAGGTACTCCCCCAAAGTCTTATGGGGTGTTTCCCAATTTGCCATCGCCATTCTATTAGATAGATAAGACATAAAGTAAACAGGCTAGAGGGGCTATGCCGCCACCTCTCTCAAAACAATTCCATGGGATTAAGCCACCACCACATTATATGGACAATAAAAAGAGAAGGCAATTGATAGGCAATCTAGCTTCGTTACACCTCAAGTCGAATTGGTGGCTTGGTTAGAGGTATCCGCTAAATTAAGTTCAAATTACACAAAGGAAAAACAAACGGAGTACTTACAGTGGTTTGTCGAACCTCCAAATAAGCTATGTTAAGAAATCCCCGGCAATGGCGCCAAAAATGCTTAGCTCCAAAAACCTCGCCTTCAAATAAGGTTGAGAAAACCCCAAGCGTAGGGCTAAATCGTCGGTAACATAATAAACTGGTAAGACCGGGATCATACCCACAGAGAATCGAAAATAGCTTAATTGGATTGTAGGTTTTATATGGTGGATTTCGGCATTTAAGACGGCCAACTTGGTTTTACTTTGAACGGTAGAAACGCTAAATAAAAGACAAGAAAAGAGATTTATGTACTAAAAGAGGCAAGTCTAGGAATCGTCTAACCCTTGACGAAGGCTGTTACCGGTTCTCGATATAACTCAAGCAAAAGTCACGACCGCGTGCTCACGCCCGGAAGATTTAGCTTTAACGATTTCATTTATCGAAAGATGTGATTAATCGGAACTAAACAAACATATTTTCGCTAATGTATCTAACACATAGGAGGCCACGAGCCCTTAATATGTCGCTTGCCAAGACCGCTTGACTAAGCGATATACTAAGGAGTTAACACCCCTCGCTTAGACCAAAATGGCTAAGTTAATGAAATTCCGAAAACCATGATTTTAAGCCCGAAGGTTTGAGAACCAAATAACCACTTGAATCATTAGGATAGATTAGCCCAAGACTTAGCCAAAAAACTACTCACACGTAGCTAAAAGACTAGACATGGTAATAAAATTGAGCGAAAGATTTAACAGAAGAAAACGTAAATAAACTTGATTTATGCAAAGATCGAAAGCGTAGCTACAATATTAATAAACGAGAAATTAACATAAGACAAATAGTTACTTGAGTTCTTGAAGGAAATTACAAAAGCGAAAGCTTGCTTGTTATGGAGTTCCTAGAAAGATGAATGAATTAAAGCATAGGCCTAAATCTAACTATAATAGCCATCCATTCCATATATGGCATATATGCCTATTTATAGGGCTCTAAAGTTAAGTTACAAAGGACCAAAAAGTCCCCAAAATATCTCAAAAACATTCCATAAGTGGAAACTTTCCATAAATGGAATGCTGAAAAAGTTAACAAAAATCTGCAGATTTTCCGAGGCTGTACCGGTACTGGAAATGCCTCAGTACCGGTACAAGCTTGACAGATTTTTTGGGCAACTTCGCGGGCTCGCTCCGGACACTCCCAAACTCGGATTTGGGTTTTCTTTAGATCGTTGGAAAGCTCGTCAAGTCTACATTCTAACCCAAGTAGTTTGGATCAAAAGTAATTTCTACGTCAAAAGTTATGATGATTCTACCCTCAACTGGTCGGAAGATGAATTGCTTTGGTAAAATCCTCACTTCTCCTTCAATTCCCTTGACCCTTGGGCGACCCGAACAACCTCCAAACCATCTCTTCAAGCACCACAACGGGGTGGCATGTGGCCTTGAGTACTTGGTTGCACCTGGACCATTCCTTGGCGTTCAAACGCGGCTTATTTATATGAATTACCTGAAACACACACAAAAACCTACCTTACGTGCAATATCGCTATAAAAGGTAAATAAACGCAAGTTAAAATAACATAAAACGGGGCTAGTCACACCAAATATTTACAATATTGGGTGCTCATCAATTTCGTAAGAAGACAGCCTAGGTTCCCATAATCAAACACTGCCATTTGTGTGATAGTCGACAAAATCAATGGACACTTTCTGCCGGCCTTATATTTAAGAGATCATACGGTTACACGGTACACCGTATCCATTGTATGCAATCTTGATTTACGATTTACGTCAACTCTTTTTAGGATAGCCTACAGAAAACATTGATAATCGAACTTCGTCTAAGCACCGCCTTCCATCCACAAACAGACGGGACTTCTAAAAGGATGATCTAGATCTTAGAAGACATATTTCGTGCCTATAATGAAGCTGGGAATGACTCCTGCCTCTAGTTGTGTTTGCCTACAACAACAGCTATCAATTCAACATAGAGATGACATCATACGAAGTTTTGTATGGGCAACCCTATAGATTGCCGATTTGTTGGACAAAATTGGGAGAAGTAATCCTATTAGGACCGGAGTTAGTTTGAGAGACAAAAAACAGGGGGGGGTCAAAATCAGTAGCTAACGACTTTGGGCTGCATAGTCAACAAAAGAGCTACGCCAATAAAAGGGATCAGACCACTGACTTTTAGACTGGGAAAATGTCGAACTTAACGGAGACATCACTTTCAAAGAACAACCAGTAGCGATTCAGGACTATATTGAGAAGTGCATCCAAGGAAAAATCATTTAACTTGTCCAAGTCTTTTGGCGACATCGAGGAATTGAGGAATCAACTTGGGAACGACAAGATACTATGCACGCCAACTACCCTCATCTGTTTCCACTAGATGATACACCCTAATTTTTTTTCGAGGACAAAATTATTTTAAGGGGGATAGGTTGTAACAACCCTAATTTTTGCCCTAATTTTTTTTATTAAAAATTTGTATTTTGAATTTTAAACTGACTAGTATCTATCAATTTTTTTTAAAACCCATTTGTTATAATGATCCAAAAATTTTAATAAGTTAAATTATAATTTTATACAAAAGAAAATTTCCTTATAAAGTTAGTTAATTAATTATAAATAGTACTCTATATTAGT
Source organism: Rhododendron mucronatum var. ripense (assembly GCA_019656295.1). Taxonomy (NCBI): domain Eukaryota; kingdom Viridiplantae; phylum Streptophyta; class Magnoliopsida; order Ericales; family Ericaceae; genus Rhododendron; species Rhododendron mucronatum. The sequence continues at coordinate 8,972,521 of BPLT01000003.1, read as the reverse complement.
TTAAATCCAATTTTCAAAATTCCTTATAGGTGTGTGTGGTGTGCCACATGAATCATAATATTTTCCACCACCATTCATTAAAATTTCGGCTCACTCTCTTCCCTCTTTGCCGACCCTCTATCCCTCTCTCTCTTCCTTACTTGTTCCCCACACCAAGCCAAACAATTAACCATCCCCCTTATCCCCTTCCTCTTTGCACCCCACACTTCCTTTTCCCACACCCTCCTATAAATACCACCTCATCCCATTACCACTACCAACAGTAGAAGAGAAGGAAATGAGAAAGAAAATTCGTCCATTGTGGAAGTCTAGAGAGAGGAAACGAAGTGGGTCTCGGTCTGGCACCCATCTGAACGCCAATTCGATTTATGCCTCTCCTAACCAGTGCCTGGGCATCACTGAACCAATTACCAAAGTCAATTAGGTGTTGTTCTCCGTCGTCATTTTCGTTTTACCGAAACCATTTCGGAACCCGTTTCTCGCTTTTCGATCGAACCCAAGGTAGAACTACCCTCTCCTATTTCTCCCTGAGTATATTATTGTACTAAGATGTTAGTTTATAGGTGAAATTACACGAACACCCCCTCATCTATTTGGTTTGGACACGGACACCCCCTAACCTTTAAAAACGCCGATACACACCCCCTCATCTACTGAAAAGGAAAAAAAACCTCAACGCCGTTAACGGAATGGACGAAATGTCAAATATACCCTTCGTGAAATTACATGGACAGCCCCTCATCTATCTGGTTTTGACACAGACACCCCATAACCTTTAAAAACGCCCATACACACCCCCTCATCTACTGAAAAGGAAAAAAAACCTCAACGCCATTAACGGAATGAACGAAATGTCAAATATACCCTTTGTTATGAAATGGACCAACAAGCATACGCCACACTTCACTCGATCATAAATTTCTTTCCACCCTACTCAATCATGGTGCCTCTTTCTCTCCCTCTTCAACTTACATTGTAGATCATGGCTAACCCTAGATTGTGAAGAAAACCTAAGTTTCGAAGAACATCGGATCGTGTACACTGTAGAAAAGTTGTAGATCGTGGCCAACCCTAGATTGTGGCAAACCCCACTTTGGAAGGTATGTTTTATATGTAAAAAATCCTAGATTTTCTTATTAAATGGCGCAAATGTAGATTTATATGTTCATATTATATGATATATGAATACATTAGGGTTTTTGTTTGGGAATAGTAGGGTTTTTTGAAAGGTGTTGTACAGTGGTGACTTCGATAACCTTTAACAATTGGGGCTTTGTTGTTTTGCATTTGCTTGTCATCCATTTTGTATTTGAAGTCCTCAAGGGGGCTTTTTCTCCACAACGACAGTAGGAATCAACCCAGTTTTGGGTTTGGTTGGAGTTGTAGCTCTAACTACAGCTATTAGATTTGTTGTTAGTGTGGCTATGGTGGCTACTATAGCTATGCCACTTGCCACCTTCCATGGCTATCGTAGGAGCGAGAGAGAGAGAGAGAGAGAGAGAGAGAATCTCTGATATAAAGTGAGAATGAGGAATGAGGTATGAGGTATGAAAGGCAACTGGGTATATGTTGCCGTTAAAGGGCATTTTTGTCTCAAATTTGGCAAAAGTATTGACATGTGCCTTTCAATAAACGGTACTCAAACGGAAGGGTGCTCCTCAGGTAACTGTAGAAGATGAGGGGGTGTGTATGGGCGTTTTTAAAGGTTAGGAGGTGTCGTGTCTTAACTGAATAGATGAGGGGGTGTTCATGTAATTTCACCTAGTTTTTATTATTAAAATCAAAGAATCGAATGAACGAAACCCAGTTTTTTTTTTCCGAAAAATTCACTGTTCACTGTTCATAGGCGTGGGTACTATTCACGTTTTTTCTTTGGCACTGTTCATACCGATTGGTTTTTAAGAAAAAAATGACACCTAAATTATAGCCTTCCCCTTTATCTATTAAAGTGAAGTACTTCGGCCTTCATGCATTGATAACTTATTAAAATTAGCCCCTGGAGTTTATTTTGGTTATATGTTCGGCCCAAAATGTTAATTACTCTAATATTTTTATCTATTTAATGTATTTATTATAGTTAGTAATCAATCTAATTTTATAAATAAACTAATGCGAGCCTATAATTTTTTTAAAAAAAACTTTTATAGATAAAAGTTTCTTGCATCAATATTAACTTTTTGGCCACACAAGATTAAGGGTAACAACCCATTCATAAAAAGTTACGTGATTGCCTCACTTGTTATTATTTCAATATATTATCATTGTGAATATTTGTATGTTACTCCGACTCTTGATTTGAATGTTGGATTGGACCCTAGAGACATGGGGTGGTATGCGAATAGAATTCACTTAGACGATGCTAAGTAATGAATAAATTGGAAAGTTTTATTTTTAGATTGCCTACAGGCAGGATTTTGAGATTTGATAAGTTGGATATGATGATTTGAAACTGGCAAAGCAATCCCAGTGATGAATTGAAACTGGCGGGAGTCCAGTGATGATTATGAAGTGGCGCATAAGATAGGTGAACCCTAGTTATGTCATGGTGTCACACCCTCGATTTTCAACATAAATATAAAAGGATTTTCATAAATAAAATCTCACATTAATCCGTACAATACCCTCAAAATAGTTTGACATTTCCATTTCCACGATTACACTTGCAAATCCAAAAAAAAATTGCAAATAATACATCATCGGCTCAACGGCCTCAAAACCAACGTAAGTACTGGATATCAAACCAGAGTTAAGAACTTACAATATTCTTTAATCAAAGATTTATAAATAGAGTTGCGAATACATCTTTCAAGAATAAATCACAAAGATTGTTTAGTAACTCTTCGATATTAGCATTCAAAATCGTGTCCACAATCCATGCACTCCCAACATGAAGCTACTGACCAGAGTTAGCACCTAAAAAATAATATAAGGTTTGAGCTATACTAGCCCAGTAGAAAGCTCTAATCTAACAATGTATGCATATGAAATGTAAGAACGGTCATAAGAGGAACAATGGCAACCGAAATAAATGAAAAGAGCAACAAGGGAACTCCAATTCCAATCTTTCATTTTCCAAACCAATCACGTGTTTCATCATATAATCGTTGAAAACGCCATAAGTCACAACGTGTCTCGTGCATATGTCATGAGCCGAAGCTCTTACTGGGCCAATTAACGGACCCCAATGTCATCTGTCAGGCTCTTTACCCATTTGAGATGTCCTGAAGTATCAAATACGAGCATATAGCTCATGTCGAGCCAATTAAAGGACCCTGATGTCCTCTGCTAGGCTCTTTACCCTTTTGGGATGCCCTGATATGTTCTCGTCGCATTCGCAAAATCTCAAAAAAAATCCTTTTCCCAACAAGTTCGTATCATTCAAACCCAACTTTGATATACAAAATGATTTTCAGGAAACCACAACTAATTGAGCATTTTAAAACCATGGACACGCTTACGATGCCACTAGATACAGATGATCAGGATAGGAATCATTCGGGAAATGCTCGGAGTGGATTAGAAGTGACTGGAACCCAAAATAGTGGAGGAGGGACCAAAATCAGCAAAACTGTCCCAAGACATGATGTTATCGATACCCTTAAAGAATGGAATCGATAACGATGGTTCGAGATCAACTAAAACGTGATGTTATCAATACCATGAAGAAAGGTATCGATAACAATAGGGCAAATTTCAATCCAGACGTGAGGAGAGCGATAACAAAAGCAGAAGGTATAGATAGGTTTTCTGGGCTTGGTAATGCAAAGGTATCGACAACGATTACAAGAGGTATCGATAACATTGTTGTTCGAGCAGATTCTTAGCAGACTTTCATGGGGTTTTCAACAACAACAACCACAACAACGATCAATGGCAAGAATCAAGGCAATGAAAACAAGTCATAAACATATATTGAAAGTTAGAACTCCCTACCTCAAGATTGGAGAACGAATTCAAAGGATTTTTCAAGCCTTAGCTCCAAGCCTTGGAATCGGATGGGATACACCTCCACCAAGCTCAAACCAACGAGAAGCAAGCTCCAATACGTGAAGGAAAGGAAGATTGGAGATAGTTTTGTGTGGGTTTTGGGTAATTTTGGGTGAAATTGTGTGAGAGGGGAGTTAGAGAGTGAGAGCCAAGAGAGGGAGAGAGGAACGGGAGAGTGAGAAGAGAAGAAAAAGGGAAAAGTTATTCCCTACCTCTCACACACACATGCTATATACACACATCACACTTTCACCCCTCAAATGCAACACTTTATCACATTAGCCCAATTCTCGATATTTCAAGTCAATTTTCTCCTTCCATTTCTTATAAAAAATTCAAGTAAATTTTATGAATTTACGGGTCTTGACACATGGCATGATAAGCTTACCAATTGTTGTAGTTATTGGAATGCACACTCGGTATATAACTTAAGTGTATCTGCGACAGCAAAAGGAAGTGATTTCATGGGACAGGGCATGGCTAGTGGTTGGGGAGGAAAGATCTCGTGGATGAGATTTTAGATTTCACGTTAGGTTAATGGATAGTAATGGACCGGTTTATGTGGAAAATCTTTGTTTTAATTTTTGCTTTACTATTATCCTGATGTTTGCTAACTGTAAAGTAAGAGGGGTGGTTGGGTTGGATTATTCTACTAGGTGATTTATCACTCACGGATACTTCTGTATCCTGGCAAATTGGTTGCTTCGGCGATCAATTTGCCAGCAAGTGCAGGATTCAATGGTGGAGTAGCTTGAGATAGGAGGAAAACCGGGAGCGAGAATCGAGTATGCTTGGAATCTGTTTCAAGACTAGAGTTGCTCTGGAGTTATTTCAGTAAAATTTTATTATTTTTATTGCCTCCGATATTCCTTGGAAAATCGGGGCGTTAGAGGTGCGGTGGGTCATCCAGGAGGGTTTGCTCCGTGTTCATACCTGGCCTCTCATTTGCGGGCTCTCCAACGAGTGTGTTCGACGAGTCCGGCTCCGGCGTTGTGGTTCCATGCGGCTTTTTGTTTTCTTTTTGTTTTTTGTTTTGTTGCTTTCGTTTGTCGTTTCTTGTATTTTCGGACCGGTAGTGTCCGTTTTTTATTTTACTGTTTTCTTATATAATATCTGCATTTTCTAGTTGGTAAAAAAAAACTCCTAAAATTATTTAACTTTTCGTGTAGACCCCTTAACATGAAACAACACAACTAGAATACAACTCTTGATAATTAGCTCGATGAGGCAAACTAATACTCCATCCATTCCAATTTGTTGGCCCTCTTTGGGAGTGCATGCCATTTTTCTATTGATTATATCTTACAATCTATAATCTTTTAGATAATTTTTAAACAATTGTATAAAAGAGCTGTAACGCCCCGAAATTTGGATACGTTAAATAGACAATTTTATTGAAAACTTAAATAGAATTTGGCTCATTATTACATCATAACTCTCGTAACAGTACTTTCATTATACAAAGGAGGGAAACTAGGGCTCCTAATTACAGCTCTGTCTGCTCCTCCATTCAAGCCAGCTCTTCAGCTTGAAAGGCCTCCAAGGTGTACAACTGACCTCGATCATCTACAAAGTCTGACACATTATACCAACGTCGCCACCGATATAATATGTCAGGGTCACCAAAGGTAACACCATGAGATACTGTAGCTCAGCAGAATAAACCCTACCCACTAACCCTTGACTTATAAACAATAAACATGGTTTCCACATTGAACATGCAAAATAATTAACAATAATACATCACATTTGTTATACAACCCGTTGGTGTACATGGTTTTCGAGTTTCTCCTACGTGACTCGTCATAGACTGTGTCATCATTTTCTCATTTCCTTTACCGAATCACTATTTCAAAAATCACTTTTAACACACCCAACCTCGGTTCCACCATTCCGGGTTCCCGAGTATCCTTAGAATGGTTCCGCCGTCCCGGGTTCCCATTGGCACACAAAACATTGAATTTGGCATTGGCTCCTCTCCGCAGATAACTAATCCACAATTCAAAACTCTCAGTTCGGGTTCCCGAGTATCCCACAATGGTTCCGCCGGTCCGGGTTCCCATTTGGATTTTCGAAAATCATTAAAACAATTGCGTTAGCTCCTCTCCGCGGATAACCAAACCACAACTCATCCCTCGGTTCCGCCGTTCTGGATTCCCGAGTATCCCCACAATGATTCCGTCGGTCAGAGTTCTCATTGGGTTTTTCGAAAACGTTTTCACACACACACACACACACCACACAATGCGCTGCCAAGTCTGGCCCCATTGTGGTTTCAAAACTTATCTTGCCTTTAAGACACCCTAGGTATCATGTTTCTACTTTCTCGATTTTTGTGTCGCGTTGCATGCATAGACTCCGCAGTAGGACTTTTCACGTACGTACACATAAATCATTCAATTTAATCTTGAAATTAAACTAGTAAGATCATCCAACTCTATATTAGCTATCATGCTCAAATCACAACTTAAGGCATAACGCCACATGTACGGACGCCCTTGGAATAGAGACCACTTATGCTTTATCACACAATCACAAGTAATGCAAATAGTCACATATGCATTCTCATAATCATCATTAAAATCAAAATACGAATACTTTTGCTCAAGTTTATATTTTGAAATCTGTTCTTTCTTCATTTTAGGAAAGTTCAAAATAACATATGTTTTTCCGAAAAATAAAGTCGATGTATTCAATATAGTCATATTTTCTTTCAAGCCTTTATTAAAACACTTTTTAAGTTCACATGCATTTCCAGCAATACAAGCAATAAATCATTTTACTTTTATACTTAGGGGAATGAGTAAGGAAAATCTACCGTTCTTCTTGGCGGTAGGTACGGCTATGAAAAAAAAAGTAAGTACGTCGGCTATCGAATGGAGTGATTTCCTACGGTAAGCTTACGGTAGCTTCAAAAGAGAAAAGTTTCTCTCGAAACTACTAAACTTTTTGGATCGAGAGGGTGGTCGAGTGATAGTTTAGTGGCAGCTTTGGATGAGTTTCTTGAAGAACTCAAGAATAAAGGAAGAACTTTAAGAATAAAGTAAGAACACAAGAATTCTAAAGAGAGAAGTTGAAAGATGGAAGGTGTGAATTGAAAGGCAAGTGAGGGGTCCTATTTATAGCAAAACATTGGCTCCTTCTCTCTCTAAAATGGCTGGCTCTCTCTCTCTCTCTCTCTCTCTCTCATGGATTTGTTCCATTGTCTTGTCCAATCAAGTCTTGCAAGCATGCAATGACTTGTCTTTTTCATTTTAGGCTTAAGGCTATATAAGGCAAATAGGATTTTAAGCTTTTTAGGCAAATCCTATATAATTATAGTCTAGGAATGGGTTGTCATGTGGTAATTAGGCTTAAAAGCTAAAAAAGTATAAAGAAGAATAGCTTTCTAGGATAAAGTAGGCACATGCACACACACCATAGGGGTGAGCAAAATATCCGTCAAACCGTGAATCCAGTCCAAACCAATCCAAACCGAAAGATTTGGTTCGGTTTTCTAGTAGTATGGTTTGGTCATGGTTTAAAAAAATTAGAAACCGCATTATATGGTTTGGTTTGTGGATTCATGTTCACGGTTATGGTTCCAAACCGATTGGAACCATATAATATATATATATATATAAATAATATGTATAGTTATATATATTTTAATTATGATTCACCAAATAAATATGGAAGCCTACTTTCCTAATTTATTGATCCTATTATATCCACCAATATTTAGTTTTCCAATTCCTATTCCTATAATTCCTCTACTACCATTACCAAGACTAATTACCCTAACTTTCTATATAAGAAAACCTATCCCTATACTATATAAACCTAATGTACTAACGTAGATTACCCTAACTTTCTATATAAGAAAACCTATCCCTATACTATATAAACCTAATGTACTAACGTAGCATCCATCTCTTTGCCCTTTTATTTGGTTAAATTATCTTAAGATGTTTAATAAGTGGTATTCTTAGTTTGGTCATTTTAGTGACTTACCGGTATTTCGTTTTATTTGTTTGAGGCAATTATTGGTATTCTACTCTTAAATTAGTTGGTTGATGTTAGATTGTTTTAAGAATTTGAATGAAATTGATTTTAATATAAGTTTTTTTTAATTTATTTTCGTAATTTTAAATACTTCAAATATTTTTTTGGAGATGGTAGCTTAGTTTAAAGTAAACCGTGGTTAAAACCGAAACCGAACCGTAGTCTAATAGATTGGATTGGTTTGGTTCTATGCGTTTTGTGGGTTGGTTTGGTTCTCAAAATTTATAATCCGTAGATATTGGTATGGTTCTTGGTTTACTATAAAACCGAACCAAACTGGACCATGCTTACCCCTAACACACCCCTCTCTCTCTTTCTCTCTCTCTCTCTCTCTCTCTCTCTCTCTCTCTCTTCCTTGTTTCCATGTGTCCATATATATATATATATATATATATATATATATAATATGTAGGAAGAATCTAGAAAAGTAACTTTGAAAAAAGTAAGTAGATTCAAAACTATTAATCCTAAGTTTGCATGCATGAACACTTACAAGGAATCTAGAAAAGTAACTTTGGAAAAAGTAATTAGGTTCAAGGTTATTAATCCTAGGTTTGCATGCATGAACAATTACAAGGAATCTAGAAAAGTAACTTTGGAAAAAGTAATTAGGTTCAAGGTTATTAATCCTAGGTTTGCATGCATGAACACCTATAAGGAATCTAACAAAGTAACATTGAGAAAAGTAAGGCTAAGAAATAAATAAAAACGAGATTTTAAAAGCAAAACCAAGTAATAAATTTTAAATATTTGAGGAAATTTTTTATTCACCAAAAATCAGGGTCATTACAAGAGCTTATTGAGATTTATCAAATAAGGTTCATATTTGAGATAAAAAATATTATAAATTAAGAGATATAACTAATTTTTTGAGACTTTCAAAAAAAAGAAAGATGTCCAACAATTTGGAACGGAGAGAGTTATTCACAAATTTTTACACAAAAAAATTCAAAAAAACAATGAATGCAAAACTAACAAATACAAAAAAAACTTAAATAAAGACAAAACAAAATGTCAAGTTTGACTTTTTTTGAAAGGAAACTAATCACTACCGTAAAAGACAGATGCCTACAAAAAAAAAAAAAAAACTGACAGATGGCAATCAAAAAATAAGAAGAAAAAAAAGGTACTCCTTATAAGACTGGTCTCTAAAAAAAAGTGTAAGCAGAAAAGGTGTTGTTGGCAGTTTAGTTTAGTTTAATTTTGGTAGTGGGTGGAGAAAGAAATAGGGATTGAAGAGATGGGTAATGACTGGAGAGAGATGAGAAAGTAATAATTGAAGAAACATGGTAATGATTGGAGATAAAAATAAGGTAATGATTGAAAAACTAAACTAAAACTAAACTAAAATGTGAACTAAACCACATTGTTTGAGGGCAAAATTGTCATTTAATTATACATGGGAAAGAACGTTGCCTGTTGTCCTTTCTTGTTGATTGGAAATTGGGAAGTACATGTCCTTTATGATCTGAAAAGTAAAAAAAAAAAAAAAGTAAGCAATGATATACAATTAGGGAGTGTTTGAGAGCATATTTTTTGAATTTTCATTTTTAGCTTTTTCGCTTTTTAGATTATGATTAGAATGTATTTTGAATCTGATAGGAAGTGTTTAGTTCCCTCCTTTTCACATTTTTAGTTTTTCAGTATTGCATTTTGGTTGTTTGGGTGGTTCATTCAAAATACATTCAATGAAAACTCATTCACCATTTTCTGCAATTCTAGGCCAGAAGTGAGAAGTAGCTCCAAAGGTCCTTTTTGCATTATTGGGTTTTCTCATTTTAGGTACAATTACCAAAATACCCACTCAAAGCTAATAATTAATTACTCTTATCCTTTCCACAGAGAGAGATCAACATAGATTGGAGAGACTAAGAGATCGAGAGGGAGATGGAAAAATATGTACAGAGTTGCCGGCGGTGGTGACGGTGATGGATGATCGGAGCGATGAGCGTCGGCGTAGGAGTTGCCCGTTGTGGAGACAATGGTGGTTGATCGGAGCGATGAGCTCGGAGAGGGAGATGGTGAGGGAGAGGGATGAGAGAGAGGAAGTCGTGCCAGGGGAGAAGGAAGCGGTGGGTTTGGGCTGGAGGGCGGTGGGTTGGGATGAGAGAGAGAAGTCATGAGGAACTATAAAAGTAAACATTAAATACATCTTTTAATACATAAAACAACCAAGGGTAATATGGTAAAAATCAATCCATAATTCATTTTCATCATTCATCTACCAAACACTACTACTGTTCTAAAATACATTCTTTACATATCTCTCAAACACTCCTACATTCTTCAAAACACATTCTGATCATAATCCAAAAAATCAAAAATCAAAAAGTTGAAAATAAAAAGTCAAAAAGTAAGCTCCCAAACACCCCCAGAATGTTTGAGAGATACATGCAGAATACATTTTGAAACAAGAGTAGTGTTTGGTAGTTGAATGATAAAAATGAATTATAAATTGATATTTTACCATGCTGCCCTTGGGTTTTAATTGTATTGTATTAAAAGAAAGTAATAATGTTTTTTACTCATTTATATAAATTTATATTTTATGAAATAATTTTTGAAAGTCGGTACCTGCTTGTGCTTTGAAAGTCTACGGAGTAATGCCCACACATCACATCTAGATTTTGCTTTTGAAGGTGTAAGAACTGACAGTATATGTGAGAATAGAAGTGGCAATCACCAAATAAATTTGAGTGAGGGTATTTTAGAAATTAAAGACAAAATGTGAAATGCCAAAAATGTGAAATGGACCTCCTAGGCTCTTTTTAGCTTCTGCCCTCTAAAACAAAAAACGGTGAACTCATTCTGACAAAATGGATTCCAGAATGAATGAACCAAACAACCATAATGGGATAATGCAAAAATGAAAGTTAAGTGATATTGACACTCCAAAAATTGACGCAAACACTCCAAAATCAGTGTAATTTCAAAGCCATTTTTCTTTCTTTTTTTTTGGAGTGCCTAACCGGATCCTTACAACCTATCCCCTTAAAACAATTTCGTCCTCGAAATTAGGGTGTATCTTCTCGTGGAAATAGATACGGTTAGTTGGCACGCATGGTATCTGCTCGCTTTCCAAGTTGATTCCTTAATTCTTCAATATGTGAAAGTCAACATAGCAATTGATATTGTGCGAGTAAATAATCCCTTAGTATTTTATGACTAGGCTGATGCCCATACATTACTAAATATGCGAGCAATTTGTTCGAGGAAAGACAAACGAAGTCGCTGATGAGCTGAGTCACAAGAATCGAGGACAACTGGCTAATTTAACTACCAGAGAATGGGAGATGATGGAAAGCCATCAACGGATTCAAGTTGTAGCCAACCGCAGAAGATATCAACTATTAATTGAAAAAACTAACAGTCGGACAAACAATCCATGTTGATAAAAGCCTTCGCTTCAAAGAAAGAATTTTTGTAGGGAACCAAATCGGTGCACAGTGGCGCTGGTTGGCCAGACTGTTGATAAAAAAGCTATAGAAAATTGTGCGGCCCAAACTCAAACTGAGCTGTCCTTTGTTTATGAGATGTACGGAGTATTTAAGTAACTCATTTAATAAGGCCACCTGTGTTCGCCCAGATTATCTGAAAAGGTACTTCTCTCTTTATTTTATTTTCTGCTTATCTTTTGTATTTTTCGAAAATTCTAATCGTAATGAAGATTTGCATGAAACTACGTAAAAAAAATCATTTGGATCTATTTCAGATTTTACAAAAATTTTAAAAAATATTCATAAATTTTTCAATATTATTTTATAGAGCCTTGTAAACAATCAGACCCAATGGACATAGATAATTATTACTTTTGGATTCGTAAGGTGAGCTCACCCGAAATGGACCCAAACGAGTTTTTCCTTGCGAAGTTCCCTGTAAATAACAAAGCCTTTTTTTAAACTTAACCCAGTTATATTAATACGAAAATAAAATACAATAAAAATAACGAAACAAAATATAACAACAAAACAAAGCAAAAATAAAGAAAAACTTGTGTGAAACAAGATGCTGGAACCGTACACATCAATCACACTCATGAACGTGGGTGAAGTAGCCAAGTAAAGTGGCCAAACAAGACCCGCACCATCCTAGACCCCCAATCACCTTGAAAAAGGAAGGTAAATTTCAAGTTCAAAAATCATGTGTTTATTCAAATAATTTTTCTTTCACTATGGATCTTGTTTGATAGATCTCATTGAGATCTTTAATACGGTGCAAAAAAAATTGAAAAATTATTTTTCATTTTTGTTATATTTGAGTGTGAAATTTGAAAAAAAGAAAGTTTTAGAAAAAGAAAGGAAACTGGAACGGCTCCTTAAACCCACAACCTACTTGAACTTGAAAAGGTGCTAGAACTGTCTTGTTTGTCACTATGAGGGTTTTTTTTTTTAAACATGTCAAATTCCATTTAAACTCAATGTGCCACGGTGCATTCATGGACATTTTCATGGTTTGAGTGTCATGTATCCTAACATTTTTCTTTGGAGAGGCAAATGTTATGGTTAGGCCTGTTTTGTCAATATTACTAACGTGTTTAATGTTTTCCATTGGAGAATAAATTCTATTCACCAAAGGTGTAAAATTTCACTTTTTCACCATAGCCTATTATGAGCCCCATCGAGTGTCTATTATTGTGATATGAACCGTTCATATTTTAAGACCCGCAATATAGTAATGCCTTACAAAAAGCCAACTTGATCGGAAATCGATAGATCTATCAAAATTTGAATTTGAATTTATAAAATAGACGATCTGATTTTTGTCAATAATAATAAAGATAAATTATCCATTCTATAAAGCAAAATTCAATTTTTGATACTCCTGTTGATGTCTGATCAAATTTAGTTTTTGCATTGATATATTACTATATGGGGTTTACAAGATGAACGATTCAGATCAACATTAACCACAAGGTAGGGCCGAAAAAAAGTGGTGATAAAAAATGAAATTTCCACCGCCAGTGAAAAGAATTTAATCTCTTTCCATTATATATGTAGCTGTAACCAAGGCTCCTAGACAAGTGGTTCGAGGCTCTTGGAGCTGCTCATGCTCTCTCCAAATCGGCATTCCTAAATTAGTATGAATGAATTACGTTTGGGGTGGATCAAAAAAAAAAAATTACGTTTGGGGTTCCTTAAAAAAAAAAAAAAATCATATTTGTCCAAAGTGCTCTTTACCACGACACAAGGGGCACCCAATTAATGGCCTTTTTTTATTTATTTATCATAACCAAATAACTTCTTTGATTGAGATTTTTATCTCAAGAAAAATAAAGAAACGTGAAACTTAATTTCTATTAAGGAAAGATGGAATACTTAATTATCGTTAGGTTCACTTTTACAAAAAATATATTTACCATTAATGGAAGTGTCACCCAAGAGTTTTAGGGTACCTTAAAATCTTATGGTACTTTAGGGTTTTAGGGTACCATAGGATTTTAGGGTTTAGGATACCTTAGGATTTAGGTTTAGACGCTTTCATAGAGTCCTAGGGTAATGAATGTAGAGAGAAATAGAGTAATGATTGAAAATAGATGTAATGATTGGAGAGAGATAAAGAGAAAAATGAGTGTAATGATTTGAGGAAAATAGGATAATGATTAGAATCCAAAATTCAAAACTCTCAAACGAACGGGAGTCCTAGGGTTTAGGTACTTTCATAGGGGTTTTATGGTGCACTTTTCTATTATAGAATTTTAGCGTTGTAGACACTTTTATAGAATACCCTAGGGATTTAAGCATTTTTATAAGGTACCCTAGGGTTTAAGCACTTTCATCGGGTGCCTTAGGGGTTAGGCACTTTTAGGGTTCAAGATTTTAGATACTTTCATAAGGTTTCAGAAACCTAGTGAAAAATACTTTCTATTTTCTGGACCTAGAGGTAAAATGCTCTTGTAAATTTGCCTTGGGCATCGTTTGTCACAGCCTTTATATTATGGGGATATGGTATTTGATTATGTAAAGGATGCAACTTGCAAGGGGATAGAGATGGTGTTTTAATATCTATCTTTCAATATATATGTATATATATACATGCATACAGATACACATATGCATATGTTTGGAGACACGATCATGATTTCATTTACAGAAATGCTACTTGTACAGAAAATGGGGCACAAACAGTATGTACAGCGGGGGTTTGGGCCTATCTTGAGTCCAACAAAAATAATCGGAGCCGTTCATTTTGTTCAATATATTTTTTTAAGATCTCCATAAAAAATCAGCTTCATCCGACATCGATAAGGGCGTTTACAAAGCGTCCAAAATTCCTTCAGAAAATTTCTACATCGATTTTGGATGCTTTGTAAACGCTTTCGTCGATGTCGGATGAAGCTGATTTTTAACAAGGACCTTATACAAAATATATTGAACAAATGAACGGTTCCGATTATCTTTATTGAACTTGAAATGGGTCCAAGCACGCTCTATACGCGCTATCTGTGCCTTAGATGTTGTACCAGTAGCAGCACTCTTTCATTTATGAGGGGGCCAGAAGCATGAAAACTCTTGTCGATAAAAAAGAATACACGAACAGCTCATTATTAAGTCATATTTTTTCATACCAAATCATTAGGGGGCAACATGTAAAGATTTAAAAGTGATAAAAAAAAATACATGATAATTATGGGGTTTCCCGAATAGGGGTGGCCCTTGCCCCTAGACTTGGGTAACAGGTAGTGTCGGGTAGTGTTAGTATCGTGTCAGTCGAGTTTGTGTTACAAATCACCCAACTCGAACCCGACCCATTTAAAATTCGTGTTTCTTGAATTTTGTCATTTTCGTGTTTCGTGTCAAAAATGCTCAACCCTAACCCGTTAACTTCGTGTCCGATTCATGTCATGTTATCATGTCCGTTGCCCAACTATACCATATATATATATATATATATATATCGTGTTAATGGGTGACACGGATTAGTAACAGTGTTGGTCGTGTCTATTTCGTATCTCGCGTGTTCAACCCGAACTGAGCCATTTAGAATTCGTGTTCTCGAGTCGCGTTATTTTCATATTTCGTGTAAAAAATGCTCAACCATAACCCGTTAATTTTGTATCCGATTCATGTCGTATTATTGTGTTTCGTGTCCGTTGCCCAACTCTACTTGCCCCCATAAGCCAACCCATAGTTCAATCCGTCTTTGCATATGGCTTTAATGATTACGATCGTTAAATTTGCACAACTTCATATTTTCACAATACCTAAAAAAGATCACAGTAGGATATATATATAGGGGCCTTCTAATAAGGTCGCCCTTATTTTCGTTAAATGCGAACGTTGTTGGCAGCCATTGGATCGTGATTTCAATGGTCCGGATCTGCTGACGATCATAAACCATTTATGACCGTTCAATAAAAACTGCTTGGATGAAGCACTTTTCGATCATATGTTTTGCTAATTTCTCACAAGAACTCTTAAAATCACGTTCTGATCACATTGAGCGGCTCAGATCATCAAAATTTGATCAGGAAATAGGAGAGGTCCGTATTTTGCAAAATAAGGTCGTTCTTATAGGAAGGGGACTATATATATATATATATATATATATATATATATAGAAATTTTCGGATCATCAAAATTTGATCAAGAAAGAGGAGAGGTCCGTATTTTGCAGAATAAGGTCGTCCTTATAGGAAGGGGACTATATATTTCTATATATATATATACATATATATATAAATCTTCAAGTTAAAACCTTAAAAAGAGGACCTTATATGCGGATCTTCTCATTTCTTGTCTTTCTTGATTAGATTTCGATGATCCGAGCAGCTCAATGTGTTCAGAAAGTGATTTTAAGGGTACCCGCGAGAAATCGAAAAAAAAAATGACCGGGAAGGGCTTGATTTGAGCAGTTTTTATTTGAACCGTTCGATAAAAAACAAACAAAAACTGCTCGGATGAAGCCATTCCCGGTCTCTTTTTTTGCTGATTTCTCGCGGGTACCCTTAAAATCACGTTCTGAACACATTGAGCAACTCGGATCATCGAAATTCGATCGGAAAAGAGAGGTCCGTATTTTATTAAAATGATGTGGTCCTTATTAGAAAGAGACTCATATATATGTGTGTGTGTGTGTTGCAAGCCAAACATTCATTTTTTGGTATAAATTTTTAAAACAAGACAAGTATTTTTCTAACCAAATACTTACTGATATGAGGTTGATCAGTTGATTTATTGTGGGACTCTTCGTACAAGATGAATAGCTCTAAATAGTTTTTGGATTCAACATAAAGTAAATACTCACTATGTTCCAAAATGATACTTCCTCCGTTCCTTTTTTATAGTCCGGTATTTCATTTTGGGCTATCCCTTAATAAGTGTCCATTTTGTAAAGTAAGTGGGTAAAAATTAGTGAATTGTCTATTTTATCCCTAAAAGTATATTCTATTTTGAAAAGTTAGTAAGTAAAAGTGTAATGATGATGGGTAAGTAGGGAAAGTGGAGAAAAAAATTGATGTGAAAGGTATAATGATGATGTCTTTTTAATAAGTTGGAATTACGAAGCAGGACATTTAAAAAGGGACGGATAGAGTAATATTCTACGAAATACATGCAATTTTTAGAATAAAAAAAATATTCATGTACATGATTTTTGAGTTTCTTTGCACCAAATTAAAGATCACGAATAGTTCTTTAATTTGGGGCAAAAAATTAATTCAAAAATTCATGAATGGAAGTAATTATTTTTTGATGCGAAAATTACACGCCTTTTCTTATGAAACTATTAAAATGGAGAAATTTTTTGGTGCAAGTAGGGTATGGCGCCTGACATGGCACCAGTGCCATACATTTGAGCCGTCCAAACATGCAACGGACGGCTCAGATTGAAAGGTACTGAACAGATTTAAAAAAAGAAGGAAAAAAGTATTTCAATTCGAGCCATCGGTTGCATTATTTGGATAACTCAGATGTGCTGCACGGGTACCACGTGGTAACCGAATAGCAACCAAAATTTCTCATTAAAACGTGACGGATACTACCTTTTAAGTTGAGGATCATAATTGCAAGATGCACTCGGTGGTAGATAGATGCTTATAAAAGTCGAAAGTACTACTATTATATATGTGCTGTGTATGTTAGTGTTTCAGTTTCAAGGCGCGTTTAAGCAAATATGAGGCCGCATTTTGTACTTCTGTTCTTCTCCATTCTATTTCTTCTTCCGTCTGTGCTCAAAGCTGGAGGAGCTCAAGCTCTAACCAAGAAGCCTTCGAACAACTCATTTTCGGCTATTTTGGTATTCGGAGACTCCACGGTCGACCCCGGCAACAACAACTACATTCAAACTATTTTCAAGTGCAATTTCCGACCTTATGGGAGGGACTTTCCGAATCACATTCCCACCGGAAGGTTTTCTAATGGCCGCCTCGTTACTGATTTTGTAGGTTAGTCCAAAAAAGAGAATGGATTTGTATACAAAATTACAAAGGTTGTAGTAGAATTTTTATACAGAAAATGACCTGTATATATATACATATATACAGTATTTCGTCTGTCTTTTTTTGTTGTTGGTCTCTTTCTGAAAAATATACATGTTTTTGGACAAAAACATGAACTACTGGAAAGAAATTGAGGGGAAAATATGAATAACATAGTTTTGAGCACCCACCCATGGGTTTTTATCATGGTAAGGGCGAACCTGTTTGCGCTTGCAACATAGCAGGGTTCGATTCCTCTTAGAGGCAATCATGACTTAAGTGGGGGACATGGCGGTAGGTTGTTGTGCTAGTCTTCCCGATGTTTGGATTGCACAGTCGGATCCAATAATAGCTCGGCCGCAAGGTTGTTTCTCGGTTAAAAAAAAATAGTTTCGAGCACACTACATTTTTCCACACACTTAATTTCTTTCCAAACGGACCCTAATACCTTTCCTTTTTGTTTTTTGTTTTTTGTTTTTGTTTTTTTTGTCTCTTGTGTGTGGATCACAGCTTCATATGTGGGTATCAAGGAGAATGTGCCAGCATATTTGGATCAAAGTCTTAGCATCGGGGAGCTGTTGACCGGAGTTAGTTTCGCATCTGCTGGCTCTGGGTTTGACCCCCTCACAGCACAAATAGCCGTCTCTCTCTCTCTTCTCTCACCAACTACAGTACCATCTTCTTGTTTGAAATAAATGGCCTGGTTTGCATATAGTATTTAAGAACGTCACCAACACCATTTTTTTTTTTGGGTATAAATTAAAGGAAGATATATCTACCACACTTAAGCAAGTTCTGAGGTAATTGACCCCTGAAACGTCATCGTCTAGTTTTCCATATATGCATGTAAGCATGGAGGACCACAGGTTACATACATCTTTCTATATGCATGTAAGCATGACAATCTTTATTTCACAAATATATGGAACCGACTTCTCTCTAATTAAACTTGAAAGAACAATGGCCATGGGTGTTATAGAAGTGGCGGTAGCTGGGTTGTCGGATTAAATCACCATCTCATAGTTTCCGATCAAATTTTTATGATTCGAACCGTTCAATGTGTGTAGAATGTGATTTTAAAAGTGCTCGTGAGAAATTAGCAAAAAATATGACTGGGAAGTGCTTGTTTTGAGTGGTTTTTAATTGAACCATTCGTCAAATCTAAGTTAAAAATTGCTCAGATCAAGCTCTTCCCGGTTTTTTTTTGTTGATTTCTCGCGGGTACCCGTAAAATCATGTTCTGATCATATTGAGCGGCTCGGATCATTAAAATTTGATCGGAAACTATGAGGTGTTTTTTGAGGTGTCAAATTAGTTGTCCCCAGAACCGCCCCAAATTAATATATATATATATATATATGCATATATATGCAATAAAATTACTTCCGTAAAGTGCATTGAATTCAAACCCAAATTTGCATACTTTCATTCGTTTTACATGTGACCTATAGACTGACCAGGTTTGAATTTCCTATCATATACTTCAAAATATATAGGAATCTATAGTTATTCCAAAACGATTGATAATTGTGCATGCTTGTTACTAAATACAAATATAGTAAAAGCTCTCGTGTCATACCATTAATGAGTTGTATGTAGATTCATAAAATGGGAGATAGTAAAGTACTTAATATGATGAAAATTTACATATATTCGCTACAAAATATTAACGAAATTAATTCATGAGATGGTGGTATTTTAATTTATTTCGAGTTTATAAATAATTTAGTGTTCATTTTTTTCCTCCAGGGTGCAATTCCAATACCAAAGCAAATGGAATACTTTAGAGGGTACAAAAATAGACTGGAGCTTGCCATTGGAAAACAAAGAGCCCAAACCCTAATCAATAAGGCAGGGGTCGTAATAAGCGCCGGTACCAATGACTTCATTGTCAACTATTTTGGCCCACCAATTCGACGTCAAAACTACACCGTTTCAAGCTACCAACTCTTCTTGCTTCAGAACCTCCAACATTTTATCAAGGTTTGTCTCTCTCATCACCCACCCTCCAAATTAGTACTACAGTATTTCTTGTTTAATTAAAGACATCACATTATTCAAAATAGGAAAATGCTAATTAAAAACAATTCACTGGGCTTTCTTTGAAGTTTAAAATGTGTGAAAAGTATATAAAAATGTGTGAAAGTGTATTGAGATGTGTGAAAGGTGTATTGAAGCAAGGATGGAGCCAGAGAAGGGCTAGTAGGGGCAGGCGCAGCCCTACAATTTAGAAAAACCCTACTTACTTCATTCTTATGTTAAAAAAGTTAATAGTAACAACTTTATAAGATTTTTCAAGCCATGAAACAACTTTTTACTATAATTAGTCTGAATGATATTTAAATACAATTCTTTTAAAATAATATAAGGATACCAACAACATGCAAATACTTAAAATTATGGGCTAAATTAAATAAAAGAGTGAGTAACGAGTTACTAATATTGTCATTTAATCAACTACTAATAATTTTGTACGACGTACTCCCTCTGTTCATTAATTACAAACTAAAAAATGGGCTAAAGTTAAATAAAAGAGTAAGAAATGAAATCATGGGCCAAGAAAATGGAACGGAGGGAGTAAGATTGTTGTCCCTCTTTATTTTAAACTTTTTTTGTGTATGTTCGCCCCCTACGCGAAATCCTTGCTCCGTATTGAAGTATGGGTTTTTTGACTTTTCCTCAAATTTTTAACAGCCACTAATAGAAGGACCCTTCAAAATTTTGCAAGAGTGAGTTTTTATTCATAAACAAAAAATATATATATCCCAATGGGTATAGCTATACATACGACCTAAAACGAAATACATTATACTCCATCCCAGTGGGCACGACGGAAAATAATTTATTCAAAATAATGTAATAGCTTCTTGTGGGAGTACATGATACATCCATCAGTCAAACCTAGATTTTGAAAAAACCCTAATATTATTGTTATGTCATTCTCAGTCAACTTTCATGCAAAATCTTTGTTTTTTTCCCTTTGATATGGCATACATCACTAGAGTTAGGTTTCATTTTCACTAACAAAAAATATTAAAAATTTAACGCATTTTATCATCTCGTTTTCACTAACTAAAAAGTTTTAGTATTTTACCATCTCATTTTCACTAACAAAAAAAGTTGTTAGCAAACACTATTTTTGCTATAGTAACTCTACTCATAAATTAACAACTTATTTACTACCGAAAACAACTCGATATTTCTCAATAATTTATTCACTACCGGAAACACCTAACAACTTCTAGACCACAAAAAAAAATCTACAAATTTTTCACTACTGGAAACACCCCTTAATAGTTAGTTATTAGTGATTACCGGCCACAAGGGATGACCTCCAGTGGCTTAGCTAGAAAATTAACTCGGTGGGAGCATCATTAAAAATGATCTTAGAATTTCCTTTCTTTTTCTATCATTTGTTAGCCGGATGTTCGGATGAACTAGTTCGCATATCGACTAATTCCAGGTCCATGATATTAATGGCCTGACAAACCCTCTGGTGGCCTCAATGTTTACAATTCTATCTTTTACTCACAATAAACAACAATTATCTTAAAGAAATGAAGTTAAATGTAAAATTTCCTACAATGCAGAAATAGGTAACTGAGTCTTTATGTAAAACAAATAAGTTAAAATAACCTTTTTGAAAATTGGACAAAGATATTAGAACTCTGTTTGGTTTGAGTTTGGAGGGAGGTTTTAAAGTGTAATGAATGAATATATATATATATATATATATATATATGTAAAGATAATTTATTGGTTACCATGTGCAGCGGTTTTAGTACCACAAACAAACAAGCCGTAGGGGATGTAAGTGATATAAAGAGACAATGTGTATAATTTTATAGGATACAAATGTCATGGCCATAATAAGTTAGGAGTAAAAATTAGAAATATTGGAAAATGCAGTGGGGGCCCTTGCCCCCACTGATACTACTTTAAATCCGCCACTGGTGACCTCATTTCCATAGGAGTCGAACCCACAACCTCTCAGTTTCAAAGAAGAACTACACGACGGCATGGCCTAGGCCCAAGAGTCCATGCAAAATCTTGTTTAGAAATGTTATTTTTGGCGTATTGTTTGATATTCTATGAGGGGAATGACTTCGGTGTCCCCGGTTATTTTGGGGACACCGTAACTTTTGGCATAACAAAACCATTATAAGTATAACTAAACTCATTACAAGCATAACTAAAACCATTATAAGCATAACCAAAACCATAACAAGGCATAATTTGGTTGGTTATGCCTTGATTGATTTTTGGTTATGCCTTGATTGGTTTTTGGTTATGCCTTGGTTATGCCATGTTATGGTTCTATTATACTTCTAATGATTTTTGTTATGCTTGTAATGATTTTGTTATGCCAAAAATTACGGTGTCCCCAAAATGACCGGGGACACCATAGCATTATCCTTCTATGAGTACTAGTATTGTAGTCACAGAATGCGCAGGAGAGAATGAATGCGAATGACGCTTTAACATTCAAATTTTTTTTAGACTATGGGAGATCGAGGGAGGATCGAAGGCAGGGACAGAGGTCTTACAGGAGGATTAGGGTTAAATTAGGTTGCATATTCATTAATTGGATTGTAGACTAATGACAATAATCAACTTGTTTCCGCTAAATTTTATTTTAGTTATGTATATAAACCTATGAAGATAATGATCTGCTTAAAAATTCGTAAAAATATATACTATTTTAATCCATTTAATTTAGCAAAAAACACCACTTCAATTTCTTACCCATTTTTCTGTCTCGATGGTATGATTAGGTTGCTTTGTGGTAATTAAGAAGTTGAGTTGGACGGGCAGCAAACCAATTTATTAGAAGGTCCTCTTAAGTTGACGTCCAACCAAAAGGGGTGGTAGTTAAAGTATAATTAAGCCCTTGTTCTACCTCTGAGCCATCACATGGTTCCTTGTACGTCGCAGTCCAATTAATGGGGAAATAACCACGTCTGCAGCTGCAGTGTGTAAATTCAAACCCGTACTATGGTGCAGATCCTTAATTAACTGTCGAAGCACCAATTTGGCCACGTTTGATAACCCTCCAAGGGGGAGGTGGGGGAGCTGCTGCTACATGAAGGGGCAACAGCCTGCTCTCCCGGTTGAATGGGGTCCACTTCGGTCTCGCTTTGATGATCAGAAACGTTCACTTCGTAGAACTCGTTGAGTAGAACAAGTGTACCAAAAATTAGCTCGATCGGTTGTCATTAAGTATTGAATGGAACACATATAACTTGCCAATAATGAATTCCAGTAGATTTGATCCAGTGTTTTGGATCCATTCTTTTCAAGATAAAACTGTTTCAATAAGGCTATTAATGATATCCGTTCAAGCTGATTTTTGGACACTTGTTCTACTCGACGAGCTCTGCGAAATGAACGTTTCTGATCATCAAAGCGAGACCGAAACGGACCCCATTCGGCCGGGATTGGATTGGTAGAGTGGGGTATTATCAATACCTTGTTTGTTTTCCCAAATATGGTCCAGACTATCAATCTGGTCGGATTGCTAACTTGGGGGTATTGTTAATACCCTCTTGGAGATGGTATTGGTAATCACATTCCAACCTCTCCTTATTATCAATCTCTTCTCATTACCAATCTCTTCTATTAATCTAATCTCATCATTTAATCTCATCTCAAACAAACATAATATTAATAATCTCATCATCGAATCTCATCCCAGACAAATATACTCATTATCAATCACTTCTCATTACTAATCCCTTTTTATTACCAATTCCAATTCCGATCTCATCTCCTTGTGAATCTCATACATCTATCATTGTTATCAAATAAGGCCACTAACGGAGGTTGGTGCATGTGGAAGGTTGATAGTGAGGCACATAATGCGAGTGCAAGCCCAAATGTGAGCAAAAGTATGAGTATAAACATGAAAGCGTATTTCAATAGTATTTTAAAGTATTAAAGTTAGCGGAAGCTACAGCAAGGAGCACTGATTGAGAGATGGGTGAAAGGTGCTAGAGAAATATGACCAAGAGGGAAGTACTTGGTAGATCGATGAGACTTTGACTCGAAAAAAAATGTTGTGCTCCTTGGGTCGTCACGTGGGTCTCACTACTGCTGGATAAATCCCACATAAGCTGTGGACTGTTGAAACACTAACAAGAATCCATTTGTTCGTTTGGAGTACTCAAAATTCTTTCACATGATCTTCAATTTATTTTTTCTATCTATATCTTTACACTTATTACACTTTAAAACCTCTTTCAAAACCCAAATCGAATCGGGTCAATTATTGACTTGATTCCCCCCTCTTAAGTCTTAGGCTCCATATATTCTCCTTTTTTTTTTTTTTTGTTTTATTGGTTTGTGTGTTTTGTTTGTCTTTTTTGATTGTGTGATAGATTTGTGTTATATTTTTTGATTAATCATTCGTCTCAACGATGAGTCTAAAAAATATTGTTACAAAAACCAAAATAAAAAGCAAATTAAAGACGGAAAAATACGACATCTATCTTTTTGTTTAAAATGTGTCATATGAAATTTTTTCAACATCGCTTCATAATTTTATATTTTTATGATTACTCTCGTCGAGACGAATGATTAACTCAAAAATTTACGATAAAAAACTAAACAAAAAATTACAAAGAGTAGAAAACATTGAAAAAAGTTCTCGTAATGGACGATTTTTTTTTTTTGGAAGAATGGATATTCTTCATTCAGAGTGATTATTAATTCTACGCTCTTGGAGCAATGCTCCAGACGCTCTCCTGCCGTACATCCTTTGCGTACATCTGAGCCATTCAAAAATGCAATCGACGATCAGAATTAAAATACAATTTTCCTTTTTTTTTTCTTTTTAAAAAATTCATTCTGTATTTTCAATCCTCACTGTCGGCTGTGTTTTTGACAGTTTGAATGTGTGCGAAGGGCAGCACGTGGTCCCCTTTTAGCAACCAAGAATTTCTCCATTCATTGGTTGTGGAAGTAACGAGTATGACAGTGATACTTATTGACATGGTTATTAATGACTCAGACAAATAGGACTCATTCGGTTGAGAAGTTTTTCGGTGCCAAACGGATACCACATGGTGGTATCTGACAGTAATGCGGATAGTGCAAAACATGTTTTGAACGTTTTAGATTTATTCTCTCTCTCCCCTCACTCCACCACTCTCTCTACTCTTTTTCTCTCTCTAAAATTCAAACCGTCCATAACACGTTTAGATGGTCCGGATCGCTGACACCCTACCGACACCCAAAAAATCCACATTTGGTTGGACCAACCTTGAGGTGGTCGATGGTCACTTCCAAAGAGTTTGGATTTGGAGAAAGTTACATATGAGTCGTGCTATCTGTTTCTATTCTTCAAAATATGGGAAAATGACGGCCTAGGACGTGTTTTGATAATGAGTTTGTTAATGTGTGCCCCAAAGGTACATGATAGAGCATATGATAATGTTCATTAAATGAGCTTAATTAAACTCCACTATTGTAGAAAGTAGTGAAACTAGTTGAAATATTGGATGGAGAGTAAATTTATTTTGGAGACCAAAATACCCGTTAATTTTTTCCCTCCGCTCCATTTCATTTGAGTTCTCTCCTTTTTATGTTGCCCTTTCACCTTTTGAAATTTTGGCATCCACGTAATCCAATTTCACTACCAAACACAGTAGCTAGTAACCCAAACAGCTAATATGCCACTCTTTAGCATATAAATTCCCCTCTGAGCATTATAGAAATCTTGGGAAAATTACAAAAACTCTTATCAGATTTAAAAATTCAATAAAAATAACATTAATTCGAAAACTCAACAGATTAACAAAAAAAAAAGTCCCTTCTTTAGATTGATTCCACGTCAAAATCATAACCACTCATCTAATATTTCAAATTAAAAATTGGGTTCAATACTGCAGCTGTTGAAGTCATTTTATTCCTTTCATTTGCTCCACTTAAAAATGTTGCATTTTCATTCTCTGGACACGTAGAGATATTATGGCCCACATGCTTGCAAATTCTATAAGTTCTTTTTTGCTTTCCCAATTCCTTTCCTCCTTTCATTCTTCTTTACTTAGAAAACATTAGCAACCAAAAGACTCAAACACTCTGTTGAATTTTCATCTTCATAATCCTCAAGAAATACTCTATCGTGATCTGGAGGGTATTCATCCCCAGCGGCAATTAGTGCTCCGATTTCAGCTAAAACCTCATCCATTGATGCCATATTGAACAAAATAATAGAGCATGAAATATTAATATCGGATATACTAATAGAATGTTGGGAAATCAATAGAAGAGTAGTGTACGTACCTTCAGTAGGAAACTCATTTAAATAAAAAATTGTACGGAGTATTAGAAATGAACTCTCCAGCCATGGGCGCTAGCTATTTGCTACAAAATAACCGAAACAATGCATATAATATTCTAAAGTAATTATTCAAACTTTTGTGACTTATTAATTCATCTCGGCGAGAGAAATCGAAAAGGCAAAAAATTTTGATCGAAACTCATAATTTTTTTCAAAAAGACAAGAATAAGTAAAAAAAAAAAAAAGCTGTCTTATTATTGACTTATTTTTTGTCTTTATTCAAAAAATTATGAGTTTAGATCATATTTTTTTACTTTTCCGATTCCTCTCGACGAGACAAATCAATAAGTCATAAAAATTTAATGCAAAACAAACAAATACAAAAAAATGATTAAAAAAAAAAAAAAAAAACCACTTGACTATTTAATCAAAATCTACCTTAAAGTACCTTCTGGTCACCACTACTGTTTAATTGAGTAGTACTTCATACTCTTCAACAGCCATGTTTTTTCTCTTCCCTTGTTGTTCATTGGGTTACGTGGATGCCAAAAAGTCGGAAGGTGAAAAAGCAAAATAAAAAGGAGGAAACACAAATGAAACGGAGTGGGGGAAAAATTAAGGGGTATATTGGTTTCCAACACAAATTTACTCTTTCATCCAATATTCCAACTACTTTCATTACTTTCTATCATAGTGGAGTTTAATTGAGCTCAGTTAATGAACATTATCATATGTGTGGGGGTTCGATTTGATGGGACCTTGACTGTGGTTCGGGTCTGACTCCTTCTCGTTCCGCTCCGTGCTCTGGCTGCTTGACCTGCAACAAGCCACTAGGGCCATGTTTGCCCAATGACCCTCCGATGATCAAGTTAGATGTAGGGAGAAGTAAATAGGTCTAGGGTTAGGATAGAATGACATACATCTTTAGCTTAGAGTCCCTTTGTATTTATAGACCTTGGTTTGCTTGGCCTCCAAGCTAGTGCGTGAAGATCACACTCGGGTAACCGCCTCGGGTGACGTTATAAATGGCGCACTTGATAAGGCAGTTATGAAGCACATGGCCAGGTCAGACCCCAATGATTACCCCCGTGGCGTAATCACTTGGGGTCCTCCTGGAGTAACCGTTTTCCTTCAAAAGGCCTCGGGGGGCCGGGGTCGGGTACGTCCCGAGCCATTAGGCAATGGCGAAGTCTCGACTGGACCCCCATTTACCGAGCAACATACTAAGGGAAACACCATGATCCTCCTGACTCTCCTATCATAATGGGTAGGTATCCTCATGACGGCTCGGTGCAGTGTGGCTCGATAGGACGACCGAGCCCCGGTTCCGGAGCCACTACAATAGCCCCTCAACTTGCCGGAGCGCCCTCTTTGAGCTCGGAGGAGTTGACTATGCTCAGGAACTGCCACGTTGCCGGAGTCCTTGATCTGTAGGTTACCGATGTGGAAAGCGGCCTTGGTAATCATCAGATTGCTAGCCCCAGCTCTAAGAGCCACGTGTTGATCATTGCCAGGCTGTTTCGTATTGGTATGTGTTTCGGCACGTGGTGCATCAGTTGATTGGTACGAAATGTCCCCTCGGGGACACGTGTCAATCGCCCAGTGGTTCAATGATCGGCGTTCTGACTTTCGCGCAGGCTTTTCAGTATGGACCGTTTGATGATTGCTACATGTCAAGGATCTGACAGTTCGGTGAGAGACATTTTGTTTCCGGCGCACCACTTCGAATCTCGCCTTATAAATGGGGTGGTTGAAGAGAGAATGACACTTCTCTCTGTGTGTGTGTGTGTGCTGCTGCTGCTGCTGCCGCCATTGTTGTTTCTCGCACTCAATCGGCTTTACAAGCGATTTGGTGACAGATCTTCGCACAAATCTCAGGTATATTGATCTCTTCACATTAATCTTCAACCCATGGTCATTTTTTTCATGTTTTTCATCATTTTCTGCATCCATTGAGGCGGAGATGCCGTTCGCCGCCATCTGGGGCATGGCGGTGCTCTGTTCATGTTCTTCCCAATGCGCATATTCTTCCCGAGGCCTTTGAAACAATCCCAGGTCCTAGGTGCTCTTCCTGAGGAAGGGCATCCCGTTACTGCCCAAGACCTAGAGGTTCTGAGGAGTGATCACCCTTTTGTTCTGAACATCAGATCTTTCCGCTCCACCAAGCATGTAACTAACGTGTCTTACACATTCTTTTTGCCAGGTTGGGGTGAATGGTCGTTGAGATCTCCTCAGACAGTTCCAATAGCTCTGCTCTTCTCCAGTTATTGATGCGCAGATACGCGAGGCACTTCGGATCCGGGCATTTTACCGAACTCCGCTCGATTTCATTAAGCCCTTCTACCCTCTAAGAGCCCCGCGCATGGTTACAATTTGACCCTTAAGAGATGGAGGCTCCCAGTTCCTCCAATCGAGGACCGGGGCGTTTTGCAAATGGCCCTGAGGAGGTTTGGGGACGCAGGAGGCCAATGAGATAGTGCCCTTATCAGAACCAATTCTTCAGCAGTGCACTAGGCGCCTTCGAGAATTTTAGGAGGGTTTATAGTATCCCCCCGGACGTCCAGGTTCGGTTGCTGCCAACTACTAACACTCGCCAACTACTGCACCGCCCAGGAGACCTGATCTTCCCCCTTATGGCCATCACCGAGGGCAGGGTCAGGTTCCCCCTCCACCAGTTCATGCGTCGGGTACTTTGGACCATATCACTCACATTTCATGGTTAACTCCTACCAGATCATCACTAGCATCATATAGCTGAGGACCCTGGAGGAACTTTTGGGGGTATACTTGGTCGGCGTCAATCGAGACAACAACCAATATTATCTTTCTTGTTGGTTGGGGTATGACGAGTTCCTAATCGATCATCTGCCCGACTCTGAGGAATGGGCAAGTATATATGTCACAGTATCTAGGAACTTCATGTTTGGGCCCGGTGAGAACAGTGACACCACGACCACAGTTCAGTTCGGGCTGATACACTTGGTCGGTAGATTTCTTTCTTTCAAGCACTTGCACGTTTACTTTCTCCTCTACATATGCTGATTTCTCTCTCTTTTTTTTTCTTCTTTTGATGGCCTTTTGCAATTGAAGGACTTGTACAGGACTTTCGGGAGAGGGCGAACCAAGCCTTAATCAAACACTGCCTATGCTATCCCCCTCACAAGCCGATTCGCCTCGGACTTGCTTGGCTACGTCCCAACTTATACGAGCTTTCTAAAGAACAAATTGAGGTAGCGAGGGGTTCCGAGGGCAGGCCGGGGAAGAGGAAAAGGGATAGGAGGAGGATTCGGGGAGCTGGAAGCGGCGGCGAGCAACTCCCCCCCTCGGGTTGTCATTCGCGAGGAGATCGACTGAGAGACTCCCAAGCAGACCGGGCTAAGTGGTGACATGGCTGGTGAAAGGGTGATACAAAACCTGAGGCAGAGGGTAAGGAGCCGTAATGCCGGGACTCCTCCCGGGGCGTCAGGCACCGGAAGCTCGAGGGTCACTCTAACTTCTCCGAAAGGGCCGACGGAGAAAAGGGCTCGACATGAGGCGAGGGATAGGAGCCGAGGGAAAGACAAAGAAACGATCGTCATCAATGAGGAGGAGGAACAGGGTGTTGAGTTTGGTGGTGGAGAGATCGAGACGGAAACCACGGTTCGGGCGAGCGAAGTCCCGTGGGCCCCCGAGTTCTGCCACTATAGCGGACGCCTGATCCACCACACCGACAATACATCTCACAACATGGGGATGGGCTACGGTGTGCTCCAAGACTGTGTCCTCCTAAGGGATGCCAAAGCCGTCGCAGATCCCACCGAGGACCTGATGGGGGAAATAGCCTAGTCACTTCTCAATGTAAGATTCCTTCTGTCCCTTTTTTCCTTTGGTTGAGTATTGAACTTGTTGTAATGTTCTCTTCCGTTTCTTGCTGGCAAGCTGGCGCTCAGGCTCTGGCGATCCATGAGAGGTACAGAGGGCAAGGTTAGGAAATTGAGGAATTGAAGAAGGCCCTGGTGACGAAGGATGAGGATCTCAAGGTGGCTCGGGAAGCTTACGACCTTTAACTGGCAGATTCCCAAAGGGTTGACAGGGAGTGGGTGGCTGCCAAGAATCAAGCTCATAGATCCGCAGAGGACGTGAACACCTTGAGAGCCAGCCAAGCCCAAAAGGTCGAGGTTGCTAGGGAGAGAGGCTTTGACGAGGGGTTTGATGCGGCCGGAGTGGAGTACAATAAACAGGTTCGGGAGATCTGAGATGCACAAGGAACGCTTTCGGGACAGAATGCGATACTACTACGAGTTTCTGTAGAGCATACTTGATCTTCTTGAGGATTCAGATCTACGAGCCATCCCCGAGCCGCCTCTTGAGGAACTTTTCCTACCCGAGGAGGAAGATGATGACGTGTCGAACCTCGAGGCCTAGGCCACCCCCATGGACCAGACCGATCCCAATGCCACTACTGCAATTGATGCTTAGGATGGCTCCCCTGTCTTTTTTGAAATATACTTAGTATTTTGTTCGAACTTTGACTGGACGGCTCCGGACATTTTGAGTTTGCCATTCCAAGGCTAGTGTAATTGATTTTGGTATGACTGGCGCCGAACAGTTGGCCTAAGCCAGATCACTTGTAATAGTTGAGTAGGATTTTGACTTCCATCATATGCTTATTTTGCAATGTTTTGCACATAACACTCTTCTTTCAAACACTTATGTTTTGTCCCTAGAATGCTTGCATGTATCTATAGTTTGTTGCTTAGGGTATGTCTGTGCCCCCTGCGTCAGTTGAACTTGTGATTTAGGAGAACAAGTATTAACCGGAAAAAAAAACAGAAGCATACTCAGAGATGTAAGATGTTTGAAAAGATTAAATTGTCGTTGCCCCTACTTCGGGCAGGCTTGCCAACTATATGGGCAAGGTTGGAATCAAAGTAGAGTAGGTAGAAAAATGTCTTTCTCAACGGAGCCCGGCAAACTAAACCGAATCATTTAGATGAAAATTATTCTTTAAATTTTCTGAGCTCCTGCTTCAGGTTAGGTTGCCTCGGCTTCGCATGGGGGAAATGCCCTAATCGAGTGGGTGGACAAGTAATGTCGCGTGCTCGGATAGGCCTGCCAGGGGATATTGGCTGGGGTCCCGTAGAAGGTTGGCGTCGGCCAAGGGTTTGGGATGCTGCGTATTCGAGCAGTGAGTGGCCTTAGGATGGATCAGGGTAAAGGGCTCGCAGAAAGAGACCGAGTATCCTTATAATGATCCGTCGAAAGCTCGAATGACCGTGTTGGTCAAGACAACTTACTGGGAAATGCGTCGCAAGGGTTTTACCTTTGAGAGGGCCAAATCCCGAAAGTCAAAATAAAACAGTTTATGCGAGCCAAAATCGAGTGATGGAAAGTTAATAACAGTAAAAAATGAGAACAAGTGCTAGGAAAGAGAAGATTGTTTTTCATTGATACTTTCTTGAATACTACCATTACATTGATAAGTTACTTCAAAAACAAAGAAATTTAACAAAATAAAGAAACATAGAGGGGGAAATTCTGAGGGTGCTCTTGCACCGAGGCCACAGCTAACCGTAGAACTTTTTGTGGTTGTTAGCATTCCAAGATTTTGCAATAGGAGAACCGTCCAGTTTTTTTAGCTTGTAATTTCCCGAGCCAAGGTACTTAAGGACACGGTATGGGCCCTCTCAATTGGGCATCAGCTTTCTTTTCTTGGACTTATCGACCACCTTCTTCCATACAAGATCATTGGGCTTGAACGACCTAAGGTAGACGCTTCGGTTGTAGCCCTTGGTGACCTCTTGTTGATACGAGGCGAGCCTTATCCTTGCATTTTCGCGGTCTTCTTCTGCCAAGTCAGGATCCGAAACGACGGCGTCATTATTGACCTACTCGTCAAAATTTTTTATACGATATATCGTAGGAAGCCCAACTTGGAGGGGAATGACAGTCTCCATTCCAAATGCCAAAAAGAAAGGAGTGCGTTCGGTGGAGCACCGAGGGGTAGTTCGGTAGCCCCAGAGTACTCGTGGTAATTCCTCGGCCCATTTGCCCTGGTGGGATTTGAGTCGGCACTTGAGTCCAGAGGAAATGACCTTGTTGGCGACTTTGACTTGCCCATTGCCCTGAGGGTATGCCGGAGTGGATGTGTCCCAGTTGATGCCACACTTGTCGAGGAAGGCTCGGTATTTTTGCCCGGTGAACTACTTCCTGTTGTTAGTAATGATGGCGAAGGGAACACCGAAGTGAGAGATGATATTTCTCCAAACGAAACGAATGACGTCGGCTTCCTCGATGGTCACCATGGGCTCAGCGTCAACCCATTTGGAGAAGTAGTTAGTGGCGGTTAGGAGAAACTTGAATCCACCAGGCGCGATTGGGGGCTTGTCCACGATGTCCATGCCCCGCTGCGAGAATGGCCATGGACTAGTGAGGGGGCTGAGGTCGCGGGCCGGCTGGGGGATGATAGGGGAAAACATTTGGCACTTTTGGCAGCGCTTAACATACTCCTCAGAATCATGCTTCATCGTTGGCCACCAATAGCCCTGAGTGATAGCTTAGTGAGTGAGGGAACATCCCCCTGAGTGACAACAACTATCACAAGTATGGAGCTCTTCGATGATGCTCGGGACCTGGTATGGGTGTGTGCCACCAATAAGTATGGGCCGGTAAAAGACCTTCGGTAGAGCTTGCCATTGGGGTTTAACCAGAAAAGAGCAACCTTATTACGGAGTCAGTGAGCTTCCTTTTTGTAGGAGGGGATATCATCCTGAAGATAACTGATAATCTCATCCATCCAGCTCGGTCCGAGCTCGATATCGAGAACTTCATGATTTAAAATGTCAAGCTCAAAACTCAGCTTGTCGATAGTGCTGAAGGAGATGGAATGGTGGCCCAACGCAGAACATGCCGAGGCGAGTCCTGCGAGGGCATCGGTGTGTGCGTTTCGCTCCCTACAAATGTGTTCAATTCGGATAGCCTTGAAGCGTTTAGTGAGTCGGATGGCGGAATTGAGGTATGTATGCATGCGCTCTTCTCGAGCTTCGTATTCTTCGGTGAGCTAATTGACAACCAGTTGAGAGTCGCTGTAGACAATGAACTCCTCAATGCCAAGTGCTTCGACGGTCTTGAGCCCGGAGATTAGGGCTTCATATTCGACCTCGTTGTTTGAGGCTGGGAAGCTCATGGAGAGGGAGCTTTCATGCAGGATGCCAGTAGGAGAAAGAAGTATGACCCTAGCCCTGGCGCCTTGGCTGTTGGAGGCCCCGTTGACGTACATTTTCTAGACATCACCGTGGAACAACTTCCTAGTCATGCTAGGGTGGGCTTGGAGGGCGGCTTTGGGGTTGGGGGTCGGTACCGGGGTGGGGGAATTGCTCGGAGTAAGCTCAACAATGAAATCAGCAAGGGCTTGAGCTTTGATGGCCGTTTTTGGCTGGTAGTGAATTTCATAGTTTGCAAGTTCCACTGCCTATTGGGAGATCGGTTTGAGAGATCCACTTTCCGAAGGAGAGATATGAGAGGGAACTCAGTGAGAGCGATGATTCGGTGAGCCTGAAAGTATGGGGCAATCTTTTGAGAGGCCGAGACAAAGGCGAGAACAAGCTTTTCCAAAGGCAAATAACGCTTCTTGACAGGGGTCATCATCTTACTGGAATAGTAGATGGGCTGGTGGTCTCGACCCTCTTGGCGAATGAGCATTAAGCTTATGGTGTGTAGGGAGATGGCTAAGTACCAGAACAAATCTTCCTGGTCCCGAGGCGTGACGAGGAGTGGAGCCTCCGAGAGGTAACCTTTTAGCTGTTGTAATGAGCGGTTACATTCCTCAGTTCAACTGAAACTACGTCGGCTGCCTTTTAAAAGAGCGAAGAACGGTTGGCACCGGTCAAAGGACCAGCTGATGAACTGGTTAAGGGCAGCGGCCATGCCGGTGAGACGTTGAACATCCCTCTTATTGTGCAGAGCATAGAGCTTTTCAATATGAGGAGTTGCGCGGGTCTGCCTCGATGCCGCGTCGGGAGATGAGATGACCGAGAAACTTTCTCGAACTGACACCGAAGGCACACTTTTCCGCGTTGAGCCGAAGCTGATGAGTCTTGAGGATCTCGAAGGCTTCGGCAAGTTGGGCTTGGTGGTCACTGGCCAGCATGCTCTTCACAACCATGTCGTCAATGTAAGTCATCATCGTGTCACCCAGTTAACGCTCGAACATTTTAATTATCATACGCTGAAATGTTGCCCCGACATTTTTAAGATCGAGAGGCATGACGAGATAACCAAAGATACAGTGCGTGGTGATGAAGGTTGTGTTTTCAACATCACCTTCACTCATTGCGATTTGATGATAGCCTCAGTAGGCGTCCATGAAACTGAGTCGGTCATGACCGACGGTGGCATCAACTAACTGATCTATCCGCAGAAGGTAAAGAAGTCCTTCGGCTAGGTGTCGTTGAGATTGGAATAATCAACGCAAACACGCCACTTGCCGTTCTTTTTCTTAAAAACCACTGTGTTGGCCAACCACTTCGGGTATTGAACTTCACGGATGGCTCGGGCATTAAGGAGTCTGACCACTTCTTCGATGACGGCCTCAGAGTGCACAGGGGAGGACTGCCTGGCCCGTTGCACAACCGGACGCCTGCTTTTATTGATATTGAGCTCGTGGCCGATGAACGAAGGATCGATCCCCGACATCTCATACAGGGTCCAGACGAATACCTCAATGTTTCTCTTTAGGAAGTCCACCATTTGGCACCGCTCAGTGTCGTCAAGTGAAGATCCGACGAGGAAGAAATGGGAGCCGTCCTCGTTGATGGGGATGATGATGAGGTCTTCGACTACCTTTTTGTTGGCCCTTCTGCCGATTTCTTCAAGAACTGGGGTGTCAGGGACCTCGATAAGGTTGACCCGGGCCGTCAGTTTGCTGCTTTGGACAGCTTTAACGTAGCATCTTTTGGTAGCGGTCTGATCTCCATAAAGGTCTTCCTGACGCCCCAAAGCGCCAATGAACCGAACCACTTGGTGATAAGTGGAGACAATAGCCTTCATCTTATGGAGCCAAGTGCGCCCGACAATGGCATTGTAAGGGCTAAGTACGTCCACCAGAAAAAATTCTATATCGTGAGTTATCGAACCAGTGCGAATAGGAAAGGTAATCATGCCAAGTGGCCACACCGGAGCCCCCTTGAAGCAAATTAGGGTGACCTCAGAAGGACGGAGGTCGGTCTCAGAGAGCTTCAAGTCTTTGAATAGAAAATAGTACATAACCTCCGCCGAGCTGCCCTGGTCAATGAGGACGCGCCGAACGTTGAAGGTTCCGATGCGAAGCGTGACCACGAGGGCGTCATTGTGCAGGAGCTGGACGTGGTTTAGATCCTTCTCAGTGAATGAGATAGTCCACTTGGAGCCATCGTCGGTACTGGCACGCTTGGGCTCCGGACTGACCAACATGACCTGCTTGAAGGAAGAAGCGTCGTTGAGCTCAGAACAAACGACGCGATTGGCTTCAGGATTCAAGGGACCGTGGATGATGTGGATCGTTTGAACCTCCTCTTCATTGTGGGTCTCGGCTCGCTATGCTCGAGCCTTAATATTTTCGTGGTCGATGAGATTATTGAGGTGGCCACCCACCACAAGCTGCTCCAAGTAAGTCTTGAAGGGCTTGCATGGGGTGGTGAAGTGGCCTTGCTTGTTATGGTAACTGCATCGGACGATTGGATTTTTGATCTTCCCGTTCTCAGTGCCAAGCTTCTGGTTCGGGAAGGAGAAGAAGGGTTGATCCTTGACCTGATTGATGGGGGCGGTGAAGGCAATTTTTTCAGCATTGAAATCGCTTAGCTTCGATCCCCTCTTCAGGGATTGCTTGATATTGTTAACCTGCTTTTTCAGGGTCGGGGGAGGTGTGGCGATGGGGACGGCTACCGAAATGACAGGGACCTTTTGGCTTGCCGACTTCCTAATTCCCCTTTCGGTCTTGGACTCGATTAACTGGCACCACCCTTCAACGCGGGTCATGAGCTCCTTCATGGACCAGGCTTGTGCCGAGCCAGGTCATCGTATACCTTCTCGTCTTGTAAAGTGAGACCGAGCTTAAATCCTCGGGCCGAGATAACCCTGTCGTAGCCCTCGATTTTGTTGAAAAGCTCCCAGTAACGACTGGCGTACTGGTGGACCATCTAGTCGCTTCGTTTGGGCAGTGCCAGGAGAGAGTCAATTTCCTTTTCGAGCTTGTTGCTCGTGATGAACCGAGCCATGAAGGCGTAGCAAAGGGAATTAAACGAGGAGATGAATTGAGCGGAGAGCTAGTTAAACCATGTGAGGCCCAATTTTTCGAGGCTTGCAAGAAAGACTTTGCATAGAAAAGCATCGTCCGACGGCTTGTTTCGGAGGAAAAGAGAAATAACGTGCTTGTACTGCACTAGATGAGTATATGCCTCGGTTTTACCGTCATATTTAGCACACTTGGGTTGGGTGAATCCTTTGGGAGGGGGGGGGGGGGGACAGAATCGATCTCTCTTGTGAATGGAGAGTTCGTGAGTCTCTCAAGTCAGGTGTAGCGATGAGGTTGGATGGAATGGTCGAGACTGTCTGGATGCTCAATTGTGGAACGCTTCTTTGGGGCGAGATGGTCAAACCTTTCATACTCCTTTCTCTTTGGCAGAGCACTTCCTGACTTCTGGAGGGGGCGTTCGTTCCGGTCCTTTTTGTAGCTATCTTGCAGGTGATGCTCGAGGCGCTTGGTGACCAGGCTCCTGTCATGATCATTTTTGGAGAGCATGATGATCGGGCTTTTTCCTCGTCCATTTTTTAGATGCTCGTCGTCACGCCCTCGATTTTTAACATAAATAAATAATCCAATTTGATAAAAGATCCTCGCATAACTTAATAATACCCCAAAAGGTTCCCAAATATTTAACTTCACGAGCAAGTCCCCAAAAGTTAAAATATACAACTTTGGCACCACGGCCCAAATCAACTTAACCACAAGTACGAATCTGTTTAGAGTATTACAATTTCTTTAGTCAAAGGAATTTAAGAACAATTAGTTACAAACTCATCTTTAACAAAAGTAAATCAATTACAAAAGAAGATTAAGTGACTAAAGAAGTCGGCTTCCAAAATCTTCATGTCCAAGCACACCATTGCATGTAGTTTATTGCCCAACATTCGAACCTGAAAAGAAGGATTTTGTTGAGCTACACTAGCCCAGTAGGAAAATCTTTGCTCAAGCTATGTGTAAATATAATGAATCATGCAATGATAATGAATGGTTTCGACTCAACGAACAAGAGATACAGAAGGGCACCATAAGGAACCGACAGACCATGACTACGAGATTCGATACATCATAATGGTGTCCCTAACCATTCATACATCAAACTAAGAGCAACATTAAACACACGTCCACCAAGATAACTCACGACAGTTTCTCAAACCATTATAAGACTCCTCATTTCTTATCAATTACCAATGGACCTCTTTTCGTAAAAGAAAACATTCATTTTTTTATTGGCAATGTAGTTTTGAGAAAACTCTTGACCTTTACGGGTCAACTCCGTTGATTCGCTTGAATACCGGAATCCGTTGATTTGTGCCCAAATACCGGAACCGTTGATTCATTCGGGAATAGCCGGAGGATTTTCATAAAAATCCTTTTTCCAAAACCAAGTTCATTCCTTTTCCAAAACATTGATAAATTCAATCATTTATTCCCTTTTTTTTTTTCAACACTTACAATCTCGAACAAGAAACAGCCCAACGACAACATGAACTTCTATAGTCGATCATAACTCCCTTCACCATGTGAGACATTCAACTGTATTACCACCACTTGCGTTACAGTGAATTCTCTCCACCTGGGTTTCCGCATTACCACACCTTGCGTTGCAGGCCCTCTAGAGTCTCCGCATTACCACACCTTGCGTTGCAGGACCCTCAATTCAACATTCATAACTCACACAACACATATGCATAATCAACCCAAACACAGGATAACAACACTTCCCAAGTTCGCAATCTTTCATTCACCACCATTCAACGTATTACAAACTCATGCCCATGTCTCATTGCACATTAATAAGTACTTTAAGTACACATTATTCCACATAGCCTATCATGACGCCCTACGTCGCATATTGAACCCACAACGATTCCACAACACACCACCCACTAGGTTCTAAACGTAAATCTTAAAGAATGAACACCAACGGAATTTAGAGGCTCCACAAGACAATTCACGAGGGTATAGGTTGCCCCACTCTCATCCGGACCTCTAGACAAGTACCTATCGTCCAACTAAACGTCCCTCGTTATACCTTTTTAACCTATGATAATCGACAACCTCTCTACTGTACATTTTTCAATCCATCAATCACTATATCGTACCATAGTGCCCAATACGGCTTCCCCAACCATCCTAACATGCTACAATACCAAACGTGTCTATGTCGTTTACCGTATCATGCCATAATCATTCCCAAGTACTATCAATCTCATACGTTGCATTTTGATTAAGTTTTAATCAAGTAAGCTACTACTCTTTCATTAACGATGGAAGGCCAACGAGACGAGGGTAACTTAGACTAACCAAAGGCATTCAATTTAACATGCTTGAAATAGGTTTGGAGGTGTCCAAAAAGGTTTAGAAGTGATTAGGGGTTTAAAACAATCAACGGAGGAGCAAAAGGTGCAAAACTGGAGATAAGCTCACTGTATCGATACGCGCTTAATCCGTATCGATACGCTACTCTCTGACCAAAAAGATAAGCTCACTGTATCGATACGGCCCTTAATCCGTATCGATACCACGGGGCTTCGGGTAGAACTTTCAGCAGATTTTCGAAACAAACCCAACGACGAAATACAATGATCCAAGCACGATCAAAGCACGAAATCACTCATAAACACATAGAATAAGTAAGAAATCCCTACCTTGAAGTCGGAGAGCAAACACGCAAGGAGATCGGGCCACACGAACCTTAGAACTCAAACTTGAACTACGCCCCAAAATACTCCTCTCCGAGCCAAACTGGACGAGCTACGAACACAATAGCACTTAAGGAAGATGGAGAGAGGGTTGGGTTACTTGGGTTTCGAGTTTTGGTGGTGATTTTTGGTGGGAGAGCAAGAGAGAGAGAGGAGGCCGAGGGAGAGGGAGAGAGGACGGGAGAGTAGAGAGAGAGAGAACTTGGGATTTTGATCCCCTACACACACACACACACACACATATATACTAGGACACACCCAAATCACACTTGCACTCCCTCCACTAACAATCTTATCTCTATGACCCCAAGCCAACTAAATCTAATAAATTCCTCAATTTCTATTACTAATAAACCTTTAAACGAATTTCGAAAATACGGGTCTCTACACTCGTGGTACCCCGTGGTTTGGTACTCTACAAGGCCATCATCCTCCTTCGCAACTTTTGTAAAACTGGGGGTGGGCTCGGCGCGCCCCTTCCCAATTTTGACAGAAAGGGTGGAGGAGACGGAGACGTTTCCTGCTCCGAGCCTCTCAAAGGCGGATTGCTTCCCATGATGTCCTTTGGGATTGGGGTTAAAGGAACGGGAGTGCTCCAAGAGCCCCGTACCTTTTTCAGTACGGGCTCCTTCTTCCGACGGTTCGAGACGATCGTTGACTGAGGGTCGAGGTTGGTGCTCCACCAAGGGGCCTCCTCCACTGCTACAAAGAGGGTTGTGCTGGCTTCTTCGTCCGCAACGGCTTCCGGTGGAGTGGGATGGGGAGATCTAGAGAAGGTGCTTGATCTCCGCCAACTCGTCCCTGACATGCCTATCCCGCTCCATGACCATTGTAAGGTCATCGATCTTCCGCTCCAGGTGACGGATATAGGTGTGGAGCTTGGAGGACGCTTTTGCGTCTAGCATCGAGGTGCCGGCGCCGACACCGATGGACATGTGGGTTTTGCCCAAGGCGTTGGCTCCGACGGAGCCTAAGTTAAGGTCTCCAAAGGGGCTGAGGCTGAGGGTCGTATCGCTGGGATGTGGATGTTTAACTTTTCTTGGTTCAAGAACTTTGAACGGAGCTCTGAAAAAAGGAGGAATGGGACGCTAAGAGGGCGGCTAGATTCCCAGCGGAGTCGCCAATTATGGGGGTTCGATTTGACGGGACCTTGACCATGGTTCGAGTCTAACTCCTTCTCGCGCCGCTTCATGCTCCGACCACCTGACCTGCAACAAATCACTAGGGCTATGTTTGCCCAATGACCCTCCGACGATCAAGTTAGATGTAGGGAGAAATGTATACATCTAGAGTTAGGATGGAATGACATGCCTCTTTAGGTTAGAGTCACTTTGTATTTATTGACCTTGGTTTGCTTGGCCTCCAAGCTAGCGCGCGGAGATCACGCTTGGGTAACCGCCTCGGGTGACGTCATAGATGACGCACCGGATAAGGTGGCTACGGAGCATATGGCCAGGTCAAACCCCAATGATTACCCCCGTGGCATAACCGCGTGGTGTCCTCCTGGAGTAACCGTTTTCCTTCAAAAGGACTCAGGGGGTCGGATCGGGTTATGTCCCGAGCCATTAGGCAATGGCGGAGTCCCGACCGGACCCCCATTTTCCAAGCAACATACTGAGAGAAGCACCATGATTCAGAGAAGCACCATGATTCTCCTGACTCTTCTGTCATAGCAGGCAGGTATACTTATGATGGCTCGGTGCTGTGTGGCTCGGTAGGACGACCGAGCCCCAGTTTCGGAGCCACTACAATATGCTCTATCATGTGCCATAGGAGCACACATTAACAAAACCTTTTGATAATTTTAATACCCGTCAAGGACAAGCTAAGAACATTTGTTAATGCTGAAAATGTCCTTGACGGGTAATTATCAAAACACGTTCTTGACCATTATTTTCCCTTCAAATTTTGCCTACTCACAGCTTGCCTCGGCCTCGGATGGGACATTTTTAGTTTTATGGGCCTATAACCGCCTCATGCCTGCAGTTGGAATAATCACGTTTAGAAATCTAGCTCCAAACCTACTAGTCAAAAAAACTAGCACTCAAAAGTATCAGAAAGGTACATTTTTTACTTTGACTACGCAAATTTTCACCCATGCAATCCAACATTAATCTCTATTACACCTACCCATGCTCGTGTCAGCAACTCACAGTCTTTCCTCTTGCCCTCGCGTGCACCACACGGTGAGAATAGATCTCACTCGCCAGCCACTCATTGACGTCAAACGGCGCATGAGTGCTATTTCGGTAGAATTTCGAGGTCATTCCTTTACTGTCGTGATCGTCTCCTCTTCACGAACACAATCCCATGGTCAAAAATAATTTTCGACCACTTTGACAAAATCAGTAAAACTAAACAGAGGCCTCTGGTGACTCAATGGGTGAGCGGCATGTGTTGGGGTGCTTAGTTAGATTTTGAAGTAAATTGGACAAGAGAGTGTGAAAGGATGGGTGAGAGATGTTATAAGGAGAAGTTATGAAAGGCTTTTATTGGATTTTCATTATTACAAAATGAGTGCAACAAGGTTCTATTTATAGAGCACTTCTACCATCCTACACTTTTCTAGAATTGTCTAGAGATAAGCACATGTGCTTAATTACATGAAAAATCTCTCATCTTCTAGAATCATCTAATTCTACCCATGTGATTAATTACAAAATATCTCTCACAACTTCTAGACTATTCCATACAAATGTCTTCTAGTGCATCTATTACTTCTACACACTTCTTATTATTTTAAACTTAGATATTTATTCTACATTATTCTAGAAGATTACAAATTACTTTTTCTAACAGCGTGAGGGTCACAATTACAGTCATTTTCGACGATGAATATATATACAACAACACTTGCACGTGCACACACACAGATACAGAGAGAGAGAGAGAGAGAGAGAGAGAGAGAGTGTGTGTGTGTGTGTGTGTGTGTCTGTACCGAGTGGGTTTGCTCGACACTAGTAGCCAGTAACAATGGATGAGGGCAAAGTACCAAGGGGATTATTGTGCCTGCTCGAAGGATGAATAGTGCTCTTGGCTCTCTATTATTGCCAATGGGTTCAATTTGTTGAGCCCCTTAGAGATGCTCTTATGTCTGGTCGCCTCCTCGCCTCACTCTTTTTGGAGAGCAAAACATATGAACTCGTCTCCGTTTCAAAAACCTTCTTAAGAAATAAGCAATTTATTTTACATTTTCAAACTTAAAAATAATGTAAATGAAAAATATTTTTTGATTTTTTTTGCACTGTATAAAAGATTTTGATGAAATTTATGAGACAAAATTCATATTGGTAGGAAAATTATTTGCATAAATAATTTTTGGGTTTGAAATTGCCTTCTTAAAAAATAAGTACTTATTTAAGGTTCTGGAACGGGGCCAATCGTTAGTCAAGTGTGAGAATAAAGGAGTTAGATCCAATGAATTGGGTTGAGCTCATCTCCATATCCTTCAATACTTTCGATTTTTTCCCATATCTTGTGCCCAAACTTATAACTCGAACCGTTCACCTCGTAAAACATACAAAGAACATATGTTTTGCTCAAATTATTTACTATTGATAAATGAGTGAACATGTTGCAAACTGTTATGCAAAATGAATGGTAAATATACTCTATAGTTTAACCTTACAATTTACAGAACAAAGAGTAACTTATTTACATATCTATTGAATATTGATATATGATCATATTATACTCGTAAATAATTATTTTGCGTATTTACAAGGTAAATGGTTCGGATCATAATTTTGAGCCTGAGATGTGGACGAAAATTTAGAGGATGGAGGGGTGTGGACGAAAATTGATTGTACCGATTCTATCACACTCTCTTGCTGAAGACTGAACTGGGTTGGTAGAAAAAAACTTAGGATCGACCCAGTTGATCTGCAATTGGATTCTAGAGAGATCTCCACCGTTTCATCGTAGCCATTTGATTATCTTTGTATTCAATTGTTCAAATTTTGAAAAACTCTTTCAGAAAAAAGTAACTCAAATGAGTTAAATTTGAACCGTTAAAAATATTTTTGGATGACAAAAAATACACAGACCGCACTATGCAGTCTAACAACATACGTAATTTAGAGAAGCCAGATTCAAAAGAATCAAAACTTAAATCATCCCATACATATTTGATCGGTGATATTAAATATTTTTCCACAATTTCACAATCAGTTGGTGACATTTGCTCAAATATAGGATCTGGCGGACGAGGGAGCTCAAAGAATCGTCATCGTTGGCTTACCTCCAATGGGTTGCGTGCCTGCTGTTATAACCCTTAACTCTGGTGATTCCCGTAAACGTGGTTGTATTGAATCATTATCCTCCGTCGCCAGAGACTACAATCAACTGCTTCAAAATCAGTTGAAAGCCATGCAGCAGAATAGTGGACGCCAGATCTTTTATGCCGACATATACACACCGATGGTCGATATCATCCAACGCCGCAAGTTTGGTGAGTGGATGATTTCATTTCATTAACTCGTCCAATATTTTTTCCAAGAAAGCCTA
Organism: Rhododendron mucronatum var. ripense; assembly: GCA_019656295.1. Classification (NCBI taxonomy): domain Eukaryota; kingdom Viridiplantae; phylum Streptophyta; class Magnoliopsida; order Ericales; family Ericaceae; genus Rhododendron; species Rhododendron mucronatum. Next base: position 8,929,325 of record BPLT01000003.1, on the reverse strand, counting down.
CGCCCACAACTTTTAACCATAATTGTGTTCGAATACACCTGTGTTCGGAGTTGTGTTTTAAAGTTAATTGCGTATAGTTGCGATATTTTTATTTTATGCTTTTTTGGAGAAAAATAATTCCTTCACATGCGAAAATTTCAAGGGAAAATGTTTAGATTATGTTAAGGGAAAATGACGGCCCAGGACGTGTTTTGATAATTAATACCCACCAAAGACAAGTTAAGAACATTTATTGATACTAAAAATGTCCTTGTCGGATATTAATTATCAAAACACGTCCTTAGCCGTCATTTTCCCTTATGTTAAAGCTTTAATTTCCGAAATGTCCAAACCAAATTCAAAGCATGCGGTTTAACTTGATTCTGGGTGTCGTGTCGCGTTGCGTCGTGTAATCTCATGTTTGTGTCAAAATTCTCTCAATCCTAACCCGATCAGTTTAGCTTTTCGTATTATTGTGTCGTGTCATATTCATGTTCTGAATAAGTGATCCTAACCAGCTAAACTTCGTATCGGATTCTCGTGTCGTGTTGGAAATAATTTCCACTCCTATTTTTTGTACCAATATTAATTAGCTTTTCATTCGAAATATTACCAATCACCTTTTGCTATGTAACTAGTAGTCATACACATTAGTGCTGAAAAACATCATCATTCAACAACCACACTTACTTAGAGCATTTGCTGCATCTCCCCTCCTTACTCAAATTTGAGTAAAAATCACCCAAAACACTACTCCACTCCTCACTCAAACTCATAATTTCTCTCTAAATTTGGTTTGAACCAAATCCTTACTCAAATTTTGAAGGCTATTTTCTCCCCCTCAAATTTACAACTATGCCATTAATGAAATCTTTACTCAAATTTATGCCTAGATTTGCATTAGTCCATTGGATTGGTATAAATGCCTAGATTTGCATTAGTCCATTGGATTGCTTTATACCAAATCAAGTTTTTACCTAAATTTTTACTCAACTTTGGATAAACAATTGAGTAAGGAGTGTAGATGCTCTTACACACCATACTCACAAGCGTGTGGGCTCCACACACACTAGATGTGCGCAGTATGTGTGGAGTCCACAACTTTGTGAGTGTGGGTGTGTAAATGAGTGTGGTTCTAACATTTTTGTTTTTTTTTTTGGGATCATTTTTGTTTGACATACAATTTCTTTCATCTATTCATTTGTTGTTGTTGTTGTTAGGGTTTGATGTGGTGGACAGAGGCTGTTGTGGGACTGGTCTATTAGAAGCCTCGTACTTGTGCAATCCAAAATCACCTACTTGCACTGATGCCTCCAAGTACGCATTTTGGGATGCAATACACCCAACTGAGAGAACCTACTACATCATCTTCAAGTCTCTAGTTCCCACCATTGATTTCTTTCTCAATGCATAAATAGTCATATGTTTAAGCTCTTTCACCAAAAATTCAGAAGGAATATATTTAAACTCGTTAATTTTAAAAAAAAAATGCGTACATATAATACCAATTCTATTATGTCACGGCAGTGGCATTTTGGGGGGCATTTGTGTAAGGGAAATATGTGCTACAAACGCAATTTGTCATTAGAATTCCTAAACATATATGACTATGTTGTGGTCTTTTGTCGTTATTTCAATTTTTTTTTTTTTTTTGATCCGTGTCGTTATTTCAATTGGAACCAACTCCTCACTAGTTAGGAAGAAAATTGGATCAACTAAGTTGCTTGATGAATAAAATGGAGTTGTTCATTCGTAGCACATTTTTGGCTCATTTCGAAGATGACGATTATATACACAACCATTTTCAAGTTGAACATATTTGTAAGCCTGCTGAAAAATATATCTGTTGCACTTCACATAATAAGAGAATTAGACTAGGTTTGCACGGAGTGGGGGGGAGCTGCTGTCGCTTAGAGGGAAAGGGACAGCAGCGTGCTGTCCTAGCCGAGGGGCCCCCACTCCGGTCTCACTCTGATGATCGGAAACGTTCATTTCGTAGAGCTCGTCGAGTTGAACAAGTATGTAAGTATGTAAAAAATCAACTCGATTGGATATCATTAAGTGTCTGATCAGAACATATATAACTTGCCAATAGTGGGTTTTAGTGGATTTGATCCGGTGTTTCGGATCCATTCTTTTCAAGACAAAAAGGTTTCGATTAGGCACTTAGTAATATCCGATCGAGCTAATTTTTTGCATAGTTGTTTAATTTGACGAGCTCTACAAAGTGAACGTTTCCGATCATCGGAGTGAGATCGGAGCGCGGGCCCCTCCCCCCAGTCCGGTTTGTACTTCATGTATGATGGCCTCACACACATCCTTTCCACGTAGAGGTGGCAATCTCAACTCATATTTTTTAATCCACCCAAATCCGCCCACTTATAACCCAACCCAATCCGCTCATATTGTATAATGGATTTAGGTGGGTTAAAAATGGGTTCAATATGGGTTGGGATTAAAAACCATAAACCAACCCAACTCACTCATGAGAGTACGTACTGGAACTTGGAACTCGAAGATGACGGGTTGAATTATGTCCTTGCTTGAGATTTTTCCATTACTTGTTGGCTGTAGCAGCCATAACATAAAAAGTCGAAAAATTTTAAAAAAAAAAAAAAAAAACCGAAACAACTGCCAAACAAATTTAGTACCATTTTTACGTTGCCATTTTGATAAACGAAAAAACTAAAAAAATTGACGAGGTAGACTGACTGTACGTACCAACGGTGGGCCCCGCACGGATGATATGAGCAGTTCAATACTTTTTGCTACCGTTGTAAAAGCGTACGTGCAGAAATTGAATGGGAAAGTTCCATCGAAACTGAATTATTAATTCGAAAGTCCGACTCAAATTCACATGTTACGTACTACTCTCTCCTTCCCAAATTGTCTGCCCCCTACGAAAAGTCATGCAATTTTTGGATAAAAAAATAAAGTACTTCGAGCATCATTTTTAAAGTTTCTTTACACCAAATTAAAGTAATTCATGAGCTCTTGAATATGATGCGGAGAAATTCAAAAAATTATGGCACGACGTATTTTATTTTTTAATCTCAAAATTCACCTGTAAATTTTTTTTATCGAAACTCATAATTTTTTTTAAAAAGACAAAAATAATATAATTACAAGATCAATCTCTTGAGCTCCTCTCCCTCTTTTGGGCTTTTTTTTTGTTTTGTCATTATTCAACTTTTTTCTCGTTTGTTGTTTGCGACAAGTATTTTACGATTTTTGATTCACTCCAATTAGAAAAGTAAAATTGACTTTTACGCAAATATTTTTGAAAGCATCCAAGATAAAACCCAAAAAGCTGGTTGTTGGGATTTATCTTGAATATTACAAAAAATATTAGGGTAAAAGTAAAAAAATTACTTTTTTGATTCTCTTGTCGAGACGAAGTAATAGGGATAAAAAGTTTGTCGCAAAACAAACAAATACAAAAAAATTTGAATAGAGACAAAAAAGAAAAAGAAAAGTCACTTGACTTTTTAATCCAAACCTAAGCGGTGGTTTCAGCGAACGCAACGAAGACCGAAACTGTACAATCGGTACAATTATCGCCTTCCAAACAATTCTCTGATGCTGTTTCTAACTCCTCGTCAAAGTTACGTTACTGTTTGGAAATGGAAAAAAAAAGAAGTAAAAACTTGATTTTTAAAAGCTTTTTTAGCCACTAATTACTTCATTTTTATTTTAAAAAAATTGAGTTTTAATCATAAAATTTTTCGTTTTTTGAATCCTTTTATTGAGACAAATTTTAGAACCGGGGGGCTAAGGGAGAAAGAAAGGAAAAAAGAAAAAAAGAAAAAGAAGAAGAAGATGATGATGAAAACGAGTCGGGTCGGGTTTGGGTTTGGGTTTGGCTTGACCTATATTCGACCCAATCTGTTTCAATCCATTTACTTTTCGACCCATATATGACCCGCCCATATATGACCCATGACCCGTTTCAACCTGTTTCAACCCGCCCGTTTACCACCTCTACTTCCACGATGTGGTGGCCTCGGTTATTGAGTCGGTAACAGGGCCAGACATACCAAGTCTATGCCCCTTGGGGTCCGGCTGGTGAGCCGATGAACGCTGATGGTCCTGATCTCGTGTTCGGTACTGCGCTCGGGTACGCGCTTCGGTCTCGGTACTCCCGAGAGCGTTCGGGTGAGGTAGTTATAACGGATGGGCCCCACATCAATATCATGACAGCAGGAATCATTTGGATCAGGCCATGCGCTCCGTAACCGCTTTGCTCCCCTCGTCACATATGATGTCAGCCGAGGCGGTTACCCGAGCGTGCGCCCCATGCGTTGGCTTGAAGGCCAAGTAACCCTAGGTATATAAATACAAAGGGATGCTCATTGAATGAGGTCTAACTTGATCTAACTTTACCCTAGACATAAACTTTACCCCTGAGATCTAACTTGATCGTCGGAGGGTCACTGGGCTAATTCAACCCTAGTGACTTGCTGCAGGTTCGGTCACTGGAGCACCGAGCTACGGAAGGAAGGATCCGAACCTGAACCACGGTTAAGGTCCCGTCAAATCGAACCCCGACAATTGGCGACTCTGCTGGGGACCTAGCCACCCTTTCAACGTCCATTTCCCCTTCCCCAAAAGCTCTGTTCACCGTCCTTGAATCATGGTTGAAATTGACGACGCGCACCACGGTGGTACTGCCCTCGGGCTTGGTTCCCTCGTGGACCACAGCCTGGCTTCTGGCGGAGCCACCGGCCTAGGGAAGACCCATGTATCCATCGGAGTTGGCGTCGAAGCCTCAACTCCAGATGCAGGCCCATCCTACGAGCTCCATGTAGACACCCCAATCTGGGCTTCCAGATTAGTTTACTTACGGTTTTTGATTCCCCGATGATGAAATGGATCAAGAACACCCTGGGAATGATAGCGTGTTTGAGCTTGGAGTGTTTGCAAAACCCTTGAACCTAACCAAGCCTAAGCCACTTCAAAAACCCAAAAAAAACCTACTGACCCGCGCCAGGGCGCAACCATCCCGTGCCGGGGCGCACCATCGCGTGCCAGACTCACTCCGTCGCGCAACAGTGCGCTGGAGCCCACCATCGCGGCCAGACTTACTCCATCGTGTGACAGTGCGCCAGGGTGCACCATCGCGCGACAGACTGACTCCGTCACGCGACGGTCCAACCTACCACCAATCTTTCTTGAGATGGGCAGTTGGCCACCAATGCAACTCTCAGCAGGCCTCGTGGACTGGCTGAACTCCTCTCCTGGCATCAATTAGATTCACCCCCTCTCCCTATTTATACGCCCCATTTGTTCTCTTTCAAAGGGTTAACAAATTCAAAAGGTTTTTAAAGGGTTACCATTTTTGAAAGGTTACAAAGTTTCAAACAACTCAAACCATCTTGTTTCCTTGCTTCTATCACCCATAACACCTCAAGAACATAGCTTGTTCTTCCACCTCAAATTGTATTTTCAACCTCAAAGCTCAAATTCGTTTCAAACCCGAAACCAGAGGTATAGCTTACCTTTGCTTTGTTTTCTGTTCTGATCCCTCAGGGGGGCTAGCAGGGCCAAGGCTGGTAATCAATACCAGTCCTAGTCCTAAAGCTGGCAAGCTTTCAAAAACCGTTATGGCAAGAATTAGCGCGTGATGGAGCCACTCTCTCGCCCGACAATTTCGATTATCGCGTGACGGTCCTCGTGGGGATTGGTGTCTGGCTATTTTTGTGTTTATTTACATATAGATCACTCTGCAAGCATGATAATAACCGGTTTACTATTTCCTTAGTATAAATTGTTAGTTGTAGTTCAATATGCTTGTTTGCTGTTTTGGAGTACCCCTGGAATCATTCTAGACCTGTCCCAGAACCCATAAATGTGTAAACCAAACACTGGTCCGTGCCAGGGTGGACCATCGTGCGCCAGACTGGCTCCATCACGCGACAGTGCGCCAGGGTGCACCATCGCGCGCCTGACTGACTCCATCGCGCGCCAGGGCGCATCCTCGCGCGACAGAGTGAGTCCATCGCGCGACAGTTTGCCTCTGACCAATGAGTGGCCTGGCATGGGTAACTTGGATTTAGGCTGTTATTCTGTCCCCACACTGTTTATAGGGTGTTTTATTAATTTGTAGGGCTTTACAGCCTTTAAATTATTTGTTATGCTGCTATATAAACTGCGTGGTTTGTCTTGGGTGTGCACTGGTCCTTCCAGAGCCCAGATAGTTTGAGAATAAGAGTGCTGGGTTTGAGTTCACTGGCGCGCGCGTGTCTTGGAGTTGTGCGCGCAGAAGTGAACAGCATGCAGTGACTTGTTCAGTGCATACTGGTTTCTTCTTGCTCACGTCACTCCAAAACAGGGGCTCTCCAGTTTGTTTAAACTCCCACAGCAGTCTGTTCTCATCCTATACTAACTGTTCATCCATGCTATCTATCACATCTTGCAAACATGTTACAGTTTTAATCCCCTTTTAACGGTTCCCCCGCCCTAATTGGCTAAAAAATTGATTAATCAAACAGAATCGCAAACAAACATCTTTCGCAAATGCCTAAGTAGAGACCGATCTCCGGATTGCGCAAGAGGGGTGCCATAAAACCCTTCCCCTCTCGTAACCTGGCTCCCGAACCTAGATATGGTCATGAGGGACTGGTTACTTAACTTTTTCAAATCAAATAGCGCTGCAAGTGCTTCGAAATACGGTTCCTTGGGTGTCGGAACTTCAAACTCAAGTGGCAACTCTGTATTTTTGCGAGCGCTTGTCGTCTAGCTTAAAGAGCTCCCGTAAACCGGCATTTTTCTTTTGGGAAGGGAACGGAATCCTTTTCCCGAGAAGAAAAAGGGCACGCATGCCCACAGTGGCGACTCTGCTGGGGATCGAACCAATATTGGTTTATATTTAGAATTTAATATGCTTGAGAACAATCCCACAAAAGTCTGTCAAAATAGTGAGCTTCGCGCTGCTAAAGAAAGAACTGGTGATTTAACAGGATCTCGTGTCCGGCCATCCTGACTGGGGCTTTTCCGATTGTTCTCTTGTGTAGTTTCCTCTAAGTATTGATCAATAAAGAGAGCCAAATTTGAAACGGCATTTGCGAATTTGCGATTCTATTTTATTAATCAATTTCTTTAGCATCTTCATATGCATCGATGTGGGATAAGCCTCGTTGGATCATTTTGGCAATCCGGCACGGTTTACCAGAGCCCGGGGACCCTAAATGACCGACAACCTTCTACGATGATGAGTCATTTTACCGTTTGACTGTTGCTCTGCGATTACGCGGGCAGCGGGAGGTATATCTTGGCTCTAGTCCGAGGAACCTGTTACAAGCCAAAACCGGTCTTTGCATATACAAAGCACTAGAACTCTCCAAACTAGGACAGGTACCTGTAGGGTAAGATCTACTTGCATCTAACCCCATATACTGTCTATGTGCTACTACTTTCCCTATCGCATGCATTGTACAAACATACCGTTTTGCGTAGGAGCATGTTTAGGGCGGCTTCTAGGTTGTCTCTATTTCGAGTCTGTCTTGTGCTTATTAGGACGCTGCCATGGCCCGATGAAGAATCGTGCATCTCGATGGTGCACGTTGTTAATTTTCAAAATCCTTAGATCAACGAAACTTTGGGAAATCAAACCTTTTTAAGTCCTTGGCTCATGCCCGATTGAAGTTTCAACCGAAAATAAGGAACCACAAAGTATGGATACGGTGACACTGGCACTACCCAGGTTGAAGGGTGAAGTCACTATACACCGTGGCGTACAAAGTTAAGGTGTCATGTCATCAATACTGAGTTGTTCCGAATTCAAAGTTAAAACTTCGAAAATGGAATAGTCAAAGGCTTAGACTGTTTTGACATCTCTTAGTGTTAGTCGATTCTAACAAAGGATACACCCTCGAAAAGATTTTCGAGGATTTTGGCAGCGTCCAAACATCATGAGACAGACTTGTCTGTAGTTATAGAGTCTAGGAGGACACCGACGACGATGACATGTATATTGCATTTCTTTTTTTTTTTTTGCAATTAACTGCGGCTGCAGGAATGTCAATGAACTTTCATTACTTTACTTTCAAAGTTTGGAACCATTGCACCGAACAGGAGAGTACCGAAAGGAAGAGCCAAACCTACTTGGGAACGTCTTCAGCATTCGGTTCAAAGGCTTGTCAGGCTAGATTCCCTGTCAGTCGCAACGAAGGTTTCTCCAGGTTCACTGTTGGCCGCCCTACAGTCTGGTTCGCCATCGATATTGCAAAAAGCCACGCTGCCGGCTTCCCCATCTTCAGCTTCTTCATCAAGCTCCATTGAAAAACCTGTGATGGCAGATCAACCACTCACTCTGGAAACCATGCTCATGAACCTCCAGAACAGTATTACTGCTATGCAACAAAGGGCCACTCAGACAGATGCTAACATCACTCGCCTAAATGACCTTATCAACACTCGTCTTCCACCAGCGGCAGAAGAAGAAGGCAAGGACGATGAGGATGTTCATGCAGAACCCGCCTTTGTCGAGGATCCAAATCATAAAGGCCGGCTCATCGTTCAGCCCACCCCTAGAGAGGCTCGTGTGCCTGCTCCAAATCCAAACCCCGTTGTTGTCAGGCCTGTTCAAAACACTGACATAACTGCTCTCATGGCCAAGATGGCTAAGCTAGAAGAAGCTGTTTCAAAATCCGAGAAGATCAGTTCAGGGGGAATCGACCTGGATCGCCTCTGTTTGTACCCTAATGCTAGGCTTCCTGATAGATTTAAGATGCCTGACTTGGTTAAATTCGACGGGAGTGATAATCCCAAGACTCATCTCTTTGGCTACCATGCTGCCATGAAGCTTCTGGGTGTGGAACGTGAGGCCATGTCTCAGCTTTTCCCACAAACTCTCTCTGGGCCTGCCTTCCATTGGTTTCTGTCGCTTGACATCTCCAAAAGAAGAACTTGGGAAGACATAGGGCCTGCCTTTGTCTCGCAGTACAGTTACAACTCTCAGCTCAAGATGACTACTCGTGAGTTGGAGTCCACCAAAATGGATGCAAAGGAGTCCTTTGCGGACTTTGTCAAGAGGTGGAGAGCCAAAGTTGCATTGATGACTGATCGCCCGAGCGAGAGGGATCAACTCCGCATCATTTCCCGAAACCTTCAACCCGACTTTGCCAAGCACCTTGTGCTGGTTCAGGCATCTGCAAACTTTGAGACTTTCTTTGAGTATGGCCTAGCCATTGAAGATGCACTGCATAGTGGAATTTTGCCTAGGGAAGAGTCCTCCTCACAGAAAGCTAAGCTGAGGGCTTACTCTGGAAATAGTAGCGCTCTGTTTGGTAACAGCAACTACTCCAATACAGCTACAAGTGGGAACAACGCTGCTGCTTCCCCAATCATACTGTCGATGTCAACCAGGTTCAAAATGCCCAAAGCTACCGGGCCTGAACCCCGCCTCGAAATTTCTCTGTCTTTGAGGCACCTCTGTCCGCAGTGATGGAAAAACTTGTCAAGTCTGAGCATCTCAAACCTTTGATCCCAACTTCTCCGCCAAAAGTCCTACCTTCTGGTTACAAGCCTCACCTCTTCTGTGCTTTCCACCAAATGCCTGGCTATCCCACTGACGCATGCTATCGTCTTCGACATGAGATTTAAGATCTCATTGACACTGGCACGGTTCAAGTTCCACCAAAGCCCAACGTCATTTCCAACTCCCTGCCTCAACACAACTCTGACCCTCTGGTTGGTCAGATATCTATCACCTCCACTCAAATCAACCCGAGCTCCACCACATTCAACCCTAGCCACTATATCGTCCCAGAAAGCCAACCCAAACCAATCGTATCCATCCCGTTCGAACCAAAGGTTAACATGATGGCTGTAGGTTGGGCAATTGAGGTCTTCACTGCCGACACCTGAATTGACAATGATGAGGAGCTTATAAAGGAGCGAACTGACGGGCTGAGGTCCATTGATCAAAGGAGCACCGAGTAGGTTTGGTCGAAGAAGCTGAAGTGCTGTTGCTTGGACCTGACACCTACTGGATCCTACCTCTTTTTGTGGAAGCTAAGAGTAGTTATAAAAATTGCATTTTCAAGCCACGTCTAGTTTGCATTGGTGTTTTGTCTAAATCTGACACAGAGTCTTTTGCATTTGTCTAAGTTTAGCTCAGAGTCAGAAGTTGTGCCTCTTGGCCCTCCACGTCGTAGCTTTTGTTTCAAGTTTTGAGTTTGCTATACTTGGCAACCCCGAGGGGCTTTCTTTATAATATGCATTATCTTGCTTCTAAGTATTTCACTGGCTTTTGAATAAATTGTGTCAACCCTAACGACGAAGGGATAGATTTCGATGGGGTCATCCCCAAGGAAATGTGTTCCTCACCGAAAGGGAAGACGAAAGGCATGCTCAGCCTATTAATTGAAATAGTAGTTTCAAATAAACTTGAAAGATGAGGTAGGCCTCTGAATGGTTCAAATTGGTTCAACATTGTCCGCAGAGAAGCATTGTGCCAGGTCAGACAGGCTCAAAAAGTTCATCAACGTCTTGGCATGGTCTCACAAAGACACGCCCGGCGTTGATCCCGAGATAAAGGAACATCAAATCCCCTTGCTACCAGATGCCAAACCATGTAAAGCAAAGCTCAGAAGGTCCAGCGCCTCTACCATGTTCAAGTTTGCAGAAATAGCGTTCCGCCAACCACAAGTTAGAAAGTTCAAAATTGGCTTGGGGCGAGGCATGTCAACTGAAACACTTTGGACCCTGTGCTATCAAAGCCATTTTATCTGGGGCTGCGGCCAAACATCATCGACCTAGATGGCAACAAATTCAAATACCTTAGTCAGCATGGATCAATTCGAAAGCCTTTTCCCTGAAAGAAGCTCGTTGGGCTGAAAACCCCAATGGTGGGCAGTTCCAAGCAAAAATTAGAGCAACCTGCTAGACCAAGAACCTATGAAGGAGGTCTAGGCAAAAGTAAAGGCAATATTTGAAAGCTCGCTAGACCGAAAACCCCAATGGGCGGTTCTAGGCAAAAGTTAGAACGTAAAAGGTAAGGTAAAACACACGAGTGAACCTTGGCCTGAACTATGTTTTGACCTGATTCCCTAGCTTGGGATACGTAGGGCGGTCTCTCCTTAAGTCTCGGTCACAATCTATCAATTGGATCCATGGTTGACGTTTGGTACACATCGAAGGTCAAAGAGGATCGAAGATCAAGCTGCATGGGAGGAGTCTGAAAGGGGAGAACCTTTTGTCTTTCAATTTTATTTCAAACTACTATTTCAATTTCAAAATCTGAGTATAAAGCCTTAAAAGAATTTACGCATCAAAAACAGAACAAAACGCTAGTGAGCCCAAACGGCTCACAATTTATTCTAAATTCAGTGAAGTTTGGTGTGAGCAGTTGCAATAGCTTTGTAGTCATGTGCGCTAGTTTGAGGTTCACGTGCACTTGTTCATAGTTATGTGCGTTGGTCTCAACCCTGTGTGCGCTTTTTCAATTCGCGCAGCAATCGACAGCAGTCAGCTACTGCCTTTGACTTTTATTCAAGGGGCTTTTGCCAAGTTTGGTCATACCGTGTAGACCTAATGTGACTGCACGGGGGTGTCGGTTTCAGTCCGGACCTATATGTGTCATCATTTACGTCTTATGTCTGTCTTTGTGGCATTTTTCTAGATTTCAATCCATTGTCATGTCAAGATGCTTTTCTCAGTTCTATTTGTTCATCCAGGTCACCGTACATATGTTTGACCTTACAAGTGTCAGTTTCACCTGTTTAGGATTATTGTGAGGTTTGGCACATTATTGCCCAAAATTTCATTATTTTCCATGTGTCCAGGGTCCGCATCGTATTCCAGGGATCTTTCTCCCTTTTCGTTTGAGCTAGGCAAACCTGTACATATGTGTGTCTGTGTGTCGACTCAGTTCACTTGTCAATGCAAATTAGATATTAGCACATGGTTTATATGTCAATAAACTAAACAATGCAATTTTTACATTGCTACTCTTGCATCTATAATTCACAAGTTGTGGACTCTCTTGAGACAGCAGGGTCACGTCAACCCAGCGCCAAGTAAAGCATATGTCTGGGGCTTATCCGCCCAAGCATCAAAGAAAGGGCATGCAAGCCCAATGCCACACCGTTATATGTCAACTGGGCACGCCGGCCCGCTCAACATCTCTCTATCTGGATTCGCATCTCAGAAGCAAAAGACAGTAAAGTACTAGGGCTCAGTGGTAGTCCTTAGGCATCGTTGTCCTCCTAGGAGCCGCCCTTGGCTTGTATCTACATTTTCAATTTGTGCATTTTGTTTGTATACATCATTGCATATTGTGTATGCCAATCGTTGAAAATAGGAAGGTGGTCAGAATGGTTACCATCAAGTCTTTGTTTGCCAAAGGATGCGATGCAATCTCCTGCGGTGTTGTTCTCGTTGGTCAGCGGATGCGAAGAAATCTCCCTGAATCCACGATTTGTTTGCCGAAGGATGCGATGCAATCTCCTGCGGTGTTGTTCTCGTTGGTCAGCGGATGCGAAGAAATCTCCCTAAATCCACGATTTGTTTGCCAAAGGATGCGATGCAATCTCTTGCGGTGTTGTTCTCGTTGGTCAGCGGATGCGAAGAAATCTCCCTGAATCCACGATTTGTTTGCCGAAGGATGCGATGTACTCTCCTGCGGTATTGTTATCTTTGGTTAGTGGAGGCAATGGAAATCTCCCTAACTCTTGATTCGTTTGCCAAAGGATGCGATGCAATCTCCTGCGGTATTTTTTTTTTTGTTCGACGGAGGCAATGGAAATCTCTCTAAACTCTTGATTTGTTTGCCGAAGGATGCGATGCAATCTCCTGTGGTTTTGTTATTGTTGGTCAGTGGATGCGAAGAAAATCTCCCTGAATCCACAATTTGTTTGCTGGCGGATGCGATTGAAAAATCTCTTGCGGCATTGTTCTCATAGCAGGATACGATAAAATCTTCTGCAGAACAAATCAATGACAGCCGATCCTGTCCAATTCTCAACGGTTCGATCATTTTGTATAGATCCGGCCTTACAAATCAATGACAGCCGGGCTCGATCATTTTGTATAGTGATCCGCCCTTTCAAATCAACGACAGCCGATCCTGTCCAATTCAACGGGTCGATCATTTATACTGATGATCCTCACATCCAGACTTCAACGGCTTGATCATTTATACTAATGATCCTCCCATCCCGTCGAATTCCTCAACGGTTTGATCACTCAGCTCATTGATCTCTCCGTCCGCATCCACGACAGCCGGTCCTGTCAAATCCATCAACGGTATTTAGCCATATCGTCCATACAATCCACAACAATAATCAGATTATTGTCCGACGGTTTGTTCAATGGTCCACCTATCCGCAACTAATTATTCCTCAGGAGAGTTCGCCTCGGCTTGCTTTAAACAATTACCTCTACATTAGTCTAGCTTCACACGCATCTTCCAGCAAGCTTATTGCTTTGTCTCAGATGGTCTTTGATAAGGAGATTGGCTTTGATTCCCAACAGATGGAATTCAACCTGCCTGACACGACCTACCCGTGTTTGTTGGAATACTTTGTGCCAAGGATAGCTTGATCCCCAGTAATGAAGGCCTGCCCCGTCCATGTCTGCAACGACAGCCAATCCTGTCCAGATTCGATCAACAAGTGGCGATTCACTCGTCCACTTCTACTTCCATCCCCGGTAATGGACAGTCAGTCCATTCCACCGATCAGGTTCCTTAAGTTTACTTGTCTACTTTGCTCGTATGCTTTTCTCTGGATTGCCTTGAGGGGTGTCTAGAATTCTTTGACGTTACTTGTACCAAGTCGATGGTGCTTCAAGTGCCGTCAAAGAGGGGCTACCTTAGACACCCCAATCTTGGCTTCCAGATTAGTTTACTTACGGTTTTTGATTCCCCGATGATGAAATGGATTAAGAACACCTTGGGAATGATAACGTGTTTGAGCTTTGAGTGTTTGCAAAACCCTTGAACCTAACCTAGCCTAAGCCACTTCAAAAACCAAAAGAACCTACTGACCAGCGTCAGGGTGCAACCATCCTGCGCCGGGGCGCACCATCGCGTGCTAGACTCACTCCATCACGCGACAGTGCGCCGGGGTGCACCATCGCGCGACAGACTGACTCTGTCACGCGACAGTCCAACCTACCACCAATCTTTCTTGAGATAGGCAGTACACCACCAATGCAACTCTCAGCAGGCCTCCTGGACTGGCTGAACTCCTCTCCTGGCACCAACCAGATTCACCCCCTCTCCCTATTCATACCCCCCATTTGTTCTCTTTCAAAGGGTTAACAAATTCAAAAGGTTTTTAAAGGGTTACCATTTTTGAAAGGTAACAAAGTTTCAAACAACTCAAACCATCTTGTTTCCTTGCTTCTATCACCCATAACACCTCAAGAACATAGCTTGTTCTTCCACCTCAAATCATATTTTCAACCTCAAAGCTCAAATTTGTTTCAAACCCGAAACCAAAGGTATAGCTTACCTTTGCTTGGTTTTCTGTTCTGATCCCTGAGGGGGGCTGGCAGGGCCAAGGCTGGTAATCAATACCAGTCCTGGTCCTAAAGCTGGTAAGGTTTCAAAAACCGTCATGGCAAGAACCAGCGCGCGATGGAGCCACTCTCTCGCGCGACTATTTCGATTATCGCACGACGGTCCTTGTGGGGATTGGTGTCTAGTTGTTTTTGTGTTTATTTGCATATAGATCACTCTGCAAGCATGATAATAATCAATTACTGTTTTCCTTAGTATAAATTGTTAGTCGTAGTTCAATATGCTTGTTTGCTGTTTTGGAGTACCCCTGGAATCATTCTGGACCTGTCCTAGAACCCAGAAATGTGTAAACCAAACACTGATCTGCGCCAAGGCGCACCATCGCGCGCCATACTGGCTCCATCGCGCGACAGTGGGCTAGGGCGCACCATCGCGCGCCTGACTGACTCCATCGCGCGCCAGGGCGCATCCTCGCGCGACAGAGTGAGTCCATCGCGCCACAGTTTGCCTCTGACCAATGAGTGGCCTGGCACGGGTAACTTGGATTTAGGCTGTTATTCTGTCCCCACACTGTTTATAGGGTGTTTTATTAATTTGTAGGGCTTTACAGCCTTTAAATTATTTATTATGCTGCTATATAAACTGCGTGGTTTGTCCTGAGTGTGCATTGGTCCTTCCAGAGCCCAGAGAGTTTGAGAATAAGAGTTGTGGGTTTGAGTTCACTGGCGCGCGCGTGTCTTGGAGTTGTGCACGCAGGAGTGAACAGCATGCAGTGACTTGTTCAGTGCATGTTGGTTTCTTCCTACGCACGTCATTCCAAAACAGGGGCTCCCCAGTTTGTTTAAACTCCCACAGCAGTCTGTTCTCATCCTATACTAACTGTTCATCCATGCTATCTATCACATCCTGCAAGCATGTTACAGTTTAATTCCCTTTTAACTGTTCCCCCGCCCTAATTGGCTAAAAATTAATTAATCAAACAGAATCGCAAACAAACATCTTTCGCAAATGCCTAAGTAGAGACCGATCTCCAGATTGGGCGAGAGGGGTGCCATAAAACCCTTCCCCTCTCGTAACTTGGCTCCTGAACCCAGATATGGTCATGACGGACTGGTTCCTTAACTTTTTCAAATCAAATAGTGTGGCAAGTGCTTCGAAATATGTTTCCTTGGGTGTCGGACCTTCAAACCCAAATGGCGACTCTGTATTTTTGTAAGCGCTTGTCATCCAGCTTAGCGTTCCCGCGAACCGGCATTTTTCTTTTGGGAAGGGAACGAAATCCTTTCCCGAGAAGAAAAAGGGCAAGCATGCCCACACTCCACACCTACATCCGCCACCTAGAACGGAAAATTGATGACCTAACAACGATCATGGAGCGAGACAAGCACGTCCGAGACGAGTTGGCAGAGATCAAACATCTCCTCCAGATCTCCCCATCTCACTCTTCCGGGAACCGCGGTGGAAGGAGGAGCGGCCATACCCCTCCCCGCAACCAAGGAGGCGGCCACCCGCTGGAGCACAGATCCCGCCCCTCAGTCAAAGACCGTCTTGAGCCACCAAGAGCGGAAGACGTCCGAACCACACAAGACACGTTGCGCAGGGACCATTCCCGCTCACCTAAGCAGCTTCAGGGGAAACCATTGGCCTTTGAGAGGCTCGGTGCTGGAAGCGTCTCCGCCTCTTCCACCCATTCGATCTGAGTGAGCAAGGCACGCCGCAAATCTACCCTAGCCTCCCAAGGGCAGCCAGGGGAGATGATGACCTCGTGGAGCTCCAGACTAGAGGATACCGCGATCGCCTGAAGAGCACCAAAGCCAGGAGCCCTATCATCTCGCATCCCGGTGGCGCCCATAGCAGAAGCCCGATCACTGAGCGCCTCAAGCCTTCCGCTCGGGATAGCTACCATAATCACCACTAGGAGCGCTCTCCAAAGAGGTCAGTTAGCGCTGCCCCGAAGAGAAAGAACTATGAAAGGTTGGACAAACTTGTCCCAAAGAAGCGTTCAGCGACTGAGCGTCCAAACGGTCTCGATCGTTCGATCCGACCTCATCGCGACGCGCGACTTACACGGCTCACGACCTCTCCCTTCACGAGAGAGATCGACTCGGTCACCCCCCCGAAGGGATTCATCCAACCCAAATTTGCCAAGTACGATGACAATACCGAGGCATACACTCATCTAGTTCAGTACAAGCTCGTCATGTCTTTGTTTCTTTGGAACGAGCTCTCGGACAATGCCTTCTTATGCAAAGTATTTCCTGCCAGCCTCGGCAACCTGGGCCTCACCTGGTTCAACCAACTCCCCGCCCGGTCAATCTCCTCGTTCAACTCCCTCTGCGATGCCTTCATGGCCCGGTTCGTAACAAGCAATAAACACGAGAAGGAAATCGATTCCCTCTTGTCCCTCCGCAAGCGAAACGATGAAATGCTCCGGCAATACGCCGGTTGTTACTGGGAACTATTCAATGAGATAGAGGGTTGCGACGGCGTCATCTCGGCCCGAGGATTCAAGCTCGGTCTCACTTTCAAGGACGAGCAGGTCTACGACGACTTCGCTCGCCATAAGCCCAATTCCATGAAAGACCTCATGACTCATATTGAGGGCTGGTGTCAGCTCATCAAATCCAAGGCTGAAAGGGGCATCGGGAAGTCCACAGGCGCGAAGACATTGAACACCTCGGTATCCACACCGATTATCGCACCTGCCTCAACACCAAAAAAGCAGGTCAACAACATCAAGCAGTCGCCGAGGAGAGGACCGAAGCCTAGTGACTTCAACACCGAGAAAACCGTATTCACCATTCCTATCTACCTGATCATCGATCAAGTAAAGGATCAGCTTTTCTTCTCCTTCCCGAATCAAAAGCTAGGGACTGAGAACGGGAAAATCAAGAACCCCATTGTCCGATGCAATTACCACAACGAGCAGGGTCACTTTACCACAGCCTGCAAGCCCTTCAAGGCCTACGTGGAGCAGCTTGTTGCAGCTGGCCACCTCAGTAACCTCACTGATCAGGAGAAGATAAGGGCTCGGGCATAGCACGCCGAAAACAACACCGAGGAGGAAGTTCAGACGATCCACATCATACACGGTCCGCTAAACTCCGAGGCCACTCGCATCATCCGGGACGGCTCCAAGTGGACAATAACATTCACCGAGAAGGACCTCGACCGTGTCCAACTCCCGCACAACGATGCCCTCATGGTCACGCTACGCATTGGAACTTTCAATGTCTGACGCGTCCTCGTGGACCAGGGCAACTCGGCTGAAGTCATGTACTACTCTCTGTTCAAGGATCTGAAGATTCCCGACACCGATCTCCATCCCTCCGAAGTCCCTCTTATCGGATTCAATGGGGCCTCGGTCTGGCCCATCGGCACGGTCACTCTTCCCGTCCGCATCGGGTTAGTTGTTCTCGACATGGAATTTGTGGTGGTCGACGTTCTTTGCCCCTATAATGCCATCGTCGGACGTACCTGGCTCAATAGGCTAAAGGCAATTGCCTCCACCTATCACCAGGTGGTCCGCTTCATCGGTGCTAATGGACGCCAAGAGGACTTGCACGGAGATCAAACCGCGGCCAAGAGATGTTACGTCAATGTCGTCCGCAGCAACAAACAGACGTCCCGGGTCAACCTCATCGAGGTCCCCGAGGCCCCAGTTTTGGAAGACGTCGGTAGACCAGCCAACGACAAGGCAGTGGAAGACCTTGTCACCATCCCCATCACCGAAGACGGATCCCGTTTTTTCCTTGTCAGTTCCTCACTCAGTGACACCGAGTGGAACGAGATGATTGCCTTCCTCAAACGAAATATAGAAGTATTCGCATGGACTCCATATGAAATGCCCAGGGTCGACCCCTCTTTCATCTGCCACGAGCTCAACATCGACCAAGCCAAGCGCCCGGTCATGCAAAAAGCAAGGCGGTCCTCCCCAGTCCATTCCGAAGCTATTATTGAGGAGGTCAACTGGCTCCTCAACCCGAAGGCAATCCGAAAGGTACAGTACCACAGATGGTTGGTCAACACCGTCATGGTTAAGAAGAAGAATGGCAAGTGGCGGGTTTGTGTCGATTATTCCAACCTCAATGACGCTTGCCCGAAGGACTTCTTCCCTCTTCCTCGATTATTCCAACCTCAATGACACAGCCGGCCATGAGCGACTCAGCTTCATGGACGCCTACCGAGGTTACCACTAGATTGCCATGAGTGAAGGCGATGTCCAAAACACTGCCTTCATTACCCCCCACGGAATCTTCAGTTACCTTGTTATGCCCTTCGGCCTTAAGAATGCCGGGGCTACTTTCCAAAGAATGATAACCAAGATGTTCGAGCGTCTGTTGGGAGACACCATGATGGCTTACATTGACGACATGGTGGTCAAAAGCATGCGTGCCGATGACCACCTGACCCATCTTGCCGAAGCCTTCAAAATCCTCAAAGCGCATAAGCTACGCCCCAACGCCGAGAAGTGTGCATTTGGCGTCAGCTCCGGGAAATTCCTCGGCCACCTCGTCTCCCGACGCAGTATTGAAACTGACCCTGCTTAACTTCTTGCCATTGAGAAGCTCTCAGCTCCCCACAATAAGAGGGATGTGCAGCGACTAACCGGCATGGTCGTAGCCCTGAATCGGTTCATCAGCTGCTCCTCCAACAAATGTCAGCCATTCTTCGCCCTCTTAAAAGGAAGCCAACGGAGTTTTAACTGGACCGAAGACTGCGACCGAGCCCTCCAGCTATTGAAGACTTACCTCTCCGAGGCCCCACTCCTTGTCACCCCTCGAGACCAGGAAGACCTATTCTTGTACCTAGCCGTCTCCCCGCATGCCATCAACTCGGTGCTCGTCCAACAGGAAAGAAGGGAGCATCAACCTATCTACTACTCCAGTAAGACTATGACTCCTATCGAGACTCGTTACTTCCCCTTGGAAAAACTTGTGCTCGCTCTCGTCTCTGCCTCTTGGAAGCTTGCCCCTTATTTCCAGTCACATCGTATCATAGACCTGACCGAGTACCCCCTCAAATCTCTCTTTCAGAAGGCCGATCTCTCTAACCGAATCTCCCAATGGGCTGTCGAACTTACGAACTTTGAGATCCGCTTCCAACCTTGGACAGCAATCAAAGCTCAGGTCCTCGCCGACTTCATCGCCGAACTTACACCAGCTGACGCGATCGCTTCGGTCCCGCCCCCGCGTCCTGAAGTAACCCACCAGGCAAATCCGAGCACTGCCTGGAAACTCTTTCATGGTGATATCTGGAAGATGTATGTTGACGGCGCCTCCAACAGCCGAGGTGCAGGAGTTGGGATCGTACTCCTTTCCCCCTTCGGCGTCCTACACGAGAGCTCTCTCTCTATCAACTTCCCAGCCTCCAATAATGATGCCGAGTATGAAGCGCTAATTTCTGGGCTCAAGACAGCCCACGCTCTAGGCATCAAGGAACTTGTGGTCTACAGCGACTCCCAACTTGTGGTCAACCATCTATCGGAGGAATATGAAGCTCGGGACGACCGAATGCGAACTTACCTTAGCTCTGCCATCCATCTCATCAACACTTTTAAAGCCATCCGAGTCAAGCATATCTCACAAGAGCAAAATGCCCACGCCGACGCACTCGCAGGGCTCTTCTCGGCTTGCTCCTCTTCGGAACATCGCTCTATCTCCTTCAGTGCCATTGACAAGCCCAGTTTCGAGCTTGAAGTATTAAGGCACGAGGTTCTCAACATAGAGCTCGGTCCGAGCTAGATGGATGAAATCATTGGCTACCCGCGCGATGACACCCTTCCTACCGACAAAAAAGACGCTCACCGACTCCGAAAGAAAGCCGCTCTCTTTTGGCTCAATCCAAACGGCAAGCTTTACTGAAAATCATTTACCGGACCATACCTATTGGTCGCACATCCGCACCAAGTTCCGGGCATCATTGAAGAACTGCATGCCGCGATAGAGGCTGTCACTCTGGTGGACAGTCTCTCGCTCACCGAGCCATCTCCCAAGGATATTGGTGGCCAACAATGAAGAAGCATTCTGAAGAGTTTGTCAAGCGTTGCAAGAAGTGCCAGATGTTTGCTCCCATTATCCACCAACTGGCTTGGGACCTTAGTCCTCTTACCAGCCCTTGGCCTTTCTTCCAATGGGGCATGGATATCGTCGGCAAGCTCCCAGTTGCTCTGGGTGGATTCAAATTCCTCTTAACTGCAACCGATTATTTCTCGAAATGGGTCAAAGCCGAACCTCTAGTCACTATTGAAGAAACAAACATCATCCGCTTCATATGGCGAAATATCATTTCCCGCTTCGGCGTGCTGTTCGCCATCATTACAGACAACGGGAAGCAGTTTACAGGGCAGAAATATCGGGCCTTGCTAGACGAGTATGGTATCAAATGGGACACTTCCACTCCGGCTTACCCTTAGGGCAACGGGCAAGCCAAAGCCACAAACAAGGCAATTTCATCAGGACTCAAATGCTGACTCGAATCTCGCCGGGGCAAATGGGCCGAGGAGCTACCTAGGGTGCTCTGGGGCTACCGTACAACACCTCAGTGATCCACTGGTCAAACTCCCTTCTCCTTGGCATTCGGAATGGAAGCTGTCATCCCCATCCAAGTCGGGCTCCCTACCATCCGCATTGAAAACTTCAAAGAGTCGGTCAACAACGACAACATTGCTTCAGACCTCGACTTGGCCGAGGAGGAACATGAAAATGCAAGGATAAAGCTCGCATCATACCAGCACGAGGTTGCAAAGGGTTATAACCGAAGCGTCCGTCTTCGGTCATTCAAACCCGATGATCTTGTCTGGAAGAAGGTAGTGGAGAAATCAAAGAAGAGGAAACTAATGCCCAATTGGGAGGGCCCCTACCGAGTCCTTAAGCACCTCGGATTAGGAAACTATAAGTTGGAGAAGCTGGACGGTTCTCCTATCGCCAAGACATGGAATGCGAACAACCTGAAGAAGTTCTACGGATAGTACTCAGTTACCGAAGCCCAATTCACTTTTTCTTAAAATATGTTTCATTTCCTTTAAGTTTCAAAGGCAACTTGCTTATGTAATGGTAGCACCCCAACTAGTTTGAATGAGAACTTTCTTTTTTTAGCACTACTTGTATTCTTTGTTTATGCTATTTAATTACTCGCACTCGGTTCGCTCTTGCCCAAACCATTTTACACCGACTTCAGGGATATTGGTCTCTCATAGGTGATACCCTTGGACAAAATTCCCACTAAGTCGCCCCAGCCTCTTCGGTCATTTGGACTTTCGGTCATTTGCTTTAAGGATACTCGGCTTCTTCCCGAGCCCCTTATACCGACCCACCAAAGTCTCTCACTGCTCAGACTCACTGCATCCCAAACTCGTGGCCAAAGCCATATCCCCTCACGACTCCAGCCTGAGTCCCCCAGCAGTACCACCGTCTCACGAGCCTACCCCTCGCTAAGCCTATCTCTGCTAGCAAGCTGCCAGGGCGCCCTAGCCCGAAGCAGGGGGATGGAAAGTTCAAAACTACACCTCACTTGCTTCGAAATAGGTCACACGGCCTCCCCGGATCTTGCTATAGATTGGAGCTTCAGTTTTCAATCCCCTTTCCTGGGTTCACATTTGCTTCGGATTGTGCTTTAGACAACTCTTCGGTAAAAAGTTGCTCCAAAAGCACAACCGAAGCAGGGGAATCAATATATCCTAACAACAATCAAAATAAGTATAAAGATTCAAAAAAAGGGAAGACATCCATTCATAACAGAAACAAAGTTGATATAAGATTCAAAGTCAAAACCCTACCGAGGATCTGGCATAGGCCAACTGTTCGGCGCCAGTCGTACTCAACTATTACAATCCTGGAACGGCAAACTCCATATCTCTGGAGCCATCCAGTCAAAAAGAAGTAAATCAAAAGTTGCAAATATGTTCAGAAAAAGGGAGAAGCTAAAGTCCATCCTATGCACCATCGGTCGGATCGGCGGCATCTGGTTCCATCAGGTTTTCCGGGGCTTGTTGCCCCTCAGGATTTGGCACCAGCTCATCCTCCTCCTCGGGCAATATGATTTCTTCGGGAGGTGGCTGAGGCATGGCACGGAGCTCAGAGTCATCAGGGAGATTGAGCTTGCTTAGCAAGGCTTCATGACCTACTGAAGTTTGTCCAAGAAGCGATCTTTGTGTAGCTCGGCCTCGATCTCCCGAACCTGTTTCTTATACTCCACGTCGGCCGCATCCCAGCCCTCGCCATAGCCTTTGTCCCTCGCCGCCTCGACCTCCCAAGCTCAGGGGACCCTCAAAGTTTTTGCATCCTCCTCGACCTTTGCAGCTCGGCCCTCGGCGAGTATCCGTTCCCCGTCGCTCCTTTGGAAATCGGCCAAGTAAAGGTCGCAGGACGACCAGGCCGCCTTCAGGTCGTCCTCCCTCTGAGCAGGGGCCTACTTCAGCTCCTCGATCTCCCCCTCCTGGGCCTTGCATCGGTCGTTGACCACCAAAACCCGAGCGCCAGCCTGCCAATAAGAAGAAAAAAAACCCGAAGTACTCGCCAGATGCAAATATTCAAACTCAAAGGGACTAAGTGCGAAATGATCACTTACGTTCAGAAGCGCTTGTGCGATCTCCCAGTGAGGTCCTCGGTGCAACCCTTCACCGCCGTGGCGTCCCTCGGCAAACGCAGGCCCGGAGCACCCCTAACGCCGTCCCGATATTGGAAACGCTATTGGCATGGTGGATTTGGCGGCCAGCATAATGGCAAAATTCCGGAGCCCAGGGCAGGTCCCGCGGTCGGATTCCTATCTTGGTCTCGTCCTCCTCGCCGGTTCCCCCTGCACGTTCCTCCTCTTCCTCTTCGGGGATCAAGATGGTCTCCGGGCCCTTATCCTAACCCCGGTCATCCTGCTCGTGCCAAGCCCTTTTCTCCAGGGGCTCTTGTGGAGAAGTGGGATCAGTCCTCGAGGGTCTTGGCCCCGGCGAACCTGTCCCCATGCCTTCGCCGCGGCCGGCCGGCCTCCGACGCCGCAGATTCAGCACCTCCCTTCCTCGGCCGCTCATTTCGCCGCTAAGCCCTGTTCTCTCTGGTGTTTCTTGGCTGATTGCCTCTCGGATTGTGCCCAAGGGACCGGAGCTGCTCCCCTCATTCTTTGGAACCCCGGATTTACCAACGCCTCTTCCCTCTCCTCCTACTATACCTCTCCCTCGTCCTCAGCTTGCTCTCGGAATGCCCTGCTGCCTAGGTTTCTTCTTCAAAAAATTGGTGTAGGAAGCAACGTACCCGAGCAGGTTAGGGGCGTATCGGCTTGTGATAAGGATGGTGAAGGTGGCTGTGATATGAGCCCGAACGGCACTCTCCCGAAGCCCAGACACAACACCCTCGGCTGCAAGAATAACATCAAGGGATAAGAAGTCAGCACATGCGAAACATTGCAAAATATACGACAAATCTATAGAAGAGAAATTTCTACCGACCAGGGGACCCGTTTTCGAATGGAACCGTGGTGGTCGTGTCCGCTCTTTCCCCGGTGACCGAGATATAAATACCGGCCCATTCCTCGAAGTCGGGCAAGTGGTCGATCAAGAATGTATCATAGCCGGTTTGGCAGGATAGGTAGTGCCGTTGGTGCTCGCGGTTGACTCCTAGCAGGTAGACCCTAAAGAGTTCTTCTAACCCGAAGGTCAAGTTGTGTTGCCTTCTTAGCTCTATGATACTGGTAATGATTCTGTATGAATTTATTGTGAGCTGGGAGGAGGTGAGGTTGAGGGTTCAAAGCACTCGTCGGACGAACTGGTGGAGGGGAAATCTAACTCCCCCCTCGATTATGGCCATTAGGGGAAAGATCAGCGCCCCTTCTCAGTGTGGAAGATCTCTGGGGTCGTTATTCGGGAGGAGCTGAACCTCAACGTCGGGAGGGATGCTGTAAATCCTCTTAAATTCCGCGTAGGCAGCCGACGTGCCATCGAAGTACTGATTCCGATAAGAACAGGGCCTCATTGGTCTCCTTCATCCTCGGACCTCCTCTAGAGCAACAGCGAACGGCCTCGGTCCGTGGTCCGAAGTGCTTAGGGCCTCAGTCATACTCGGGTCAAAGGTTGTTTTCTTCTGTGGAGCTCTCGAAGGGTTGAAGGGCTCAATAGAATCGATTGGGGTCCGATAGAAGGCTCGGGAGTGAATCTCCTCGAAGATTTCCTCAAGGTTAACAAAAGAAGCCGAGCTACTGGAACTGTCCGAGGAGAGTTCAACGACCATTCGCCCCTACCTAGCAAAGAAAAAGAAAACGTGCAGAAAACCCGTTAGCTATGTGCTCTGGGGAGGACAAGAAGGTCTAGTGCTCGAGACAAAATGGTTGTCTCTCCTCGGAATATTTTTGTTCTCACCAGGACGTTCCTCTTTGGTTAGAGTCCTAGAGATCTGATACTATTACTAAGGCCTCAGGACGAAGATAAGCCTCGGGAAGAATTTGGGCCTCGGGCGAGACATGAACAATGCTGGAGATGCCCAGCGTCACCGCAAACCAGAGGTGGTGAGTGGTGGTTCGATCATAATGCGTGCTAAAAACGATAAAAAGCTTGAGAAAAACGATCAAAGCGAGAAGATTATAGCAAGGAGATCAACATACCTCAACTTCGCGTAGTAATTTTTCTCCAAAACGCTCGAAATCTAGATCGAAAGTTGGAAGTGGACGGCGACGGCGGTTCGTCTTCAAGGCGGAGGAAGAGTAACCACCCCGTCTCTGTCTCTCTTATTTATACTAGGAGGGGCGAAGGGTTGCACGGGAAGCGAAGCGACGCGCACCGAGCCATCAGATCTCTGACATGTGTCATCATTGGATGGTCAGTATGAAGGGCTCTGCACCGAGATCAGGGCGCCGGAGAGTCGAGCCATTGGTGTAGCGATACGTGTTCCCGAAGCGATGTTTCGTACCAATCATCTGACATGGCACGTGCCGAGACAGCTTTTACCCTCTGGCATTTTGGTTGCGGTCGACACGTGCCTCCTATTGCTGGGGCAAGCGGGATGGAATCTACCGAGGCCTTTCTGCTCTCTGATACTCCTTAGAAGAGGGTTCAAGGCATGATGGCTTACGAAAGGAGTCAAGACCCTAAAGTGGAAACGTGGAGCTTCAGGGACTTGAGGGGCTATTGCGGTGGCCTCGGTTATTGAATCGGTAATCGGGCCAAACATACCGAGCCTATGCCCCTTGGGGTCCAGCTGGTGAGCCGATGAACGCTGATGGTCCTGATCTCATGTTCGGTACTGCGCTCGGGTACGCGCTTCCGTCTCGGTACTCTCGAGAGCGTTCGGGTGAGGTAGTTATAACGGATGGGCCCCACATCAATCTCGAGACAGTAGCAATCATTTGGATCAGGCCATGCACTCTGTAACCGCTTTGCTCCCCCCGTCACATATGACGTCAGCCGAGGCGGTTACCCGAGCATGCGCCCCACGCGTTGACTTGAAGGCCAAGTAACAGGTCTATAAATACAAAGGGATGCTCATTGAATGAGGAGGTAAGCCGTTCTTCCCTATCCCTAGACCTAAACTTCACCCCTGAGATCTAACTTGATCGTTGGAGTGTCACTAGGCTAATCCAGCCCTAGTGACTTGCTGCAGGTCCGGTCACAGGAGCACGGAGCTGCGGAAGGAAGGATCTGAACCTGAACCACGGTTAAGGCCCCGTCAGATCGAACCTCGACACACGGGTTAGCCTCGTGAGTTCCAGGCCTCTCCACTCCCCGTTCCAGTTGTCGGCGCATTGCGGCAAGGTTGACCCATGTGTGATCTAGATTGTGGGCCAAGCCCAACAGAGGCAAGCGGTAGAGGCCGAGCCTCAACCGGCAAAGGGGCACAACCATGCCAATCCAAGCAGAGCATGCAACTAGGAGCCCATTATATCTTTCTTTCTTTCTTTCCGGAGAAAATGATGGCCCATGACATGTTTTGATAATTAATACCCATCAAAGACATGCTAAGAATATTTGTTAATAAAAAAAAATGTTCTTAACAAGTATTAATTATCAAAACACGCTATTGACCGTCACTTTCCCCTTTCTTTACTCTATGTTCCCCATGGATTCGTTGCTCGTTCAGATTATATGAGAATCTTCAGATTAGATATGAACTAAATTAATCCAACACATTTATTAATTTCAAAATGTTCGACTTCGTGGTTTGGCTTAAAAAGTCACTTTTACTCTCTATTTTGTGTCTTTATTCAATTATTTTAGCATTTATTAGTTTTGCGTTAAACTTTTGTAATTTATTGATTCGTCTCGACGAGAAGAATCAAAAAAGTAAAATATCATAATCAAAACTCATAATTTTTTCAAAAATGCAAAAAATAAAAATGTGAAAATGAGTGTCTTTTTGACTTATTTTTATGTTTATTAAACAAATTATGAGTTTCAATCATGATTTTGTATTTTTTCGATTCCTCTTTTTTAGACGAATTAATAAGTCACAAAAGTTTGACATAAAATTAACAAAGCCGATTTTTTTTTTTTGAATAAAGTCAAAACAAAAAAACAAGGGCGGAGCTATGTGGGGGCCCGATAGGGCCCTGGCTCCGCGAGCGTTTGAGTTTTAATTTTTTTTATATACCTAATTTTGTATATTAATGATAATTATCCGTGTATAACTACTTACAATCTTGTTAATTTGATTTAATTTGATAAAAAAAAACCCGGTTATTTTACATTCTCATGGCTCATTTTTTTCATAAATAAAAAATAAGAATATGACAGTTAAAGTAGCCTAAATAAAAAAACAAAACAATCAGTATACTTCGTTAAGCTAGAATCATTCAATGCACAAATATAATATATTGGAAAGCAAAAATCTGATGACATAATATGTAAACGTTTTTAAAAAAATAATATGTCTATTAAGTTGGCCCATTCGGAGTCAAAATCCGCCATTACAAAAAAGTCACTTGACTTTTTATAAGTCCAAACCCAAAGTAGACCTTGTTTTATGATGATTAGTGAGATTCCACTACAGCTGGTTGTTGATTGATTTTTGTCAATTTTCAATACTAAATTATAACTTTTCAATATTAGTGATATTTCACTAAATTCGTGTGTCACCTGCTAGAGTTGGTTGCTGGAAGTGAGGGTTCACTAGAGTTGATAGTTGGACATTTTTGTTTTTGAATTTTTAGTAGTAAATTAGAACTTTTCAATATTAGTGAATTTTCACTAACATGGGAGTCGCGAGATTTCGTAGTTGGTTGATTTTTTAAATTTTCAGTACATAATTAGAATTTTCTATTATTAGTGAAATTTCACCAACTTTGGATGGGGTCACCGGTGAGGTGAGGGTTGCCAGAGTTGGTAGTTGATTGATTTTTAATGTCTTGTGCTAAATTTTGAATTTTCACTTATTAGTAGACTTTCACTAGAAAATATGAGAGATTTTTGGCCAAATTTCGCTGATGTGATTTTTTTTTATCCCGTGCATCAAACATGTAGTTCATTATAAATGATTGAGATTCATGGAAACCTTTGTTCTCATTGCAAACAATTTTTCTGTGATGCTCCCAAGTGGTATGGGAGCATCGTACTCCCAATTACAGCCCTTGGATTGAAAATGGATAAATCATAGCCCCCGGATTGAAACTAAAAACTAAAAATAGGGTGGTTTTGTTAAAAACGAGGTGGTTTTGACCAAAAAAACTGATGATTACTTATCACAGAACATGCAACTTATATCATTCACTAGGGCAACACTTACCATTGTATAAGGTAATACTTACCACACAAACAGGCAACACTTATTACAACCGGTTGGTCAGGTAACAAGTTGCCATTAAGTAAAAAGAAAAAAACAGTACCCGATTTTTGGCTGGAAAATTTGCAGATTTTAGGGATTTATATATTAGAAGAATTGTTTAAAAAATTGTGTTCATTTATAAATCTAGTTTAAATTTTTAAATGTATTTAATTAATTAATTTTCAAATAATCATTTATTATAGGTATATTTAAGTAACTTAGTTTTAAATATTATGGAAAAAAATAAGATATTTATTAATTAATTATTTTGTAAATCTAACAACTAATAGTGTTGATATTAATATACTTGGTAGCGATCAATCAACGAAAATTGATTCATTTGTAATTAATTGATCTGATTATATGTTCAGCCAATTGATCAAACGATTTGAATCGATTTAGATCATATTTGGCAGATATGATAGTTAACAATGATATTGATTTATGGTGATTAGTGAAAATTAATATAATTGGCTAAAGTAGGCTGACTAATTTGTTTAATTGCTTAACCACTGACTTATCTATTTCAATCCTTCAAGTTACACAATTAGCAAATTTCAAAAATGGTTATTTGATGGTTAATATTGATCACTTAGCAAATGAAGGAGTAATAGTCTTTGAGGTTAACATTGATCACTTGACTAATGTAGGAATAACCACTAGTGAACCAGTAAATTGAAATATCTCATTTATTTGATCCTTTTTTAAAAGTAATTTTATTAATATGAATGCTTTTATTTAATTTATCATAAAAGTAATACAATAGATCCAAATAAAATTTAATGTGGTAGGTAATATGATATTAATGGTGATATACATAAAATGTATACCTACCCGTCATTAATGTCATACTTACTATAGAGTAAAGCTTACTTACCAAAGCATAAGGCTAGAGATACCACAAAAATTGAATTTTTATGATGAACTAATATTCGTTGATAAAACTTACTACGTGGTTGGCAATACTTACCATGAAATAAGGGCAAAACGACTATATGCTTAAACTAGTCTTACCACACAAACTGATTCACGTTTTACCAATTGTCTTGTTTACCTACCACCAATTATGACATTACTGGTACTAGATTTCTCCATACCTACCTTTAACCTTGCAAACTTATCCACTCTAATTCCACTAGCTCCCATTCATCTCTCCTGTTGTCCAAAAAGCTCCCATTCATCTCTTTTATTGTCCAAAAAAAGTAAAGATTTAAGAAGAAGCTCCGCAACAAGTTGAAGAAACTCACCAAGTAAATTTTTTTGAGAAACCAACTGAATTTAGTTGTGATGATTACATCATACCAACTTACCAAATGATCATATGTTGAAGAATCTCGAATAAGTGTTTCACAATAATCTAATGAAGCTTCATAGGTTTTTATATACGTTTTTTATGGTTATCCTTACCATTGCTTATGGCTATACATACCACTTTTTATGATACTTTTATTACGGATGAAACTTATGGGCTCCCTTACTGGCGTGTGCCCAAGAAGAGTCGCCACCAGGATTTTTGAGATGGATGATCCGAGAAACCGAGAGCTTGATTTGAAAAGAAAGACTTTTGGTCTAGCGAAAATATTGAGATTTTGGGTTCGGGAGTCACGTTACGAACGGGAAAGGTTTTGTTGAAAAGCACCCCGCTCGCCCAGTAAAGACTGGTCTCTACTAAGCATTTTTAACGAGGGATTTAATATCATTTGAAAAACTTAACTTTGATTAAAAATATGTACGGGAAAGGGACACAGGATTTAATATAACACATAGGCGTACTTGTGGTGCAAACTGTACGGTATGAAATGAAATGGATGAGCACGTATAATAAGAAGCTGCAAATAAAGCAGGGGACTATACAATAATTTGAAGTATCGTGCGGTGAACTAATAACTCGTACGGCATTTCATATTCTTCACACATCTCAGAACATTCTCATTTCATGTAATAAAATCATCCACTGACTTGATAAATTAGTCTTTGTTGATCCAGGCCATTGAAACAGTTGGTCTTTTTTGGTTCACTTTTTTAAACATAAAACGTGGTATTAAAATAGATCTTTGAAGTCTAAAATCACCATAAAGAGTTAAAATGGTAAACAAAATATTCAAAGATGCTTTCGTTAGCATGAAACCATGTTCTGTGTGAAGAGGACAAAAGGCCTCTGATTTCGAGCATTGAAAAAGATCGAGAAAAAGAAAGCAGAATGTCACACGGCAAACCTCATTAAGTCGTGCGGTTTCATAGAAATACCGCACGATTTACCGAGTCCAGTGCAGTTTTTGTTTTTTTATTACTTTTTTGCTTTAAAGCTCGTTTGAGATTCAAACTCAGTATAGAAAGACTGAGAAGGGCCTCAATCGGCTCCCCTCAAAGCTAAACATGGTTGAGCTCAAGGAAATCGATTTATACCTTTTGATCAAGGCTTGGATGTGCTTGAAAGTGGAGGAGTGGAGGTTGATCTTGACTTGAAATCCCTACAATCAGTTGGGGTTCAGAGTTTAGGGGAGATTTGAGTGAGTCTTGTCGAGAGAATGAGAAAGAAAATCACTTTGAGACTGATTTTGTAATGGACCAGCTTGTGGGTTGATGTAGAGAGAGAAAGAGATGTGTATTGTAATGGGTGTAAGGTGTTGTAGAGAGAGAATCAAGGGGGGTCCTTTTTCCTCTAAGAGGAGGGGTGTATTTATAGGCAAAAATATGCTTGGAGTGCACCCAAAGGCGAAAAATGTGAAAAACGTGCTCAAAACAATCTGCAAGGGAATCTGTCAAACGCTCCTCCTGTCAGAGTTTCAAATTTCAAAATGCCGGGCGGTGTATTGAAATCTTGTGCGGTGGAGTGATTTTTTTTGAATTTTTATGAAATGCCGTGCTGCGTTTCTGAAATGCCGCGTGACGCTTTCAAACGCCGCGCGGTATTATATGTCAGTACAGCACACCAAACTTCGCGGAGGGGTGCCGAACACTCCCAAACTTGGATTTGGGCATTTTTCGAAGCATTGAAAATATCATCGAATCCTCTTTCTAACCCAATTGGTTTCACTCAAAGCCGTTTTATACATTGAAATGTGTGCCCATTTTACAATCAATGTGTCATGGAAAAAGTTATTTTTGACCAAGCAAACACATTTTTCTCTTTACAATTGAACCGGGGGCCACCCTACATGTTTGGGAAGGGGTTTTCTTTGAGATTTAGAGAAGGAGTAGCAAAGGAGCAACAATTCAAGCATTGAAGGTATATTTTTCCTTATTTCATCATCGGGGAACTTAAAGATTATTCGGAGGTCCAGATTGGGTTGTCTACAAAACTGTATTTAAGAAGTATTTGGAGAATAAGTTCTCCATATTTGTGGTAAGAATATCCAGGATTTAGTAAGAAAATCCTGTATTTGTGGTAAGTATGGTTATGGAAATGATAGGTACTTTCCATAGGTAATATAGTTTTGCTTGTCATATCGTACGTGTGTGTGTGTGTGTGGGGGGGGGGGGGGGGGGGGGGGGGGGGGGGGGCGGTGGGTGTGTGAATTCCACTTGACCCTTTCCCTCTTTTGATTTGAATGGAGAAGTTGAACGATGGTGTACTGGATACTTGAAAATCGAAGAGGGGTGTATCTCCGGGATGAAGCTCCGACGAGCAAGTCAAAAGGCTGAAGAAGTGAAGAAAGTAATTGCTTAGGGAAGAAGTTATGGGGGAAAAAAAATCCTCAAACCTGGAGAGGGAGTTCTCTATTCATAGGCAAACCTTGGAGTGTTGAGTAAGTAGGTCGTGCCTTACACGCACATTGTATTGTTCGGATGACATCACTTGTCAAAGTCATTTAATGCGTGGCACACCCTACGTCAGCAGAACCCAAGAGCTAGTGTTAGAAATGTCACTAACGCCGAACGATAGGCGATCGTACATATTGTCAAGTCAGAGAAGGCCCTTACTGTCACACCCCCCCGGAAAACACCACGCTAAATTATTTTCCAAATGGGATGGACCCACGCCTTGGCCTTGCTCAAACAGTAAATAAAAACACCAGCCAAGCTCCAACTCATACAAAAACTTAGCTTGCATATATACGGAAATAATTGTCATACAAGATGTGACCACAGGTATTTACAACATATACAAGCTCCAAAAATAGGCACATAATCAAAAGAGTCAAAAAGCTAGACTACTATATACACAATTCCTGTCTAGACTTTGCAGTGGACCCACGTGTCGTCACGCTCCTGAAAAGAAAACACTGTGGGGGTGTGAGCTATCAACATGCTCAGTGAATGTTCTTATCCATAATAAGAGAAGCAATAAAGATAAGTGCTATCAAACAATTTAAATGAGAATATTTAGCCCCACAATAACATTCCACTACGTAATACTCATAACGCCACTAAAGCAATTTTCATATCTACGCCACTAAGGCAATACTCTTTACGCCACTAAGGCAATATTCAATAACGCCACTAAGGCCATAATATAACGCCACTAAGGCTACGATCATATTCTTGCTTAGGAGCTCAAGCCAATTATTGACCATTTCAATACGAAAAATAACTCTACACCGTGTCTCATCTTCCGCTATTAAAAATAAGAACACCCACCTCGAGGTCCAGCCAAAAAGGTACCAACATGAACTTACTCCCTCCGTGGAGCCACGGTACTCGTCGCCGCTTCCAAACCTGGCGTGTAGCACATTAATCCACTCATGTCAGTATTAAAATTGAGATTCTCATAAAAAGAAAGGATTGCAACCATCATTCTCTAATACTCTTTCTTTCACTAGGTATAGCAATTGATTTCTAGTTTCCGGAACAAGTCCTGTCAGATTGAGATGCAATTCAGCTCTTAGCATTTATTTACAGCAGATTTACAGCATACACAGAGCTTATTTCTAGCAACTATATATCCAGTTTCAACATTTGCGCGATTATTTAGCATTTCGGCTCATATCCAATGAAATTTAGCATGTAACATACACTTACAACAGCTTTGGAGGTTATTTCCAGCAACAATAGCCAGTTCCTTCAAAAAAAAATCAGTTGAGACTAACCTTAAGATCAGGTTTGACATGTCCAGAACATAAGTGAAGGTCTTTTGCATTACAAGTCCCCATTAAAGATGTTAACTATGTGCATGATAAGTTAATGACCCCTTTCACATAGGATAATTTTTCCACAGCAATCATTGACAACCATTTGCCGCAATAGCAAACCAACAACAACATCTCTGCCCCGATTCGGTTCCCTTTTCTTTTTTTTTTTCTTTTCCCCTGTTTCTCCTTGTTAACCAAATTATTTAAAATTCATTCTTTCTAACCCCAAAGTCAAATCTTCCATAATCAATTAAAAGAGAGATTAAGAATATTTGCAATCACAACTATCAATTCCAACAAAGAAAAGAAACAAAGAATAACTGTAACAACCCTGATTTTCAGTCGTTAAATATTTGAATTTTTATTGATTACTTGAATTTGCTTTGATTTACTTTTAAAATCCTATAATTTGTTGTAATTACATTTTTGCCCCTTGAATTTATTTCTTATTCAAGTTATTTATTTAAATTGCTTGTGTTGCCTTAACTTCCGGTAGTTGTCATAATTACGTTTTTATCCTTCAAATTTGATTTCTTGCACTTTAACCCTAATTGGCAAGCCTAGTTAGTTTCTAACCAACTTGTTGGAGAAACCGAACTAGCAAACTATCTAGTTACTTTTCCCTAACCGCAAAATGACCGTTTTGCCCCTCGTGAACCTTTTGAACCTTTTGAACCCTAGACTAAAGTATTGAATATTCTTTTCCTTTTAATTATTTTGGTTTTATTCTTTGTCCATTGGACAAAGATTGTTAGGGAAACTATTATCCATTGGATAATAGAACCCCAATTGTTTATTTTAAAGGTATACTTGGCCAAAGTACTAGGATTATTAAGGAAAATACTTTTTAATTACTTGAAAGTACTTTTGGGGATTTTTTTTTAGTATATAATTGGCCTAATAACTATTATCCATTGGATAATAGATGTTAGGGGAATTTTTAACCATTGGATAAAAGAGTTGGTCTTCCAAAGTACCATGGGGTTTAATTAGTTTAATGCTTTCTTTTAACCCACATGTGAAAGCACACCTTATTTTAATTAGAAAGGTACATGGTACCAAGATTCTTGTAGTACCCTTATTTATTTTTCTATTGGGGTATTGATTCTTCCTAGATACATAAGTACTTATGTATATATTAAGTTAGTACTTGGTTGTTTATCTATTGGGCTAAGTACCATGTGCTCAATTTATGGTTTAAAAGAGAATCCTAGCCTTTAAGGGCTATTTTTGATCTTAAGTACAAAAAGTACTTAGATTTTATTGTTGCTTGCAATATATATACATATAGATGTACCATGAGAGAGCAAGAGAGGAGAGAGAGAGAGAGAGAGAGAGAGAGAGAGAGAGAGAGAGAGAGAACCGTGAGAGAGAGAGGGAGAGAGAGGGCCGGTTGGGAGAGGAGAGAGGGAGAGAGATTTGATTGGTACTTGCTTGATCTTTCAAAGTACTTCAAATCCATGCATGTATCTTTCTTCCTATCTAAGTAACCAACTCTCCATTAACCTCCATTGCACTCTTTTGTACACCTTGCATTTGTTAAACCCTTGGAATCTTGTACAAACTCATCTCCACCATCCATTGATCCAAGATCAAATCCTTGGTACAAGAATAGCCATGCAAGCCTAGGGATTTAGACCTTGATCTTCCAAGATTCATGACAAGTGTCAAAGTGAGGAAAGGAGAGAGAGAGAGGGGGGCCGGCCATTGAGGGAGAGGGGAGGAGCTCAAGCTTTGCCTATAAATAGAGGCCCATTCCAAGCATTTCAACTCACACCTCAAGCATTTGCTCTTCCTTCTCTCTAGAAACCATTTCTGATTTTCCAGGCAGCCTACTGCCCCTTCGAAAATCCCCTGTTTTCTCCTGCTTAGAGTAGTTTTTAGGATCAACTTCCTTCTGGAAAGTTGTAGAGAACTTCGAAAGCTTCAAGTTAGGCTTAAGAACCACCCTAATCGGTTAAGAAATGACCAAGTTATTGTCATTCAAAGTTCAGTAAAAATCTCGGATTCCAAATTCCAGACAGCTTACTGTCTCTTGCTTTACCCCTATTTTTCTCCAACCTAAAGTTGTTTCTAGGATTAACTTCCTTCACGGAAGTTGTAGAGCACTTCAAGAACTTCGATTTCAACCCAAGAACGATCGTATTTGGACAAAGATTGACCGAGTTACTGCCGTCCGAAGTTCGGTCCAGATTCACCACCCGTAGAATTTTTCCAACTAGCTTATTCGGCCCCCGACTAGTTTCGGATCAAGGTAGTTATCCTTACCTACTTTTCCAAGTATAAAGTAGTTTTTCACCTTAATTCTATGTATGGTATAAATCGCATGTTGTTTGGAAGTTACTTCGATCGTAAATAAAAAGTTGGAAATGCATGATGTGTGTTGTTTTGATTCAAGCATGCTATGTAGCTTAGATGATCTTGTTGTACTATTTCAAGGCTTGATTGAATGCGTGATTGTATGAAAATTCTTACACGCGGAGTCTTGCATGAGAATGTGACACGAAAACCGAGGAAGTTAGAAACATGGCACCTAGGGTGTGTTTAACAAGAGAAATGTGTTTTGAAACCGCGATGTGGCCGGACTTGGTAGCCCATCGTGTGGATTATGAAAACCACAAAGTGGCCGGACTTGGTAGCCCTTTGTGAAGATTGCCAATAAGGCCGGACGTGGTAGCCTTGTTAGTAATATGGCTTGGTTATCCGTGGAGAGGAGCCAATGCAAGTTTTGTGTGCCAACAAGAACCCGGCGCGGCGGAACAGTTGTGAGGATGCTCGGGAACCCGGCGCGGCGGAACCGAGATTGGGTGAGTTAAAAATGAGACTTTGGAAAAGAAAGGTAGTAAAAACAACACGGTCTACGATGGGTTACGTAGGAAGAACTTCAAGGATTTTGGACACCAACAATAATTATGAAATGAATGTGGATATGATATTGCTTTATGTTCTGCTTATGTACTTATCATGTGGAAATCGATGCTAGTATTAGGATTATACTACTGAGCCTTCGTAGCTCATGGTGTTACCTTGTGGTGACCCTGGCATATTATATGGGTGGCGACGCCGGTATAATATGTCAGATTTGATAGACGAACAGGACGAACTATTCACCTTGGAGGCATTCGAAGCCGAAGAGCTGGAGAAGCAAGAAGAACTGTAGTTAGGAACCCTAGATCCCTCTGTTTTGTAAACAAGAGTACTTTTGTAAGGTTTATAATGTAATGACAAGCTGGACTCGCTTTGTTTTTATAATAAAATATTTTATTTAACGTACCCAAAATTCGGGGCGTTACAATAACCCTAATTAGGAGTACTGAGAACCCACCTGATTCTCAAAACCCCAAAATTACACACTTCATTGCAAGAAATATGTTAACTAATCAATATGGAAAAGAGGCTAAGAATTACCTACCGAGATTAGGACTTCTGTTTAAGCTAATCTTTTCTTCCCCGATCCCTCTCTCCACGCCTCTTTCTTTCTCCTGTACGTTTTATTTTTTTTTCCTCTTCCGTTTGTTCTCTTTTTTTCCTATTATTAGATATATGTCACACATGCACACTAGCACTTCCCTTGCCATACACGTGCACACCACCAGCACACACACTTTTTTTTTTTACAAGTACATCCCTATAGTTTTAGGAAAATCACTTTTAAACCCTCACACACAAATAAAATAAACATAACTTTGTTTTTGTTCTACTTCCTTTAATAGGTGCTGGGTCTCACAATTATCCTCCCGTTAAAAGAATTTCGCCCCGAAATTCACTTACCTTTTGGAAACAGATGTGGATATTGAGCTCTCATACTTTCCTCAGTCTCCCAAGTTGCCTCCTCAACCTCGTGACTCCTCCACAAGACTTTCACCAATGGGATAGTCTTATTGCGCAAAACTTGATCTCTGCGGTCTAAAATTTCCACTGGCTGCTCTACGTAAGTTAGATCCTCTTTTAGCTCTATTGGCTCGGAAGTCAACACGTGAGACGGATCCGCAATGTACTTTCATAACATGGATACATGAAACACATCATGAAGTCGGCTCAACTCCGGTGGCAATGCCAAGCGATATGCCGTAGACCCAATCCACTCAATGATCTCATACGCCCAATATATCGTGGACTCAACTTGCCTTTCTTTTTGAACCTCTTAACCCCCTTCCATGGTGATACTCGAAGAAACACCCAATCACCCACTACGAATTCTAAATCTCTCCTCCGCTTATCTGCATAACTTTTTTGGCGACTTTGTGCAGTTTTCAAGCAATCACAAACAACTTTAATTTTATCGACAGTGACTTGAACTAACTCAGGTTTCGACAACCACCTTTCTCCAACCTCACTCCAACATACAGGAGTTCTACACCTCCGACCATATAAAGCCTCGTAAGGTGCCATGCCAATGCTAGTTTGATAGCTATTATTATAAGCAAACTCCATCAATGACTTATGAGCATCCCAACTACCTTTGAAGTCCAATACACAAGCACGCAACATATCCTCCAAAATTTGAATAGTTCGCTCAGATTGCCCGTCGGTCTGAAGGTGAAAAGCTGTACTAAACTTCAAAGTAGTACCCATAGCTTGTTGCAAACTCGGCCAAAATCTGGAAGTAAATCTAGGATCCCGGTCGGCAACAATCGACACTGGAGCCCCATGCAAACGGATAACCTCGTCAACATACAATTTAGCATACCTATCAATCATATAGGTTGTATTAACAGGTAGAAAATGTGCGGATTTTGTCAGTCGATCCACAATCACCCAAATAGAATCGTAGCCTTTTTGAGAACAAGGAAGTCCAGTAACAAAATCCATCGTAATATGCTCCCACTTCCATATAGGAAGGAAGAGGTTGCAATAAACCTGCAGGTCGTTGATGCTCGGCCTTTACTTGTTGACATACCAAACATCGAGCCACAAACTGAGCTATCTCCCTCTTCATCCCAATCCACCAATAGTGCTCCCTAAGATCACGATACATTTGGTACTACCCGGATGCATAGTATAAGCTAAACTATGTGCCTCTTCCAAAATCTCTCTCTTCAAAGCCTGGTCTCTTGGTACACACAACCGATTTTCAAATAACAATAACCCGTCCCGAATAACAAAGTCTGTCTGCGTCCCATCTCTCACTCCATCGATAAATTTCTTCAGCTTTCAATCTCGATATTGAGTCTCCCGAATCTAGTCAATCAATAGAGGTCTCACTCTAAATTGAGCTATCAAAGCATTAGTATTTGTCAAGGCTAATTGCACACCCATCAAAGTCAACTTGGTAAAATTATCAACACGAGTACACTGAACACATGCCAATCTACCTGAAGATTTTCTGCTCAAAGCATCTGCCGCAACATTAGCTTTTCCAAGATGATAGTGAATACTGCAATCATAATCGTTAATTAAGTCTATCCATCTTCTTTGTCTCAAGTTCAAGTCCTTCTGTGTAAACAAATATTTCAAACTCTGATGGTCAGTAAAAATCTCACAAGCTTCGCCATATAAGTAATGTCTCCACAACTTTAGAGCAAACACAACTGCCGCTAACTCCAAATCATGAGTTGGATAATTACGTTCATGGTTCTTTAATTGTCTTGAAGCATAAGCAATTACCTTTCCACGTTGCATCAACACACATCCCAAGCCCTGGTGTGAAGCATCACTATAGATAACAAAGTCTCCCGCACCAGAAGGAATAGTCAAAACTGGAGCTGTCACCAATCTAGCCTTTAACTCCTGAAAGCTTCGCTCACAAGCATCCGTCCATTCAAATTTTACTGCTTTCTGAGTCAATCTAGTTAATGGTCTAGCAATCGCTGAGAAACCATTAATAAATCGACGATAATAGCCCACCAAACCCAAGAAACTTCGGATCTCAGACATGTGCATTGGGCATTCCCATTTAACTACAGCTTCCACCTTTGCAGGGTCAACACAAATCCCATCTCCAGATATCACATGCCCCAAGAAAACCACTTTATCCAACCAGAACTCACATTTCCTTAACTTTGCAAATAATCGCTTTTCCTGTAGAGTCTGTAATGCAATGCGTAGATGCTTCATATGCTCCTCCCTGCTTCGTGAGTATATCAAGATATCATCAATAAAGACAATAATAAACGAGTCAAGATAAGGTTGAAATATCCGATTCATTAAGTCCATAAACACGGCTGGAGCATTAGTCAACCCGAAAGGCATAACAAGGAATTCATAATGCCCGTATCTAGTATGAAAAGCAGTCTTTGGAACATCACTATCTTTCACTTTTATTTGGTGGTACCCCGATTGGAAATCAATTTTTGAAAACACCGTAGCTCCCTGCAACTGATCAAATAAATCATCAATCCGAGGTATGGGATACTTGTTGCACACTGTTACCTTATTGAGCTGACGGTAATCAATACACAATCTCAATGTACCATCCTTCTTTTTAACAAACAACACTGGAGCTCCCCAGGGCGACACACTAGGTTGGATAAAACCTCGGTCAAGCAAATCTTGCAACTGAATTTTTAATTCTTTCAACTTGGTAGGAGCCATTTGGTACGGTGCTATAGATATAGGAGCAATCTCTAGAAGTAACTCAACAGGAAACTCTACCTCCCTATCCAGCACAATCCCCGGCAATTCCTCTGGAAACACATCTGTAAATTCCCGCACAACTGGAATATCCTCTAATTTAATCTCTAATTTTGTTGTATCTATCACATGTGCCAAATAACATTCACAACCCTTTCTGAGCAATTTCCTGGCTTCAATTGCTGATATAAGACAAGTAGGAGTAACATTTTGCTCGCCACAAAATTTAACCTCAGAGTCATTAGGAACCCGAAATATTACCTCTTTCTTGAAACAATCTATAAAAGCATGATGTGATGCCAACCAATCCATGCCCAATATTATATCAAAATCACGTATGTCAAGAGGCATTAAATTCACAAGTAATTCTTTTTCACCCACACGTACCACACAACCCCTATATGTCACATCTACCAACACCACTTCCCCAATAGGAGTAGACACAGATAAGCAATGATCTAATAATGTAAGGGGCTGATTTAAATGCATGCCAAATGATAGGGACACATACGAATGAATAAAGCTAGGATCAATTAAAATATGTGCATCTCTGCTAGAAACATTAAGTGTACCTGTAACAACATCAGGTGTCGCCTGAGCATCTTATCGAGTCATAGCAAATACTCTGGCATGAGTGCGAGGTCCACTAGTAGCTCCCCACCTCTCTGAGGAGTCCTGGATGAAGCTTTACTGCCACTAGCCACACTGCCCACCGATGGAGAAACAACAGATGTCACAGGGCAATCACGAATCTTGTGCCCAGGTTGGTCGGAATGATAACATCTCTCTTGTTGTTTTCCCTTACAGTCTCGTGCCACATGCCCACTCGCTCCACAACTGAAACAAGTAATATCTCGTGTACCACTAGCTGAGGAAACACTGGTTTATTGTCTAGGTTGTTGCTTTTGAGAACTCCCTTGGTGACCACCAAATGGAACATTCTGTTGTGGCCTGCCCTGAACTCCACTCAATTGAGATCCTTGAAACCTCTGTCTAGATGATCCAGCCTTAAATCGACCCCTCCTGTATTGTGCTTGCCTTTCTTTCTTCTCAATAACACTCTTTTCTGAAATCTTTGATTTGTGTACCAAGTCAGAATATCTCTTTGTCTCATGAGTAGCAACTCCAGCTCGAATGTCGGAATCCAAACCAAACTGAAATCTTCTACACTTAGCATCCTCTGTACGGATTAAGTCTGGTGCGAACCGAGATAATTTTATGAACTTAGCATCATATTCAGCAACTGACATATTACCTTGCCTCAAACTAGAAAACTCGTGCTCCATATCATATCGATACAATAGAGGGAAGTATTGCTCATTGAAGGCTGCGATAAATTCTTTCCAAGCAACTTTTTTCGGCACTGGAGGCTTCGGTTCCCCAATTGCTGGTGTAGTTAGCAACCCCTTAGTAGCTTCCCACCAAAATCGAGCTTGATCTTTTAACATGAAAGGGGCAAGAGTAACTTTTTGATCATCAGAAACACCCATAACATCGAAAATAGACTCCATCCTCTTTAGCCACTCCTCCGCTTCCAATGGTTCCACACCACCAGAGAATGTTGGAGGTTGAAGTTTCATAAACTGTTCATGGATTGTACTACGCGGCTGATTTGGTGAACTTGCCCGTGCACCCGTTTGAAACTCAACAATCCGTACAAGAGCCTGCATGATATCTGATTGACTTTGAGTATTAAGTTCACCTTGACCCGCTTGACCCCCGTAAATCTTTCCCCTGACCATCCATAACTTTATCTACCATTGAACTCAAGATAAGCAACAAATATCATTGCAGTTCAATATTTATCACGCAAGCAAAGATAAGCTAACCACCCACTCAAATGACTTTCTATGGTCCACTGCAAGTTTTAGATTCAAAAATGTCTACAGAACCTAATAAACATAGGCTTTGATACCAAAAATTGTCACACCCCATCCCGGAAAACACCACGCTAAATTATTTTCCAAATGGGATGGACCCACACTTTGGCCCTGCTCAAACAATAAATAAAAACACCAGCCAAGCGCCAACTCATACAAAAAAACTTAACTTGCATATATACGGAAATAACTGTCATACAAGATGTGCCCACAGGTATTTACAACATATACAAGCTCCAAAAATAGGGACATAATCAAAAGAGTCAAAAAGCTGGACTACTATATATGCAACTCCTGTCTAGACTTTGCAGTGGACCCGCGTGCCTTCACGCTCCTGAAAAGAAAACATTGTGGGGAGTGTGAGCTATCAACATGCTCAGTGAATGTTCTTATCCATAATAAGAGAAGCAATAAAGACAAGTGCTATCAAACAATTTAAATGAGAATATTTAGCCCCACAATAACATTCCACTATGTAATACTCATAACGCCACTAAGGCAATTTCCATATCTACGCCACTAAGG
Organism: Rhododendron mucronatum var. ripense; assembly: GCA_019656295.1. Taxonomy (NCBI): domain Eukaryota; kingdom Viridiplantae; phylum Streptophyta; class Magnoliopsida; order Ericales; family Ericaceae; genus Rhododendron; species Rhododendron mucronatum. Next base: position 8,887,093 of record BPLT01000003.1, on the reverse strand, counting down.
CAATATTCAATAATGCCACTAAGGCCATAATATAACGCTGTAGACACCCTATTTTGGACATTCCAGATTAGTTTACTTACAGTCTTTGATTCCCCGATGATGAAACGAATTAAGAACACCCCGGAAATGTTAGTACATTTGAGCTCTGAGCATTCCAAAAACCCTTTCAGATCCCTTTCATATGCTCTAAACCAGAACCAAAAGGGCTCAACAAAACCTAACTTGCATACGCTGGTACTCACCTGGCGTGCGTTGGTCCTCTGCCACGTGTCAGTCATCGGTCAACTTTGACCGTTGACCAGACTTGAACCGGCGTACGCCAGTTATCTTTTGGCGTACGCCAGTCAAACCTCCGGTCAAACTTGTGTTTTTAAGCATGCAGAATCCATGGGTAGAGGTCTACAACACATGGGAATCTTCCAATTCATCGAAAAAGCAGTCTCGGTCGGGGGACATCTCTTACACCCATCCCATCACTTTTCTCCTCTCATCCAATGAGAAGGAAGGCTTAAGGGCTAAGGTTCCAGTCACTTTGACTGGCCTTAAACCCTTCTCTCTCCCTTTCCCCTATAGATACCCCCCTCCATTAGCCTTTCAAAGGGGTTGTTTCTCCAAGTTTCAAGCTCCAAGTCTATTTCTTTCTCTTTTCTTGCTTGCTCTTCTTTCTTCCATTGAAAGAGTAAACAAGAGACCCCTCCATACATGTCTTACAGACAAACATCCACCACCCTCCATCATCCAACCTTCAAATTCAAAGCTAAAACATCTCTCAAACCTCAAAACCAAAGGTATACACCTTTGTACTGTTTTCCTGTTCTGATCCCTAAGGGGGGGTGGCAGGGTCAAGGCTGGTAATCAATACCAGTCCTGGCCCTAAAGCTGTTCAAGGTTTCAAAAACAAAAAAATACGTTTCTGACTCTAAACGGCGTGCGCCGGTCATATGCCCGCACATGCGGGTCCGTGGCAGTACGTACAGTTTTTAATTTGATCTGTCTGGAATCTATTTGGAACTGGCGTACTCCAGTTCGGAGCCCTCCGGAACTGGCATACTCCAGTTGTGAAATGGGGTCCAGATCTTTGTTTTATGCTTTATTTCTTGTCTATTCATCACTTTATTGCATGCTAAAAATCAATTTTCAGCTTTCTGTATTTAGAACTGTATAGGTGTAGCATTTCAATACTTGCTTTCTTTTGCTTCGAAAGGCTTCTGGGATCTTTCTGGTCATATTCCAGAGCCCAGAAGATACAAAGCCAAGCACTGACAAGATGAAGTAACTAGCGTACGGTCTCTCGCGACTTGCATACGGTAGTTATACCAAGGATCAGTGGCTTGCTCTTGCATGTTAGCCAAGTCTTGGCCTTTATTTATTTCCCCACACTGTTTATGGGGTGTTCTGTCTATTTCGTTTCTCTAAAGTCATTTTATATGTCTGTAACTATATAACTGTTGCTATATTAACTGTGTGGTTTGTCCTGGGTGTGCACTGGTCCTTTCCAGTGCCCAGAGGGTTGAAAATAAGAGTTGTGGGTTTAGGCTTATCGGTGCACGCTAGTCGAGGAGTCATGTACGCAGGTCATCTCTACATGCAGTGGCCTTGCCAGTGCATGCAGGTTTCCCTCCTGTGTACATCATTTCGGATCAGTGTGTTCCAGTCTGTTTAAAACGCTCACAGAACTCTGTTTTCAATCTGTACTTGCTTTAATCATTCATCCATCACATTTTGTCACATGGTGCAACTTGTTACAGTTTTAATCCCCTTTAACTGTTCCCCCGCCCTAACTGGCTAAAAAAATGACTAATGAGAGAAAAATACAACATTTTTACAAAATGCCTGAGTAGAGACCGATCTCCGAATTGGGTGAGAGGGGTGCCATAAAACCCTTTCCCTCTCATAACCTGGCTCCCAAACCTCAGATATCGAAGGAGACGACGGTCCAGTCTACAAGCCTTTTTCAAAATCAAACAAACGTAGCAAACGTTTTCGAGTTCGGGTCCTTGGGTGTTTTCACCGCTAAAACCCGAGTGGCGACTCTGAATCGAAGCGTTTCGCCGCTCTTTTAAAGGAGGGCCGCACCCGATTTTTGAGAACGAAATTGAAAAATTTTGGGGCGTGTGCCCACAGTGGTGACTCTGCTGGGGATCATTTGCATTGATTGGTATTTGGCGATAAATACATAATTGAACAATTTTCAAAAGTCTGTCAAAACAGTATGCTCCGCGCTGCTGAAGAACGGAATGGTATTATAACAGGATCTCAGCATCCGACCACTCCAAACTGAGGCTTTTACTATTGTTCACTTGTGTAGTTTTCTCCAGGTATTAATTAATAAGAGTGAGCCAAATTCAAAAAGGTGTTTTTCAAAGCTTTGCATTTTTCTCTCACTCAATCATTCTTCGGCATTCTACATGTGCGTCGATGTTGGTTAGCCTAGTTGAGGTGTTTTGGGTAACCAACACAATTTATTGGAGCCCGGGGTCATCGAATGCCTAACAACCTTGGACGATGATGAGTCGTAATACCTTTCGACTGTTGCTTTGCTACACGCGTTGCAGCGGGAGGTATACCGCGGCTCTAGTCAGAGGAACCCCTTTAACCAAAACCGGCCTCTTCATGTGTACAAAACACTAGAACCTTTCAATCTAAGATAGGAACCCGCAGGGTAGGACTTCTTACATCTAACCCCATATACTCTCTATATGTTACTGCTTTCCATATCGCATGTCTGTACATACATTCATACTGTTTTGCGTAGAAGAATGCTAGGGTGGCTTTTAGGTTGTCTCTTATCGAGTCTGCTTATGCCAATTAGGATGTTGCCTTGACCCGATGAAGAGTCGTGCATCTTGATGGTACACGTTATCAATTTTCAAAGTCCTTGGATCAACGAGACTTTGGGAAATCAAGACTTTCTAAGTCCTTGTCTAAACTAGATCAAAGTTTCAAACAGAAAACTAGGAACAACGGAGAGAATGTCATGATACTTACACCATCCAGGTTAAGCGCTAAACACTTACACCATTCAGGCTCTAGCACAGTGTTGCTTACACGACCTCGGTTCCGATATCACGTCATCTACACCGAGTTATTCCGACCTCCAAAATTGAAACTTCAAGAATGGAGTAGTCAAAGGCTTAGACTATTTTGACATCTCTTAGTCTTAGTCGATTCAAACAAGGATACACCGTCGAAAAGAAATTCGAGGATTCTGGCAGCATCCGAACGTCATGAGACAAACTCGTTTCTAGAGTCTAGGAGGACATTGACGACGATGACATGCGCATTGCATTCTTTCAAATTATTTCAAAATCTTGTTGCAGGAACGCCACTGAGTTCTCATTTACTTGGCTGTCCAAAGCTTTAGGCCATCACCTTCATCGATCATCAATCCAAAATGGCAGCACAAATAGAGATGGCTGAACTGAAAAGGGCTGTAGAGGAGCTAGGTCACAAAATGGACAAACAAATGATCATGGTCCAGGGACTGGTTGACCTCTTTACCACCATAGCCCCGCAACCAGATATGGGGCTAATCAAGGAATCCTCTCAAGCCTACCACACGCCTGCGGTCGGAACCAAGCAGTGCTCAAAGGACATGTTCAAAGACCTGGCTGAATTTCGTGAAGCCAGGACTCGCCCGAAGAAGAATACTGGATCCTTGTTCAAAGCCAATGCCGAAAGGGAGGATATATGCGACAATGAAATCAGTCCTAGAGGCAAAAGAGTGCATCATGTGGAAGGCGCAGTGTTGTGCAACTACAAAGCAAGCAAAGGTTCCACTTTGAATCCCCAATCCGGTCGTCGGAACCCACCAAGGACCTTCTCCTGCTTCTCCACACCTTTGTCCTCGGTTTATGGGAAGCTCCTCGAAGTTGGCTTCCTCAAGTCACTCCTTCCAACTCCTTCACCTCGAACATTCCCGGCATCCTACAATTCAGATGCCTATTGTGCTTGCCATCAAATGCCTGGCCATCTCACCGATGCATGCTTCCACCTTCGACATGAAATTCAAGATCTCATCGATAACGGCACCATTCAAGCTCCACCCCCATCAAAACCCAATGTCATATCCAACTTTATGCGTCAACACGGTTCCAACTCACGTGTTAGCCAGATATCCATCGGCTCCACTCGACTCAACCCAAGCTCCACCATATTCAACCCTAGCCTCTACATCATCCCCAAAAATCAATCCAAGCCAATTTTGCCTCTCCTGTCCGAACCCGAGGTTAGCTTGATGGCCATAGCTGTAGTTGAGATCCTTACTACCAACACCTGAGTTGACAGTGATGAGGAGCCTGCAAAGGAGGAATTCAAGAGGAAGCTTGATCAATCAAAGGAGAAGGCGAACAAGCTGTGGTCCTGTGATCATGAGGACTTTGGGCTGTTGTTCAAGGAGTTTTCTCAAGTGGATTTGGCCGAAGAAGCTAAAGAAGCTGAAGTGCTGTTGCTTGGGCTTGACATCCTCTAGCTCCCACTTCTCTATGAGGAAGTCAAGGGTAACTCTAAAAATCGCATTTTCAAATCGCGTCTATGTTGCATTGACACTTTCGAGTCTGAGTCTGACATAGTGTCTGTCAAGTCGTCTAAGTCTAGCTCTGAGTCGGAGTTTGTGCCTTTTGGCCCTCCATGTCGTAACTTCTATTCTCAATTCAAGTCGTTTTGATGTACTTGGCAACCCCGAGGGTTTTATGATATGCATTATCCTGCTTCTAAGTACTTTGCTGGCTTTGTAATAAACTGTGTCGACCCTGACGACGAAGGGATAGATTTTGATGGGAATCTCCCCAAGAAAATGTGTTCCCTCGCCGAAAGGGAAGACGAAAGGCATGCTCAGCCTTTAAAGAATAAGTAATTTCTAATAAACTTGAAAGATGAGATAGACCCCCGAATAGTTCAAACTAGTTCAGCACTGTCCCTAGAAAAGCATTGCGCCCGTTTAAATTTGTTCAAAAAAAAAATTTCAACAACATCTTGGCATGGTCTCACAAAGATACACTTGGCCTTGATCATGAGGTAAAGAAGCATTGAATCCCTTGCTACCGGATGCCAAGCTAGAAAGCAGAAGCTCAGAAGACTCCAGGCCTTGTCCCATGTTCAAAACAGTAACAGCAGTGTTCTATCAAGCGCACATTAACAAGGTGCAAAAGTGGCCTGGAGCAAGGCATTTCCAACTGAGGCAGTCAGAACCCTTTCACTATCAAAGCCATTCTATCTGGGGCTACAATCAAAGATCATCGACTTCAACGGCAACAAATTCAATACCTTGGTCAACTTGGATCAACTCAAGCATTATTATCCCTGAGAGATACTCGTTGGATCGAAAACCACAAGGGTGGGCGATTCCAAGCAAAAGTTAGAGCAGCCTGCTAGACCGAAAACCTAAGAAGGCGGTCTAGGCAAAAAGTCGAAAGCTCACTAGACCGAAAACCTATGAAGGCGGTTCTAGGTAAAAGTAGGGCGTAAAAGGAGAGGTAAAATACACGAGTGAACCTTTGCCTGAACTACGTTTTGACCTAATTCCCCATAATGGGATACGTAGGCAGTCTCTCTTCGAGACTCGGTCACAATTTATTCAATTGGATCACAAGGTTTGCGACTTTGGTACGTCGCGATGGTCACCTAAATGGGATGCACAAGCAACCCCTCCTTGAGGTTCGGCCATAATCTATCAACTTGATTCACGGTTGACGTTTTGATGTACACCAAAGGTCAAGCAAGGTCTAAAACATGACAAGTTTCGTTGGAGAATTAGAAGGGGGAAAGCCTTTCATCTTTCAATCTTATTCCAAATTACTTCTTCAATTTCAAAGCTGAGCAAAAGTCTTAAAATATCTGAAGCGTCAAAAACAGAACGAAATGCTTGCGAAGCCTAACGGCTCACAGTTTATTCTAAGTCAGCGGAGTCTAGTGTAAGCAACTGCAGTGGACTTGTAGTCATGCGCGCTAGTTTGAGGTTCACACGCGTTTGTTCAAAGTTATGGCGTTGATCTCAAACCGTGCGCGCTTCTTCATTTCGAGCAATAGTCAGAAGCAGTCAACTACTGCCGCTGACTCGTCTTTTTCCATCTCAAGTTCAAAGTACCTCGAATGTCATTCAAGGTGCTTTTGCCAAGTTTTGTCATGTCGTGCAGGTCATGTGGACCTAATGTGACTGCACGGGGGTGTCGGTTTGAGTCCGGGCCTTATAAGAGTCATCTTTCGCACTTTATGTCCATCTTTGCGACATTTTTCAAGTCCTTCGATCTATTTCTCGTGTCGGGACGCATTTTCCAATTTTTGTCGATTCGTACAGGTCATTGTTCATCTATTTGACCTTACGCAAGTGTCAGTTTCACCTGTTGTGAAATATTTGAGTTTTGGCTCATTAATGCCCAAAATCTCATTATTTTCCATGTGTCTAATAGTCTGTGTCTTGTCCTGGGGCTCTTTCTCCCTTTTCGTTTGAGCTGGGCGAGTCCGTACATATATGTGTATATCTGTTTGTCAACTCAGTTCACTTGTCAATGCGAATTAGATATTACTGGTGGGTTTATGCACTCTTTTTCAAAAGAGAGTCAATAAACTGGAAAAAGCAATTTTTACATTGTTACCCTATCCTCTATCTTCTATCCCAGCAGTGGAATCTCATAAATAGCAAGAGTATGTCAGCCTAAGGCCAAGCAAAACATATCTATGGGGGCACATCTGCCCCAGCATCAAGGAAGGGGCACACAGGCCTAATGCCGTTACTATGTCAACTAAGGCACACCAGCCCGCTCAATGCCCCTCTATTTTGTCACGCAAGCCCGAAACTCAAAAGCAGAAGGCAGTGAAGTAAGGAGACTCAATGGTAGTCCTCAGGTGTTGTCGTCCTCTTAGGAGCCGTCCTTAGCTTGCGTTTGCATTTTCAATTTGTACATGCAATTTAGCACATATCATTGCATATTGTATATCAATTGTTGAAAACAGGAAAGGTCTCTCAAGTGCAAAAGAATGCTTGTCCAGTATCGAAAGCAGCAAGTAATCAAGATTTTGGGGGTTCATACTTGGGATCTAGTCACTACTAGAACTGGAGCCGGAGCCGCTGCTCTGGGATGGTGCAATTGTAAGGAGAGTGCCATATGCCGTTCTCCATATCCATTTCTCCATGGCGAATGTCAAGCACACAGCCTACTCCACTAGCACTTGGAGCCCACCTTGGCAATCAGAATACAATTCAAAGTAGCAATGACTTGTGCTACCCAAATCCAAGTTCACCAACGGCACGTTCATCCTGAAGAATGATCCTCCAGTTTTGTCGAATCCAATCAATGACGGTCTACCTGTCCTTCAAATCGATTCACTCAATGACGACCAGCCATGTCGTCCTTCACGTCAATTCAATCAACGATGGTCTACCCGTCCTTCACATCAATTCAATCAACGACGATCTACCCATCCTTCAAATCAATTCAATCAACGACGGTCTACCCGTCCTTCAAATCAATTTAGTCAATGACGACCAGCCATGTCGTCCTTCACGTCAATTCAATCAACAACGGTCTATCCTTCAAATCAATTCAATCAACGACGACCAGCCATGTCGTCCTTCACGTCAATTCAATCAGCAACGGTCTACCCGTCCTTCAATTCAATTCAATCAACGACGACCAGCCATGTCGTCCTTCACATCAATTCAATCAACGACGGTCTACCCGTCCTTCAAATCAATTCAATCAACGACGACCAGCCATGTCGTCCTTCACATCAGTTCAATCAACGACGGTCTACCCGTCCTTCATATCAATTCAATCAACGACGATCAGCCATGTCGTCCGTCAAATCAAATCAATCAACGACGATCAACCATGTCGTCCGTTTCAAGTCAAATCAATGACAATCAACCATGTCGTCCCTTTCAATCAAATCAACGATGATCAGCCGTGTCGTCCTTCAAATCAACGACGGTCTACCCGTCTTTCAAATCAATTCCATTAATGACGATCAACCATGTCGTCCTTTTCAATCCCTCAACGACGATCAGAATGTTGTCCGCTTCAATCCGATCGCAATCAAAATATCATCCGCTTCAATCCATCAACGGCGGTCAGCCATATCGTCCGCTTCTAACCCTTCACGGCAATCAAAATGTCGTCCATCATCCTCGACGATGACCCACCGTCCAGCTCAACGATGGTCTGTCCATCCAATCGGCACAACAAATGTCCGCCTATTCTGATCCACATCGGCCTATAGTTAGTGTAGCTTCCACCAACCTCATTGCTCCGTCTCGGATGGTCTGTGATAAGGAGATTGGCTCTTATTCCCATTGGATGGAATTTAACCTACTTGACACGACCTAGCCGTGTTTGTTGGAAGTTGTATGTGCCAAGGATAGATTGATCCCCAGCAATGACGGTCCGCCCTTCCGTCCCAATTCAATGACAGCCTGTCCCGTCCAACTCTGCAGCAACAAACTATTCTGTCCAATCCGACCAACAAGTGGCGATTTGCTTGTCCAAATTCCACTTCCATCTCCAGCAACGGTCCATTCATCCACCTCAAATCAACGATAGCCGGTCCTTTCTAGCTCAATGACAGTCCGCCCATTCAAATCAATGACAACCAATTTCAAATCAACGACGGTTCACTCGTCCAAATTCATATCAACGACGGTCCACCCGTCCAACTTCAAACCAATGACGGTCTATCCACCCAGCTTCAAATCAAGCAAGTGATAGTGATTCGCTTTCAAAAGATTATTTCCCAGAAGTGTCCACCTTTGGCGTCAATCCGTTTCTATTCATCAAATCAATCAATGGCAGTCTACCAGCCCATATTATCCCCAGCAGCGGTAGCCGCTCATCCAAATTCAACCCATCAGGTTCTTTAAGTTTCATGTCTACTTTAACACATATGTTCTGTTCTGGATAGCCTTGAGAAGGTGTCTAGAAACCTTTAACGATACTTGTACCAAGACAATAGTGCTCTAAGTACCGTCAAAGGGGGGCTACTATAGACACCCTATTTTGGACATTCCAGATTAGTTTACTTACAGTCTTTGATTCCCCGATGATGAAACGGATCAAGAACACCCCGGAAACGTTAGTATGTTTGAGCTCTGAGCATTCCAAAAACACTTTCAGATCCCTTTCATACGCTCTAAACCAGAACCAAAAGGCCTCAACAAAACCCAACTTGCATATGCTGGCACTCACCTGGCATGCGCTGGTCCTCTGCCACGTGTCAGTCATCGGTCAACTTTAACCGTTGACCAGACTTGAACCGGCATACGCCAGTTATCTATTGGGGTATGCCAGTCAAACCTCCGGTCAAATTTGTGTTTTTAAGCATGTAGAAGCCATGGGTAGAGGTCTACAACACATGGGAATCTTCCAATTCATCGAAAAACCTGTCCCGGCCGGGGGACATCTCTTACACCCATCCCATCACCTTTCTCCTCTCATCTAATGAGAAGGAAGGCTTAAGGGCTAAGGTTCCAGTCACTTTGACTGGCCTTAAACCCTTCTCTCTCCCTTTCCCCTATATATACCCCCCATCCATTAGCCTTTCAAAGGGGTTGTTTCTCCAAGTTTCAAGCTCCAAGTCTATTTCTTTCTCTTTTCTTGCTTGCTCTTCTTTCATCCATTGAAAGAGTAAACAAGAGACCCTTCCATACACCTCTTACAGTCAAACATCCACCACCCGCCATCATCCAACCTTCAAGTTCAAAGCTCAAACATCTCTCAAACCTCAAAACCAAAGGTATACACCTTTGTACTGTTTTCCTGTTCTGATCCCTAAGGGGGGGTGGCAGGGTCAAGGCTGGTAATCAATACCAGTCCTGGCCCTAAAGCTGTTCAAGGTTTCAAAAACAAAAAAAAATATGTTTTTGACTCTAAACGGTGTGCGCCGGTCATAAGCCCGCGCACGTGGGTCTGTGGCAGTACGTACAATTTTTAATTTGATCTGTCTGGAATCTGTTTGGAACTGGCGTACTCCAGTTCGGAGCCCTCCAGAACTGGCGTACTCCAGTTGTAAAATGGGGTCTAGATCTTTGTTTTATGCTTTATTTCTTGTCTATTCATCACTTTATTGCATGCTAAAAACCAATTTCCAGCTTTCTGTATTTAGAACTGTATAGGTGTAGCATTTCAATACTTGCTTTCTTTTGCTTCGAAAGGCTTCTGGGATCTTTCTGGTCATATTCCAGAGCCCAGAAGATGGAAAGCCAAGCACTGACCAGATGAAGTAACTAGCGTATGACCTCTCGCGACTTGCATACGGTAGTTATACCAAGGATCAGTGACTTGCTCTTGCATGTTAGCTAAGTCTTGGCCTTTATTTATTTCCCCACACTGTTTATGGGGTGTTCTGTCTATTTCGTTTCTCTAAAGTCATTTTATATGTCTGTAACTATATAACTGTTGTTATATTAACAGCGTGGTTTGTCCTGGGTGCACTGGTTGTTTCCAGAGCCCAGAGGGTTGAAAATAAGAGATGTGGGTTTAGGCTTACCAGAGCATGCTAGTCGAGGAGTCATGTACGCAAGTCATCTCTGCATGCAGTGGCCATGCCAGTGCATACAAGTTTCCCTCCTGTGTACATCATTTCGGATCAGTGTGTTCTAGTCTGTTTAAAACGCTCACAGAAGTCTGTTTTCAATCTATACTTGCTTTAATCAATCATCCATCACATTTTGTCACATGATGCAACTTGTTACAGTTTTAATCCCCTTTAACTGTTTCCCCGCCCTAACTGGCTAAAAAAATGACTAATGAGAGAAAAATGCAACATTTTTACAAAATGCCTGAGTAGAGACCGATTTCCAGATTGGGCGAGAGAGGTGCCATAAAACCCTTCCCCTCTCATAACCTGGCTCCCAAATCTCAGATATCGAAGGTGACGACGATCCAGTCTACAAGCCTTTTTCAAAATCAAACAAACGTAGTAAACGTTTTCGAGTTCGGTTCCTTGGGTGTTTTCACCGCTAAAACCCGAGTGGCGACTCTAAATTGAAGCGTTTCGCCGCGCTTTCAAAGGAGGGCCGCACCCGATTTTTGAGAACGAAATTGAAAAATTTTGGAGCGTGTGCCCACAAACGCTACTAAGGCTACGATCATATTCTCGCTTAGGAGCTCAAGCCAATTATTAACCATTTCAATACGAAAAATAACTCTACACCGTGTCTCATCTTCCGCTATTAAAAATAAGAACACCCACCTCGAGGTCCAGCCAAAAAGGTACCAACACGAACTTACTCCCTACGTGGAGCCACGATACTCGTTGCCGCTTCCAAACCTGGCGTGTAGCACATTAATCCACTCATGTCAGTATTGATATTGAGATTCTCGTAAAAAGAAAGGATTGCAACCATCATTTTCTAATACTCTTTCTTTCACTAGGTATAGCAATTGATTTCTAGTTTCCGGAACAAGTCCTGTCAGAATGAGATGCAATTCAGCTCTTAGCATTTATTTACAGCAGATTTACAGCATACACAGAGCTTATTTCAAGCAACTATATATCCAGTTTCAACACTTGCGCGATTATTTAGCATTTCGGCTCATATCCAATGAAATTTATCATTTAACATACACTTACAACAGCTTTGGAGGTTATTTCCAGCAGCAACAGCCAGTTCCTTGCAATAAAAATCAGTTGAGACTAACCTTAAGATCAGGTTTGACATGTCCAGAACATAAGTGAAGGTCTTTTGCATTACAAGTCCCCATTAAAGATGTAAACAAACTGTGTGCATGATAAGTTAATGACCCCCTTTCACATAGGATAATTTTTATACAGCAACCATTGACAACCATTTGCAGCAATAGCAAGCCAACGACAACACCTCTGCCCCGATTCGGTTTCCTTTTTTTTTTTTCTTTTCCCCTGTTTCTCCTCGTTAGCTAAATTATTTAAAATTCATCCTTTCTAACCCCAAAATCAAATCTTCCATAATCAATCAAAAGAGAGATTAAGAATATTTGCAATCACAACTATCAATTCCAACAGAGGAAAAAAACAAAGAATAACCCTAATTAGGAGTACTTAGAACCCACCTGATTCTCAAAACCCCAAAATTACACACTTCAATTGCAAGAAATATGTTAACTAATCAATATGGAAAAGAGGCTAAGAATTACCTACCGAGATTAGGACTTCTGTTTAAGCTAATCTTCTCTTCCCCGATCCCTCTCTCCTCGCCTCTTTCTTTCTCCTGTACGTTTTTTTTTCCTCTTCCGTTTGTCTCTTTTTTTCCTATTATTAGATATATGTCACACATGCACACTAGCACGTCCCTTGCCATACAAGTGCACACCACCAGCGCACACACTTTTTTTTTACAAGTAAATCCCTATAGTTTTAGGAAAATCACTTTTAAACCCTCACACACAAATAAAATAAACATTACTTTTTTTTTTGTTCTACTTCCTTTAATAGGTGCTGGGTCTCACACTTACGTTCGGTGATGACGTTAGGAGTCTGCTAACGTTCGGCAAAACTGTGATTATTTCGGCCCACTACAGTATGTAATATAGATTAGTATTCGAAACTATAATATGCACAAAGACAATATTGGTATTGTGAAGTCGAGAAAGTGGGTATGCTTAAAAAAGGGTATAAAGAAGCTAAACACTTGGAGAGAGAAGATCGAATAAGAGGGCCGCAAGCACTTACCAGAATTGGATGTCTTGCTGTATTTATATGGTAAGTATACTATGGAAATGGTAAGTATGCCCAGATTTTTGTAAGTATGGTTATTGAAATGGTAAGTATGCCCATATTTAAGTAAGCACACCCTGTTTATATGGTAAGTATTGCTATGGAAATGGTGAGTATGCCCAGATTTTAGTAAGCACACTCTGTTTATATGGTAAGTGTTACACAATAATCTAATGAAGTTTTCCATGTTTTGAACCCTGCATTTGGGGTAAGTATGACCATGGAAATGGTAGATACTCCCAATTCATGCCTTACCTACTAAGCATATCTAGATTTTAGTAAGAGATAGAACCCATTTTTCGTGATAAGTATGCCCATATTTTAGTTAACAAACCTTGTTTATATGGTAAGAACAGAAATTGAAATGGTATGTACAACATGTTTACGACATACCCAACAACGCCATAAAGCATTGATAAAACATACCCAACAAGAGCTACCAATGCACATACCCAACAACAATGCCACAAAGCTTTAATCAAACATACCCATCAACGTCAATAACAACAGCACAAAGCATATATCAAAGAGAGTCACCATTGATTAAACAAGAGCCATCTATAATTGTTTGTCTCCATGAACCATACAAAAAAGACAGCATATGCCAATTTGTGTTTACATGAGCCATTTCAAGTCTACAGAAGCCATTTACTATTTACATAACATGTCAAGTTTAATGTTAACATGAGCTGTATCACAAAAAGAGAGCATTCGCACTTTACAAGTGTCATCCCACAAAATGAGACATCTACCATTGCTAATCTCCCTAACTGTCATCAAATCTTCCTTCTAGTGCCGGAATATTTTTATTGAGCCTTTCAAATTAAAACATTTCTGTAGTTGTTCTCCCCACAAAGGATCAAGTTGTTCCTACCCTCTTTTTTTTTTTTGGTCAATTGGAAATTTCATTTAAGCTAGGCAGCTATAGCCGAGAAAAAGTTTCAACATAGCATTACAATAAACAAGGCAAACAGATGCCAAAAGACGATGAATTAAACACATAAGTGTCCTACGCCCAAGGCGTCAGCTAAAACAAACTCCTTAGCAGCTAGGGGAACGTTTGTTGCAATAATCAGATCTTCCTCTTGTTGAGACCCCAGTCTTGCTAACGTCATAGAAGCATCTGTCCATATTGAGCTTTATTTCACCTGGAAGAGGAAACAGCCAATGAATAAGTCTGTGGCAAGAACGTTGTTCCTTAAAAGCCACACCAATCTCCTTAGCATAAGCTAGAGCAATCTTAAAACACTCGGTGTTTGTTGTCTCAATATTATCAAAACTTTTTCTATTACGGGCCTTCCAAATTTGCCAGAAGGAAACAACAAACAGTAAGCTCCAAGATTGACTCATATCCAAATGATAAGTAGATTTAGATTTTAGATTGGTACGAATCCAATCTAAAATAGGCATGTTAATTAAGGTTCTCTTGCAACCATTGGGGGTTACAAATACTATGCCAAAGCTCTTTCGCTTTTGGGCATCCACGAAAGAGATGATTTTAGTCCTCATGTGTATCATCACAACGAGGACAGTAGTTCATGTTTATCATCCCCCTACTAGCTCTCAGGGAGTTGATAGGCAGACACTATGAAGCACTAGCCAAATAAAAAAATGAAGTTTAGCAAGAACTTTAAGCTTCCATATCCACATCCAGTCAAAGTTCTCACTATCATTATTATGTAAGATTTTATAAGCAGAAATAGAAGAGAAATTACCGTTAAGAGAACCTATCCAAGAAGGATGATCTGGGATATTGGAGAACCTGGGCGCATTAGTACTAGCAATACCATTCAAAACATGACCATCGACAATATTGGAAATAGAATTTAGATTCCAATCACCATTACTATCTAGAATGTCACTGACTTTGGTGTTAACAAACCCATGAGGACCAGGAAAACTGTCAATGAGAGGACCATTTCCATACCACTAGTCAAGCCATAAATCAACATGAGAACCATTACCAAATAATCCATTTAATCCCTTTTTTCAGAAGGGGAATAGTTTTAGTGATGCTTTTCCAAATGTAGGAGGCATTTTTTTTTTAGGCCAGGCAAACAGAGAATGTTTTTGGAGATATTTACTATCACGCCCCGCCCCGCAAAACGATACCCAAAGTGGGCCCGAGTCGGTGCAGCCACGTGGCATTCTCATATGCCAACTAAACAATCACTTAACAACAGATATTAACTCAGAATAAACCAGCGGAAGACTTAACGTTAATATTAACAAAAGAGTCGATGTTATATCCAAAACATTACATGCTTGACATACTAAAATACACGACATCCTTGTCACAAAACGAGTCGATAACATGTATAAGACAACTCACTACCTCCGACACAAACCAACAACCTCAAAGACAACCCCAAAACACCGACTGGTAATGGACCATCCTATGAACCCCTGCTATCTGGCAATCCAAAGGAAAACCAGGAGTGTGTGAGATATAGAATAAATCCAATAAAACTCAACATAAATAACTAACTGAACAACTACAATTCATATTCACAACACATGCAGTGACACGTCTGCCACATCCCATGTACCCAAGGTATTGTGTCCCGCACACCAAGCTCCCATTCACCGTAAATAGAACGGCACGGCCCACGACAAGGTGTGACTCACTCCACAAACCTTATACGGGTACAATCAACATACACCAATCACGCACACCAAATAACTAAACCAACCACAGCATGATACACAACCAACATGTTAACTTCTTATTGAACATATAAGATATCAAACACACTCACCTGTGAGTCGACCGAAGTATGCCAACTTACGGTTTTGACACCTCCCAATTACTCAGCTCGTTACCTAGCCACACGCTTAATCGTATTAGTAATGAGTTCCATGAACGATCAACAGAAGAATAAAAAGCTAATAAGAAACTAAACAATGCCCAAAGAATACAAGTATGTTCATCTCAAAGGCCTAGAGATATACCAAAACACACATGAGGTTCAAAACACAACAAAACCCCCAAATGAAAAGACATCCTAAAACTAGCCTGTCTTTAAATGACCGTAGCATTTTATAGGATCATAGTTGGGTCATGAAACCACCACTATTAGAAAGTAGACTTTCAGTACACCAATATTGATATAAAGTTTGTCCTAACAAAAATGATACTCACACAACAATCCAAGCACAACAATTTATACAACCTCTCACATGCATGTAGGCTCCACACACACTACTATGTGTGGGCCCCACATATATGTGAGAGGTTGTGTAAGTTGTTGTGTTTAGATCGTTGTGTGAGTAGCATTATCCTTGTCCTAAATAGATTTCAAATGACAAAGTTATGACTGCCCAAAGATGCACACTTAGAAATACAAATCTGCAGTTTCTGCAGAACAGCCTGTGATCGAATGCTCATTAAAAATCACATACTCAATCTTTTCCATTAATTCTAACACCAAAACATCACTAATTGATCAATGCTTAAGACTCAGCAGAACCCGTAGTCAGTAAGTACATTTAACTATGACAAAATTGGTGAAAAACAAAGCTGTAAAACCTGCCCAGATTTCCAGAGTTGACAAACCATTAACTTCAGAACATAAACTGATTTTTTCCTAGAAGTAACTAAGGCACAAAACTTACATATTCAGAAAGGTATGTAAGTCTAGTTTCAGAATCAAGAAACAGTGCATAAAACCGATACCCGAGTTAGGAGTCATGTCCGTTTTTCCAACACGTGTCTGTGCTGTCTACACAGACGCGAATCAGACACCAGTTCAATCCGCGAATTTTGTAGGCCAAAACAGTTCAATTTATTTTCTGAACATTTAACACGATGCAATAGACTCACAGACGAACCTTCAGGATTTTTTTCCAGAATTTAGAAGATTTCTAGGTGCCTTGAATAAATTCGTCACCACAGGACAGATTATCAACTTGTTCAAACACAGTTATGCATGTTCATCATATACACGAATTTTCTGAAATAAGAACTCAATTCCAATCTCAAAAACCCTCTCCTATGGCTTCAATTCAGTACATAATAGATGCAGAACATGAGACTTAGCATGGAAACATGAATTTCAGCAATTAAGAAGATGAAACTTGCCAAATTAAACTTTAATTCAAGGTTAGCTAAAACTTCTCTAGATTTTCCCCTTATTTTCTCTTCTTCCTTCTCCTCTCTGCCTCTCTCTCTCTCTCTCTCTCTCTTTTTCTCTCTACGTGTATCAACGAAGAAAGAAAATGGAACATGTACTCCATTTGATCAATTCTATGGAAGATTATTGTGTGCCAACAAAACCACATGCTATCATGTTCCAATTCACAAATCACACACAAGCCCTCACACTTCTAATGTATGCAATTTAACCCCGTGACACATAATTTAATTAAATACGTGAATTAAAATATCAAATATCCGAGACGGGTGCGACATTTACCTTGAGAAGTTTAATCCACAGATTATCCTCATTATTAAATCCACAGATTATCCTCATTATTAGAGAGTTTCCAACCTAATTTTGCAAGAAGGGCTAGATTTTGATTTCTAGCTTTCCTGAGCCCTAAACCACCATTAGCCTTACTCCTATAAACTTTGGTCCAGTAAAGAAGATGAATTTTTTTTCTTGTTTTCAGAATCTCCCCAAAGGAAGAATAATCAACATTAAGAAAGCAAACATATATTATCCTTTTCCTTTTGACTGAATAAAACTACTAAAAAACGAAACTTTTTTTTTTTTTGATAATCACTTCTAAAATTTTTTTTTTTTTTTGAACAAACGAAACTTGCTCGAATTAACTCCAAATAATAAATTTTGAACAAAGCACCAAAAAGAAAATGAACTTTTTTTTATCGGAATACAAAGGCATTGAGAGAGTGCAAGCTATGCAACCAACGAGAGTGGCGACCGAAACCGCTAATCTCAACTTATGTTGAAGCAGAAGGCTCGACAATAGACCCCAGCTTATGACGCTCGGCAGCGATTGTGTGCTTTTGGTGTCGGAGCTCGAGACATTGAGTTCAGACTGTTATCGGCCACGATAAGGTCTTACGGCGGGCTCGTTACGTATGCGAGACAGGTCGAGTGCGAGGATCGTCGGCGGGGAAGACTGTATAGTGGGGAAAGGGCGGAGGAGCGGCGGGGAGGGAGGAGAGAGGAGGGGGTGGTGGAGGAGAGAGAGGAGGTGGTGAGTGTGGGGTTTGGAGAGTGTGGAGCGAGGGGGAGGAGAGAGAGCGACGGGGTGAGTTGGAGAAGCCATTGAATAGGGCTCAAAGTTTCACATGATTTTCAGTCAAAAGGTAACCGAGAATAGGAGGTAAATGAGAGAGAAGGGAAGTTTTTTTATCAATGGTTGAGATTAAACCCTTAACATCCAATGGCTCAGAAATAATGGGAGTATGATGCTCCCAAACCGCGTTGGAAGCATCATAGCCGGACGCCATTGCAAAAGATGATCATCAAGCTTTCAAATTTCTACCGTTAGTAAAGTGATCTCATTATATTTTTTTTGCCACACCCAAAATACAAACCCCTCACACACAAAACCCCTATTCTCTGTCAGACGCTCCCTCCTCTCTCTCTCTCTCTCTCTCTCTCTCTCTCTCTCTCTCTCACACACACACACACACACACACACAAACCCGTTCGATCGGCGATTTGGCCCTCATCTCTCTCTCTCTCAGACGATCATACCCCCATCTCTCTCTCAGTCGATAGGCGATTCGAACCCCTTATCTCTCTCACTCGCCAGTCACCAGTCAACCCCCTGGCTGCGGCGGGGGCGCCGATCGTCTGCGGACGCGGGGACAAGAGGACAAAGAAAGGGAAGAGGTTCAAGGCATCGTACGGAAACTCGAGGCCAAAGAAGGAGAAGATGATCGAGCGAATTAAAAACAAGGTCAGATGTGCCGGTCCACCCCTTGGCTCCGCCTTTTTAAGCTCATCTGATATTTCTTGCTTTTCATAGGAAACGTAGTAATGCACTGATGTGTTTGAAAACCTAGGGTTAGGATTTTTGGGATTCGTAGCTTGGTAGCCCTAATTCTCATCGATCAAGAATTCAAAAATGTAAACCGTTAGTAATTAGTGATCTCTTTATATTCTCTCTCTCATACCCACCGCCACACCCACACACGAAAACCCCTCCTCTCTCTCTCTGGTACAGTTATCTTTCTGTGATTTTTCAGAGCATAATGAACATGTCCGTTTCTTTTTGTTTATTCATTCAATTTGATTTCTCACTGATAACCTTCTTGGTCAAGAGATAGGCTTTTTTCAATTTGCTCATGTCACAACTGTCTTGGTTGTTTTGATGATTGTGTAATTAATACTTTGTGTCAATGAAAGTAGAGAAAATGAGTTGCATTGAATTTATTCCTAAATTTACTTTCTAGCACTTTCTCCTAATCGTGCACTATTATATAGTTATCGTTAAACTGAGTTAAGCCATAACCCATTGGTTAGGGAATTAAAGAGTGGAAAAACATTAGAAGATAGAGCCTACTAGGTGTTTGACTAAATGCCCAGCAATGGGTTACGAGGTTAGAGGATTAAGGGCATCCAAAATAGTTTAAATTCTATATATGTTGGCTGACGGGGAATGCTCTTATAGATGGGATTATGATAAAAGGGGAGGATTTCAAACAGTTTGTGACATGCATCGCACGTGAATTGTGTCATTTGAACACTCTAGATATTTGTCCATTTGAACATGGTTTTGTGATGCAATACCATTAAACATTAGAATCCTATGTCGGGTATTGTGTTTGTTTATTGGTTGTGCTTGACTTAGTTTTTTTTGTTGGCTATGCTATGGACCTATGGTTACCACTTACACTTTCAAATTTTGGCAAGACTTGCCATTTTGTACAAGTATCAACACTCTTGTAATAAAACAGCGAACGTTGGTTGCCAAGCCGCGAAAATACAAAAATACCCCTTATAGGATTACCCTTGTAATTTGAGTTGGAGGGTAGGGTCGTCATTTTGCCTTGTTTGGAAGACCCACACCGAATAATTTTTCGGGTATAAGCTATGCCTTTCTGTATTTTTTACTGAAAAAAGCTACTATCTCCGTCCCAAAAAGTAGGGCACTTTCGGGATAGTGTGCCATTTTCAATCGCCTATATTGTCCAATGTGAATGTCAAAAAATATGCTATATGGATATTGTTTGATAGATCTTAATTAATTCTATTAAACAAAGTTTTCAAAATCACATAAAATTTTATACATCGAAAGATATAAGCGATCAAAAATGGCATGTAGTCCCAAAAGTGTCCAACTTTTGGGGACGGAGGGAGTAACATTTTTTTCCGGATTTTGCTGAAATTGTGTACTCTTTTACCCAGATTTTACCATTTTGCCCTTTTATTTCCGTACTGTTTATTCTTAGTTGTTGGGGTATTTTAGGCTTTTCCAGTCCATGTAGCGGACTGTTCCCTTATTTTCCAGCGTCTTTTCTGGCCTCTTATCTCGCCTTTACGTGAGTTTTCCGTTTCTTTGTCGACAAGGAATTCCTTCAAATATGGCTTTCACAATTGTAATTCCTAAGCCTATTTAGGTTATTATCGTTGGAGAGAGAGAGACTGGTTACTGTTTGAGCAGCTTCACAGAGTACTCTAAGAACTGTTTATGCTTTGAACGGCGTCACAAAGTTCTCTTTTGATCGAAGAACTGTTCTAGCGTGGATGAAAGATTTTTGGGAAGGATAGAGGGAAGCAGTCATGCGATTTGCTAGGTTAGTTTGTGTTCTTCAATTGTGTACTTTTTAGTCTCAAATTCATTTTATTTTTCAAGTTATGGCTTTCAAATTCATTGCTTTTACACAGCTATTCCTTTTGTTCATTCTCTCTGCCTCTTTGAACTAGATAGATTAAAAGGTTTGGTTGGAGTCCGGATCAGAGATGGTTTATTTTTCTGACCTAGCTTTTTCTGATCCATTTATCCTCTGTTTTTGTTGTGATAGTTGAAAGATCTCTCTGAATATACACTTACCCACGTACAGTACATAGATACAATCAACTACTTGTATTTCCAGATTTTGTAGCTTGAGGTATAGATGCAACCAGCTACTTGTGTTCTCTCTTTATTTTTCTGAAAAAATGGTTCTTTAGTAGTAATATTTATTTGTTGTTGCATATGTTTGAGGATGCTACGACTCTTTGATTAGCTTGTACCGCAAAGGTTAGTTTTCCTCTAGCTTCTATTTTCATGACTTCATAAGTTATAGTTTTGCTTACCCACATATGCCTTTGTTCCATATGTAATGTATGCTAAAACACCTATTCATTCTTCAAAATTCTGTATCAGTCCTCAAACACATTAGCAATTATGGAATTGTGGCTTCTGGCCGGGTGATGCTACTCAGAATCCTAGGTGTGTGATGTGTTTAAACCAAACCCCTTGCTTCACCTGTATGTCAATAGATGTTACCATATATATTTTCCTCTTTATAGGTTTCAATTTTCTCTTGTTCTATTCTACTAGTAGAGCTGGTTTCGTGCGAGGCAACTCATAGGATCTGGCTTTATTGGTCTTAACGTTGACAACTTCTATTTTATTTTCGTTACAAGTTCCAGTAAATCATCTCACCAAAAGATCTGAACAAACCCTTTTAAAAGATAAGGCAAGTTTCTTTTATTTTTCCCCTGTTTGACTTTTATCGTTATGTACTTCAAGTATTTTGGGTTTAAAGTGTAATATGATGTGTATATGATTCTTGTTTATACAAATTGATGTTCATGTTTATACATATAATCAATTTCCACTGGTTTAAGATAAATACAAATTATCTATTCATTTAATTTTGGTGTGTCCCCTTGCATGTCTGTGTCCCCATTTATTTAGCATTCCCATTTCCGTGTTCATATCCGGGTCCATTTCTGTATCCGTGCTACATAGGGCCACAAAGGAAGTTTATCTTTGTTATGTCTATCACTCAACGACCTATCTGTCAAAACATGTAATATTGTGGTCCTTCTGCACTTGAGATACGTTCCAACTCCCATAATATAGTTTGCATAAATCCTTGACAGTTTTGCTATAACCGCGCATGCTTGCACATACACTTTGTACAAACCCTCACATGGAACCTCATTTGTAGGAGCGTATGCGCAAGTTTGTGTGGGGTTGTTTCTATTCTGTTCCGCTATGGGACCACACGCCCCATGTGAGCATTTTTATTCAAGTGACAAGTGTATGAGCAAGTGTGTGGTTTTGTCTCTCTCTCTTTTTGGTTAATAAGGCCTACTCCATAGGAGACAACTATGGTCCACAACTCTAAACAATAATTGGTAGTTTGATAATGGAGTAAATTAGTAAAATAACTTGCCCTTCTCACTTGGCTTGAAATCTTAGTTTGTTTATACTTTAAGGCTTCTCAGTTGAGCTATATTGAATGGCCCTATTAAGACTTCATTTGAGGGATGAAGCGTAACCCGTTCCCATAGATTTTTAAAAACAAGTTATCAACACAAGTTATCAGGAATCCAATACAGAATTCAATCTGATGCAAGGAGAAAAAAGATTAAAACAAATGCCATAATCTCCTAGAAAGATTACTACATACATCCATATCTACATCCTTACTATGGAGAGATCAAGTACAGAAGAATATTGAATTCAAGGGACGGAGGAAAATACCTTTTAGAACCGACGAGAGAGGGAAACCCAGTTCGGCATCAACATCCATAATTGCAGGCGATGCGACTCCGTTCGTAGAATTGCCTCCTTCGTTTCCGCAAAAAACCTTGATTTGGCAGCGATTGAGAGATTTTCTTGGAAATATTGGTTGTTCATTATACTGGTTTTAACAACAATGCAAAGGTCCTAGACAGAGCTAGTTTGATTGCATTTTTAGTGGAGATGGATTGGTTAGGGGTATCAATTTGTCATAAAAAATATGAAAGTAGTTATTTGATTGTAAGTCTGATTAGGTCATTTGCAGAGAGATGTCTGAAGCAAAAGCCAAATCAGGGCCTATGGTTCCAGAGTCAATGCTGAAGACAAAGAAGAGGAGTGAGTAGTGGGCTTTGAAGAAGAAGGAAGAGCTTGCAGCTATGAAAAAGAAGAATATTGAATCAGAACTAAAGAAATATTTGAATGAGTATGAGGAGGAGGTAACTGCCCTTGTGCTTTGCATTTTGTCATCTCTTACCACTTCTACCGTTTGTTGATTTTCATAAGGCAACCGTCTGTGATTGGTGAAATGGAATTATTGATTTTCGATTTTCATGCAACAAAAGGTGCTCATTCAGTTGAATCATGAGCCCAAACTAAAAGGAGATTTTTTATGTCAATGACTTCTTATCAGGAACAAGTAATGGTGAATTGCTCGCTAATGGTGCTGTTATTTTGTGCAACTATTTGGGCTTGTGGGATTTATGCTATATGGATTGTTTTGATTTATTCAGAGAAGAAACTTTTTTTCCCCTGTGGAAAACTTCTCCATTAAGTCATGGACTTGTGGGATATTTATATGAACCCTATGTATTTCATTTTATCTTCTCTTGGTGGGAGGCTTGGTTCATAGTTCTTCTGGAGCTGGATTGCGGTATGAACTGCTGCATTGATTTGTAGATAGTTCTTCATCATACTTGAAAATTGTCGAAGAAAGTGTAGGAGTTGTCTCGGTGTTTATATTTAAATCTGTCTCGTTCTATGTAGCCTATGTTGAAAATTCATTTTTCCTGAAAGTCTAAGAAGGGGAAAGATTTGATAAAAATTATTTGCACTGTTGAACTGGATTGTTTTATTGAGTTGAGCTTGTTGGCAGTTTATCACCTAATTAAGAGTAGGGGGAAATATTTGATGAAAATTATTTGAAATGTTAAACTGGATTGTTTTATTGAGTTGGCCAGTTGGCTGTTTATCTAGGCACCTCTGTCTTTTGGTAATAAATAAATGAGAATGTAGGGTGTGCCCAAATTCTTTTACCTTTGTTCTATCTAATAGGAGTAGGTTTCTTTGGAGAAAGGGGTTCAAAATTTAATATCATTTTTGTTACACATTAATATGCGGTACTTATGTTTTGCACTTTCAGTAATTCTTCTGCTTTGTCCTTGTCAATTTCTAAATAAGTGTATGAACAATATCTTTGATGGTCCATTTTTCTGAATTCTTGTCAATGAGATTGTTTTTACGGACATACAAACCCTGGAGAATGGAGAACTGTTTCTCTACAGACCAACAATATGAACACAACTCTAGACACGACTGTGTCCCAAAGTTGTGCTCCCAGACTTTTTGTTTTCTGCAAGGTCAAAATTCAGCCTTTCACTGTGCATTCTTAAGTTTTTTTTTTTGAACGGTTTAAGTTTGTGTATTACAAGGTTTTGCATTCTTGATTTTGTCTATTGCAATGCTTTTACAAAATTTGGCATGATGTTTGTACTTGACGTGCCGGTTTTGAGCATTGCAGATGGTGGACGTAAGCAACGAAAAGTTGGGCAAAGAGTTATTGAGTTGCAGCTGTCCTATATGGCTTCCTTTGGATTGTTCTTGAACAATCCAATTGGCCCTAAAACAACTCATTTTTGGGGTCCTGTTGCTAACTGGGGATGTGTGATTGCTGTATGGTCAATTTTCACATGACAGTATAACTTCTATTTGGATGGCTTTACAGCTCGGTTTGATTTATAGTAGTTGTAAATTGTAATTGGTGGATTCAGAAGGGGCTGGTGGACATGAAGAAACCCCCTGAAGTGATCTCTGGCAACATGGCTGGAGGTTAGAAACTACTGGTTTCAAAAAGAATGTACAGATACTGGTAGAGATAGCATCTTTGCAATTTTGGTTAACATTGATCATGTGTTTCAGCAATGTGCATATATTCTGCATTGTCCATGACGTTTGAATGGATGGTACAACCTCGCAACTATCTGCTTCTAGCATGCCATGCCTCAAATGAGATGGTACAGCTCTATCATCTCCCATGGTGGGCTAAGGGCAATGGTTTTATCTTTGCCTGTTTGTTGGTTTAGGAGAGGTAATGTGGATTGAAAGTCGAGCCTTATTCAACGTGGACTCTCAATCTCCACTGCTTGGGATTAACCTCGCTTATGTGCAAAACTTTCTTGACGGTGGTGATTTGCATATAGCCAAACTTGCATGGCATGTGTGAAATGTGGCAATGGATGATTGATTGGCAGTTGGTGTCTTGAAGGGCCGGGAAAACCCATTTGGGTGGAAGTTTGTTGTCAGAAAGATTTTAGAAATGTAGTTAAGGTGATAGTGTTTAGTTATAGCTCCTAAATTAGACTGAGAGGAAGATTATGGAGAGAGAATTTGAAATTCAGTTGTTACAGTACTATTAGGCCCTGTTTGATAACCCTCCAAGGGGTTGGGATTGGATTGGTACAGTGGGGATATTATCAATAACTCGTTTGTTTTCCCAAAAATGGTTCGGACTATCAATCTGGTGGGATTGCTAAGACCCCAACTTGGGGGTATTGCTAATACCCTCTTGGAGATGGTATTGGTAATCTCATCCCAACCTCTCCTCATTATCAATCCCTTCTCATTACCAATCTCTTCTATCAATCCAATCCCGTCATCTGATCCCATCTCAAACAAACATAATATTAATAATCCCATCATCGAATCCGATCCTAAACAAACGTACTCATTACCAATCCTTTCTTATTATCAATGCCAATCTTAATCCCATCTCCTTACAAATCCCATCCATCTATCACTGTTATCAAACGCGGCCTTATAGTATGATTTTTCTTCCCAACTGAATGTCCCTTTGCACTTTAGTTATCCCTTTGCGTTGATTGTTTCTTTTTTTTTTTGGATGGGCATTGTTTCCTCTCGTGTTTCTTCTAACATTTGTGATTTGTGTCTTCTGATGACACTGAGCAATAAGCTCGGGCATTAGACTAGTATCCATTGACAAGTCTTACCAGGGGTTATTTTATTCTTTTTTTGTAGGTGATGACATATGGAGATGTGTTGGGAAGCTGACAGATGCTCAAAGGAGCATGTTAGATGATAGATTTCAGTGGAAGGTCAGTACTTGTTTCTATTTTCTTCATGCAATTTGTGAAAGTTCTAATGGTATTGGTTCTGTTTTTATTTTTTCCATTCATCATATTGTATCTTGCCAAGCTTGAGAGATGGACAAAAAAAAGGAGGGAAAGCCTGGAGAAGCAAGGGCTGTTTTGAGGCGTTCCATTAAGGAAAATGGGTGTCTCTCTCTGCTTTTCTTTTGAGCACCTTATTTTCCCAATTGTGTCTCAATTAATTGCTGCTTTCTTGTGTAGCCTTATTTATTGTGCTTTGACACTTAATATTTTATTATTTTTAGTGCATTGTTTGGTTTCCCGAGGGAGGGGATATAGAGAAATACAAGAAATTTCTGATAAAAATGGAAATAATAACCCGTATGCCTTAGTTTGAGCAAACAAGAGCTTGAAAAGGCTGCTAAAGCACATGGAGTGGATGTTGTAAGGTCGATACTAATCAGATTCATCTATATGATTTGCCATTATATGTACTTGAAGGGTGATTGTGGTTATTCTTTTATTTGACCATGGATTTCCACTTTGGATGCTCTTTGTAATGTAGGTTCAATGTAGGTTCACACAGAAGAATGATCTGAAAGTGTAAAGGTACTCGGTTCAACTCCTCCAATTATAAGCCTCAAATCTGGATGCATGGAGCTCAAATGGTTTCCTTTAATCTGCAGGTTGATTCTGTGTTATTACTTACAATTTCCAATATGAACTATGCTCTACTTATATTTATGCATCTTATTTTCTTAGTTTCTTTTCCTTTTTAGCATTTCCATGTCCATAAGTTCTATTGCTAGAAAGGGAATCTAATTGTATCTGGGGCAAGAGTTGGAAAATAAATTGTCCTTCATGTATTAAATATGTGTACGCATTCGATATTGACCTCCATTGCCTTTACAACACTCGTGACATCTCCATCTTATCATCATTATGAGTCAAGTGACACGGGAAATTCAATTTTAACCCTCCAAGCACGATATGAAACTATGAACCAGGTCATGGCTGACCTCAACATGTGCTCCATTACTTTATGCATCTAAATATGCCTCGGAGGAGTCATTGTAATAATTGGATGGTTGGATTCTGATGTATTCAATTCTTTGTTACACACTTGACAAATAGGTTTCTGGCAATATTTTACTTAATTCCAATTGAATTTTGTTAGGTGAGATGGACATGTCTAAAATCCTCTTTAGTAATGGTAGTTTGGTTACCACAGTGCTAGAGTGAATCTCTTCCTTTTCAATTGTGCCGCTGATTTTGCTTGGAAAATGACCTTGAGGTGCCCCCTCTGTTTCAGTTTTACCATTCAGGTGGTTGGTATTAGTTTTGCCATTTCGTCAATGTAAATATTTGCAGGTATGAGTTAATATATTTCTCTAGATTGCATGCATGACATAGGCAAATAACACAGGACAATATTCACAATATAATTTCCGTTTCCAAATCAACGGGCATGACGGATCATGCGTAGCGCGTAGCAATGACCCGAGTCCTTATAAACAAGGACTACAAGAGTCGTCTGTGTTACCTGGATAGTCTTTAACTATGTGTGTCCTTTTTGCAAGAATTTCATTATTTTCTGTTGGCCCTTTACAGTCCTACCAGCATTGGCGGTGCTGGCATTGCTTGCCTGCCATTGGGACCTTCTCTTTTCATTCATTCAACATCCAATAGCTGTTATCACTCTTCAAAGTATATGAAGGCACCTTTTACTTTGTGGAGTAATTATTTATCCAAGCCCTGAGAGGCATATAAGAGAAGGTTTCCTCAATTTTGGGCTGCCCAATTTCCAGTCAATTTACCTGATTTTTCCTATTCAGCCCTTCAATTGGCAGGCTTATGTTATTTGGTTGGGGTGTTTTCTACTTTTTGCTGATTTTGGTGGTGGGCCTGAGATACTATTCACGCGAATTAAAGATTACTTTAAAGGGTTTTCTTTCCAGATATTCTGTCTGTGACTCTGTGTCCCACAATCCCTTCTTTGTATCTTGTGAGCATGGTTTGGATTGGTTCGGTTTTACAGTAAACCAAGAACCAAACCAATACTTACAGATTACGAATTCGGAGAACCAAACCAACCCATAAAAGGCATAGAACCAAACCAATCCAAACCATAAAAATACAGTTCGGTTTCGGTTTTAAACCACGGTTTTCCCTTTAGGTTTACCATGTTAGCTTTATATAGAATAGGAATAGGTTTTTTTGTGTAGAAAGTTAGGGTAATTAGTCTTGGTAGTGAAAGAATTATATGAATAGGAATTGATTTTTATGTATAGAAATTTAGGAATTGGGCCATGGAAGTCTAATCTGGTGATTCCATGTGCTTTTTTTTTTATTTATAATAAATTAATACAACAACAACAGAACCCATCTAGTCTCCAATCATTGAGGGTATGGTTTTATAATAAATTAATAATCATAGGAAATTAGAATGGGTTGTGATATATAGAAGTTTGGTCTAAATTATATTGGCATCTGGGAAGGAAAAAGAAATATTGCGATGGATTTAATAGGATCAATAAATTAGGAAAGTAGTTGACTAAAAGGCTCCTATATTTATTTAGTGAATCATAATTAAATTATATATATATGTATGTATTATATGGTTTGGAACCATAACCGTCAGAGTGAATCCACAAACCAAACCATGTAATGCGGTTTCTAATTTTTTTAAACCACGACCAAACCATACTACTAAAAAACCGAACCAAATCTTTCGGTTTGGATTGGATTCGTGGTTTGATGGATTTTTTTGCTCACCCCTGCTTGTTTATTTGTCTTTGTCTTTCTAATGCGCAACGTCATTTGTTGGACATCTTCGTGTGATTTTAATTTTGCAAATTAACGGTAAGGCTACGGTGTTTATATCGGATCGTTGAGGCAAAAGGGAAGCAGAAGTTAGTATTCCTTCTATCCAAGTGGAATCATCTCTACCTTTTGGGTTGTCTATAATCAGTTGGTACAAGGATGGGCCTGTCTCGATCCATTCAATGTCACAATGTCTACTAGCCAGTACATGGAGTGACGGGTGAATGGGGTTATGAGACCTAACTAACAGTGCGTTCAACATTTTTTTTGTTCTTCTCTTTTTTTTGTTTCTAACAAGGCACCACTTCTGGGTTATTTTCTATATAACTCCTTGTTGCTACCATGGATTTCCAATAGTTTTTATTTGCGTTTGGAGATATTAGTTAACATTTTTAATTGTGCTGGTGAGACAGGTTAAGTAGCGTTGAAGAGCTAGCTAGGGCTACTATCAAGAAATTAACTCAGGGTATGGCTGAGCACAACAAAGCAATGGCTTCTGCTAAATCTGATGAAGCAAAAGCTAGCATTGTGAATTTGTGAGTGCATAGGTTGCTTAGTCTGTTGTAAAGTTTTAAGCTTATTAACAAGTAACTGACATAGATGTTCTGTATAATCTATTTGCAGAAAGCTCAAAAACAGAATACTACCACTGGACTGCGAACCTGCAATAACATTTTGGCAATGACCCAGGTCTGAAAAGCAATTTATTTATTTTTTCGTGTGAAATGTTCATGTACTTGGAACTGATTTTTCGTATGATGTCTGAAACTCAGCCTTTGCATTCAAAATCACCTTCATTCGTTGGTGATAAGAGAATCAACCTTTCTTGGAAAGAAATACCAAAAGTCTTGCCACCTTCAGCCACTGCTGCAGCTGTGTCTGTTATGTCTTTTTCTGGGAAAAGAATAGTTAAGCAGGTGGTATGCTGAAAACCATTTATTCTCATCCCGAACAGCCCCTCTTCCTGAAGATGAATAAGAGTAAAAGAACAAAATAATGGAGCTTGTTAGCAAAAGGACTGCACATTTTTATTTGAATTATATTGTATTGTCAGCGTTCTTATTTTCTTAATTTATTATTGTTGTTGCACTATTAATATTCTTTTATTTCTATGCAGAGGGAAACGTCCTGCAAATCCTGCTAATGGTTCAAACGACAATGCATCAAAAAAGAGTCGTGGAGCCGGTGGTTCACAGAACCAGCTTGTTAACAGGGCATTTGAAGGTGCATCATATGGAGGAAGGAGTGGTATGAGAGGCAGAGGCCGGGGTTGGGGTGGGCGTGGTAGAGGAAGAGGCTACCGGTAAGCTTTGGTTCAAATCCAGATTGACAAAAGGTGAGGATTTGTACGAGTTTTTAACCAGAAGGATACTGGTAAAGCTTTGGTTCGAAACCAGATTGACAAAAGGTGAGGATTTGTATGAGTTTTTAACCAGAAGGATACGAGCAAAGAATAGTGGGATAAATTGATTATTAGGATGTCTTGTATACTTTTAACAAATTTTGATACAGTTGGCAGATTTTTTTTTGGATTATGGAGCAAGAATTTCTTCCTTCTCAGGTGGCTTGTGTAATTGAATGGGCTTCCTTGAAAAACTTAAGTTAATAGACACGGTTTCTAGGCAGTTGCCAAACCAGCTGCACCGAGTAGTCTGGGTGCGTGGGTCTCACCTAGATCTTACTTGAATGATTCGAGCTATTCATTTTATAGGACACAATGTTTGCCTCGTCCACTGAAAATCCATCAAAAACTTGATTCAAACACATTCTGATTCCCAATTATTTTCAAGATAAATGTGTGGGTCAAGTATTTTACAATTATGATTTTTTTTATGTTGACGAGATACCCATTGTGTTCAATTAAATGAACTACTGGATGTTAAAGTCAGATCGGGTTGGGACCCAAGTGCAATGTGCATTCCAAACCAGCAACTGCTGAGAAGCTGTGATGTATTTAATTTAGACAATTGCGACTGAAGCATACAATATGCCTGCTGGAAAAGTGGAGGGCTTGATGCTAGGCTTTGGGGTCATAAATTTCTGTATTGTTTGGTTTGGTTTCCCAACTTCCGATTTTCCTCGTGGATCGATCCATTATCTAGACTAGTTAAGGATGGTCTTTTGAATGAATGGACCATGAAAGGGTACATTATCTTGTATGGAAATTCTGTACAAAAAAATCCTTGTATATCATTACGTAAGTTACAATCTATATATCACACCGACAATATCAGCAAGGTATATACAATTATATACTTGATACAACAATTCCGTATGCTATCAACAATACCTATAACCTCAGAAATAATTAATCTTTCTACAGTTTCCATAGTCCTTCCAGTCTTCATCCAGGCACTAGAAATTATTCACTCCTTGTGGGAATTTCAATTTCAGGTGGTCTTGGGGTAAAATCAGTTGGAGGTGATGTTGGCGGTACGGTGGTTGCAGCTTTCGACAGGCGGTATGAACTACTCTCTCTTCACACCCATGGCATCTCTTTCTACCACATGTATCTATCTTCAACTCGATCGAGAGAGAGAGAGAGAGAGAGAGAGAGAGAGAGAGGAATGATTGTTGATTACCAGCAGCGCAGATCATGACCACCACCGCTAGCACCAACCAACACTTCCGGTGAGCACCAGCGCCGAGCAACACTCTAGATCTACTTTTCTCCTTCTCTCTTCTGGACCTCTCCCTCTCTCTCTCTCTCTCTCTCTCTCTCTCTCTCTCCCCTCCTCTCTTTTTGTTCCCAGTTCTATTCTGACGAAGCGATTTTCGTTGTCTCTATGCCATCCAGGTGCTTCCTTTTGCCGGCCAAGTGCGTTCAGTGGAGATATACTGAAAATGAGAGATAGAGCCCTGTTCCTCGGTGATGAAAGGTATAATCGCTCTCTCTTTAGTATATTTGCATCTGTAAAATGGTAGATTTGTAGAAACACCTCAACCTTCACCAGTTTTCCAAAACAAAACCCTATTCTTTTGTCCCTGGTTGTTTTCCCATGATTTCCTGTTTCCACCCAGTTAATCTTCCTATCCACCTCCAGTGTCATCTTGTTGAGTTAACCCTTCTTTCCAGGTGTGTCCAAATGTGTCAAAACCTTCAACATCTCTGTATTTTCAAATATGGTCTTGATGAAAGTCCCATAAAAGGTCTACCCTTCCATCCTGTTTATCCTTTTCTCACTTAGTTTGAAGTGTCTTACCATAATGTCTTTTACTTCAAATTAGAAGCCTACCTCCTCCTATGGTATTTAGTTGATGTGTATACTATAAGTATCAGTTTCAATAAATCAGCAGTTCTTGTTTATCTTGCCCGTGCAGCGTTCAATCTAGTTCAACCCCCAGAGGATCTCTTTTTAAAATTTCTCTTACTTTTTGGCAACATACCATTCTGGCAACAGCAGATCAGGCAAGTCCCCATTGGTCCAAACGAAGACCTCCAATTTGCTTTTTGGTCAAATCGCAACAACAGGTGTTTTCCTAATCCAGATGGTTCTCTCACTTGGCGAAAGGAGTATCACACTATGTTCCTTTCAACATTTCCAGAGGCCCCAAGTATTGAGATTCAAAATGGAAATTATTTGGTCATGACTCAAACGATGTGTTCACTCAATGGCTTGACACCTGCAGATGTTCCCTCATCTCTCCTCCATTATGAGTCTGCAAATTGGAAATTCAATGATACTTATCCGGAAGAATGGCGCCAAAATATCCGCTATCTTTTGGAGCAGTATTATTTGACTGAAGACTATTCTGGAAGCAGTGGATCGGATAAACCTGAATAACTTTTCAGGCCAGCTGTCTCTTTTGTGATGTAATATAAAGTGTGGTAGTATTGTCCTCTTTTCAGAGAGGGTGAATTATTGGTGTGTTCTGTACATTATAGTAGGAAAGTCTACGTAGGGAAAATGGTTAGTAATTGATAGTCAGTAAAGTCCTTGTAGTAATAAATGCTAAGGCAGAAGTAGTTATAAGGTTTGTACGCAGTAAAGACTTCTGTAAGTAATAGAAGTCATGTAAGCAACAGTAATATCTAATAAGTGTGGCATGTAAATGATGTAAGCACTGATGCTGGGTAACCCTTCCTTACGCCTATAAAAGGAGGGTTTCTCCCATTGTAAAGGACCAGACCTTAAGCAATAAACTCAGTATCTTTCTAATAAGCCTGTGTCTTATATTCTCTTTCTTTGCGATCCTACCTACTTAGTGTTTGTACCCACTTCGTGTCTGTATTAGTGGTATCAGAGCCATGTCTTCCATACTAGCTTAAACCCCTTTCTGGGAACTACTTTTCCAACACTACTTCAAATCTTTTCTAATAGAAAAAATTGAAGCGTATGCTCTGTGGTTGCCTTCTCAGGATCCTCCACATCAGAAACTTCACTAACTATTTTGGTTAAAAGAATTTTGTATCAGTGGGATAAAAGTACCTTGAGATTTTGGCCCATGTGTTGGCAGTGTATCTCGGTTTATCTTCCCTAGTATACAGAGTTCTATTAATCAGAATTTAGTTAAAGGTCATACTTTGAGAAAAAGAAAAAGGTTTGCTGTACTGTGGAAAAGAAAAATCCCAGATTCTTTCTTAAAGACTTTTTCTTAACGGAATGAATCGCTTGTTTACCACCTACTCTTCTGCTACGTCTTCCTTAGTTCCATCAATGTCGTCTGCCAGTAGAAATTCTTCTTCTTCTTCCTCCTCTTCTCATCTTGAATATTTGTATGAGTTTGAGTACCTACCTGATGACAGTAAGGTTCCCCTTACTGACCTCCCTTTCCTAAACCCTTATAATACATTTGTGCGTCCCCAAACTTCTGTGAAAAAATCTGTCACCCAACTTTTCTCTACAAAACGCCCAACTTCTGTAAAAGAGTATGTCCAAGCTTCCAAGTTTGACCAGTGTTTCATTGCAGCAACAGAAGCTGAACAACTCTTACCTCTAGAGATCCCAGTTGATTTGCCTCGTCTTTGGCAACAATAAGGATTTACACATCTCCACTTTGGTGCAATCCGTTTGGCCGTCACTTTTCATGGTAGAAAAGGTTTACCTGTTACTTCCAGACTTGCTCTGGTAGATACCAGGTTTATGCAGTACCAGAACGCATGCATAGCCACAGTTCAAACCACCCTAAATGCTGGAACTGTTATTTTCACCTTTTACCCCAATTTCAACATGCCACTAGCAGATCCTCATCTGCTATCAGCCTTAAAAGTGCAAGTTCAAATTGGTGGGGCCTCCCAAATTCCTACCACATATGCAGCAACTCTTCACTACCAAATGGCTTACCGTCTCCAAAATCATGCTTTTGACATGTCCTTACCTTCCTCCACAGATGAAGCCCTCTTCCTAACCGTAAATGCACCTCACCAAGCTTCGTGTGTCCATGTCCCACGACAAATCTCCCGTCCTGAACTTCTCAAGCTTCTCCCAGAATCTTGGGTCACAGCTTACGAGAAAAATCAAAACAAGCCTATTCCTGTCCAATCCTCTAACCCAACCTTTATTCCAAAACCTAATGGTACCGTGGAAATCTCTTTTCCAAAAGACACCTCTGCCTCATCTTCCACCCATCCTGTCATTTTTCCCTCGAGTATTAACATGTTTGTTGATGGCTCTCGACCTGGCCCTCCAATTCAATATTTTAAATCCAGTGGCAAGCCAGTCTATTACTTTAGAAATCCAGAAACAGGTCATTGTTACTTTGATGCCTGTGACTGTGATGACTGTTACGAAGAAAGTCTTCGTTTAGACAATGATGAAGACTTTGAAGATGACCCTTTTCCACTATACACTTCTCCGCCTTCTTCTCCTTGTAAATCTCCACCGTCTCCTCAGCCTCCATCTGATGATGGCTCTTCGAGTCAACCCAGTGGGTGTTTCATGTTTACCTCCTCGTCCTCATGGACCGAAGTAAATTTTCCTCCTTTGGACTTCCATAGTTCCCAAGAAAGGACAACCCACCGTCATAAAATTCCAGACCTTACTACCATTCTTCCTGATGGTAGTACCAAAGCAGTATCAGCAGCAGAAGCAGCGATAAATTGGCAATCAGCAAATTCTCTCGCTCAAAACAAAATTCTTCAAAGAATTGCTAATTCCCAGCAAAATTTGGAGAATGCTGTCCATAAGAAGTTGTCAACCTTGGAACTTCTTATCAGAGATTTGCAGCAGAAAATTCAGAATGTTCACCAAGAACTCCTTCAGATGGCATATGCAAACCAAGCATTTTCAGCAGCTTTTTACCATAAAGATGCTGAAATGAAGCATTTGAAAAACCAGCTTCATTCTCTCCAAGCTCAGCAGAATTCTCAGCAAAAAAGCCCATTTGACATGTTCACATCCTCCTCTCAACAAAGTTTGTTTGGGTATCCTCAAATGTCTCAACCTTTACCTGTAAACCCTACCTCAATATTTGGTGAGTCCAATATCTTTGGCAGCTCATCAGCTTTCCTACCTCCACCAAAAAGACCATCTCCACCAAAACTTCCTTTTCCAAAGCCCCCGATAAAACCTGTTCAACCTTCACCAGTTTTGTCTTCACCTTCTACTTCTACCACTGTCCCAGTGACCTCCACTTCAACTCAACCATCCGACCCAAATTCAAAATCACCACAGTTAATGGTCCAACCAACTTCTAGTCCTTCCAAAAATCCAATTTCCACTCTCCTAAATACCTTAGCCACTATCCCTAAAACTCCATCTCCTGAACCAACCATTGAGTTTGATTCGGATACTGAATCCACAAACTCTGTGCCACTTCCTCATGTTTTCATGATGAACCCGGAAAATCCAGAGGAAAATGTTGATGATCCCATCATTGAAGAAGAACCTGAGTTTGAAACGCCTCCAGAAATTTCAACCTTTGATTCCTTCTCCCATTCCAATATCCATACCCAAGGTTTCTCCTTTGATACCATTCCCCCATCAAAATGGTTGGATAAACTCTATGAGATTCATGCTTGGTGCACAGCCGCTTTGCTTTCTCCCAATGCTACACTAAGTATCGTTCTTACTAAGTGTACAGCAAAATTTCTTGGCCGTCTCCGTCAATGGTACTTAGCTCTTGGTGAGTACCGACAGCTGCAGCTGAAACAACTTCCGACCCTTGATCAGTTTATCTCAGTCCTGCATACTGAATTTCTTGGAGACCATGACAACACTAAAGAATTTGTTAGAGAAGAATATCTCAGCATGAAGTGTTGTTCATTTAAAAGAAAGGACTTGGAAATCCACTATAATCGCATGTCTCAGCGATTTTATCTCCTCAACGGTATGGATGATGTCAACCTCAAGCAAGCTTTTCTCAATTCCCTTCCTGAACCATTGGGAAATGAGACAACAAGGCTCCTTCAGACAAAAGGATTGACACTAAATGCCACATCTCTTGGTGGTATTTATCAGCACTCTTTGATTGCCTTGGAAAAACTGTGCAATCACCAGAAATTCCTCAGAACTCTTGAAGAACAAGGAAAACTTCTTGGCAAAGCATGTGACCGTCCAGACTTATCCATTAAGTGCAAAGACAAGAAGTGCACTTGCCGTCCTTCGCATCGGAAGACCAAACACTTTCAGAAATGGAAGTTTCGGTCCCCTGGCAAATTTTCAAAGTTTCCTAAATCTGGCAAGTTCTCACGCCGGAGAAAATGGAAATTCTTCAAGAAGAAGCAGTTCAGAGGACAGCGAAAGTCTGATCGCTGTTACATATGTGGAAAGAAAGGGCACTATGCAAAATAGTGTCCTAATAAAGTAGCAAGAGACAAAATGGTGAACTCTTTGGCTCTCATCAATGATGATCTTGAAAATGCTGATGTTGAATCTCTATTTTCCATTGATGATGAAGCAACAGATGAAGCAGTCCTTGCATTCACATTTGATGACTCTTCCTCAGAATCCGATGATTCTTTCGATGAGCCTGATTCTTTCCCTTATGAAATCCAAACCTTTGGATTTTCCAATATCATGCTGTATCAACCCTTAGCCAAGGTCAACATTTTGCTTGGCAAATATGAGAAACCCATACCAGTTATCGCTTTCTTTGATACTGGTGCAGCAGCCTCCATTCTCAATCCAGCAATTCTCCCCAGGTCCTATTGGCAATCCTGTTTCAGACCCTTTACTGCAGCCAATGGAGAAACATTTGTCATCACCTTGCTCAGTAAGCCTATTACCATCCAACTCTTCCCTGGATACACCATTAAACACCAAGTTTATGGTTCTGATCTCCCAGGAAAAGATTTGTTGTTAGGCTTTGATATTCTCCAAAATCTCAGCAAAATCTCCTGGCTCAAAAAAGGCTTGAAATATAAAAACTACCTGTTACCTTGGACCACTCAACCCAATCTCTTTTCCATAGAAAACTTCTCCACCATCAAAGAAACCATAATCCAAACCTCTTGTGCAGAATCCCATTCCCAGTTCCTTACCAAATGCTCCAACCCACTTTGGAAAAATCCAGATTTCTTCATTTCTCTTCCCTTTAAGAAAAATGAAGATATCAACCCTACCAAAGCCACTCATCATGGAATGAACCCAGAACACTACCAGCTTGCTCTTCAAGAACTCCAGCAACTTCAGTCAGAGGGTTTAATTGAGCCCACAACCTCTCAGTGGGCCTGTGAAGCATTTTATGTCAACAAAAGAACAGAGCAGATAAGAGGAAAGCTCCGCCTGGTTATCAATTACCAGCCTCTTAATCATTTTCTGCAGGACAACAAATTCCCTCTTCCTCGAAGAAGTGTTCTTTTTGCAAACTTGCCTAAAGCTCAAATTTTCTCTAAGTTTGACTTGAAAGCAGGTTTCTGGCAACTGGGCATCCATCCAGATGATCGTCCCAAAACTGGTTTTTTGCATTCCTGATCACCACTTCCAGTGGTCAGTCATGCCTTTTGGATTGAAAACAGCTCCATCCTTATTTCAAAAGGCCATGATTCGGGTATTTGCTCCTATTCTGTCCTCAGCCCTTGTATATATTGATGATATTCTACTCTTCTCCCCAGATATTGAGTCTCATGCTGTTTTACTACAATCTTTTCACTCCCTTGTCCAAACCCATGGTATAATGCTCTCAGAGAAAAAGATGCTTCTTGCTCAATCAGAAATTGGTTTTTTAGGGATGCATATCTCTAAAGGTCAATATACCCTCCAGCCTCATATAGCCTCTCAACTTGACCATTTTCCAGATGAAAACCTCACAGTCAAGCAAGTTCAACAGTTCCTTGGAATTGTTAACTATATGGCTGATTTCATTCCCAATCTTGCCCAATACCGTACTCCTCTCTCAGCTCTACTAAAGAAAATTCCTCCTCCTTGGTCACCACGTTGTACAAAAGCTGTCACCAACCTCAAAGCCATATCCAAAACCCTTCCTCCCTTAGCTGTACCCTCAGATGGGAAAAGAATCCTTCAGACAGATGCCTCTGATCTCTATTGGGGAGCAGTTCTTTTGGAAGAAAATTCAGAACAAAAGCGCAGAATTTGTGGATACAAAAGTGGTGCTTTCTCTCCAGCAGAACTTCATTACCACTCTACTTACAAAGAAATTCTGGCAATCAAAAGGAGCATTGAAAAGTTTGAATTTCATCTAATCGGTCATCATTTTCTAATTGAGACTGATATGAT
Source organism: Rhododendron mucronatum var. ripense (assembly GCA_019656295.1). Classification (NCBI taxonomy): domain Eukaryota; kingdom Viridiplantae; phylum Streptophyta; class Magnoliopsida; order Ericales; family Ericaceae; genus Rhododendron; species Rhododendron mucronatum. The sequence goes on along the minus strand of BPLT01000003.1, from coordinate 8,848,986 downwards.
GAGTTTTCCCAGCATGCTCAAGTTCAAACAGAAGCACCTTCCAAAGGCTCAGTTACTCAGATGGGCAAATTGGTTTTCCAATTGGAGTTTTGATGCTGTCCACATAAAAGGAAAAACAAATGTCCTCCCTGATTTTCTGTCAAGGCTTAAAAAAGAAATCAACCAGTTTTCCAAAACAAAACCCTATTCTTTTGTCCCTGGTTGTTTTCCCATGATTTCCTGTTTCCACCCAGTTAATCTTCCTATCCACCTCCAGTGTCATCTTGTTGAGTTAACCCTTCTTTCCAGGTGTGTCCAAATGTGTCAAAACCTTCAACATCTCTGTATTTTCAAATATGGTCTTGATGAAGGTCCCATAAAAGGTCTACCCTTCCATCCTGTTTATCCTTTTCTCACTTAGTTTGAAGTGTCTTACCATAATGTCTTTTACTTCAAATTAGAAGCCTACCTCCTCCTATGGTATTTAGTTGATGTGTATACTATAAGTATCAGTTTCAATAAATCAGCAGTTCTTGTTTATCTTGCCCGTGCAGCGTTCAATCTAGTTCAACCCCCAGAGGATCTCTTTTTAAAATTTCTCTTACTTTTTGGCAACATACCATTCTGGCAACAGCAGATCAGGCAAGTCCCCATTGGTCCAAACGAAGACCTCCAATTTGCTTTTTGGTCAAATCGCAACAACAGGTGTTTTCCTAATCCAGATGGTTCTCTCACTTGGCGAAAGGAGTATCACACTATGTTCCTTTCAACATTTCCAGAGGCCCCAAGTATTGAGATTCAAAATGGAAATTATTTGGTCATGACTCAAACGATGTGTTCACTCAATGGCTTGACACCTGCAGATGTTCCCTCATCTCTCCTCCATTATGAGTCTGCAAATTGGAAATTCAATGATACTTATCCGGAAGAATGGCGCCAAAATATCCGCTATCTTTTGGAGCAGTATTATTTGACTGAAGACTATTCTGGAAGCAGTGGATCGGATAAACCTGAATAACTTTTCAGGCCAGCTGTCTCTTTTGTGATGTAATATAAAGTGTGGTAGTATTGTCCTCTTTTCAGAGAGGGTGAATTATTGGTGTGTTCTGTACATTATAGTAGGAAAGTCTACGTAGGGAAAATGGTTAGTAATTGATAGTCAGTAAAGTCCTTGTAGTAATAAATGCTAAGGCAGAAGTAGTTATAAGGTTTGTACGCAGTAAAGACTTCTGTAAGTAATAGAAGTCATGTAAGCAACAGTAATATCTAATAAGTGTGGCATGTAAATGATGTAAGCACTGATGCTGGGTAACCCTTCCTTACGCCTATAAAAGGAGGGTTTCTCCCATTGTAAAGGACCAGACCTTAAGCAATAAACTCAGTATCTTTCTAATAAGCCTGTGTCTTATATTCTCTTTCTTTGCGATCCTACCTACTTAGTGTTTGTACCCACTTCGTGTCTGTATTAGCCCTATTTCGGTTCGATTGCAGTGGATTTTGTTTGTTTAGTTTAGTAAATTCTAATGTCAGATGCACTTACAGTTTGATTATGAGGCTTTCGTGCTTTTGAAGTTATATATAGTTTTTTTTTTTATGCTATTCATGCTTTTGACATTACAATTTACTTGGTCTTTAGTAGACAAACTAATTGTTTGGTTTAAGTGTGGACTTTGAAAGTAGACTTGACAACTTCTGTTAGCAACAACTCTTTTTCTTCCCTTTGATATCAAAATTTAAGTTTTTTAAGGATTTGGGTAATGATGAATTTCCTTTCTTTAACTATCAAAGGACTTGGGTTTTAGTGTTTGGACCCTTCTATGACATTGAGTTTAGTGAAGAAAAAGTTTGTTATTGCCAATTTTTTTTTTGTACAATGTTGTATTTTGTGTTGTTCGTCTAATTTTGAATAGAAGTGACATGATTTTAGATTTAGTAGCATTGGGGAGGTATTAGATTGCCATTTACTTCATAGAAGGCATTTGGAAAGTAAGGAAGCCCAACTTTTGAATTCGACAATTCTGAAACGATTGTGAATGCTAAAAAGAATGGTAAAATCAATCAGTTTTGTGGTATAGACAATACACACTGAAACATGAGTATTTCAATCAACCTCCATGACACGTGAGTATACTATTTATTTATTTGTAAATGGTTGTGAGTATCTTCCAAAGATAAATGTCCAAAATAAGTTGGATTTTAAGTTTTGGCCTTCATTGAATTACGTACGGCTTCTGTAGTATGAATGATAGTGAACACTCACAATACAGTAAAATTCAATTAGTTTTGTGGTGTAGAAATGCACAAGATGCACGTGTCCATTCAAAATGATAAATGCAAGGATTTCATTTCTTTTTCTCCCTGTACTCTCTTTCTTCGACTAGTTGAATTGATTTTTGTTACTTCCACGTTCTAAGATTCTATTTCTCGTGTTCTGCAGGTTAAATGCTACATTAAACCGTTGTTATCTGGACTTGAGCACTGCCACTTGCAAGGTGTAATGCATTGTGACATTAAAGGTGCAAATTTTCTGGTAAATAATGAAGGAGTTTTGAAGGTAGCTGATCTTGGACTGGCTAACTTTTGTAATTCCGGCCCGTTTGCGAATATGCAACCCCTAACCAGTAGAGTTGTCACTTTGTGGTACCGACCTCTTCAACTTCTGTAGGGCTCCACGGTGTAAGCTGTGTATTGCTGAACTTCTTGTTGATAAACCCATCCTTAAGGGGGAAGAACTGAGGTAATTGCCTAAGACCTTAACTGTATCAATTTCTAGGAAAATGTGTAAGGTTTTCTGGCCTCTGCTCCATTTGATTATTAATTGTGCCTAAAATCATCTCCACTATGAGAAATCTAACTACTTCTACATTGGGATTAATGATCCATTCATGAGTAGGTAACTCAATTTCACTCTCATAGGGTAATCATGTCACAGTAGTGCAGTGTAAATTTCAATGGTCTTATGAGGCAGCTAGAATCAACCAATCCATAACCATTATTAGGCAACACTAACTTGATGGAAATTTTTACACTTCACTTTCTGTTGCTTTTGACCTTTATTTCAATCAAAATGAAGTTTGCTAACATGGGAGGATGTTTGTAGGGAAACGTTTTTCTAATGGTGAAATGGTCTAGATGTTTGATATTATATCTGCTAACATAGTTTCACTTCTTTGTGGGCATTTCATTTCCAACATAAAGGTATGAAGTAAAGAACTAAAATATCCCACCTCTATTTCATCTCATGGGCCTGATTTCATGGTTATTCACTGGCCATGGAGAAAAGTCGGTTATAGTGTCACGCCCGGCCCCACAAAACGGCACCCATTGTGGGCCCGAGTTGGCGCGGCCACGTGGCATTCCAAATCACCACTTAACAACGGTAAATAACTCAGAATAAACCAGCAGAAGACTTAACATTGATATTAACAAAAGAGTCGACGTTATACCCATATCATTACATACTTGGCATACTAAAGTGCAAGACATCCTTGTCACAAAACGAGTCGATAATATGTACAAGACAACTCACTACCACCGACACAATCAACAACCTCAAAACCAACCCCAAAATGCCGACCGGTAATGGACCATCCTACGAACCCCTGCTATTAGACAATCCAAAGAAAACCAGGAGTGTGTGAGATATTAAATATATCCAATAAAACTCAACATAAATAATTAACTGAACATCCATAAATTTATATCAACAACATATGCAGTGACACATTTGGCACATCCCATTTACCCAAGGTATTGTGTTCCGCACACCGAGCTCCCATTCACCGTAAATAGAACGGTACGGCCCACGACAAGGTGTGACTCACTCCACAAATCTTATACAGGTACAATCAACATACAACAACATGCACATCAATAGCTAAACCAACAATAACATGATACACAACCAACATGTTAACATCTTATTGAAAGATATAACATATCAAATACACTCACCTGTGAGTTGACCGAAGTGTGCCAAACTACGGTTTTGGCACCTCCCGATTACTCAACTCATTACCTAGCCACACGCTTAATCGTATTAGTAATAAGTTCAACGAACGATCAACACAAAAAAATATAAAGCTAATAAGAAACTAAACGATGCCCAAAGAATGCACGTATGTCCATCTCAGAGGCCTAGAAATATACCAAAACACACATGAAGTTCAAACATAACAAAACTCCCAAAATGATAAGACATCCTACAACCAGCCTGTCTTTAAATGACTGTAGCATTTTATAGAATCAGAATTGGGTCATGAAACCACCACCATTAGAAAGTAGACTTCTAGTACACCAATATCGATACAAAGTTTGTCCCAAATAGATTCCGGATGACAAAGTTATGACCGTCCGAAGTTGCACAAATAGAAACACAAATCTGTAGTTTCTGTAGATCAACCAACTTCTAGCCAAAAACTGCGTTTATCTACGAAATGCTAAGGTACATACCCTAGATGTTCTGAAAGGTTTAAGAGTCTAGTTTCCAAATCAAAAACCGCTTCGCAAACCTAATACACGTGCTAAGAGATATGCTTGTTTTTTCAAAGATGCGTTGAAGCAGCAAATACGAAATTCAGCAAAACATTCTGTGATCGAAAAATCATTAAAAAGTGTACACTTGATATTTTTTGATGATTCTTGCGCCAAAACATTACCAACTCAACAATCTTTAAAACCCATAAGGACCCATAACCAATTAACTTGTTTTTAACTATAATGAATTGGATGAAAAACGCAGCTCTGGATGCTGTCCAGGTATGGTAGTAGATTTTCATTTAGGCTCTATTTGTCTGCATGTTAAATATTTTTCTCGAAATATGATTTCTTGAATTTTTTTCGTTATGTTGCATAAAATGGGGCAAAAGTGAATTGGACAAAAGTCTTGGAGCAGCCATTGGTGCCTTGGGGCATTTAATGCATAGTTATATGATAGTTTCTTATTTCATCAATTGTTATATAGCAAACACGAATTACCAGATGATCTTGTCACCCATCAACTAAGTTAAGAGTGGTTATGTCTGAAAGGGGAGATGAATGGCGAGCTAAGAAAGTGAAGGACAAAAGTGGTAACATAAAATACAAGTGAAAGCCAACTTGAGGATTTCCTTTTTATATAGAGTAGGTATGAAATAATCGAAGGGAAAAGAGGGTCTTTTAGGGCTTATGATGTTGTTTGTAGATGTAATAAGCCTATGCTGCCATTGTCCATTTGTATAATTGTTCATCATCTCCACCGTTACATCTACACACATCATAAGCCCAAAAGACCCTCTTCCCTTTGGTTATTTCATAATCCTCAGGTTGGCTTTCACTTGTATTTTATAATCAGGTTGTGTCTAACCTTGTGCTATAGTTATATATGTCATGTTTTGCGATTGTATAATCATAATTGGGTAAAGAACACTTGTGTCAGATGAGATGGAGGAGGAATTCTCAACCATTCTAGCTGTAATTTGGAACTATAATTTGGAGGATCTGATTCTCAAAGGACTAGAGACGGTAATCAAAAGTAATCTTACCTTGCATATGAAGGGTCTCTAGCTGGCTATCTAGAGCCACATTCGCAATGCGTTCTTGTCTTCGTCTCCGTGTTTTTGCATGTTATGATTCTCATTATCATCATTTGCATTTTATTTCATGCATGTGTATTGGTGAGATTGCTGTGGTGCCTGGTTCCCTTCAAGCAGGATTATTGGAAACTGACTAAGGTGCATTGGTGCGGGTGGTAACTACAACTGTTGTTTGCGGCTTGGTTCTTGGAATTAATACGGTCAGTTTTTGTCAAGTAATCTCTTTGTTTTCTCATCTAGTTAGTAATATCCTTGTCCTCCCATGAATGGAGAAGCTTGTGTGGTTGTATTTTAGTTGTAGGAATCGCCTACTTGGTAGGCTCTCCTGGGCGAGAAACGCGATACTGCGTTTTTTAGTAAGAAACACGATGGGAGCGCATTCCCCTTGAGACGGGAGCACGTTCCCCTTGAGACGGGACTGTGCTCCTACAAGAGAGAGAGAGAGAGAGAGAGAGAGAGAGAGAGAGAGAGAGATCTGAATTGGTGGCTGCGTGAAAGAAGAAAGGTTCTCGTTTTGGACTTAAGAGGTTTTTTTTTATTATTATTCTTTCGGGCTGCCAAGTTGGGTTTGTATTATATGATGTAATGAGCCTTTCTATTCTTACAGTCCAAGTTGGGTTTCTATGATGTAATGGGCATATTCATTCTTTTTGGGTACTAATGGGCTTATACGTTAGGGCTATAAAGATTGAAGTGGATTTCACAATTCTTTGCAGGCTTCAAAAATAATCTATATGGGGTTTTATTATCCATAAAGTAACAAAACAAAAGAATCCATGTGCTTTTAATACATAAATTATCTAATCCTAACCTATTAAATTTTAAAAAGATATTAAAAATATTACAAAAATTATCATTTTTTTAATGTTATATAAAAAAATGACAAAATATAGATTTTCTGTATGATATAAGTGAAAAATTTGGTATTGTATAAATAAAAAATATGTTATTATGTAATATTGTTAAAGCATCCAACTCTAAACCAATTGGCATAGAGTGGAGAGGCCACCCAGGCTCATATATTAGTTTTGAAGGAGATAATTAACCGATGTGGAAGAAATCCCAACACTCCCCCGCACATGCGACCCCGACTCGCACGTGGAGAGGTAAACAAAGGATTCGAAACACATAGATCACAACGAAAGAAAGTGCAACTATGGCACAAACAAAGGCGAAAAGCCTCTGAAACCCTAGCTCTGATACCATGTTAAAACATACAACTCCAAACCAATTGGCATAGAGTGGAGAAGCCGCCTAGACTCATATACTAGTTTTGGAGGAGATAATTAATCAATGTTGGACAAATCCCAACAAATACTTTTATATATATATATATATATATATATATGTAAATAATAAAATAAACATAGGAGCTCCTAACCTTGGGAGCTTTTGGGTAACCCCACTCCGACCCCCACTTCGTGCAACTTAGGGTTGTATAGGGTTTATGATAAAGATCACAAGATACTTGGTGTGGAAAGTCATAATATTATTGGCGAGAACTATGTTTGAGATGAAGCAGAAGTTGTGGAAATCCTTTGATTACTGTTGGGCTATACATCAATCTATTTCGTGTCAAGAAAAAGATGCCTTTGTAAAGTCTTTGGTTTTGGGCTTTGTCGAAGATTGTTATTAACTCTGTAATTTAGCTGTTTGAGATTATTAGTGCAAGACATGTAACTATCATCAATACAAATACATACACACACACTCACACACACAGAGAGACGTGCAATTCTGATTACTGTTGGAGCCTAATTCAGCTATGTATCAGTCTATTGCGCATCAAGAAAGGGATGCCCTTGTATAGTTTTTGGTTTGGCCTTGTCGAAGATTGTTATTAACTCTGTAGTTTAGCTGTTTGAGACTATTAGTGCAAGACATATAGCTGTCATCAGTACACACACCAGTGAGGGAGAGAGACGTGTAGTTCTGCTTACAATTTGGTAGTCAGTTACATAATCAGAGCATCTTGAGAGGTAGCTTTATAACTAGGATGTTTTAGCAAGACTAAATATTGCCTATGGTTGCTTATGGTAGCTGTCGATGTTTGGAACGTTCTATATTTCCCCCCATCATGGTGTGATTTTTGTGGTCTTTAGCCAACCACGATGGACTTCTCTGGCCTTTAGTTATGCAAGTTGCTTGTTTGAAATTCTTCTCCTTGTTCATTTCTTCTTTATCAAAGACCTAATATAAGGTGTGTAAAACTGAATTTTGGGTCAACCATATTTTGGCGTTAAGTTTCCAGTTGAGCCCTTTGAATATGGGGCCTCATGCCTAAAGTTGGGAGGGATTTGTTTGTTTGGTGTTTACCATGTTAGATTCAAATGGTCTTATCTGTTTATATCAACTGAATTAAACTTCAATCTACCAGAACTTTGTTTGCCAGACACATAATTTTAGGAACACTTACAAATATTCAGCAAAATATCATCACAACCAAGAAGCTCTAAATCAAATGTAGGTGCACCCTAACCAAGATTTGATCTCAGAAGTGTAGTTTTGCAGGTCGTGTAGTTTTCTTTTAGTTTTGGTAGATTGGATTTTGTTAGAAACAATTTTATTATAGTGTTTGTGTTTCTATTATGACTGGGGAGCCTTTAAGTATTCTTTTACTGGACCATATTTCCATTTGAATTGAATAATACTTCTGTCGTATGGAGTGTTCATGAGAACCTGATTATTGTTTTGTTCTTTTCAACGAAAAAGGTTTCTGAGTGGCACCCCAATCATGTGCATTAGCTATTCTCGTATGATGCTGGCTAAAACTACTTGGTTCCTAGCTTACGCATCCTTCGATTTCTGGACTTAAAGTCCTACACAGCAGCTGTTACTTAACATTTCAGGGATAAAAAACTATCAATCCCAACTCAAATTATTATCGATTGAAAAGTCATTTCTTTTCTAAACTTGAGATAAAACTTGATTACAAGTACATTAATGTTCCAGTTTAGGCAATTGATTTCATAACCAATAAATGACAAGGGGCCTATTCTCGATTCTCTCTTCTATGATTGTGGATTTCAATTCCACAGCTGAAGATGCGTTTCTAAGCCTATATTAGCTCTCTTTCACGTTGATTGTCCCACACGAGTTTCTTATTGTCTTTTCTTAATTAAGTTTATTTTCTTGACTCTTCCGAAACAATATGGAGTCATGACTGAGGCAGATGTTTTGTTTGTGTGATCTGTTTCTTCTAATGCCCCGAATAGATTAATAGGCTAAAGATATTTGCTTGGTTTAAACTTATTCCCCAAAATTGTAGAACATTTGTACATGTGTTGAACTTATTTCGCCAATTTGTTTTTGCGTTTCATAGATTATTTTTCTGGTACTCCTTAATTTATGCTTTGCTATTGTAGATTAATTCCCTCAAAAACTCAGGATTCTGTTTAGGAGGAAAGCTATTTGATTTCTGTTTTAATTATGTGCTTTGGGTGTGATAGGATGACAAAAATAAGAAATCCAGATGCTTAAAGCTTTGGGGGAGTATGGAGAAAGACGTGAGAGAGAGAGTTGCAAGGATTGAGCTGCATCCTAAGGTTTTGAAAATCCCAAAAAATAAAGGTGAGTCAGCATGTAATTCTTCTCGATTGTCCCTACTTCTAATTATTTTCCGCTCGGTGTTCCTCAGGGGAACAATTAGGTAACATATGTTTAATTGCAAGTTAGTAGTTATTTTTCTATTTTGCTACCCTTGGGAAGTTTTATTAAGAAAGTTGTAATGCCACGTAGGTGGGTGTTGATTATTTACTCATTTGTGGTAGAAAAGGTTCTTGTTGTCAAGCATATAGCTTAATACAAATATTAGATATACATGTATTATATTTATGTAAATTCCTCGAATGTTTATATCCTCCTTGAAGACTACTTTTGGCTATTTTGTGTAATATATTCTACGTTAAAACATATGACAAAATAAAATACCCTGAAACCTGAACATCGTATATTTGTGCTGAATTTTAATTTGTATCCATGTATGTGTGTGTGTTTTTAAAACCGTCTTTTAAATCAGACAAAATGGCCCAACAATTAGAACACATCTGCCCTAAATACATTTAATTATTGAATCAACGGGTATGACCAAATGGGCGTAGCACATGGATATACCTCTAGTAAGTTTTAAAAGCTAAGCAATTCTTCCTTGAATATGTTAAGAAAGGAAGTCCTTTTGGCCAAATGCTTTTTGTTGGAATTCGGGTTAAAATTTTTCCTTTAATTTGTCTTTACTTATAAGCTGTGTATTACTTTTTCTTTCTTGGTGGTGGCACTATGGACTTCTCTAGTGCCGTGACTTATCTAGGAGTCAATAATGTATTGGAAGTGGCGCACACCAATTTATGAATAGATTATACCATGGCTTGTTATTGTAGTTTAGTTTTGCTTTTACTTCCTTTAAATTTTACCGAGTTGCTCTGCACATGATGAATATTTTCTAGATCGTTCCCCTACTATCCAGTTGCTCAATTTTTTGGCTTTAAATTTTGCTTGCTTTTATCGGAGACATTATTTTTTCAATGCTTGCTACCGTCCCACAGTACGTTGTTACTCTTGTTACTTATATTGGATCTTTTCTTTGCATGGTATGTTAATGTTACAAAAATTTAAGTTGCTGTAGATTTTTTAGGGACTCTTCTCATAATTTACAACATTTTAGATGTCATTCGATGGAAAATAAACTTATGCTTAAGATGCAATATTGCATTTGTTATTGGCTAACACCATGGCTTACATTATAAGTGCATTTGGCCCCTTGTATGAATGTATTGTGGCATTGTGTGTGTGGTAGCGATGAGTAATGCTCAATTACGTCTGAAATAAGATAAGGATGCGTAGGTACAACTTATCCAATCCAATCCAATCCTATCCTATCCTATCCTACTTATATAAAAGAACCATATGGTGGCTTGCCACTTTTTCAATTTTGGACACATTTGCCCCTCAATTGCTGGCCTTTTGCACTACACCTTGGGGGTAATTGCCTCTTTTTGGCCCAGACAAAATGTGGTCCATATCAGGCCACGTAGGTACGTCTCCCCTCTTCTTTTCTTCCTTTGGAGAGAGAGAGGTGTGGTGTTGGTGGCGGTGGTGGCCATAGATGGCGGTGTAAGAGCAGAGGTCGAGAGGTTTCTGAGGCCTCTTCTCCTTGGCAGCGAGTGCTACCCGTCGACATCGCCCACGCCGCTTAAGGGTGTGTAGTAAGCTAGCGCCGATCATTGGATTCATTCCTCTCTCTACCAACCAACATCTACAGAACTCTAGTGACGCCAAAACTCGGGAATCCCAAAATAGTTGTACAGTTGCTGTAGAGATTATTGGTGTTTTTCTTATTAATTTGTTTCCTTTTTTTATGTTTGTCTTGTTATTTTTTCGATTTAAGAATGTGAAACAGTGAATACCCTAATCATTGATTTGATTTGATTTTCTCCGTGAGCTTCTTTGTTGAATGGTGTAGAATGTCGATGCTCTCACTCTCATCTTTAGATCTTGAACAAAGGTAAGTTTTATTTCTCTTTCATAAGGCAAGAAAGCGGGGGTTAAAGCGTTGGACTTATTGGGCCAGATCTTCCCTTTCACTAAGACTTATGGCGTATGGGAGGATGAATTTAGAGGTAATGTTGTTCCTGTTGAGAAATTATATCAATGCAGTTTTCTTTTTCTTGTCAAAACTTTTGCGATATGTTTATGTATGTTAGTCCACATCAAGAAATCCTATGTGTTTTACAATTTGCTACTACTTTAACCATTTTGTGATTTTTTTCCCCTCTATGTAGTGGTAGCCTATCTAATAATCGGGTTCAATAATTGGCTAATTGCCATTAAGCTACATTAGGATAATCTTCTGCAAAGAATATAGAAATTCTTTCTGTCATTTCTTGAATGATGGAATATGTGGAATTGCAAGCCAAGTCCCTGCATAGCCATATATTTGATAAAAGATGTGGCAAATGTGAATTGGACCCATAAATCCTTCGCTTCTTCTTGAATGGTGATCTTGCGCCACTATGCTACTATGAACTTGGTTTTATTACTTGTATCTGACAAAAGGTAGAATATCCGTATTAATAAACACCGCCAACCATTTTGTGTTAAGCGTGTGTATGGCGTAACCAAGCATCCTATCATTATCTTGAAGCTTCTCATATTCTTCTACCATTTAATCTCTTAGTAAATCTTTGATATTGCTTGCCCTCACTTCTAAGGTGAAGGTTACTATCATCTTTTGTTAGATCTTGGGCTTGAAGGGTGTATTGAACATGCTTGGCGGGATACAATTGTTTATCTTGATGACAGTGATCCAGTTATGATTGGTTGTTCTTATGGGCGAGTTAGTTGACACTTGCTCCATGAGGAGCTATTGAAAAGGTAAGATTGGTTGTTTATTGGACTTAGTATTATTTTTGTCTGTTTTTTGAATTTTTAACTCACAATTGTCTGTTGGTAGGTCATCGAGATGTAATTTATATTAATTTTTCCTAGGTGTGTGGAGTCAAGTGTTTCGTATCTGAGCTCAAAAGTGGAAAAGATAATTGAAACTATTGCTATTCCCTATCTTGGAGTTATTTCTAATACAAAGCACTTTGTTTCACAACATATTGGCATTGAATTTGTTTTTAACTCTTACCCCTTATCCCATGCTTCTAGCCTATTTGTTTTAGGCTTGCCACTGTTGCATCTGGAGCAATTTGTAAAGCCCGGTTTCTAAAAACTGCACTTATGTGACTCTAATTAGGTTACAATATTACAATATTTCTTTAAAAAAAAATGATGACGGTTAAAGGAATATTTTTAGTCGACGTTTTTAGGACATGAGGATAGCATGATATAATTTTAGGGGTTCAGTACTTTTCTTTGGAAAGCGAGCGGCGCCCTAATGATGTACACATTTTAATTGGCCTACGTTAGTAATTTCTAAGAGATTGGAACCTGGAACCCGGACATGAATTGTTGAACCTGAACAAATTTTTAGTAGGTAGCAGAATTAAGTTTAGTATTCCATTTACCCTAGCACCACGCATCCCGGCTAGGAAGTCCAACTGTTGCCGGTGTCCGCACATCCCCTAAGGTAAGGATGATCATCAATATATTTCACCTCTCAAAATAACTAATAGCCATATATGTTGTTAAATGCCAAAGAAATAAGAAAAAAAAAAAAAAGAGATAAAAATGGTAGAAAGGAATTGGAGGTGAACGGGCGAAGTACCCTTTTCTTCCAATCGACCGTACATCTTTCCGCACCACCACTTGCTGTTCTGGAAATTCTTGGGGTAAATTCCTCTTTCCTCTTCTCTCTCTTTTCCCTACGCAGACCACCGCACGCGGCGGCTGTCCTGTCAGACTTTCCCATACCGTTTTCCCCTCTTTCTGTGGCCAAAACCAGAGGTAGGACTAGCAGCGGCACCGCCGCTGTTGTGCGAGAAGTATGTTGCTTATCTTTGCATCTAGTATAAAATTAGAATGTGTGATATTTATTAGGTGCTGGAACATCTAAGCGTGCATATAAGTACACATATTAATTAGTCCTTAATCAAAACTTGTTTTGCTTAGACTAAAGGAAAAGCATAATCAATTTGAGTTCTAGTAAGTTTCTGGTGAGTTTCTAGATTGCAGTTCCTTTAGTTGAGTTAAATTGGGTCAGTAGATTGAAAGAATGAGAAATCCCTAAACAATTGCAATTCTAATTAGCTCACTGATTGTATAAGCATATTTGTATCCATGTGAAAATAGCTTTATTGCTAAACAAAGTCTAGTTCTTTGGGCAACTTGATTAAGAAAAGCAGACCTATGTATTAAGCCAAACCCTTTTCTGAAACCAGTTGGTCAACTCACAATCGAGAAGGCCTCTAGTCTTTCAATTTCTTTATTGAACATATCATGACACAAAGGGATTGACAAATAGGTCGGTCCGAGGAATAAGAACGAGAAGGATCGAGTCTTTTGCTTAAGATCTCGAGAAGTCAAAGGTGAGGTACTTTACCTTGGTTATATTACTTTTCAAGCATATTATGTTATGTGTTTCATATGCCCAAAGTTATGATATGTATACAAGTTATCAAGAAAGCATGATCTATTGAAAATGATGTTTGCTTCTCATTTTATGCCATGGAAATATGTTATGAACTCATTATTCAAAGACGACGATTTTTATGAGAATAACTATGTTTAAGAAGGGATGATTCCATGAACACCGGCCTTGCCATCTAAAGGTGACGGTGTAATGTTATTATGATTCTATGAACACCTTGTTATCTAAAGGTGAAGATGTTAATGACGTTATGATTTTATGAACTCAAAAGAAAGTTGATGTATCCAGACAGCGGTGTCCCGGGTCAGGGGGACAGATTTTAAAGATACCATGACCAACGAATGGGTTATAAGGAAGGAATGTTATTTGGCACCAGCTGCCAATGACTTGATCATTTCACACCACGTGGGGTTGCTCCCCTATGCATGTTAAGCTATTGGATGTTCATCACAAGATTGTGCAAGTTTTACATGATGCAAGCTGTTCTTATGAGCTTTATGCTAAAGTTATGTTATGCTATGTACATGAAGTTTATGAATATTATTTCCATGGTAAAACGTATAACTCTAGTATAGTATCTCACACGAGCTGTCGACTTATGAAAATTAATTATTTTCCTACAGGTATTGCCAAGTAGGAACGAGAAACGCTGCTGCCTGGGGGACATGTAAAGAAAGTATTTAGTCAACGTTTTGAAAACTTCACAGATGGTAATTGACTAATTCTTATTTTGTGTAAGTTCACTTTATGTTGTAAAGATTTTTAACCTTTATGGCTCTGACAATGTGTTCTAATATTTGGATTGCTTCCGCAGTTTAAAATATTTTCTTTATGGCCTTGTATCTCATAGGACTGAGTAATGACGCATCGGATGGAGGTTAGATCCACTGGCCGGTCACGCTAATCCCTTTATCTTAATTACTGGGATAGGGTCGTGACAAGCTTCTGGGAGACAATTGGACTATGAAGTGGAGGTCCCAGGCTCTGTCCAAATAGCTTATGGCATGGAGGTTGAGGTAGAACAAGCACGATGTTCTGTTTTGTTAAACACCCAATCTTTTAGTAGATATAAATAGTTCTTTCCAGCATTTGACATGGAATATGGCAAGACTTTACCTGGAGTTGCAGCACTGGTTAAAACCGCAAAAAATGCACGTATGGTATCAAGAATAGGGAAAAATATGTTGTGTTTTTTTTTTTATGTGCTAATATTGCATTTCTGTTGGCCGTGAGTGAGTTTTTCCTATTTGAGTTTTTAAGCTCAAATAGAAGACTAGTTTTTACACTCAAATAGGAGGCAAGGTTTTACGCTCAAATAGGTGACAAGTATAACTCCAGAAAACGCAAGTATGAAATCAAGAGTAGGAAGTGATCTGTTGTGTTTTGTTTTATGTGCTGAAATTGGATTTGTGTGGCTTGTGATTTAACCAATATATATGTTCGTTCCATACAAGATAGTTAGAGCTCCTAATGGAGACATTTGGGTTGAAGGCAATGTGCAGCAATATTCTCCTAGCCAAATTGGAGCATTTATTCTGACCAAGATGGAGGAGATTGTAGAATCATATTTAGGGAAAGCCAGGTCACAAAAGCTGTTATCACTATACTATCTTATTTCAATGATGCCTAAAGACAAGCAACAAAGGATGCTGGGCGAATTCATGGCCTTGATGTGCAGAGAATCATTAATGAGCCTACTACTGCTTCACTTTCATATGGTTTGAACAACCGGAGGGTCTTGTAGCGGTTTTTGATCTCGGTGGTTGAACCTTTGATGTTTCCATTTTGAAAATATCTAATGGTGTTTTTGAGGTATGGTGCTAGATTTTCATTTAAGCTCTATTAGTTTGCATGTTAAATATTTTCCTCAAATTTGAAATATGATTTCTTGAATTTTTGTTGTTTTGTTGCATAAAATATGGCAAAATATTTTCCCCAAGAAAATGTGTTATGCATAATGGTTTGAAATCAGATTAATGGGTTTAGAACCATAAGCCATTATGGTGCGTGTGCTGAAATTTTGATATTTGTAGTGCGCGCTAATGTGCTTTTAAGGTCCTGGGAGGATTTGGTAAGGCCACCATTTTGACGGGTAGTACATGTACAAATAGATTTCTTCGGAAATAGCATTCTAGCTTGATGCCAGGCACCGGCTGCTGCTAATCCAATAATCCATAAAAGCTACAACTAACCGTCCAAACAATAGATGTACCAATAAAATCTCCGTAAAAATCAATTTTCATGGTAAAACATTTTACATTAAAATGAGCATAGGCTTATTCTCCGTAGTTTTCAATCGTACTCAGGTGTATTCACAATTAACTCCATTACAGGTAAAAGCAACAAACGGTGATAAATTTTTGGGAGGAGAAGACTTTGACAATACTCTGCTAGAATTCTTAGTGAGCGAGTTCATCAGAACAAAGGGTATTAATCTGTCAAAAGACAGGCTTGCCCTCCAAAGGCTTAGGGAAGTGGCTGAAATTGAGTTTTCGTCTGCATCTCAGACGGATATCAACCTTCTGTTCATCACTGCTGATTCCTCTGGTGCAAAGCACTTGAATATCACATTGACCAGGTCAAAATTCGAGGCCTTGGTTAATGACTTGATTGAGAGGACTAGGAATCCATGCAAGTGCTATTTGAAGAATGTTGGGATAACAACTAAGGACGTGGATGAGGTTCTTCTTGTTGGAGGAATGACTCACGTTCCAAAAGTGCAAGAAGTGGGACAAGAAATATTTGGTAAGACTCCAAGAAAAGGAGTAAATCTGGATGAGGCGGTATTGAGACACTTGGGGGTATTTTCACCAGATTGATCAATAGGAACACAACCATTCCAACGAAGAAAGGCCAGGTGACACTTCAGTCTTTAACCTTTGATTTTATTAAATTTTTTTAGGGATCGTATTTCCTGATACGGGTATTTGTGGTCCAATAGAATTTCTCATGGGCTCTTTTTTAATAGCAGTGTATATCATTGGTTGAAGCAAATGTCATGTGGAATCTTTGGTTGTTGCCAATGTACATGGGTCTGCCGGATACGATAAGGCAAACTAAAATGAACTTGATCCTTTAATGTCCCACCGTTTCGAAAAAGAAACAGCTTATATTTATGAAAATGTAATATAAATTATAGTCTCTCATGGGGAGAGGTAGATACCAAATTTCCATGCGACATTTGCTTCAAGTCCAAGTACATTCGTTAACAAGTCCAACATCCCATGGTTGATTATTGTACCCATGGTTTTGTAAATTTTCTCAATGCATCCACATGCTGGTGGCCAACTTATGCTTATCCCATTTCATGATATGGAGGGTTTGGGGGTGTCTGACACCTAGACATGTTGGTGCCCACACACGTGCACCTATATCCATGCATAAAATATGACTGCAGATAAAGTGTACTAACGATACAAGGGTGTTGATTTCAACAGTTTGCTGGGTTGCCAATATGGTCGAAAAATGCTATGGCAGTGGGATTGCCATTGCCGTTCTCGCACATTGAATGTATAGTCACCTCTTCCAATACACATCCTCGTTGAATAAAACAATTGCAGAGTAAGAATAGTAGAAGTGCATTAACTGCCAGAGTTTTTGTTGCCTGGTATGAATCCGGTGTGATATTTGAGGTATTTTCTGAGTTTTTGATTGGGACTTGTTACCTCAGGTGTTCTTTACAGCAGCTAACAAACCAACTCACTTGGGTATTAAAGTTCTTCAAGGCGAGCGTGAGATGGCATCAGACAACAAAATGCTTGGTGAATTCGAGCTCATGGGCATTCCACCAGCTCCTACAGGCCTACCTCAGATAGAAGTCACCTTCAACATCAACAAGGTGAAGTGGTGAATTGTTTGCAAATTGATTGTCTTTTTACCAATTCATGTTGTGCCTTGTCTTATAGCACAGCTTAATGGACTACTGACATTGTCTGCTTTTGGAAATGTGCACTACTATTTGCTATTGTTCATGGAAGAAGAGTTTATCCTCCTTCCCACTATGAAGTGGTGAATTGTTTACATTTATATTACATGAAAAATACCCCTGTTGACATATCATTTTCCTTTAGTGCTCGGGAAACATGAAAAGAGATTTGCTTTCCTTTAATTCCTCCTCAATGTTTTCTGGTAAATACGACATTACACAACTATCAATCAAGTAATCAAAACTTATTCTCTGCAATTACAAACCAACGGGCACGACATACGTGATGTGCATGTACCTTTCACCTAGTCCTTATAAACAAGGAATAAAAGAGTCGTCCGTGTTGCCTGGATAGTCTTTAACTACGTGTGTCCTTTTGGCAAGAATTTCATTATTTTCTGTTGGCCCTTTACGGTCCTACCAGAATTGGCTGTGTTGGCATTGCTTGCCTTCTATTGGGACCTTCTCTTTCAATTCATTCAACATCCAAAAGCTGTTACCACTCTTCAAAGTGTATGAAGGTACCTTTTACTTTGTTGAGTATTTATTTATATGACATTACATCCTCAATCGAAACAAATTAAGCTGAAAATAGTATAGGAAATGTAGTTTGTGTTGTGGCTTATTTTAGATTACAACATTCATTAGAGAGCCAGTAATGGAGGCAGCTGTGTTAACGTACTTTGAGAAAATGTTGTAGAAGTTTCTGTGAAGCGAAGTCCCACATCGCTTGGGTACCAAAATAATATGCAGAATATAAGCGTGAGGAAACCCTCATTTCAATAGCAGCTTTTGGGGTTGAGTTCTACCCAAGACCATGTAGTAGTTTCTATTTTATATGGTAACGAAGGGATTTCTTCTTGGCCAGACACATTTTGTTGGAATTCTCGTTTAAAATTTCCTTCCATTTTTCTTGATCGTATATGCCGTGTAATAATTTTCTTCCTCTTTGGTGGTACTAGGGCTTGTTGGAAAGGTCGACTTCCCTCTAAGGCACCTCTGTTCAGGCACTCACTACTAACTTCCCTCGTACTTGGGACTTCTCGAGCAGTCAACAAGGTATTGAAAGTGGCCCCCACCAGCTTTAGGAATAATCGTACCGTTCCTCGTCATTGTTTAGTTATGCTTTTGCTTGCTTTATTTTGCATAGCATGAACAACTCATGATGGATATTTTGAATATCATTCTCTAACTTTCCAGTGTTCAACATATTCTTCAAGTGCTTCATCAAGACAACATGGACATTTCTCTTGTTGTACCATCCTTGGATCAGTTTTTTCCACATTATGTCTACCTTGCAACCCTTTAAGTTGATTCGTATTAAATAATTTCTTTTCATATTTCACTTCATGTTTAAATGCAGTTTGTCATGGTTATTTAGAAGCGCTATAATATTGACCTGCTTTTGCATTTTGAATGAGACATTCTAGCTCTCATACGAATTTTTAGCATTTTGTGTGTGGTAGTCGCTCACAATATTTGATTTTTCGTCAAGTTTAGCGGAACCGAACACTATATCTCAATCCCCAAACAAAAATCGACAGAAAAAAGGTTGTGTAGCTTTAATGAAAATGTACAACTTGCTCTTTGTGAACAAGGATTACAAGAGTTGTCTTTTCGTGGCATTTGTATCAAAAACCGTTATGCCTTCCCAAACTTTTGCCATTTTCTGGCTGTGTCCTGTTGGCCTTTTGTTCTTTCATTTGCTTTCGTTTTCTTCTGCGGGTTGTTTCTCATAAAGGCCATCTGGTAGTCAATGAATGTGCAGTGGTTTCTTCTAGGATGTGTTGCAGAGAATGGACGAGTTTGGTCCATTCATATTTGTCGTTCCTCTGCTTCTATGCTTGGGTGTATTCTTTTTTGTCGTGGGATCCCTAATTTATGAGATGACACTCTCTCATTAAAACCATGACATGATTCTCACAAGAAAATTCTCATGAGGATTCAGGTTTGAGGCCTTAAGCCACGAAATAGTTTCCAAATTCCAGGTCTTTAAAGGGGCTGTTTGGTCTAATTGCCACCAATTTGCATCATAGCACACATCATTAGTCTATGGTCTAATTGCCACCAATTTGCATCATAGCACACATCATTAGTCCAGTCAGAGGGAAACCTTTGTTCAAGTTCTTTTGGAGACTGAAAACGGCCGAAACTCTTTTTCAAATCTTTGAGCTCATCACCAAGGACGTCGACTCTGACAAGGTCATGGAGAACCTTAGGGAGGCCTTCTCCATCTTCGACGTGGATAGGAGTGGCTCAATCTTGACCGAGGAAATGGTCAACTTCACAGTTGCTTTCAAACTAGTTTTAGTAGGAAATCTGATTCATGTTGTGTTAGCTGGTGAGGTTTCACTATTTCAAAAGCAACTGTGAAATTTGATATTATTATACGTTTTATGATGATTGGTGAGATTCAGAAGTTTGATATGTTATTATTATACCTTTTATGATTGGGGAAGTGGTACAATACACATCCCTTATTTGGGTGTGTATCATATACATCCTCATTGAAACACACCAAAATATTATGATTTCCAAAATGTTATGAATCTATTGCTAAAAAATTACGAATCATATTGATGAAAAGCTACGAATTTTTAGTATTAAAGTTACGATACGAAATAAAATGTTATGAATGACCAGTACTACAAGTAATTTTTTATGAGGTGACACAATATGAACTATACAATAGGTGTATATGGTACACACCTTAAAGGGATGTGTATTGAAGACTTTTCCAATTGATTATAACTGAGGTTTCACTAGTTTTACTTTGAAATCTAATGCATGCTGCGTTGATTGGTGATGTTTCACATGTTTGAAAGTCTACTTGAATTGTGAAGTTTGATATGCTCTTATACATTTTACGATGATTAGTGAAGTTTCACTAGTTTTCATGGACTGTTGTGTTCTATGATTTTTTTTCTTTTTATTTTTTAGTTTTATGATGATTAGTGAAGTATCACTAATTTCATGGATTACTATTTACTATGGTTACTTTTTATGTTTTCATATAATTATTGAGGTTTCACTAGCTTACTTTGAAACTAATGCATGTTGTGTTAATTAGTTTCACAAGTTGTAAATTCAGCTCAAACTTTGAAGTTGAGATCTGTTAAGACGGACATGACACTAGCAAACGTACGGAGGAGATTCTCTGATAAGAACCTCACTTGGCGCTTGAGATCTCAATCGCATCATCTATTTCTCTCTCAATTAGTCGAATTTCATGTTTTGTTGATGAATTTTGACCGCCCTGTCGATTGATCTACATGTGAGATGTAAGCTATCCTCAATTGAGATTGTTCTTGTTGAGATTTATGGTGTTTGTTCTGTTACATTTTTATATTTTATATGATTAATTGAGATTTCACTATTGGTCATTGATCAATTTTTATAATTTTTAGTACTCCCCCGTCCCTTTTTAAAGTGTTTTGTTTCGTAATTTCAACTTATTAAAAAAAATATCATTACACCTTTCACATCAATTTTTACCTCCATTTTCTCTCTTTACCCTTTATGAAAACATTATCATTACATTTTTATTCACTAACTTTTCAAAATGGAATATACTTTTAGGGGCCAAATGGAAAATTCACAAACTTTTATCCACTAACTTTACAAAATGGACATTTATTAAAGGACGTTCAAAATGAAATACTAGACTCTAAAAAAAGAACGGAGGGAGCACTAAATTATAACTTTCCAATATTAGTGATATTTCACTAACTTCATGTTGCCTGCTAGAGTTGGTGGCAGGAAGTGAGGGTTCATTAGTTGGATTTTTTTTTTTTTTGAATTTTTAGTACTCCTAGTAAATAAGAACTTTTCAATATTAGTGAATTTTCACTAACTTTGGGAGGCTCTTGTTGGAGTCGTTTTTATTTTAAATTTTTATCACCAAATTAGACTTCCCAATATTAGTGACATTTCACTAATTTTGCAGTCGCGTGCTCGCCTAGTCGCTGGCTGGAGGTGGGGGTTGACCGGAGTTGGTGGTTGATGAATTTTGTGAAATTATTTAGTTATTAGTGAATTTTCACTAATTTTGCATGAGGGTATTTTAGTAATCTTGCCACACTTGTCCTTATAATCTGTTTGAAAATATGTGTGCTTACTAACTTTAGTGTACATTCACTAAATTTCAAAGCAAAGCCAGAACATGAGTGAATGTCATTCTCATTCCTTCCTAAGCATATACTAGTTAGTGAATGTACACCAATTTCTCCAATTTTCGTATAGCTATGTCTTAACCAAAAAATTAGTGTGTGCTCACTAACTTTCAAAGAAAAGCTAAAAAGTTAGAAGATGCAACCTTGGAAGGTGGTCAAATTCGTTGATCTGTAATCTTGTGGCTAAGTCTCCCAAATTAAGCATTTTCCATTATTAGTGAAATTTAGTTAATATCGTCAGCCGGCTTGGGCCAGAGGGTCGCCAAAGTTCGTAGTTGGTCGATTTTTTAAATTTTCAGTACATAATTAAAAGGGTTATTTGCAAGAACACCCCTTCAACTATCACGTTTTGTCAACATAACCTCCTTACGTTTAAAACTCATCAACCTCTCCACCTCATCTATCAAAACTCATCAACTACACCTTTTCTGTTCAATTCTGTTAAGAAATGTTAACCTTTTGGCCTAAGTTGGATGGAAAAATAATTTTTGAGCCTAAAATGCCCTTGCCTCTCTCTACTCTATAAACTCAGCCATTCCTCCCACTGATTCCCAAACCCCAAATTTCTAGGGGGAATTGCATTTCAGTGGAGGCAGGGGCAAAAAATGCCCAACTCATGAATCACTTTTTTGAAAATTCATCTAAATGTGAAAAGGAGAAAAGTAATTCCCAATGCATGGAAATGGCTATGTAAAAAGACTAATATACCCACAACCACATGCTTTGTGTTTTTTTTCCTTGACACACCACCACCCTGACTCCACAACCCCATTCCCACGTTTAACACACCCCCCCCCCCCGGTTTGCCTTTTTTTTTTTTTTTCCCTCTTTATTTCCTTTTCTTTTTTTTTCGGTTTGAATTTTTTTCCCTTTTTTCTCTTTATTTCCTTTTCTCTTTTTCTATCCGACTATTTTTTTTCTTAAACTTTTTTTTGTCCTTTACAGATTGAAAAATACAGTTACAAACAAAAATAAATATTTTAATTTTCAATCCGTTTGAACCAGTGTAAAGATATTATTTTTTTGATCATTTCATTCTAAATGGCCGTA
This sequence comes from Rhododendron mucronatum var. ripense, assembly GCA_019656295.1. Lineage (NCBI taxonomy): Eukaryota > Viridiplantae > Streptophyta > Magnoliopsida > Ericales > Ericaceae > Rhododendron > Rhododendron mucronatum. The sequence continues at coordinate 8,826,258 of BPLT01000003.1, read as the reverse complement.
ATAAATTTTTCGCTCTAAGGCCTTTCAATGTGCACCATAAGAGAACTCAAAAATTAAATAAAGAATCTTAGGGTGCTCGTTCAAAGGCCTTAGAGCAAAAAAATTACTACGAACATTAAGGATGAAATGGTCAGAAAAATAATATCTTTGTACCGGTTCAAACGGATTAAAATTTGAAACATTTATTTTTTACACCATTTATAAATAAATAAATAAATAAAAGTAATTAAATAAAGAAAGAAGTTAAAAAGTGGGGGTACATTGGGATTGGGGTTGGGGTTGGGGTTGGGGGGGGGGGGGGGGGGGTGGTAATCCGGAAAAACAAGAAAAGGAGTTAAGTTGCTCCTAAGTTGCTCTTTTTATGAAATTAAGATGCACCTTGTATCAAGGTATCAATTTGTGTTAATTTAAGTTGCCCCATATATGAATTTAAGTTGCCCCGTGTATGAATCTAAGTTGCCCCGTGTGTATGAATCTAAGCTGTCCTCTAAGTTGACCCGTGTATGAATCTAAATTGTCCCATGTATGAACCTAAGATGTCCCGTATATGAACCTAAGTTGCCCCGTATATGAACATAAATTGTCCCGTTTATGAATATAAGTTGCCATGTCTAAGTTATCCCGTGTATAAACTTAAGTTGCCCCCTAAGTTGTCCCGTATATGAACATAAATTGTCCCGTATATGAATATAAGTTGCCCCGTGAATGAACCTTAAAGGGCCGTTCGGCTAAATAATCAAGTGATTTTTTTTTGGTCCTTATTCAAATTTTTTTCGCATTTGTTAGTTTTTCGTCAAGTATTTGAAAATTATTGCTTCTTCATGATAAGGGAAATCTAAAAAGTAAATATTACGATCGAAACCCAATTTTTTTAATAAAGACGAAAAAATTGGCTTATTTTTGTCTTTATTAAAAAAATTAGGTTTCGATCGTAATTTTTACTTTTTAGATTCCTTTCATCTTGACGAAGCAATAATTCTCAAAAAACGACGAAAAACTAATAAATGAGAAAAAAAATTTGAATAAGGGCAAAAAAAATAAGCCACTTGGCTTTTTAGCCGAACGGCCCCTAAGTTGCCCGTGAAGTTACCCCATGTATGAACCTAAGTTGCCCCGTGTATGAATCTTAAGTTGCCCCCTCAGTTATCTCGTGTATGAACCTAAGTTGCCCAATGTATGAATCTTAAGTTGCCCTGTGTAAAAATCTAAGTTGTCTCGTGTATAAACCTTAAGGGGCTGTTCGGCTAAATAAACCAAGTAATTTTTTTTGGTCTTTGTTCACATTTTTTTCGCATTTGTTAGTTTTTTGTCAATTTTTTAGAAATTAATGCTTATTCATGACAAGAGAAATCTAAAAAGTAAAAAATTACGATCGAAATCTAATTTTTTTAATAAACGAAAAAATAGGCTTATTTTTGTCTTTATTCAAAAAAATTAGGTTTCAATCGTAATTTTTTACTTTTTAGATTCTTTTCGTCATGACGAAGTAACAATTCTCAAAAAAGTGACGAAAAACTAATAAATGCGAAAAAAAATTGAATAAGAACAAAAAAATAAGCCACTTGGCTTATTTAGCTGAACAACCCCTAAGTTGCCCCCGAAGTTACCCCGTGTATGAACCTAAGTTGACATGTGTATGAACCTAAGTTGCCCCGTGTATGAACCTTAAGTTGCCCTCTAAGTTACCCCATATATGAACATAAGTTGCCCCGTGAATGAACCGAAGTTGCCCTTTAAGTTCAAGACAGGAGGGGTATTTTTGTGTTTCATTCCATGTCTTGGGAATTATTGTTTTCCTTCTCATGAAGGGGCAATTCCAAAAAGGTACTCCATGACTTGGGAATAATATGCCCCAAGACCCACTGAACACTAATTTCCCCAAATTTCTAACAAAACCCAGATTTTGAAATTCCAAACTTCTTCCTCTCCTGTCTTCCTCCTACCCGACCATGAATCAGTATCCAGATCGTACTCAACGTGCGGGTGGCGCCGTTGACCACATAAAATCTTCCATTCAACCGTCGCCGCAGCGAATTTTTTCCTCGGGAAAATCATGGGCGATTTCACGGCAACATTTCCCGTCCATTCAAACATCGTCGTTCTGCCTATAACATAAATCTTCCTTCCAATTGCCAATAACCTGGAGTGGGAAAAATCACCATGGAAGATTCCAGAGGGAAACCCAACGACGTTTTTATCGGTGCGGAAATGAGAGGTTTTCCGGGGGAAATCCTGGCCGACCACGGGAGTGGTGGCGTGGAGGATTCTAGCGGCGTCGTTTTCACGGGCGAGGGAAGGAGCGGTTTTTAGGGAGGAATCTTGGCCGATGCTATGACAGTAGACGAGAAAAAGGTGATTGTGAGGGAGGGCCGAATCAGTTACTGCGATGGCGAAGAGGGTTTGGTGGAGTTGGTCGCGGAGGCGATAGAGGAAGAGGAAGGAGGGGGAGTGGAGGAGGTGGGACTAGCGGCGGAAGACAAGGGGGAGGAAGGAGTGGGAGAGTTTAGAGAGGATGTCTAGGAAGGAGTGGGGGAGTTTGGAGAGGATGTCTAGGAAGGGCAGTGGAAGGGCAGTGGAAGGGCGATGGAGGGGGAGGTGGGGTGGTGTTGGGAAACATGATTTGGTGGGCCAGGAGAAGTGGCGAGACTCTAGAGTTGCAGCTCTCTGACATGAAGAGTAGAGGGGGAAGAGGAGAGGGCGGGTAACCTAGTCTTTTCGTGTGTATTCGTCCAAGATTTTAACGAAAATATGGGGAGGGGGTAAAGTTGATGAGTTTTGATAGATGAGAGGGTGAGGTCGATGAGTTTTAAACGTGAGGGGGTCATGTTGACAAAACGTGATAATTGAAGGGATGTCCTTGCAAATAACCCTAATTAAAACTTCCCATTATTAGTGAAATTTCACTAACTTTGGGTGGGGTTCACCAGCGGGGGCGAGGGTTACGGAGCTGGTAGTTGGTTGATTTTTAATGTTTTGTGCTAAATAATGAATTTTCAATTATTAGTGAACTTTCACTAATTTTGCATTCGGGGTATTTTAGTAATCATGCAGAACACTTGTCTCCTATGTTTGATTACAGAAGGTGCAGTGTCTTTGAGCGCACGTGGAGTGGAGTTGGCCTCCCTTGCATACTCACATGGACATAGACAGGATTCGATCTCCGTAAGCTTTATTCCCCTCTCCCAAGCCCGTAGAATAGTGTAGATTAGGGGATTAACAAATGGCAAAAAAAAAAGGAGCTCAAAAAAAATATATATGCGTATATATAAATATATATATATATATATATATATTAATAAACGGAAAAAAAAAAGTTTGTGTAAGTGTGCATGGTTAGAGAATTATTGAAGTACAAAATTCAATTATGGCCAAATAACATTTAAGCATTTTTTGCCTAAGCTTAAAATCATGCATTGTTTGGAAAGACTACAATACACACCTCTTATTTGAATGTGTATCATATGCACCTCCAAAATGTTATGATTAATTCATAGAGAAAATTAATGTTACGAATCCTAAACATTATGAATGTATTGCTAAAATGTTATGATTTTTGAGTATGAAAGTTTTGAGATGCATCAAAATGTTATGAACAATAATGAAAATGTTACGAATTATATTGCTGAAAAGTTATGAGTTCTAGAACAAAAGTTATCAAAAACATACTAAAATGTTATAAATGAACCATAAACTAGGTACATATGGTACACACTTTTAAGGAATGTGTATCGTAGACTTTTCCAAAAAAATTATCAACAACTTTGAGAAATGAGCTTTTATCCGTTTCTGCAACCACTGAACCCCATACTTAACTTCATCTACATATCAAGTAAAAATGTAAACATTAGAATCCTCTGAATTTCCTAAACGTTCACAAAGTCTAACCTGTCGATATACAAAGTCAAAAAAACGTCTATCTTTGGCCTGGTTTGGCTTAATAACTCATATGGCTTTTTCGTCTTTATTCAATTTTTTTATTAGTTTTGTATTAAACTATTATGATTTATTGATTCGTCTCAACGAGAAGAATTAGAAAAGTAGAAATTATGATCAGAACTTATTATTTTTTGAATAAAGAAAAAAATAAATCAATTTTTTGTCTTTATAAAAAAAATTTGAGTTTGGATTAAAAAAAATTACTTTTTCAATTCATGTTGTTAAGACAAACCAATAATTCATAAGAGTTTGACAAGAAACTAATAAATACTGAAAAAAATAGAGAAGAGCCAACCGGCTTATTAAACAAAACCAGTCCAAAAAATAGAATCACAGTGAATGCATGCTGCAATCCTTCCTTTTCTCCCCATGTTTTCGCCCCTTTTTCACACCAATTCCACCCATTTTGTCCATAGCCACTGCGAATGCCTGGAAAAACTTCTGCTTGTCCTTTGCCAAATCTTGAACCATGGGCTTAGTTCTTGGGTCCAGACCCAAAGCTTGATCCGCTTCCAACAAACCCAATCTAGCCTCCAAATTCCCATAATAGGCATTGTCAAATGAAAACGGGGTGGTCACATCAAATGGTGCGACAATATCTGAGTTTCCACCGGATTTCGGACAAGACATGCTCAGGGCTTTTAGGAGCCTCGGATCGATGGACGGGTCGGAGTGGCTGGTTCCCCGGTAATCGTATAATCGGGTCACAAAATGTTCACAGTGGGAGAATCCAATAGTGTGGGCGCCTGAGAGGACAACTAGGTCATTGAGCGTTAGCCCTTTGGAAGCGAAGAGCTTAAGGAGCTCATTAATGGTGGAATTTGCCTGGGGTAGATTCGGGTGCACCCGGGACGCCATTGATATTTTTCCATCCCACCTTCCTTTCTTCACTTGGTAATAAGGACCCCCTGCCTGCACCATATGTAATGTATGTGAAGATTCACGTGAAAAATATCAAAGATAAACTGCTAACAAGATTATTGAAAAAGAAATGCTTGTCACGTTTAATGTCAAATTAAAGTGACTCAAAAGCTGATAATTACTAGATATTTGTGGCATGTGTTACTAGATTTTGTGATCCATTATGCAGATGAACTTTTGTGATTCAACATATAAAATTTTGTGGTCAAACCCGTGAATTTGGTGGTTCAAAAAAGTCAACGGAAAAGTCAAAAGTCAGAGCCAGAATGTGAATTTTTGTTATCCCAACATATGAATTTTTGTGGTGTTAGTTATTAAATTTTATGGCCCAATATAGTAGTACAAATTTACGGTGTCCGACTACCAATTTATGAGATATTTTGATGAGATGTGAATTTTCATGACTTGAAGTATGGAATACACTCCTTAATTTAGGTGTTTATGTACTGTAACCTAAGTCACATAGTAAGCGGTCGGGTGCGGGTGCGGGTGCTGGAGTGCAATCGCGAATGTGAAAACGTCTTTTAAAAAAACTCAAATAATTAATTAAAAGTCGTGAGTACAAAAATTAAGAGCGCGAACACAGAGTAAGAGCAGAGACCGTTTTTGAAAGATTTATGTGAGAGGCTTTGGTTATTACTTACCAAGTGAACAAAATCTCTAGCTGCAACTGCAAGTATGTCCGCACAAGATACAACCCCAGGGCACTTGCTCTCCACCACTTCCTTGGCCTTCATTATGCTATCAAACGCCTCTTTTGCTAGGTCCTTGTTATCCTGCGCATCCCTCTCTGCCAATTCTTTGCTCCCTGCTCTTGTCTTTATCAATATGGACCCATCACACCCCTTTAATTTTCACCAACATTAATTTAATTTATAAGTATGTGAGAGAAATAGAAAACTAATCAATTCAATTATATACAGAAAAATCAATACAGAATGATGTGACAACGTCTGCGTTTAATTGAATAAACCTTCAAAGCACGGGGCCAATGGAGATTTTTCCGAACGTTAACTTCAGAGCTCTTTGTAATTAATCAAAGTGCGCATAAGTTGACACAGACATCCGATTATAGAAAAAAACACTTCAAATTAGTGACAGTTGTTTAAAAATGGAAGTGGCATGTAAAATCTCTGCACAAAAATTGTGATCCATTTTTCTATTTACTAGCTTTATTGACTAAAATGTAGCAGGCACAAACTAGTACACATGATATGCCCTGATCTGCTAACGTGCACCAACCAGCATTCGATCGAAGAGACTGAGTTCGGAGTGAATTGTGGGGGAATTACTTCTACGAAACAGTCATGGAAGAATAGGCGAATTGTGGCCGGCCCGGAGACCGGTGCTTCCCTGAATTGCTGGGCGGTGACGGAGCCGACGAGCTGGTCGAGCTGAGGGCAGGACTTGGCGTAGAAGTCGTTGGAGAGCTGGCGGGCGGCGGTGGGATTGGCTTTGGTGGGATTAGGGATACAATGGGAGGTGCGTAGGGTAAGGAGGAAGAAGTATAAGAGCATAGTGATGGAAACAGGGGAAAAGTTAGAAGTGAGAAACAGAGCCATGTTGTTTGTTTGTTGGTTATAGGTAGAGCTATATAGAGAGGAGAATAAGTAAATCACGGAGACTTGCAATCTCACACGTACATTTTGGCAATTAATTGTTGAAATATATTTTTAAACTTTGATCGGTAATAAATTTTTTTGACCCATAATAGCTTGTTTTTTATCTGAATCGTCCAAAACACTTTTAAACGCGCAAGACTGAGCTCCATAAAACTTATTCACGACTCCTCCGTAAAGAATTCACAGCTCCTCCGTAGAATACAAACAGTTGTACTACTGGTGATAATTTTATATTAAAAAGTGGACACTTGGTGACCATGAAAATTAAAAAGGGCGAATCAACACCCGTGAATGCCTGAGATATGGAGTACTATTAAAGTGTGTGAGAGTGTGTGTGTGTGTGTGTGAGAGAGAGAGAGAGGGAGAGAGGGAGAAAAACATGAACACATTTAATTGCGATTTTCTCGAAGAAAAAAACAAAGCCTTTTGGAATCATTGAAACAGCACAGAAAGTTGAGCTAAGTTTGTTATTGATCAGATTACTTTGTTTATGTGTATGGATGGATATAGTAAGGTCCCGTTCCGGAAACAGAAATAAGTACTTATTTTTTAATAAGGCAATTTCAATTTCAAAAATTATGTATTTACGTAAATAATTTTTCTATCAATATGGATCTTGTTTGATAGATCTCATTGAGATCTTTAATATGGTGCAAAAAAATTGAAAAATTATTTTTTATTTATATTATTTTTAAGTTTGAAAATGTAAAATAAGTACTTATTTTTTAATAAGGTGTTCTAGATTGAGGCCTAATGCTATTAGAAAAAACAGTTTCACATAGGAGGAGACATGAATCCTCTCTGGTCCACGAAATGGATTGAACGGTCCACTGTCGCTATTTGTGGGCTTTTTTCGGTGGTTCACTTGAGTGATTCAACGTGTTCACCACAACCTCAAAGATAATTACTCTGCATGTTGATGGGCAGGGCCGGTCCAATGGGAAGGCCCAAGAGGCCGTCGCCATGGGCCTCCACATTTTGGATTGAAAATGGGACACCCCTTCATAGATAAGTATATATATTTTCTATATGCAATTATAATATAAACTTTTTTGGTAGTTCAGTGGTAAAGTATTTGCTCTTCCATATAAGATGCCTAGGCTCAAATTCTAATAGGGTATTTTTTTGAAGTGTCTTTTTGTCCAAAAAAAAAAAATTTCCTATCACACAGATTGGGGCTACTATGATTCAAATCGCGAGTCCACTGAATATTATTGCAACTGCATAAGCCATTAAGGCCGAAATATTTACCATGTTGAATAGTATGAATGAAAATGATATATAAATAAGTATTTATGTTCATTCTCTCTCTCTCTCTCTCTCTCTCGCTGTTTGCTAATTTAATGCAGATGCGGTAGAACATTCTCTTACGGGGGCTTTCCTCTTGGCATTTTTTGTGTTCTAGGCTTCTACCCTGTGCCGGCCCTGTACCCATTTGACCACGAGCTTAATTCCAAGATTTTTTTTTTAAAGGAGCTTAATTCATAGGTTAAGAAGGCTTGTATACAAGGATGCTAAGGAATCAGCTTCTCCGCAGTCTTGTTTGGGACTGCACGGAGCAGTTTGCATATGCCCGCATTCCTTTTCGACGACCCAAAAAATGGGCCTGCAGAGAAGCTGATTTCTGGATGCAAATACTCCCTTAATCCAATATTCTTTTTACCATTTACGGCCAAACTATATGCGTCCGCTTCCTCTAGATTTTTCACAGTAGAAAACTAAATAGTAACCCTTCAATGTTAACGAATTCCAGACTAGGAAGCAGGGTAACCTAATAATGGCTCCTTGGGTGAACTGAGGTTCGGCCACAATTCTTTTGGTTTAAAACAGCTATCAGAGTAGATAATTTAGGGATGGTGTTATATAACTTGTAGAGTTAGAAAATCTTATATTACCCTGTATGAAGGTTTAACATTGTTATCTACAAATTTGAGAAAACATAGTACTTTAGGCTCAAATAGGAGGTCGGATTCCAGTGGCATGCAACAGCTCTCATCGTCAACAGCCTATATTTGGTTGCCACCCCTAGATTAAAACATTGGCTGTGTCCCTACTTATAACTTATAAGAAGCTCTCTATTAAGTACCTACTCGGCCTCTTAACCTGTTCTATAGCTTGGATAAGCTATTTTTTGGGGGTCAATCTTCTATGAATTGGGCTTCATAGTGCGGTTCATTTACATTTACGTCTAATTGAATTCAGTGACGTCTTTAATAGAAAAGCATTCGTCTAATTAGAAAGACATATATGAAAAGCCTTTATCTAATTTTGGGAGAACCACATGAATATGTTCACTAAGTGATTCAAATAGTTCCTACCAAAGCCAGGTTAGATCTTTGCTAGGATTTTGACTTGTGTAGATATAGGATTAAATTGAATTTATGGGTCTTTTCATGTAAATTAGTTAAAGATCTTTCATGAAAGCATGAATTTTTCTTTGCTTCTTTGAGAATAGGGGTTTTGATTGGGTGAAGTTGCGTAATTGGCCTGCTTTGCAAAACTCAGATTTTTCTTATCCTTGTTTTTAGATCATACAGAATGCAGCAAACAACAAGAGTCTCCTCAAGGAGGGAATTGTCTTCTGTGGCAACTTTGTTAGGCAATGCTTCGTGTCCTTGTGATGTCCCAAGACAGTCTTTCACTACCTACTCACCGCAAGAACTCCAGAAATCACGAAAGCATTCTATTCCTGGTGATTTAGTAACATGGGGTTCGCTCGGTTTCTGTAGAACATCGAGATTTGCTGCCGGTTTCACGCCTTTGCAACATAAGCCACTGAATTCAATTATCAACCTTGAGAGGACGAAGGATCGACCAGTTGAGGACCTCATTGCCATTTGGGATGATGTAATTTCTCCTAACTTTTGCTTGTGATTCTCATTCAGCTGACCCAGTTAAATTGTGTTGTACTTGTGGTTTATAGGATTGGTTTTGCATAATGCATGTGTTGCTTAGATTTATGTTTTCCTAATAGGTCCATCAAAAGACCAGAGTTGTTTTCACAAGTGTTATCAGTCATTGGAATTGGAGATGATAGATTAAAAGTCAGCTAGTTTGGTGGAAATTGAGTTGGCATGGGACCAAAGGAGGTGGAAGGGACAAGAGATGAGGTGATCTGACAGCGAGAGCGAGTGATGTGTAGATTTATGTTTGATAAATAGGTGCATCAAAAGACTAGAAGAAGTGTTTTCACAATTATCAACACTTATAGGAATTGAAGATGGTAGATCTAAGAAGCACATACACGTTTTCAGGCCATCCGTATCCGTGTCGGACATGTGTCGGACACGTGAAATTATGTGTCCGAATATGTAATTATTTTTTTTCTGAGTTGGACACATTGTGGACACGCTCCTATACGTGCCCGACACGTACTAGACACTTATCAGACACGTTTTGGGTCGTTATGGAATTTTTAAAAGTTGAAATGGAGTAACAATGTACTATTTGAGATATGAACCAAATTTAAAGCCAATATCAAATAACTTAACGATGAAAATACAATCAGCTGATCTCATTTTTTCATTGGACTTTTCATCTTTAATTTGGGAAAAAATAAGTTTTCTTTACATATTATTAAATTTATATATAAATATATATATTTATATATGTACTTAACGTCTCCTCCAATGTGTCCGTGACTATTTTTTGAAAAAATCACATCTCCGCTTATCTGTGTCGTGATTGTGTCCATGTCCCGTATCCGTATCTGTGCTTCTTAGTAGTAGATAGCAAGTCAGCTAGTGTGCTGGCATGGGACCAAAGGAGCTTGAAGAAAAAAAAGTTATCTCAGACACAGAGAGAAATGAAGTTAGAGGGAGCTCCCAATTGATAACATATATTCCTCAAATGGAGTTTGTGGGTGAGAGCGTAAATAACAAACTTCTTGGGCAATATTACCTTTTTCAAAGTAACGGCTATTATCCATGCTTTCTGTAACTACTTCACCTTATGCCCTGAGGCAATTAAGAAAAATTTGCAATCGAATGATTAAAAGCTGTAGCTTTCATTACTGCTTTAGTTGGAAATGATGCATGTTAGTACTCGTTTGAGAGATGCTAGGATTTCTCAAATGCATTGGAACATGCTAAAAACCGGATATCCTGAATGGAAGTATTGTTTTACAAGTAGTTGTTATTACCATAGACAAATGAGATTACAAACTTCTGATCATACGGTGCCAGTTTCGTTCCATGTAGAGAAAGGAGTTGACAAAGTTAAACAGGAACAAAGAAGTGATGCTTATATTTTGAAATCATTTCTTCATACTTTGACTACACCTGCAGAATTCACCCTTTAACTCTGAAATTTTCTCTGCTGTCAATCTTTACCATGATGTAAAGACACAGACATGGACACGGACACGGACACGGATGCAGTTATTTTTAAAAAATGGGGATACGGGGACACGCCACGTCTATATTTATTTATAATATATACACACACATATTCTCTTCCTCCTCTTCCAATTAATGACAAAGTATCTTTGTTACCGTAACAAGTGAGCTTTCACCCTTATGTATGACCCATTTTTTATTACATTGCAAAAGTGGCACTTCCATTTGAAATTTCCTCCTCTTCCAGGTAATTTTTCCAATTTAGTTACGAATTTCCAAAGTGCTCATCCTACTGCTTCATCCCCGACATTGGGTGTGCTACTAGCACCCGTTGAGGAAGACATGCCTATATGAATGATATAATTAAATTGATACATACACTGCTATGACGTTAAAAAAAAAAAAAACAAGTATACTACATATATATACACATACCAGTATACCATATCTATACCAAAAGAGAGAGAGAGTGAGAGACAAGACATCAAATACACACACATATACATATACAGATCGAGAGAGAGAGAGAGAGAGAGAGAGAGAGAGAGATCGCAAGAGAGAGAGAGAGAGAGATCTTGCGAGAGTGAGAGAGGACAGAGGAGCTGCTGTGGCATCTCAGAGAGAGGAGAGAGGGCTGTCGATCGTGAGAGAGAAGTAGAGAGGGTTGTCAACCGTTAGAGGGACGAGAGGAGCTGCTGATGTAGGGTTTTGAAATTTTAATCGGTCGATATATGTTTTAGAATAGGTTTAAATATGTTTTAACCCAAAACTTTTAAATAATAACATATTTACCTCCAAAAAAATTAAAAACAATTATAGATGCACCCCCGTTGCGTCCCAGCCGTGTCTCACACATGTCATCCCATGTCCCCATTCGCGTCCCACTCCAAAAATTAAATTAAATTATTGAACATGCCACATGGCATGTCAGACATGTTTCTAGCCGTGTCTGGACACGCCAATATAGTAACCTCTAGGATTGTCGGTGCATCATAGACCATTGCACATTCATATTAATCTTGTCACCGTCAATGGATCATTAGCTTGATTTGTGGAAGCGGTTCTGCTTAATATATTTGATGACTGAGATTTAATCGTTACCTTGGATAATCAACTCATTTATGTCTATTCTTTTGGGGCGGCATTTGTCACATCAGTATCACTTGGGAAGAGGTCACATTGGCTCTTTCATGAAAGCAAAATTGTATCATCTGCTGGAGCAAAGAGCGGCAAATTGGTAAGCCATTACCTGAATTTTCTTTTAGATAAGTGTTTTCTCCTCGTACTTTCTTGTTCTAACTTCTCTTTTTCTTGTAGCCGGTACTTCGTGATTCCTTTGTGGAGAGGAAATGGTTATACAACAATGTTTGCTCAAGGTTGGTCTCTAATGATTTCGTTTCTTCAACCATACACTTTATTGTTGGAAGTTGCTACATCAATTTTCATATGGAGGCTTCCCGCCTTTCTAAAAGAGAAACCCTTCACGCAATAGTATAATATTTGTTTTCTTCAATATTACATAGTTCCACTTTCTTTTTCTTTTCTTTGTTGATTTCTAGATTCACACTTGATTTACATGGCATAATATGCAGGGATATTTGTCAATTCAAGACAAATATTATACTATTGCGTGAAGTATAATATTTGTTTTCTTCAATATTACATGGTTCCACTTTCTTTTTCTTTTCTTTGTTGATTTCTAGATTCACACTTGATTTACATGGCATAATATGCAGGGATATTTGTCAATTCAAGAGACAACTTCTTTATCTTTATTCCCAGTTGTTGTAATTTATTTGAACATATGCTTGTTTTATGAACTACTACTTTATTGTTTTCCGTCACCTATATAATTTGTGCTTTTTTGTAGTGCAGATGCCACACGTGCTTGTCACTGGTCTTGAAGATTACAAGGCAAGAGGGACCCAAGCTGCTCCCTATTTCACTGTTTCTTACTACACAGAATTTGCAGAAAAGGACTTGGTGCTTATTAGGGGGGATGTCGTGTTCACAAGCAAGATCAGTGACTCGGAGGCACAATGGCTTTTGGAGACAATGCAATCTTTCTACTTGAATGATAACAAGTACAAACTGGTTGAACGGTTCAACAGAGAGACTCGGGACTTTGAGTTCAAGGACGTTTTAAAAGCACTCGAAATGCCCATCTTGTAGATTTTCCGAATGAATAAACTTTTGGTCGTATCTCAGTTAAGTAGAATCACAAGCATTAATACTCCAATACAAGAGTGAAGATTGATTTTCTTCATTCTTATAGGATTTATGTGCTGTATTCGTAGGAGAACAACAGGTCCACAAGCACTAGAATTGGAATACAAGTCTGAAGATTGATTTTCACAGTTCTTTGGGATTTTTGCGCTATATTCCCTCTGTTCATGTTAAAAATGGATTCAAATGTTTGAGTTTTTGCTACTTGGTTTATTTTGCTGCAATTTTGAAACCTGCTTGCAATGCCTTTATGAAATACATTCAGGATTGTGCAACTTTCGTCAAGTGAAGTTAAATCGTCAAATTTCATGTATCTTGAGCGTTTGTGCTTGATTGTGCAAGTGATATGCTTTGAGGGGATTATAGGGTTCTAATTTCTTGTTGGATTCAGTTTCTCGAGTCACTGGTCAGTCCAATTTTGTAGTTTCTATCACAAAGACCAATCTCCCGTGGAAAAATCATTGGACTGGATGCCTAGCAACTGGAGATGGGCGTAAGCTCTCTGTGTGTGTATGTGTGTGTGTGTGCGGGGGGGGGGGGGGGGGGGGGGGGGGGGGTGGGGTGCTGGCTGGCTATAAGTCCAGAATGACCAGCTCATACCAGCCAAGAAAATCTAGTTTTGTAAATTGTGTTCATTTCTGATTGTCTTGTCCCATTGAGTTTGCGTGCTGGTGAGACTCTTTTCCTTTTTGAAGCAAGTAATTTAAGAGCTCTGGTGTGTTGTTAACACTCCGACTATTGTTATTAGAGCATGTGTGAATGTTAAGTCTCATATCGTTTAAACATTAACTCTGAGTATTTTATTGAATGTCTTACTATTTACCGGATTAAGTTTTAAGTGGTTGTTCATTTAGTTTGTATTAGGTCTAAGTGATTGGGCTTTAATAGTTACTCCCTAACAGATTTAACCTTGAGCACGCAAGGGCGGATCAATGTATCGTTCAAACTCCCAACAGTACCTTTGACAAAATCATGCCATATTTTAGCTAATAGAAGCGGAGTTGTGCTTTTATAAGTTTCCTTGAGTTGAAGAAAAAAGAGGAAAGTCCACTTTCACCCCCTGTGGTTATCGCCATGTGCGGATACCCCCCTTGTGGTTTAAAACTGACCACATAACCTACCTGTGGTTTTGAAAATGTGCGGATAGACCCCCTGCCGTCATCTTTTCCATCCATATTAACGGACACAACAATAAAAGACCGTTATACCCCCATCACGTCCATTGATTCTTCTTCTTTTTTAAATCTAACCACACCATCCTATATACCAAAAATTGAATCCAAACCGTTAAAATTGTAAATTTTGACGAATACTACGTCTATGCCAAAATTCAAGTCAATCAAAAAATGAAAAGCTCATGGTCAAATCGATTTTGTTATGAAATTAAAATTTCAGATTTGAATTTACTAAAAATTAGATCACTTGGTTATTGATGCCTGATCAAGATGATTTTTTACAGAGATACTCTATTCTTTATTTAATACATTATGAACGACTCAGATTACACTCTAGAGATGTGTAAGATACACCTCCGTTAATATGGATGGAAAAGATGACGGCAGGGGGTCTATCCGCACATTTTCAAAACCACAGGTAGGTTATGTGATCAGTTTTAAACCACAAGGGGGGTATCCGCACATGGCGATAACCACAGGGGGTGAAAGTGGACTTTCCTCAAGAAAAAATTAAGAAAACAAATAGGTCTCTTTTATCGAAGAATAAAAAGTTATTCACCAAGGCATCACCAAATGCAACCTTCAAGAAGTTGATTCATAATATTGGGATGCGTCAGCTTAAAAATTCAGTCATACTTGGCAAAGTTTGTACTCTCTTTTTTTTTCTTTCTAAGATTTATTTCACCGAGTTTTTACTTGGCAAAGTTTCTGTAACGCCCCTAATTTTTAGGTACGTTAAAAGGACATTTTTTTATTGAAAACTTTAAATAGAGTCAGACTCAATATTACATCATAATATTCATAAGAGTACTCTTATTACAAAAGGGAGGGGAACTAGGGTTCCTAACTACAGCTCCGCTTGCTCCTCCATCCTAGTCAGCTCTTCAGTTCCAAAGGCCTTCAAGGTGTACAGCTCACCTCGATCATCTACAAAGTCTGACACAACCGATATAATATGTCAGGGTCACCAAAGGCAACACCATGAGCTACAAGAGCTCAGTAGAATAATCCTAAACCCACTAACCCTTAACTTACAACAATAGATCATAACTATTTCCATATAGTACATGTATATCTATCAAAACAGTTAACAATAACGCATTCACATTCCTTAGTCTAACGTTAATGTCTGTGATATTTAAGTTTCTCCTACGCGACTCATCGTAAACCTTGTCATCGTTTTCACTTTCCTTTTCCAAATCAACATTTCAAAAATCATTTTTAAACACATCCAACCTCGGTTCCGCCGTTTCGGGTTTTCGAGTATCCTCATAATGGTTCCGCCGCACCGGGTTCCCATTGGCACACAAAACATTGAATTTGGCATTGGTTCCTCTCCACGGATAACCAATCCACAATTCAAACCCTCGGTTCCGCCGCTCCGGGTTCCCATTTGGGTTTTCAAAAATCATTAAAACAATTGCGTTGGCTCCTCTCCGCGGATAACCAAACCACAATTCATCCCTCGGTTCCGCCACTCCAGGTTCCCGAGTATCTCCACAATGATTCCGCCGGTCCGGGTTCTCATTGGGTTTTTCGAAAACGTTTTCACACACACACACCACATAATGCGCTGCCAAGTCCGACCCCATTGTGGTTTCAAAACTTATCTTGCCTTTAACACACCCTAGGTTTCATGTTTCTACTTTCTCAGTTTTTGTGTCACGTTGCATGCATAGACTCCACGGTAGGACTTTCCACATACGAAATCATAAATCATTAATTGAAATCTTGAAACTAAACTAGCAAGATCATCCAACTTTATATTACTAATCATGCTCAAATCTCAACTTAAAGCAAAACGCCACATGTACGGACGCATTTGGAGTGGAGACCACTTATGCTTTATCACACAACCACAAGTAATGCAAGTAATCACATATGCATTCTCATAACCATTCTTAAGATCAAAATACAAATACTTTCAATCAAGTTTATATTTCGAAAATCCGTTCTTTCTTCCTTTTAGGGAAGTTCAAAACAACACATGTATTTTTGAAAAATAAAGTCGGAATATTCAACATACTCTCCTTCCTTTTAAATCTTTAGTAAAACACTTTTCAAGTTCTCATGCATTTCAACATACAAACGATAAATCATATAGTCTAATTAGTGTAAGGATGAACTACGTATACTTAAGGAAAGTAGGTATGAAAAATCTACCGTTCTTCTTGGTGGTAGGGCGGTTACACGAAAAAAAATAAGTACGCCGGACGGAGTGACTTCCTACGATGAGCTTCCGATAGTTTCGAAAGAAAAAAGTTTCTCTTGAAACTAGTTCTTGGCTAAACTACTAAACTTTTTGGATCGAGAGGGTGGTCAAGTGGCGGTTTAGTAGAGGCTTTGGATGAGTTTCTTGAAGAACTCAAAAATAAAGAAAGAACTTTAAGAACAAAGTAAGAACACAATAATTCTAAAGAGAGAAGTTGAAAGGTGGAAGGTGTGACTTGTGAGTTGAAAGGCAAGTGAAAGGTCCTATTTATAGCAAAATATTGGCTCCCGCTCTCTCTCTAAATGGCCAAAAATTTCCCTCTCTCTCTTTCCCATGGATTTGTTCCATGGTCTTATCCAATCAAGCCTTCCAAGCATGCCATGACTTGTCTTTTTCTTTTTAGGCTTAAGGCTATATAAGACAAGTAGGATTTTAAGCTTTTTAGACAAATCCTAGATAATTATAGTCTAGGAATGAGTTGTCATGTGGTAATTAGGCTTAAAGGCTAAAAAAATAATACTTTCTAGGATAAAGTAGGCACCTGTACGGATGTACCCACACACTTCTCTCTCTCTCTCTCTCTCTCTCTCCCTTCCTTTTTCCCATGTATATATATATAGAAAGAATCTAAGAAAGTAATTTTGGGAAAAGTAATTAGGTTCAAGGCTATTAATCCTAGGTTTACATGCATGAACACCTATAAAGAATCTCGAAAAGTAACTTTGGGAAAAGTAATTAGGTTCAAGGCTATTAATTCTAGGTTTGCATGCATGAATACCTATAAGGAATCTAGAAAAGTAACTTTAACAAAAAAAATTAGGTTTAAGGCTATTAATCTACAAGGAATCTAGGAAAGTAACCTTGGGAAAAGTAAGGCTAAGAAATAAATTAAAAAAAGAGATTTTTAAAACAAAACCAAGTAATAAAATTTAAATATTTAACGACTTTTTTTTTCACAAAAAATTAGGGTCGTTACAATTTCAATGAGACAATTGAGGAAATATGCTGATTATCTTCGATCTGTTTGAGATCGGAGTATAATTATGCACATTTGGGGAAAATGTGAATTGTCTTCAATCAAAGATAACTCGATAATATTGTATGAAGATAACGCTGCATATATCAGGCAGATTAAAGACGATTACACTGAAAAGGAGACATAACCAAGCACATATCACCAATGTTCTTCTACACACGTGACCTCTAGAAAAGCAGGGATATAAAGGTTCAGCATATACATTCTGAGTTTTGTTGGGAAAAATAGTTGTATGTTTTTCGGTAAAAAAAAGTTCTAAAGAGAACCCGACGAGGCTTCTGTTTTAATAAGGTTCTGTTTACAGTTTTCTTTTTGTTTACAACTATTTTTGTTCAAAATAAGTGCAATAAACTTGTTTGTGGTGTTGCTTTTGTTTACAAATGGAAAAAAAATATTATAATTTCGCGAAATTCAATCCTTTAAGTTCTAATTTTTCGGATTCAAATCAAACATTTATCATATCAAATTTTAGTAGTAATTGAATTCGGATATTGTTAGATCACATTCGAATTTAATCTGTTCCATTGACAAAGCTAAATTGTAAGGGGTCCAAGTATAAGTTAGATCATTATGCACCCAAACAAACACCCCCTCTCAACCCTTCAAAATAAGCAGTAAAGATACAGGTACAACACATTATGCACAGCAGCCGCGCACAATTGTGAACAAAAAATTAGAAAACTGTTATTGTCAACTTTTTTTTTGTGGCCAAAACTATAGTGCATAAATTTTTTGAACCTTTTGCAAGTTACAATATGCAAAAGTATAGTTTTGGAAAAAAAAAACAAAACAAATCTGGCATGATTATTTCCTTTTCTTATTCAGGGGGTGTTCCGAATTCTCAAAAAAGTACTCCCTCCGTCTCTTATTTATAGTCCGGTATTTCATTTTGGATCCCTTTATAAGTGTCCATTTTTTAAAGTTAGTGGGTAAAAGTTGGTGAATTATCTATTTTGTTCCTAAAAGTAGATTCTATTTTAAAAAGTAAGTGAGTAAAAGTATAATGATGATGGGTAAGTAGAGAAAGTGGAGGAAAAAGTTGATGTGAAATGTATAATGATGATGTCTTTTTAATAAGTTGGAGTTACGAAGCAGGATACTTAAAAGGGGACGGAAGAAGTACTTTTTGGAAAAAAAGGTAATTTTAAGCTCAAAAATCATGTGTTTATGCAAATAATTTTTTTATCAATATGAATCTTATTTGATAGATCTCATTGAGATCTATTATACGGAGCAAAAAAATCAAAAAATTAGTTTTTATTTTCATTATATTTGAGTTTGAAAATTGAAAAAAAAAACTTTTAAAATAAGAAGGCTTCCCCGAACACCCCTTAAGTTTCGATCATAATTTTTACTTTTATCGATTTCTCGCGAACCAATAATTCAAAAAAATTGATGCGAAACTAACCAAGGCCAAAGAATTTAAATAAAGAAAAAAAAAAAAAGGTACAAAAGACCCTAAAATTTTTCAATTTTAAATTCGCTGAAATCGGTTCTTTCTCTCAAATTACCCAACTACACCACTACAACAACCCTCACCAGTCGAGCCGCATTGAACAGAACACCATCTTCCGCATTGAAATCGGTTCTCTCTCTCTCTCTCTCTCTCTTCTGTATCTCTCTCTACTTCGTATATTCACACACAGTGCTGGCTCTAGTGAGACGTTGCCGATCGTCATCTCCAAATCGCCATGACCGACGACGCCGCTGGCATCGAGAAGCTCTACGAGTACGGCGAGCGTCTCAGCGAGGCCAAAGACAAGTCCCAGGTCCCCTGAATTCCCCAATTTTCCCACTCCTATTTACGACTCTGTCCAATTTCTAGGGTTTCGTTACTGATATTCAGGCCCCTCTCTCCCTAATATTTTGGCCCCTTTTTTTTTTACTTTTCCTTGTGTTCAGCCTTTCGTTTATATTTTCTAGAATTAACCTTGTGTCTTGACGAGAGCAATCAGAAAAAAGTATAGAGATGTGAACCGGAGTTGAAATTTGTTCATACACTAAAACAAGAATACGTCTTTAGTGAATTTCTTTTCTTTTGGTCATGATTTTTACACTTTAGACTCCTCTCCTCTCGTGGAAGACAAATGATTAATGTATAGAAGTATGACGTAAATCTAATGCAAATTTAGAAAAGATGAACAACAAAACCAAAACGAAAGTTTAAGAAGAATTTGGTGCTGTTGTTGTTTGTAATTTTGTGGAAATTGGAATGCTTTTAATTGCAGCATGTGGAGGATTACCGGAGTATAATTAAGGCGGCCGGCAGCGACAGTATCAAGGCGATGCAGTTAGCTGCCCAGCTCATTCCCAGATTTTTTAAGTTCTTCCCTGAACTCTCAGACTTGGCTGTTGATTCGCATATCGATTTGTGCGAGGCGGATGAGCTTGGGGTCAGTGTCTCTCTTTACGATTGAGTAACTTGGCTTTGTTATTGTGGATGCTTGAGTTTCATTCTAGAGACTGCCAAAATGACATTTATCTTCCTATTCAGAAAATTGAGGCATTATAAATTGATCTTATCATTTTTATTGGGCATGAATGTAGTTTGATCTGTTCTCATTGAATTCTGTGCCTACTTATCAGGGCCTTTAGGACTGTTGGTTACATGTTATAACTTAGGGTGTTAAACACGATACGTTCAATTAGATTGTAGCTAAAGTGGGTGTTGAAATATTAGATGGATGATACTGTAAAAAATTACGCGAAAGTGAACCTGTTTGTGCAAGTTAATACTGACGCTGTTTGAAAAACCTGATGAGTGGAGGCTATTGAAGATGGTTTATCCACATCAATGCCGATTCTCCTATTGATGTGTTCGTTGATATGACTTGAAAGTGCTTGTTTAGCTGATAACTCGAAAGGGAAGAAGCGAAATACTTATTTAATGCCATCAGGATGGTGCCAAGGACATGATTGACTCTATTCAATTTTTTGACAGATGCGTTAAGCAATGCAATTTTGAGAAAGAGAATCATGTGGCCATTTATTTCGCTTATAGTTTTTAGTTTTTCTATTTTGCTTATTGCTTTTTTTAAGTTCTGCATACTCCATGTCTTGGGCATATCATCCAGTTTGGAGCCATAGTGCCAACTCTGAATTTAGGGTTTCAAACGCAATTTTGGTAATTATTGTTGAAGCAACAACATATGATTGACATCCATACATGTGCATGCATGGAAGCACGTGTCTATGGCGGTTTTGCATCTCATTAAACTGGTCTTCTGAAAATTCATTTTATTAAAAAATTGTTATGTACTCCTTTTGTTCAGTGTTATCCAAATTTTGAAGGGAAAAGAATCTTTATTTACCTTTTGATGCTTTTCATTATTCAAATATTTGAGCTTACCATCCATTAGTCAGGAGATCAGTTTCAAGGAGATTAGTGGTATAGTTAATTTGTTACAAGCTTAAGGTACCCCTTGGTTTGAGCTTTTCAATGTAGTGATACATGCAGTTATGAGGATTGTACCTGATTAATCAATGGAGGATGGCTAAATCACGTAACTGTTTGCTGAACAATGCTGTAGAAATTGACACTAGTTACGTTGTTCTGTTATTGTACGTATATTGTGTATTTTTCCTTATTTCAGCCTTGAAGTTTTGTGGCTCATAAAAATTTACAGGTTAGGGTGCAGGCAATTCGTGGTCTTCCACTTTTTTGCAAGGATACACCAGAGCACCTTTCTAAAATCATAGACATTCTCGCACAACTCCTTACAGCTGGTAAATTTAGTGTTTCAGGCTATGCTGTCGATGACATGTACTGTTCTATGTACACATCTAATTCTAGTTTTGTTGACACTTGCAGAAGAAAATGTGGAGCGTGACGCAGTGCACAAAGCCCTGTTGTCGTTATTGAGGCAGGATGTGAAAGGTAATTGTTTTGCCCCTTCAAGTAGTTGGTTTGTATCATGTTCGATGGTTTGTATCCTGAACATTTCAAACAATCCTGGTTATTTTTCTGAAAGGGTGCCATTGATTGCATGAAGGTATTTATAATGCCAATTCCTGTAGAGCATGATTGTCGTTCTTCTAGTCAATTCCTGTAGAGCATGATTGTCGTTCTTCTAGTAATCTACAGTGCATTTGTAGTGCTATATATTTGGATTGTGTCATGCTTGCTCTGGTTCTATAATGCATAACATGCACATGCAATATGCAGCAAAGCACAAGTACATCTCAAAAAGAAAAAAGCAGAGTTGAGAATCTAAGGATACATCTCCTCAATATGCTTCATGGGCTTGGAAGATTTGTGGAAGGCCAAGATATTTTGTTTTGGGAGAGGTTCCAAATGTGCAGGAGCTGGCTGATTCTTAGGCTTTCTAGTAGGTTCTCTGCCCACTGTGTATTTGGCTCCAGTCTCCACACCTTGGCTCTTCTTTTAAGGCTAAGGTGGTGTGGGGCAGGCAATCGAGCGGCTTAAGTGACTTATTTGGTGGAAGCAAAAATAATTCTTGATGGGGTGGCAAAGTCACATTTTTCAAAAGCTCTTTTGTCTAGTCTCTCTCCCAACTATGTCCCTTTTCCCTATGGCACTGGTGGAGCCATTGGATCAGTTACCATGGAACTTTTTGTTGGTAGGCTTGGCATGCGAATTTAAAAATCATCTTGTCAATTGGAATGTCTGTAGTTTGTATGTTGATAGTGGTTGAGGGCTTGGGTATCAAGCCATTTCGCCAGTTCTACCAAGGATTGACGGGTAAGTGGCTTTTGGGTTGGGTTGAGGAGGGTGGCCGTTTGTGGAGGGGAGTGATTGACTGCAAGTCTTGAGTGGAGACGAAAGGGCGAACTTCTAAGGAGAGTTCTGATGTCCACATGGGTTGGTTGTCTATTACTATTAGAAATAGGTGGTCTGATTTTAGTAGCCACGGCATACTTGAGCTTGGAGATGGCAGTCAAATTCAGACTGATTTTATCAACCGTGGCATACTTGAGATTGGAGATGGCAGTAAGTCATTTTAGGCATGATTTAGGACGTTCCTCTTTCATTGTTTAGCAACCTACGTGAAGGCTTTGGTGGTGGACTATCGCAGGATGAATGGGCAAGGATCATTCAGAGCCTTTAGATTTTAGAGCATCGCATGTTTGAGAGTGGGAGGTAGTAATTGAGTTCTTGTGATCTTCTCTAGGGCATTGGCGCATGTTTGAGGTGGAAGCATGGAATGGAGTTTTCCACACCATCATTGGATGGGCAGGGATGTTCTTTTCCTTGGAAGAGCATTGGGAAACGAGTGCTCCTTGGAAGGTTGTGTGTTTTTGTGTGGATTTGAATATTTGATTATAAAATCTGAGAAGTTGAGGGTTTACAGATGGCTAGCAGATGTTGTATGTGTAGTAAAGACTAAAGAGCTAGAGTCTGTGAAGCATTTGCTTCGTCATTGTGTGGTGAGTGTTTTGGGATTTGGTGCCGTCGTCTCGACTGTCTTTCGAGATTCTTCTAGCCAACCATCATTGCGTTTGGGGCACAAGCTGCACAACTGCAAATGGAAAAGGAAGAAACATGCTTGGATTAAAGCACATTTGTGCATTATGTGATACTTGTGGATGGCAGAAATAGGCAAATGTTTTAGGGGTATCATTCAGATGTCTAGAAGCTATATTTTGAGCTTTTTGCTTTGCTTTTGTTTTGTCAGAGAATTTATCTGTTAATCCTCCTTGTAGATTTCATTGGTGAGCTCAACTTTGGTGTTGAGCCTTTCAATTCGCTGTAGTTTTTATACAAAGGTTGGGCCCCTCCTGGCACTTTTTGAGTTGTACATTTTCATTACTTGAAATAAGGTTTTTTGGGAGACGAAACGTATTTTGCTTTGGTTTGAAAGTGCCTTTTTATTCGGTTAAGATTCGTGAATTATTGTTTTGCTTCTTATTCTGTCAGAAAGTACAATAATGGCCTTGTTTTGCAGCGTCTTTGACTGCCTTATTTAAGCACATTGAGAGTGTTGATGAGTCAAACACAGATGAAAATTTGCGTGAAAATCTTCGTGAGCGGACTCTATGTTTTGTCAGAGATAAGGTGAGAAATCAACTCGGTTATCTTCATATTACATAATTTGCCGTTCAGTTGTAAAGGATGATTGAACAATTTTGCTGCAGGTTTTTCCTCTAAAAGCTGAGCTATTGAAACCTCAGGAGCAAATGGAGAGGCATATTACTGATTTGATAAAGAAGGTGAGCTTATGATTTTGTTTTCCTTAATTTAGTGGATCGCTATTGTGTTTCTCATTAGTTCTTCTAGGTTGCTGACTATGATGTGTTGCATATCAAGTAATTGTACTTCCATAATAGATACATGATATTTGATTGACTGCTATTGCAGAGTTTGCAAGACGTGACGGGAGCAGAATTTAAAATGTTCATAGATTTCTTAAAAAGTTTGAGCTTGTTTGGAGAGAAAGCTCCTCCAGAGCGTGTGCAAGAACTCATTGAAATTATTGAAGGGCAAGCTGATCTAGATGCACAGTTCAATGTGAGTTTTGTTTTGTTTTCTTAAGTTCGGGAATTTGGTTATTTCATCGTCGAGTACAAAATGGCACTCTGCTAACTAGCTGGTTATCTAACTTTGATGTTACTAAGATCTAAGATGGATCTTATGGAAAACAGTTAAGGATCACCCAAGGGTTCCTTCAGTATAAATGTTAACTCCAAGTTCATTTACAGTCTGATTGAACGTTTGCGGACAAGTTACAACTGGGTTTATTTGCTCTGCTTTTTGTATATATGTTAACCCGTAAATAATTTGTTCAATCAGATAAGACGCAACTGTGCCAGATTTATTTGAACCACCAGAAGCTTTGGATACCATATTTTCAGTTGTATCAAAAAAAGAGAAAAGCAGTATTAAGACCGGGAAGGGCTTGATTTGAGCAGTTTTTAGCTTAGGAAATATATAATATATATATATATATATATATATATATATATATATATATATATAGTCAGGATCAGGTCAGGAAGACCTGACCGGAGCTCTGGTCCGCACCTCCCCATTTTTCACATTTTCCGATCGAATTTCGATGATCCGAGCCGCTCAAAGTGACCAGAACGTGATTTTAAGGGTGCCCGCGAGAAATCAGCAAAAAAAAATAGCCGGGAAGGGCTTGATCCGAACAGTTTTTTTATTGAACGGTTCAATAAAAAGCTATTCGGATCAAGCCCTTCCCGATCATTTTTTTTTTGCCGATTTCTCGCGGGTACCCTTAAAATCACGTTTTGAACACATTGAGCGGCTCGGATCATCGAAATTTGATCAGGAAAGGGGAGGTGCGGACGGGAAGGGTGTGGATAGGAACCGGACTCTATATATATATATATATATATATATATACACACACACACACACACACAAATTATCTAGTGAGGGATCCTTACCAGTCTACCGTGTGGACCTCCCATTTTCCGAGCAGATTTCGATGATCCGAGCCGTTCAAAATGTGCAGAACGTGATTTTAAGGGTACTTGCGAGAAATCAGCAAAAAAAAAATGACCGGGAAGGGCTTAATTTGAGCAGTTTTTTATTGAACTGTTCAATGGAAACTGCTCAGATCAAGCCCTTCCCGGTCATTTTTTTTTGCTGATTTTTTGCGGGTACCCTTAAAATCACGTTCTGATCATTTTGAGCGGCTCGGATCATCGAAATTTGATCGGGAAAGCGAGGTCCGCACGGTAAAACCGTGCGGGATCCCTTACTGGATAAGGACTAATATATATATATAGGATTCTGCTGTAAACTGTTTTTTGCCGTTTCCAGTGGATGTTAAGGGGGTTGGAGTGCTAAGATTCCATCCAAATGTAACTTTTGTGGAGATTGAGTCTTTGGAAGAGCCATTAACAACTGGTGACTGGTGGGAAAATGCTTTTGAATGTCTTTTGTTTATGGAAGAGGGCAGATGGGATGATATAACTGTTTGGATTTATGATGGATATTTAGATGTGCTGCCTTATAATTTATCTATCTACTTCTATTAATAGTTTTTGGGATGATGCTGAGATCAAGTGTAAGTAGAGATGTACGTGTAACAGGGTGGCTTCATTCAATCGGTTGTACCTAGAGGCTAGTTGATTTTCTTGAAATATTGTCCTTTTGGTTTTGACAAGGTTTCTCCTCTTGTAGACTATTTACGTTCACTTCAAGCGTCAGATGTACGTAATTAAAGTTTATTAGTAGCGAATAAACCGCTTTCAGAGCTTGGGTGGTGGTTATGTCCAACTCTGGGTGATGGCTTGTACTATGGATGCTTCCCGTTTTACTATGGTAGACAATGTGGGTTCAATACAGATGCATGTACTTTTAGTTTCTTACCAAGGAAAGAAACGAAATTGTTGTGTAGTCCTTTTAGAGTTTAGGTGGTGGTTTGTTGACCTCCTGGGTAATGGCTTATACATGGCTTCTTTCTTTAATTCTCTTTATTGATGTCATTTTTTAGCGATGAGGATATAGAGAAACCCATTCTTGCTGTCCAGAGGGTCTGTAGTTTGAGTGTGATCTCATAGACTTCCAGTGCATGAGTTCCTTGTCATGTTGTGGTTGCTATGGTTTCCAGGGTTTACTGAAATGGATTTCAATATGCAGGTTTCAGATGGTGACCACATCGATCGATTGATATCCTGCCTATTCATGGCTCTTCCTTTTTTTGTGGTATGATCTCTGTTGATATTGGCTTTCCCTTTTATATCTAAATGTTGTGTCTTTATACTATACTGAACCTTGTTTTGCACACAGAGGGGCGCATCGCCTAGCAAGTTTCTCAATTATTTGAACAAGCACATTTTGCCTGTATTTGATGAGGTAACATCCAACCCTCTATGTTCTTGTTAGTATGTGATTAAGTTATTTGCCTTTGTTTAATGTGTGTTTTGAGTATCTTGTATTTAGTGCGCATGTTTGGAGGTGACAGTCGGGCATCTCCCTCAGTTTTTAGCGAAATGACGAAGGTCAAAACTTAGATATCTTCAATGCTTCTGACATCTTGCTTCTTTCTTACTTTCTCCACTTCAATTCTTCTTTCTTCTTTATTGCATGCTTTACGTGATCATGTGCTCCAATAGCTGTTGATATTTGCTCATTTTGGAAAATCTCTCCATTTTTGTAATTTTTTTTCCTCCAATCCTTCTGTGCCAAGGGAAACTTAATACGGAAGGCAATCCATTGGCCTTTTTTAAAATCTTATAGCTGGCAGTGTGCACACTAACCTAAGTGCATGTAATCTTATATGAGTGTTGAATTCTTCTGAGTCACTGATTCTGCTAATGTGTTATGAGGTCAGAAAACCTATGATGCATGGATGAATGTACAGTAGTAAGTAGTAACATACTTCTTATTCATAACAATTTTGTGGATGGAGTCGAACCCAGCAGATTATTTTCGTATGCATTTGTACTTCTGATCTATATGTTTGGGTCACTGATTTGGCACAATATAAATGTCAAATCCCAAATTGTTACTGGCATATATTAAGAATTTAACATCTTTGGTTTCGTGGAGAAATTGTGGTTTAAGTGTTTGTCTTTTCCCTCATCTTTAATTCTAATCTGCGAGAAATATTAAGTTGTCCTTGCTGACCCGTTTCTTCTGAACTGGGAGAAAGGAAATCAATTTGATTTCCTGCATGTAAAACAACTTGGCTCAGGGCCCATGTGCAGATCATTTAGTTTCTAGTAATATTTTCTCCTGTTATCACCTTGAGTCTCTGTTTGAAGATTTTATACCCAGTATCAGTCACCAAAAATTAACACATGGCACACACTAGTTAGTTTGGTCCCGAGATGCTTATAGGGATGAAAACACTCACTTCCATTTTGTGTACACTTCTGCTTATGCTCCTAGCCTGTTTTGTTTAATCGTGCAAGTTAGCCATGCTGACTATCAAGAATTATGTTTCTTGGAAATTTGTAGTACTTGTAGGAGTTCTTGATATAAAGATTTTGTTGGTCGTAAATTTGTGCTAACAATGCTTTAATCCATCTTAAATTGGGTGGTATCAGATAACTAACTATGGGTTACTGATCCAACTCGTGCTATCCATTTTGTTTACCTCTCAGCTTCCAGAAGAACGCAAAGTTGACTTGCTCAAAAACCTTGCAGAAAGCTCACCTTACACGACTCCACAGGATTCACGTCAGATTCTTCCCTCTGTTGTTCAGCTCTTAAAGGTGCTCCTTTTTCTTAGATGTGCTGTATGGATTGTAGAAAGCTCAAAAATGATGTGCATAGTGCTCTTTCGTTTGTTTAGCTCTTAAAATGATTATGTATAGTAATACCTATGTAACTATGTCGTCTATAAGGTAGGCCCTGTTAGAAGTTGTGGTTGTTTCTCTGTTGTTCAGCTCTTAAAGGTGCTCCCTTTTCTTAGATGTACTGTATGGATTGTAGAAAGCTCAAGAATGAAGTGCATAGTGCTCTTTCGTTCATTTAGCTCTTAAAATGATTATGTATAGTAATACCTATGTAACTATGTCGTCTATAAGGTAGGCCCTATTAGAAGTTGTGTGTCTTCTTCTTCTTCTTCATTATGTCATTGATCTCTTCTGAGTCATTATGTCATTGATCTCTTCTGAGTCATTATGTCATTGATCTCTTCTTCTTCTTGTGTTGTTGGTTCTTCTTCATTATGCCATTGATCTCTTCTGAGCCATTACTTCGTCTGAAACAAATGAGTCATTATGTCATTGATCTCTTCTCATCAGAATTTACTGTCTTCATGTTTCAGTGCTTTTTCGTTTTTCTTGTTGGTCTGATGCTAGTTTTGGGAAATATGTAACCTTTTTGCCAGCAGATTTGTACATTTTATTGAACACTTTGCCTTGTTGACTTTTGCTTCTCAGAAATACATGCCTCGGAGAAAATCTGGAGAAGAAACTAACTTTACTTATGTGGAGTGCTTGCTGTACACTTTTCACCATTTAGCAAGCAAGGTAAGTTGTTATTACTGCACAGTCCTCTCCATCTGTATCTCATGCATGTCTTTACTGTTGAATGTCTAATTTTTCTTATTGATTGTGCAGGCTCCAAATGCCACTAATAGTTTATGTGGGTTCAAGATAGTGACTGGCCAACCATCAGATAGGCTTGGCGAAGACTTCTCAGAGTTTAACAAAGATTTCACTGAGAGGTGATGGTTACATTTTACCTCCTCAATGTCTTTATGCTTTTGGATGTACCATCTATGAGGACACCCCATCGGTTTGGGTCGCATACCTATAACTGAAGACTCAAGTTTGTGTCGCCTCAACTTACTATAAGAAAATTATAATCATGAAAGGAAAAGAAAACATGCACTTCAAACAGTTGCCATGCATGAGAACCTATTTGTCTTCTCCACGTGTTGTTTCCTGCTGTGGGAGGGAAAGTAGGTTTTCCCTCCAGGCATGCCCCATCCCATCTGTCCATCCCCGTATGTGTGAGATCTACTATAGTAGTGCGGACCCACACAAAGGTGAGGTCACGAGATGGGGTAGGAGCAATCCATAGTAACAACGAAATGATGTCTTGGGTTGTATTCCATGATGAAGCACTACTGGGGAGTTACGAGCATAAGAATACGCATTTTTTGTTTCACTGTCCTCTGATTTCGTATGCATCTTTCTCTCTTCTCCTTTATAAACACTAAAACTCCATTCTTGCCTTCTTGGCCAACACGCATTTGTACTTCTCAGTGTCCCTCACTTAGTTGCACGAAGCGGGGGCGGGAGCGGGGGAGTGGAGGTACCCAGAAGCTAATAATACCAAAATATCTTTTATATTTTATTTTTGGTACTTCCCATAAGTGTAATGTTTTTATTTTTGGGGGGTTTAACTTGGTAGGACTCAAAATATTTGGGTTATAATGTAATTAACCCTTTAAAACTTAAAAATCTAGTACACATCATTTGAATAGTCGATTACTCCTAGAGTCATCTCGTTTCAAACCCTAGATTGCACCAGAGGTCTCCCTCTCTCTGGTATGTCTCTCTCTCTCTCTCTCTCTCTCTCTCTCTCTCTCTCTCTCTCTCTCTCTCCCCCGTAAGCTCCCATCTCCTGTCGGAGCGCGATTCCATCTCAAGGGGAACACGCTCCCCATTGTGAAACGCGGAATCGCGTTTCTGAGTGAGAAACGCTGTCTGTTTGGGCGATTCCTGCAACTAAGGTCCCTCACTTCAGTTATTCCGCGTTTCTGAGTGAGAAACGCTGTCTGTTTGGGCGATTCCTGCAACTAAGGTCCCTCACTTCAGTTCATTCTCTCGCTCTCGGCAGAGACGACTAAACATGTGGTGACTCTATGTAAATCAATTTGAGCATGGCCAATGTTTTCCATAGTGAAAGAGGATTGGATTCAGTATTCCTTTGAATGCCTATTGTAGTCGGAGTGTTTGACGACTTTGACCCTACGTCTCTTATTAATTTACCATCCTTCATCACTGTTGTTATCTTGCGCACTCAATTAAAGGACGTCAAATTAAAACTTCTGGGGTACACAGTAGTGATCTAATTCACACTGTACAATTTCTTGATACTTAAAATCTAGGTCAACACTGCACTCTTCGAAACTTGAAAATTGCACTTATCATTTTCACCTGCTGAAATGATTGCT
Source organism: Rhododendron mucronatum var. ripense (assembly GCA_019656295.1). Classification (NCBI taxonomy): domain Eukaryota; kingdom Viridiplantae; phylum Streptophyta; class Magnoliopsida; order Ericales; family Ericaceae; genus Rhododendron; species Rhododendron mucronatum. Next base: position 8,796,224 of record BPLT01000003.1, on the reverse strand, counting down.
ATTACAATATCTTCCTGCTCAATTCACCAATTTCATCCCATTGAGATATAATAATTACGTGGGATTAGGCAAAATCAAGAGCTAGAAAATATGATGTTTGGCCTTCTAGTTTTCCATAGAAGGTCCCAATTCAGTACATGTTTTTGAGGTGTATTAACTGAAAATTTTACAAATTTTGGATGGTTGAGATCATCCACTTCATCCTCATCACAAGTTAGTCGTAATATGTTACTGAAAAACCAAACATAAAGTTGCGGACCTGTGATGGATAATGAGCCGGTCAAATGGTTTGTGATAAGGGGATGGATGGGCACAGGTGCACATTTAAATGTGTGTTGCTTTCCATATCTGGATCTCCTGTCCTATTCAAATGAAAATTTTGAAAATTCGTGTTTCTAATATTAATAATTTGCAAAGAACTTTCTTCGGCTGGTGTACTAGATTCAGAATTTCAGGTACAACTGGAAACAGGCGAGTGTGTCTTTCATGCTCATGTTACTGTCGCCGTCAATGCGCTTAAATAGAAGACCTGTACCATGGCACTTTCACCATCTGCTTCCTTGGTTTCAGTCCATTAAGTTTCTTGAGACCTGGAACTGAATCTACCAGTCAGCTAAGATACATACATGTTCCTGGAATACATGTTAAGTCTATCATGCTAGGAAGGTAGCGCAGTTTGGAGGTTTCTGTATCAAACTCCCAATGAGAGCAAGCTATGCAAAGATGTTCCAGATGGAAAATAAATGGGCAGGGTGAACAGAAAATGTGGAATCCCAAGTTTAATTCGTGATCAAGCTATCATGGTCGGCTTTTAAAGGTTATTCATAGTGATCTACTGATATGTAATGCAGCATGGTAATCTTGCACATATTACTAGCTTGTTCTCGGTGCTCTTGCTTTGACTAGGCCAAATGGTGCGACTGGTGCTAACACACACAGGTAACAAAGTGAAGCCTTCTATTTGGGCTACTTGGGGTGGTTTGGTTGTTGGCTGAATGCTTTCTGGCATTTCAGGTCCATTGTGTGATTCAAAGTATGATCTTCTTCTCCTCTTGACCCATGTTACTCTGCAGCCCTTTGTCTTTGTGATACCTTAAACCTTGGATGATACAAACTTTTTGGTATTCACATTTTCTATCATATGCTGGGTGTCTCTTCCCTTATTCCTCACTCCACCTCGGGATCTATCACCAATAAAACTTTCGTTATTCTACCTACCATTGATGTGTTTCTGCTGCAATGTTTAGTAATATTGCATTCAGATATCTCATAGTTCTTTGGGCAACAGTAATGACTTGTGCGTCTGCTTGCACGGGGAGGCACTGAGACTTGGGAGAACTACCGATACCGCGTTCTCAAGTTCTTTAGGACTTCAATGACCCCAGTTTGGATGTCAATGGATTTCTTCAGGTGATTTTTAAACTATGGGTGGGTTTGAGAAAAAAACATAAAGCACAACTTGGGGTTGATTTGGTACAGCTCCAGTATGCAGCAAAATTCCTGCCCCAGTGCAATCAACTTAAAACTCTTGGCTGCCTGAATTTGGATAGTAAAGGACTGGAGGTAGGTTTGGTTCCAATTCCTCCGCTCCATCCTTGCTAGTTGGTGGTGTTTCTCACCTTCCCGAACTTTCATGGTGGTTTTATTGGGAAGGAGTTATCATTGTGAACCGAGAAGGAATCTGTGGTGGTTATGGTCGACTCCGAAATATTGTTGCCATTGGTCTCTTCATCTTGCATAATTGAAGACTCATTGATGATCGTGTTTGAAGTTATCAGTGGTCTTTCTAATGCGCAACGTGTTTGAAGTTATCAGTGGTCTTTCTAATGTGCAATGTCAGTTGTTGGACATCATCGTGTGATTTTAATTTTGCAAATTAACCGTAAGGCTACAGTGTTTATATCGGATGGTTGAGGCAAAAGGGAAGCAGAAGTTAGTATTCCTTCTGTCCAAGTGGAATCATCTCTACCTTTTGGGTTGTCTATAATCAGTCGGTACAAAGATGGGCCTGTCTCGATCCATTCAGTGTCACAATGTCTACTAGCCAGTACATGGAGTGACGGGTGAATGGGGTTATGAGACCTAACTAACAGTACGTTCAACATTTTTTTGTTATTCTTAAGAACATGCACATGTTTGTAACCAACTCATGCAGCAAATGGCAACAAAGATTAAATGCAGTTGAAAACTTTTTTTCGTTTCTAACAAGGCACCACTTCTGGGTTATTTTCTATATAACTCCTCATTGCTACCATGGATTTCCAATAGTTTTTATTTGCATGTGGCGATATTAGTTAACATTTGTATATGTGCTGGTGAGACAGGTTAAGTAGCGTTGAAGAGCTAGCTAGGGCTACTATCAAGAAATTAACTCAGGGTATGGCTGAGCACAACAAAGCAATGGCTTCTGCTAAATCTGATGAAGCAAAAGCTAGCATTGTGAGTGCATAGGTTGCTTAGTCTGTTGTAAAGTTTTAAGCTTATTAACAAGTAACTGACATAGATGTTCTGTATAATCTATTTGCAGAAAGCTCAAAAACAGAATACTACCACTGGACTGCGAACCTGCAATAACATTTTGGCAATGACCCAGGTCTGAAAAGCAATTTATTTATTTTATCTTGTGAAATGTTCATGTACTTGGAACTGATTTTTCGTATGATGTCTGAAACTCAGCCTTTGCATTCAAAATCACCTTCATTCATTGGTGATAAGAGAATCAACCTTTCTTGGAAAGAAATACCGAAAGTCTTGCCACCTTCAGCCACTACTGCAGCTGGGTATGTAATGTCTTTTTCTGGGAAAAAAATAGTTAAGCAGTCGGTATGCTGAAAACCATTTATTCTCATCCCGAACAGCCCCTCTTCCTGAAGATGAATAAGAGTAAAAGAACAAAATAATGAAGCTTGTTAGCAAAAGGACTGCACATTTTTATTTGAATTATATTGTATTGTCAGCATTCTTATTTTCTTAATTTATTATTGTTGTTGCACTATTAATATTCTTTTATTTCTATGCAGAGGGAAACGTCCTGCAAATCCTGCTAATGGTTCAAACGACAATGCATCAAAAAAGGGTCGTGGAGCCGGTGGTTCACAGAACCAGCTTGTTAACAGGGCATTTGAAGGTGCATCATATGGAGGAAGAAGTGGTATGAGAGGCAGAGGCCGGGGTTGGGGTGGGCGTGGTAGAGGAAGAGGCTACCGGTAAGCTTTGGTTCAAATCCAAATTGACAAAAGGTGAGGATTTGTACGAGTTTTTAACCAGAAGGATACTGGTAAAGCTTTGGTTCAAAACCAGATTGACAAAAGGTGAGGATTTGTATGAGTTTTAACCAGAAGGATACGAGCAAAGAATAGTGGGATAAATTGATTATTAGTATGTCTTGTATACTTTTAACAAATTTTGATACAGTTGGCAGATTTTTTTTGGATTATGGAGCAAGAATTTCTTCCTTCTCGGGTGGCTTGTGTAATTGAATGGGCTTCCTTGAAAAACTTTAAGTTAATAGACACAGCTTCTAGGCAGTTGCCAAACCAGCTGCACTGTGTAGTCTGGGTGCATGGGTCTCACCTAGATCTTACTTGAATGATTTGAGCTATTCATTTTATAGGACACAATGTTTGCCTCGTCCACCGAAAATCCATCAAAAACTTGATTCAAACACATTCCGATTCCCAATTATTTTCAAGATAAATGTGCGGATCAAGTATTTTACAATTATGATTTTTTATTTTTTTTTATGTTGACGAGATACCCATTGTGTCCTATTAAATGAACTACCGGATGTTAAAGTCAGATCGGGTTGGGACCCAAGTGCAATGTGCATTCCAAATCAGCAACTGCCGAGAAGCTGTGATCTATTTAATTTAGACAATTGCGACTGAAGCATACAATATGCCTGCTGGAAAAGTGGAGGGCTTGATGCTAGGCTTTGGGTCATAAATTTCTGTATTGTTTGGTTTGGTTTCCCAACTTCTGATTTTCCTCGTAGATTGATCCATTACCTAGACTAGTTAAGGATGTTCTTTTGAATGAATGGACCATGAAAGGGTACATTATCTTGTATGGAAATTCTGTACAAAAAAATTCCTTGTATATCATTACGTAAGGTACAATCTATGTATCACGCCGACAATGTCAGCAAGGTATATGCAGTTATATACTTGGTACATCAATTCCGTATGCTATCAACAATACCTATAAACATCAGAAATAATTAATCTTTCTACGGTTTCCATAGTCCTTCCAGTCTTCATCCAGGCAATAGAAATTATTCACTCCTTGTGGGAATTTCAATTTCAGGTGGTCTTGGGCCCTGTAAATGGTCATCTGAAATTTCCGAAGGGCTAACCAATTCCCACTTCATAGAGTCCCTTACACCTAGATTCCGTGTCCGACCAATGCTTGGAGCTTTCGCCGGAGACCTAATTCCTCCGTTGCGCAAAAAACCGCACAAATCTCGCCGTTCTGTTCCAAGCTCCCTTTCTACTTGGAGTCATTGTCCCTGGATTTCCTCGAAAGCTATCGCAATATTTCTTGATTACACGGACGAGGAAAAACAGAAAACAGAGGGTGGAAGTGGCGCCTGAGATGAGGTATAGGCCCCAGAAGCTTTGGAGGCCTAGGCTATCAACTTCTGTGGTGGTGGAGTTGTAGTTCGAACAACTTGTTGACTGGTTGAACCACCTTTCCTCCAACCTTTTTAGGTCTCCATTTTCTGATATGGTCAGAATGGCTTCAGAGAAATCGGCGGCTATCGGAGAACCTTTCTGGAATGCCTGCATGAATAGCATTGAGACTTGTTAACAATTGCTCTATCTCAAATCCAAGAACACACTGTATGACCATTGGAAATTAGTGTTGTTCATTAAGGAAGACTGCCCCATCACAACGTATTTTTTGCCTTGAATTTCATTTTCAAGGCAACCAAAAGAGAGGGAACAGTTCAAGTGAGTACTCACAAAGCCAAATCCACCAAATCTGTAGACTGGTCCAGTGGCAGTGTACTCCTCACAGTACTCCTTGAGGAAAACTTTTTCATATGGTAGTTCAAGAAATGCTGCTGTGATATTGCCACTCTTGAACTTCTTGGGGTAATTTTCCTGGTTCCCAACTTCAATTATGTTTTCGAAATGAAGTACATTCCTCAGGTAATCCTTCACAAACGAATCACCATCGCAGCCGACTGTGGCATTGCTCCTCCTCAGCCACTCAATGTCCGTCACCGTCGGCTGCAGACGTGGGACAGTGAGCATGGAAGTGAGACTGGCTGTGTAGCTTGAAGTCACCACAAAGACAACAAAGAGCCACACCACCACCACCACTTTTGTGTAGTTGCTTTGAATCTTCTCTCCTGCATTTACAAAATATATAATCAATTCCACTAGTTTACAGAAATTCTAGAAACACAAAAATTGCATTTTCATTTGTTTTGAAAATATTTTCGGCAGCCCAAAAAACAAATAAACAAAAATTATTTTGGTCACCACACGTATTTTGTTTTGTGTTCCTCTTTTCAAAGCTGCACCTGTAACGCTGGTTTCAAATGTCACAACTGAACTTACCAACGAAGTTGTTCCGGAAAGTGAAATTTTAAATCGCGAGGATCAGTCAGATTTTTATTTTTTAACATCTCTCTACCAAAGCTTATTTGAAATCGACTAAAGCTTATTTGAAATCGCCTCAAACGAGAGAAGCAAAACTTTTATACGTTTTTAAAGCTCGTGTCATGCTTTCAATCCTTGTCGACCCACTACTGAGCTCGACCCTGGTTGTTTACAGTTCTTACTTTCCACTTCGTTTGAAAAAATTTCTCGATGGTGTCATTTTAGCACGTGGAATTATAAACAAATTATGGTGCTTGTTTCAAAAAACATCGGAAACAAAAACAAAAACTTTTCCAAACTGAGCCAGAAGATGAGATTATGTCAGTTTCCCTTTACAATTTACATGTTCATAATTCCTTTGTTAGTGATATTATTGAGTTGATTTGAAAAAAGTTTTTAGCCAGACAAACATGGACGAAAGAAATTAGAGAAGCTTGGTTCGTCTTACAGCCCTAAATGTGATTCCTGTTTATTGAAACTTATTAATGTTGTTTGCTTTATTTGTCCATCATGCTTACTGTGAGCAAAGAAAAGGGAAGAGAAGGTGAACCACAGGGCTGTGCTGAGCTGATCCTTCCAGGGGCCTCTGAATTCTGGATTGGATTGATGTTCCAAGAACCAAACAATGACCATGGTGTAGACCATCACTACAAAAGTCACTGTCCACATTTCCTTAGTGAATGGCTTCATGAACATCCATGCCATAGACTCATCGGGTTTTGCCGGAACTACCATCGACAACCCAGACTCGGCAAAAGGCTGCGTGAATTCCACGTATTTCGATCGGTTAGCCAGTATTGTTATATCACCAACGACTGCATCATAGGTCTTCAGGGCGAGCAGAAAGAAAGAAGCAAGCGTATCAATACTAGAAATTATAAGCAATAAACCTAGGTGCACAGAACACTGTCCAGGTTGAGCCCAACACAATGCTCATACCATTGTGAGTAGTCTACGTATTTTTTGTGCACGAATTATGTGCATTTAGCACAAAAGGAAGGAAGAAACAATCATATCGTCGTTTGAAATCACTAACAGAACACATGTACATGCATAGAATTCGTGTGTAACTTACTCATCAGGGTATAGCCCCCGAAACTATTGGATCCATACCTTGTGAATCTTTTTTCAATAAGTCTTTGTACCCCGAAATGAGAAATCAAATGAATCTGGACCATTTGATTTCTCTTTTCGGGGTACATAGCATTGCTCATCATTATTTTTTTTTTGGCATGTTTTATTGGTGCGCACACGCAACAAAGACATCTTCTAATTGCCTACTGTTTCTCATGTGGAACAATTCAAATGTATACCAAAACATCTCAGAAAATTCAGCTGAAGAAAAGTCATTGGAGAGAAGTCAAAATATCTCAAGAAAGAACAGTTCAAAGGGAAAATTATACTGTCTTGTAATGTGTTCAAACGTTTCTCGTGGATAATATTGACTTAAAAAGCTCTCTTTTATCTTAACATCATAGGGAGTTGTTTGGTAGGTGAAAACTGTAATGCAAAAATGAAAAATGTTTCCTTGCCTATATCATTATGAGAAACATGTAGATGAGTTTTCAAATATTTATGACCCTAGAATAATAATCTAGCAAAGGTCCATACATGATTTGTGTTAAAGTATTCAACTCAAAATCAATTGACAATCAGAGGAGAGGCCGTCCAGGCTCATATACTAGTTTTCGAGGTGGTAATTAACCGATATGGGACAATTTCCAACAATTTGTTCATTGGATGTTGCAATGTACAATCTAAATGTTTGTATGCATATTTATCACTAATTTCAAGCATGAGTGGGCCCTATAGGAGCAGCAGTTGGATACTTGGAAGAATTTATGGAGGGAAAAGAAAAGATAAAAAATCCAACAGAACGATTTTCGGTTCCTTATCCTCTTCATTTTCTTCAGTAAATTCCTGCAGAAATCCAAGATCCAAACACAAGAAGAAGATACGACTTAAGAGCAAAGAAAACCAAGGATGGAATTGGTCAATACCTTGTTGATGACACTCTCGACCAGCGCTTCATATGTATCGTTCTTCGGATAAAACTCATAGGGAAGAGAATAACTCCGCTGCAAAACACTTAACGCGGCATGGAAAACATCGATGCAGAAACCGGAAGGTGCAGAATACCCCTTCCCTAAAGCGTCGCTCCTTACCACCTTCACAAATTTCTCAAAAGAAGAATTTCCAGGGATCACAATCCTCAACGGCGTTGCTACCGTAGGCATTACCCATCCCTTTGGTACCCCTCTTAGTTTTCCAGGCCAATGCACCGAATCACCCCACGCTTCCATGCTCTCACTACCATAACTACTCGTGTTTCCCTCTCTGAAACCAAGATCAGATGACCAAAAACCAAGCTCGTTATACCTCTTCCCGATCACATTTACGATTCTGAACACTGGAATTCGTTGCAATAACTCCCCGCCATCAAACCGTATCTCACCGCTCAAACCCGTGAAATTGCTAGATAAAATGCTCTCGAGAAGCATTTTCTGAGTCCTATTACTACTACTCGTTTTCTCTATAGCATGTGCGATTGCGTAAACGCTATCATACGCGCGTAAAGCATGAATTCCCGGCTCGTAACTGAACTCCTCCGGATACTCCGCCCGGAAAACTCCCTTGAATTTGCCTCTAAACTTGTCAAAAGACTCTCCACTCTCGGAATAAACCCCGTCAATTCCTAGAGCACCTTGCATAGTGGAAATAACAGAAGTGTCAACTGAATCCAAGACACTAGAAACTGATTCTGTGACTACCCACACCGAGTCCCTCCCCACTAAACCTAACCCATTTGCTTCTCTGAACAGATGAATTGCTAACGACAAAGAAGATTGAAGAACAATAAAGACCCTTGATTTTTTCACCAACAACTTTGCAACCTCGTCACGGACAAACCCATCTGGGTTAGAAACAGAAGAAAGTGGTGGAAAAACCAAACTGTGCTCGATAACAGAACCAGAGCTCTGGAGTGCTTCGGATAAGAGAGAGAGCATGCCGGAGTCGCCGCCATAGGCGTCGTCTTCGTAGATGGCGATGACCCTTTTCCACTTGTAGGATTTTAGAATGGATGCAATGCAGTTTACTTGATGGGAGGCGTTGGAGGCGAGTTGGACCAAGAATGGCCACCGGAGCTGGGCTAGCGGTGGGGTGACGGTGGCAGCGGAGAGAGAGAGGACGGGGACTTGGGCTCGGGTGCTGACGTCGGCCAGTAGAGCTGATTGGTGCCATGTCGTTGCGGCGAGGAGTGCTTGGACTTGCTTCTCTTTGATCAGCTCTTCTGCTGCAAACACAATTAGAGACAAAATTGAACTTTTATGATCTCTTATACATTTCCGATTCTTCTCGTCTAGATGAAGGACGTGATGCGGAAACTTGATCCGAATTTAATAAAAATTACAAAAAAAAATACAAAGAAAAAAGACAGTGCCAAAAAGACACTACAAAGTTAGCCCAAAGCCACCTTTGATGGTATGTTTGGAATACATTACGTTAGTAACATTGGTCCAATGGAAGTAAGGCAGCATACAAGCGAGCTTTGAAGTTTTCGAGGTCGACCTTTAATGGTATGTTTGGATTACATTACATTTAGGAACATTGGTCCATTAAAAGTAAGGCAGCATACAAGCTGAGTTCTGAAGTTCAAGCTTGACTCGTTCAGCTTTATCCTAGCTAGAGCTCAAGTTGAGCCCAAATAATTGTGCTCTCATATAATATTGAGGTGCTTGAGTTAGGTTTGTCTAGAATATATTAACCATGTATGACTCTCTTTGTCCAAAAATAATTGTCCCTTTTTAGCAGTTGTGCCATTTACAAAATTTATTATATATATATTTTCAACTTATAATGATTTTAAAAAATTTTATATAATAAAACTAATTGAGATTTATCAAACAACATCCATATTGCATGGAAACAAAAATTATAGATAAAAAGATATAGACAATATTTTGATACCTTCCAAATAGTGAAAGGGACACTTAATTTGGGACGGACATATACTACTATCTAGAAACTATTGTTGCCAGTCTGCCACCGAATCATATTATACCACCGAAAAAAAAGGCAATTAAGAAGAAATTTCATCCAAATCAATAACATAGAAATAACTAGAAAGTATTGCACCACACACAAAAAAAAAAAAACTAACCAGCATAAGCTGCTTGGAGGGGGTCTCTGCCAGGGGCTTGGAAGTGGAGGGATAGCTTGTGCTGTGTTGAAGTGTTGTTGGAATTCTCAACTGCTATTTCCATGGCCACTTTCTGTTCTTTGCCAATCCGAGAATCCGCATCGATAACCGCACCGATGTTTACGGTTATGGTTTCAGCAGTTGTGAAGGATCCTTGATACAGAACAAGCAGGAAGGAGAAGAGCAGAGGGAGTGAAAAGGTGGTGGATTTTGATGTCCTGTTAGTGGTGGAGAATTGGGAAGGAATTCTTGGCTTAGACATAGTTACAAGGTGTCTCATCCATGCCGTTTATGGAGAAGCTTATGGGAGTTTTATATGTAAACTGGATCAGGAAATTCAAATCCCACGCTTTGGGTGAGGGAAATTCCACCATGATTTTGGTGAATTTTGTCCTGTTTGGCTGGGAATTGGGATTCTCAGGAGGAAGAGTCAGCGGTCACAGTTGCTATAGGGGGACCAATATCTAGTTTCCCAACTCTTCTCATCTGAATTTACATCGAAATTTCTACTAACAGAAATAGGGGACTAATTGATTCTTTGTACACTATCTCATGTTTTTCTTAAGGAAACTGATATTCGTGCTCTCAAAATTACTGATGGCGCTCTACTTATAACGTGAAGTTACTAGTAACTTCATGAACAAAGTGGAGTGTCATCAGTAATTTTGGGAGCACAAATATCAATTTTCTTTTTTAATTATCGACGATATCCGATATTACAGTTAGCTTTTGCGGGATCAATTTTACTGTTCACAAGAGGGAGATCTACATAAAAAGCATTGAAAAGGCCACTTATGTACTGACCTTACAAAAGTTGATAGTAGTTTGGAAATTTCGAACTTTAACTCTCTGATGCCTACAGCTTCTTTTCCCCTCTAAAGATTTCTACATGCAAATCCATGATCAGAACACAGTCTCTTTTTCTCTCACTATTCCAATACCTACCTAACCACATCATTTAATCATGTTGTTTTAAAAAATAGACTACAAGTATTGTTTTAAGAGAACATTGTCCTTGGGTTTTGGACCTCCGCGAAGAAATTACGCACCATCTATACTGAGCTATTCCACTCGTAAGACGGGTGGTATCAGGGCTGGCCCCGGGGTAAGCTCCGCAAGTCCTTGGGCTTGGGCAACCCCCAGGCTGGGGCAACCCAAAAAAAAAATTTAAGTTAGGTATAAATATAAAAAAGTTTCCAATTTCTAGCACAAAAAGTATTAGCTTATTTCTCTGGCCGCTGGATGCTGTCAATGTGATGGGCGACCCAAGTTCGATTCCCACACCCCACAGCTGCTTAATCTTGTATTTGTTACTCCAGTTTTGTTCTACCTAAGTTCAATTCCCATGCAAATCCCAACCTCATCTTTTCTATATTACTCATTTTTTTCTACGTCTTTTTCTTTTCCTCCTAATCCACAAATATTACAAAAATCAAATTACTAAATCACTTTGTTGGAAATTTGCGATTTAACAAACAAATTAGTAGAGTAATGTATAAGTAATATGTTGTTACATTTGATTAAAAGAAAAGTCATAGTTAAAATAAATCAAGCGAGCTAATTATATGGTTATTGTTTCTACCTCCGAAAGACCATTTCGCAAGAGAAGTCAAATAGATTGACTATGAACTCAATTGAAAATGAGGCACTGTTCCTCTAAGAGCATTTTTGGGCAATTGGGACTTTTTAAGCTTTTCTACCTCCGAAACACCATTTCGCAAGAGAGATCAAATAGATTGACTATGAACTCAATTGAAAATGAGGCACTGTTACTCTAAGAGCATTTTTGGGCATTTGGGACTTTTTAAATTTTTTATGCTTTTCGAGATAGGTATTATTGTCACATGTATCAACAAGAAAGTTCAAAAAATCAAATAATCAAAAGTTAGCGCCTTAGCGGCATGAGCCCTGAGTTCTTAGATAAGTAAAGTACGATGACTTAATTGACAAAAAAATCAAGGAGAAGTCATTTTCTTCGACTCAGACTGTGTTAATCATAAAGCACTATAACCTGGGTTACATTTTGATGTTGAATTTTTTTTTTTAATGTTATTCAAGCTAAATGAACAATGTAACTTTGATTTTTTTTTTTGGTACTTTTATGTTTTTTTTTTTTAAATTTTGTATAACATAATATTAAGTGGGCAACACAACATGAAGTTAGGCTTGGACAATCCAAATGTCAGGGCCGGCACTGGGTGGTATACTTCGATCGTGGGCTATAGCCGTTCGTGATGGATATATTTTTATTTGACATGAGATTAGTTGTTATTTGATGCAGAGCAACCTCCTTTTACAAAATCATTTGCTAGAAGAGATCAAGAACTTGCTTATGTTAAAGGTTCTCCCTTTGAAACACAAAGAACAAATATGTATGAACTAGATGTACTCCCAGCCCTCTTCGAACACACAATAATATGAAGACTCTCAATATTTCTTTAATTCAATAAATAACTCACCTGCCTGGCCTCAGGCTTATAGCAATTATTTATAATAGTAGCAACCCTAGAACTAAAAAGGAGTAATAAGGTCATCCACAGTGGTATAATCAAAAAATGATAACCAAAAGTTGACACATCAACTTTTGATTATTCACTTAAGAGGTTGCTAAGCTTAACAATGTTGAGTTTCACAATGGTCACTTCTAGTCTATAACCAAAATAAGGGGTCCACTACAATTACTTCTCTCTCTCTCTCTCTCTCTCTCTCTCTCTCTCTCTCTCTCTCTCTCTCTCTGTTTCATACCATTCACTTCCCTCCATTTACGTTTTTTTTTTTGGCAAAAATATATAGATTCACTCTTTTAATTTAGGGAAAAAATCGGTGTCTTTCTTCCTTCCTATTATGAATTTTTTTTGGGAGAAAAAATAGAAATGGAAAGAATAGTGAAATACCTTAATTCGGCGACAATGGGTTGAATTGTCGATGATCGAGAGATATGACCTTCACTTTTAGAGGGAAAGAAAGAGAAATAGTTTGTGAGTAAAGTGAGTTTTTGAAAAAATGATTCTCATAATGAGCAAGGGATATCCATCTTTCTGCTAAACATGATGTATTGAACTCATACTTCACAGAATTCATTAGCGACTTTCTATGAATGCCAACTAAGTATCGTAAGTAACTTTGTCACGCCCTCGGTTTTCAACATAAATAAATAACCAATTCGAGAAAGATTCTCGCATAATATGAATAATACCCAAAATGAGATTTCCCACCTGCTTAATTACAACAAGGTCCACAAGTTTATGAAATTACAAATTTGGCACCACGACCCAAATTAAGGTAAGTACATGTACAAAGTCTTAAGTATATTACAATGCTTTGTCAAAAGATCAAACAACGAAAAATTAGTTACAATACCATCTTTATCCAAAAGTAACCAATACAGAGATGGATGAGTAACTAAATCATGTTAGCTTCCAAAAATCTTCTTTTCCAAACACACCAAGTCATGCAACCTACTGCCCTACGTTCGAACCTGAAAAGAAGGATTTTGTTGAGCTATACAAGCCCAGTAGGAAATTCTCTACAAAATCTATATGTAATGAGATGATGAGCATGAATGCAGCAAACCGAATTTAACATCAATCCAAATGAATGTACGTTAACACCACTTACGAAATATCATAATATGCTCACACACACACACACACACCTCCCAACAGTCCTCCACCCTTTACGAAATTGTGTTTCCACACCTAGCGACACAATAAACTCCACTCCGCGCGACATTGTGTTTCCCACACCTTGCGACACAATATACTCCACCCCTTGCGACACAATATTCTCCACACTTGCTTCACATCAACAACCAAATACGTCACATATAACTCAAGTCCATAATACTACTTTCAAAGAATACGCAATTCTCGAGTCATAAAACATTCCATTCAACCATTTATGGCAAATAAACACTTAAAATCACGCACAATCATCGCAAAACATGTAGAAGAAGAGAGAAATCCCTACCAAAAATGGGTTTTGAGCAAAACCCTAAGTCTACCGAGAACAATAAGCTCGAATCCTCCAAAGACAAGTTTCACCCAAGCTTGGACACAAGATCTAGAGCAAATAAAGCCCAAAAACGAGAATAACAAGCAAAGATCAACAAATAATCGAGGAGAGAGAGAGAAAAACGTGTATAGGTATCAAGGAGTGAGAACAAGAACACAAAACTCACCCTTGGTTCACCAAATGCAAGAATCTTGTGATTTTGAAGAAGAAAACCCTTGGATCTTGGAGATTTGAGGTTGAAATCAAGAGTTTTGGCTGAGATTGGAGTTGGGTAGGTGAGAGGGGGTGTTTCCAAGTGTATTTCGTGGGTTTGGGAGTGAGAAATGGGGAGGGGGGGGGGGTGTATTTATAGAAGTCCAAAAAGCGTGCTGTAAATTGCAGAAAAAACGCAGCGGGTACCGGTACTGGGCGACTCCCAGTACCGGTACTGGAGCCTTCAAAAATATCGATTTTGAACACCTTCTGGAGAGTGGGTACCGGTACTGGGGAAAAGCCAGTACCGGTACCGGCTAGGCAGAAAAGTGAAAAATGTTCAACGGACTCCAGAACGAACCCAACTTGATACCAACACCCCCAAGCAACATTATAACATCAAAACTTACATTTTACTAATCTTCGAGAGTCCGACACGCAACCGGATACGTATATCTATACACCCGCACGAACATACGCACGACTTTAATAATAAAACTATTCTCATGCACAACAAACAATTTTCGAAATTTGCATTAATTTTATGGGTCTTTACATCCTACCCTCCTTAAAGAAATTTCGTCTCGAAATTTATAATTCAAGCCAATCAATATCAAGCATCAAGTACATATGCTCATGTCACAACATATATCACCAACGATAAATCAATATTCATAGGGTTTAAAATTTTAAGACTCACATTGGTTAGTTCGGAAACAAATGTGGATACTTCTCTCTAACTTCGTCTTCCCTTTCCCACGTCAACTCCTCCTTTCCGAGAGTACTCCAAAGAACTCGCACTAACGGTATGGTCTTACCCCTTAAAATTTGCTCACGTGTGTCTAGGATACGAATCGGCTCCTCCTCATAAGATGCATCGGCCTCTAACTCTAGTTCGGACCACTCTAGAATGTGTGACGGATCCGATTCGTACTTTCGTAACATCGACACGTGGAACACATCATGAACGCCCGCTAGCCTCGGCGGCAAAGCCAACCGATATGCCACTTTCCCAATTTTCTCGATAATATCGAACAACCCGATAAAATGAGGCGAAAATTTGCCCTTTTGCCCAAAACGAGATAACCCCCGACGCGGTGACACCTTAAGAAAGACATGATCCCCCACTTCAAACGATAATGGTCGGCGACGACGATCGGCATAACTCTTTTGCCTACTTTGCGCGGTTAATAATCATTGACGAATCACTTTGACTTGTTCGGTGGTCCTTTTTTGCGCTTTAAGGAGACGTTGACGAATCGCCTTCATGCTCTCGGAGGTCTCTTTGATCAAATCCGCCCCAATTAACGTAGCCTCGCCCAACTCGGTCCAACAAATGGGTGATCGACACGGTCTCCCATACAAGGCTTCATATGGCACCATCTCGATACTAGATTGATAACTGTTATTGTACGCAAACTCAACTAACGGTAAGTGATCTTCCCAACTACCCCGAAAGTCCAAGACGCAAGCCCGAAGCATATCTTCTAGAATTTGGATCGTTCGCTCGGATTGCCCATCTGTTTGAGGATGATACGCGGTGCTGAATAAGAGATTGGTGCCAAGAGCAGCCTGCAAACTTTGCCAGAAACGTGCGGTAAACCTTGGATCTCGGTCCGACACGATAGAAATGGGAATTCCATGAAGGCGGATAATCTCACGGATATACAAACGACTAAGCGTATCAATTGAGTCCGAAACCTGGATAGGTAAGAAGTGCGCTGACTTGGTCAATCAATCAACTATCACCCAAATGGCATCATGACCCTTTGGCGATCTCGGTAATCCGGTAACGAAATCCATTGTCACGTTCTCCCACTTCCTTTCGACCACTGGCAACGGTTGTAACTCCCCAGCGGGCTGTTGATGCTCGGCTTTTACTTGTTGGCATGTAAGACACTTAGACACGAAAATGACGATGTCTCTCTTCATTCCCGGCCACCAAAACTGTCTACGCAAGTCGTGATACATTTTCGTTCCCCCCGGATGGATAGCCAAAGGTGAATGGTGAAATTCTCTCAATATTTCTTCCCGACACAAAATGGGTACGAACAACTTTTCTTGGTATCTCAAACCCTGATCAGCATGAATCATCCACCCTTCTCGAGCCTCGCCGCTAAGAAATTTAGTACGAAACTTTTCCGCTTCTTCATCTTGTTGTTGGGCCTCAATTACTCGAGTTGACAAGGTCGATTGAACAGTTAAGTTACATAGGGTGACTCCCTCTCGAATTTCTTCGAAATGCAAAGCATAGGCGCCCAAATCATTTGTCATCTTCCACCCATGAATGGCTAGATTTGCAAGGTGTGTTGACTTTCTACTTAACGCATCCGCTACCACGTTAGCCTTTCCCGGGTGATATTGTAACTCAAAATCGTAATCTTCTAAGTGCTCCATCCATCGACGTTGTCGCAAATTAAGCTCCTTTTGAGAAAACAAGTACTTTAAACTCTTATGATCGGAAAAGACTTCAAATCTCTCACCATATAAATAATGACGCCAGCTCTTTAAAGCAAAAACATCGGCCGCAAGTTCTAAGTCATGGGTAGGGTAGTTCCGTTCGTGGGTTTTCAATTGCCGCGATCCATATGCCACCACTCGTCCCAATTGCATCAACACACACCCTAACCCCTCCTTTGAAGCATCACAATACAAGGAATACCCGACTCCCCGTTCGGGCACAACCAAAACCGGCGCGGTAGTCAATCTTCTCTTCATTTCCTCAAAGGCCTTTTCACACGCGTCATTCCAAACAAAGCGAATTCCTTGGCGAGTCAATTTGGTCATTGGAGCTGCTAGACGAGAGAAATCAAGGACAAAACGACGGTAGTAACCGGCCAAACCCAAGAAACTACGAATTTCGAATACACTCTGCAGTCGTTGCCAATTCATTACGGACTCTATCTTCCCCGGATCAACGGACACTCCATCCTTCGACACAACGTGACCTAAAAACTTAACTTCCGACAACCAAAACTCGCACTAACTCAATTTGGCGTACAGACGATGCTCTCTCAAAAGCTCGAGAACAATAAAAAGGTGAGATTGGTGTTCCTCCTCCGAAGACAAGTAGATAAGGATATCGTCAACAAAAACCACCACGAAGCGATCAAGATAAGCACGAAAGATACGATTCATTAGATCCATGAAAGTCGCTGGTGCATTCGTCAATCCAAAGGGCATAACAACGAATTCGTAGTGGCCATAACGTGTACGAAATGCGGTTTTAGGAATGTCTTCCCTTCGAACCTTCAATTGGTGGTATCCGGACCTCAAGTCAATCTTAGAAAAACAAGTCGCGCCTCGAAGTTGGTCAAACAAATCGTCAATTCTAGGCATTGGATACTTATTCTTTACGGTGACACGGTTTAACTTACGATAATCAATGCACAATCGAAGTGACCCATCCTTCTTCTGAGCAAACAAGGCCGGTGCTCCCCACGGCGACGTACTCGGACGGATGAACCCCAAATCCTCTAATTCTTGTAGTTGAGTCTTCAACTCTCTCAACTCGGCGGGTGCGAAACGATAAGGAGGTACGGAAATGGGAGCGGCGCCAGGAAGTAAATCGATAGTGAACTCAATCTCTCTCTCGGGTGGCAAACCAGGTAATTCCATGGGAAATACATCTGGAAAATCACAAACAACAAGGGGCAACTCCCCGCGTGCGGACATATCCTCATCTAGGGCCAAGCTTGCTAATAAAGCGTACACCGATTCTTGCCCCCTAGGCTCGTACAAATATGGCTCTAACGGCTCCCAACGCTCCCCAAAGAACTCAAAACAAGAACCCCCAGGTGGACAGATACAGACCCGACGCTTGAAGAAATCTATGGTAGCGTGAAATGTGGATAACCAATTCATTCCCAAAATAAGATCAAACCCCGACATGTTCAATACGATGAAGTCAAAGGTAAAATGACGATCTCGGATGATAAGCTCACAATTTCGACAAATACGGTTTAATGGCGATCTACCCCCTATGGGAGTCTCAACATACAGAGGAGGGTCGATACTTTCAATTTCCAATTCCAATGCACACGCAAAAGATGGAGCGATGAATGAATGTGATGCTTCGGAATCAAATAATACTCTAGCAAAAGAGTTAAAAAATAGAAAGGTACCCCTCACAACTGAAGCCTCCGGGGTCTGAGAAGTGGCAGGAGGTGGTGGAGACGGGATTGCGGAAGTGATAGCAAAGGCTCTACCCTGAGTCATCTGACTCTGAACATGTCCACCTCGCTGGCCGGAGCCCAGGGTAGGTGCCGAAGAACTTGCTCCTCTCTCAGCCTGAGATCCCTGAGCTGACGCGGTCTGACGAAAATGAGGCTGTTGCTGCCTCTGAGTACCCCGAAATGATTGCCGACCTGAACTCTGACCACTCCTCGATTGCTGCACTGAACCTGACTCGGTTTGTGTCCCTTTTCCATGTGGACAATTTCTCACATAATGGTCATTCCTTCCACAAGTATAGCACGTACCCAATAGCCGCGGACACTGAGCACGAATATGCCCCGCTTGGCCGCATTCATGACACACTATCGGAGGTCTATTTGAATTTCCCCGGGTCCCAAAAGAAAAGGATGACGGAGGCCTAAAATTCGATGGACCCTGCGAAGCGGAAAATTGATCTCGCTGCCTCTTCCTCCCCTGGTTGCCAAAACTCCCGGAAGAAGAGCTCGTACCCCCTACCGGTTGCCTCGGTTCCCAAGCCTTAGTACTTCTTGACACTTCCTTAGGAGTCTCAATACTCCTTGCGCACTCCACGACCTCAAAAAATCTCCCCTTGCGTTGAGCCATAACAAACTTTTTCACGTTCTCATGTAAACCCCTCTCGAACCGACTACACTTTCTCTCCTCATTAGTCACTAACTCCGGTGCGAAGCAAGACAAAGATTGAAATTTCAAAGCATACTCTGACACACTCATATTCCCTTGTTTTAACCTTTCAAACTCCTCCCTCAATTGGTCCCGACTAGTTTCTGGAAAGTATTGCTCCTCGAAGAGCACTTCGAACTCCGCCCAAGTTAAGTTTTCCACATCCGGCTCACTTGCTTGAGCCGTGGTCCTTGCCGCTCTCCTCGCGTCCTTCCTTGATTCTAAGACCAACTCCCACCATTCATTTGCTTCCTCGGTAAGTTAGACAGCCACAATGTTGACTCGCAAGTCATCTTCCGTAATCCCAAGAGCCCTAAAAAGCTTTCGAATTTGAGCCAACCAATGATCGGCCACAAGAGGGTCACTGCTTGACCCGTCGAATGTTGGTGGATTTCTACGGCTGAACTCTCTCATGGCTAACAATGCGCGACTATCAGCACTTTCCCTAGGAGCTGGGTTTAGAAGATTAGCGGCCGCAAGAGCCGCAACAAAGTCCCTAGCACAGGGATTTTGAACAATTGGCACCTCCTCTCCTTGACCACGTCCGGCCTCTCCCCCCGGATTTCCACTCGGATTTTCGCCATGAAAGCTAACCTCATCCTCAATTGGTTCCCTTCGGCCCCGACCGTGACCATGGCCTACCCAACCGCGACCACGACCACCCCGACTCTCGGCCTCACCGGCTCTAGCACGCGTTCTCGGAGGCATCACAATACAAATTTAAAAAGAGAGAAACTCATCAACGACAACATTATTCAATAGGGTTTAAGCCCCTCGGCTATCCCAACACGAGCGAAACAACTCTACGCTATTCCATCATATTGAGATGTAATGCCAAGTAATCCACGTAATGTCAATGCGCTCAAACACACATATGTTTATGCAAAAGGCATGACTTTTGAACCCATGAGACTAGAAGTCTCCCCACGGTCTCAAAGTATTCAAACCTAGACGCTCTGATACCAATTTGTCATGCCCTCGGTTTTCAACATAAATAAATAACCAATTCGAGAAAGATTCTCGCATAATATGAATAATACCCAAAATGAGATTTCCCACCTGCTTAATTACAACAAGGTCCACAAGTTTATAAAATTATAAATTTGGCACCACGACCCAAATTAAGGTAAGTACATGTACAAAGTCTTAAGTATATTACAATGCTTTGTCAAAAGATCAAACAACGAAAAATTAGTTACAATACCATCTCTATCCAAAAGTAACCAATACAGAGATGGATGAGTAACTAAATCATGTTAGCTTCCAAAAATCTTCTTTTCCAAACACACCAAGTCATGCAACCTACTGCCCTACGTTCGAACCTGAAAAGAAGGATTTTGTTGAGCTATACAAGCCCAGTTGGAAATTCTCTACAAAATCTATATGTAATGAGATGATGAGCATGAATGCAGCAAACCGAATTTAACATCAATCCAAATGAATGTACGTTAACACCACTTACGAAATATCATAATATGCTCACACACACACACACACACACCTCCCAACAGTCCTCCACCCTTTACGAAATTGTGTTTCCACACCTAGCGACACAATAAACTCCACTCCGCGCGACATTGTGTTTCCCACACCTTGCGACACAATATACTCCACCCCTTGCGACACAATATTCTCCACACTTGCTTCACATCAACAACCAAATACGTCACATATAACTCAAGTCCATAATACTACTTTCAAAGAATACGCAATTCTCGAGTCATAAAACATTCCATTCAACCATTTATGGCAAATAAACACTTAAAATCACGCACAATCATCGCAAAACATGTAGAAGAAGAGAGAAATCCCTACCAAAAATGGGTTTTGAGCAAAACCCTAAGTCTACCGAGAACAATAAGCTCGAATCCTCCAAAGACAAGTTTCACCCAAGCTTGGACACAAGATCTAGAGCAAATAAAGCCCAAAAACGAGAATAACAAGCAAAGATCAACAAATAATCGAGGAGAGAGAGAGAAAAACGTGTATAGGTATCAAGGAGTGAGAACAAGAACACAAAACTCACCCTTGGTTCACCAAATGCAAGAATCTTGTGACTTTGAAGAAGAAAACCCTTGGATCTTGGAGATTTGAGGTTGAAATCAAGAGTTTTGGCTGAGATTGGAGTTGGGTAGGTGAGATGGGGTGTTTCCAAGTGTATTTCGTGGGTTTGGGAGTGAGAAATGGGGAGGGGGGGGGGGGGTGTATTTATAGAAGTCCAAAAAGCGTGCTGTAAATTGCAGAAAAAACGCAGCGGGTACCGGTACTGGGCGACTCCCAGTACCGGTACTGGAGCCTTCAAAAATATCGATTTTGAACACCTTCTGGAGAGTGGGTACCGGTACTGGGGAAAAGCCAGTACCGGTGCCGGCTAGGCAGAAAAGTGAAAAATGTTCAACGGACTCCGGAACGAACCCAACTTGATACCAACACCCCCAAACAACATTATAACATCAAAACTTACATTTTACTAATCTTCGAGAGTCCGACACGCAACCGGATACGTATATCTATACACCCCCACGAACATACGCACGACTTTAATAATAAAATTATTCTCATGCACAACAAACAATTTTCGAAATTTGTATTAATTTTATGGGTCTTTACAAACTTGCTCCCTGTTGTTCCAGCATTAGAAAAGCAAAGTCATTGTTTGAGAAAAGATCATTATGAGTCAGACTCAATAGAAGTGAAGCAACCCCTTTTTTTGTCGTAAAGGTGTAGAACTACAAGAAGTCTATGTCATCAGTTTCAATAAATTGACTATTCAAGAGCCAGGATTCCATTTTTTATCAAAAAATAATCATCCAAGTCTTTTCCTTTTGTTATCAATGAAATGAAGAGATCTCTTTACTTTTATGACTTAGATGTCTTGTATTTCTCGAAAAGGTGATTTGATTAATGGGATTTGGTATGGTACTTATGAAATCGCTGATATCGATGAGAAGGTTATTGAGAAACATATTCCAATATTTCTTATGCAAACGTATTGATTTGAACCCATCAGCAGGACCTTCATCTCTACTCAATAGCATATCGACGCCAAACTCGCATATTTCGTCTAATAGGTCCAGAAAAATTATAATAGTAAGAGATTCAATAACCAGGCAAATAGAGATTTTTTCTTTCGACCATATTTCAATTGTTAATACGATAGAATAGAAAAGGAACGCTACTACAAAGAATATTGCACCGAGATATCAATTCAATTGTTTGTTATACCCTGTGAATTGCACTAAGCTGCGGTCGCTTCCATTTGGGTGTTTTGTTCTGAGCTCAAAAAAATTTAAATCGTTTGCTCTTTGGAGTTTTATGTGAACAAAGAATCTTGTCGTGTACTATCTTTTAAATTGTATTTACCCTTCATTGCTGAAGAATTGCTTACAAGGTTGTTGTACCTTTTAAATTGTATTTACCCTTCATTGCTGAAAAAAATCATGATTTAGCATCAACGTCTATTGAAGTGAATAGTTTAAATGACATTTTAGAGCTCGGAACAACGCCCAAATCAAGAGAAAAATTGTCTGCTGTGCTTTGGCCTTTAGGCATATCAAAAGTCCCCTTGTCCATATTAATATGTAGTGATGGAAGAATCTTGACACTTCGTGAAACTTGTGGCCCTTATATCATCTTGTACCATAGAGTATATTATAATATGTAGTGTTGAACAAATCTAGGTGGCGATGAATCTAGATACTGCGAGGCACTTGTGGCGCTTATATTTTCTTGAACTCCATATTCTCCGGATACTCCGCCCAAAAAAAGCTTCAAGAATTTTTTGGCTTAGTAAGACCCACTTGCCGTGTTTGAAAAGTCAATTCTAACCATTAAAGACGAAACTATTATACTAGTAGTAACATTAAACAGGAGGATCTCATCCATCATCGATTATAATGTTATTTATTTCATCACCAATGTGGCATGATAGGATTTATCCTTCATATTTACGTAATTTGATTCACATACCAAAACCCATAATAATTATCCAACCAACACATGAAACATCAGTAGAAATCCGTAAGCATTAGCTACAAGAACATCCAAAACATAATTCATCCTTATTCAAACAACAATTGGTAGGAGGGAAACTAGGTTGAGAGTGGAAAGTAGCATGCAGCTTCCAGAGCTATAAGATTAAGACACTAATCCAAATGAGCATTTTGTCCATCAGGAAATAAGAAGATTAAGAATAAAAAGAATCATTTCCAATGTAAATCATCACCTAATTAATATGCAAAACCAAAAACCTTTTGCATCTGAAATTGAAGCCAGAAATTAGGATCAAACATGGCAAAAACCTACATGGATGGCTATAAGCAATGTTGCCTAAATCTTATAAGATCAAAAAAGCAAAGAAGATAACTAAGATAGCTTTAAAGTTATGAAGAAATCATCCTTGTTGGTGAGACCTCTCAAAAAAATAATAATTCGAATGGTTGTTGAGTCCTCAATTTCATCTAGAAATATTCGGAATTGGAGTAAATTGATTTCAACAGAAGTAGAGGGCAATGTCATGAAACGTCTGAGCATCGATTATGAAAGTGCAGATCTTGAGTTGTTGGTAAGATTGGTGAAACGAAATTAGACACCTGTCACAATCAAGTCAAAGAGGTTATACCCTAGAAAAATAGAAATGGGCGGGGGTGGGAGCTGCTATGTGTGTGTGTGTGTGTGTGTGTATGTGTGTGTGTATATATATATATATATATATATATATATATATATATATCATCTGGAAACTGTTTAAGTTTCAAACTTTTGCACAGATCTCGGAGTTGTCGGATATGATTTGGAAACTATTGTGCTTAGTTAAATTTTGAATGAAATTGGACAAGAGAAGTAAGTTAAAAGAAAGAAAGGGTAATTGATGTAATAAGTACAAGAGTGTCAAAGCTTTTTATGCTTGCTTTCATTATTAAGAAAAAGTATATCAAGCTCTATTTATAGAGCTACTCCACCGACTTTTTTTCTCTCTAGAAAAGTCTAGTTAAGCACATGTGCTTAATTACAAAAAATCTCCCATCTTCTAGAATTATCTATGTGCATTAATATCTTCTAGTAATTATAACTTCGACACAATTCTTATTATTATTTTTAACTTAGATATTTAAATACTTATTTTACATTATTCTAGAAGATTACAAATTACTTTTTCTAACAGAAACAACATCTCAAATATCAATTGAAGTTCCTTCGGCCTTCCAAAACCTAAAGCCTGAAAAAAAAATTTTATGAAAAATAACTTATCAATGTTCACAAATTTTTCCAAGAGGAGGTTTCAAAGTGAAGGAACAAATGATATATGACCAATTGTCAAAGGAACTTGAGGACAAAGGCTAAAACTGGATTTTTAAGCACCAATAGTTCTAGATGCCAAGGATAAAATAGTAGAAAAACTATGCAAGCACTGGGCCACGGCAGCACCATTTAACAGTGAATAAATCAATCACATTCTTAGAAACAAGGTATATCCACAACGAAAAGATAGACGGAAGAAAAGAGTCCTTGAATGCAAAAAGAGTACATATTTAGTACCTAGAAAACACAACTGCTACAATCCCATGTTGGTAGAAATGTGCATTCTGTTTTGCTTTAACTTATGTTTGATGAAGGGTAGATTAGTGTCTATACAACATGGATATATAGTATTCATACAACATGACTTCCCTAGGATCGTCCATACTACCGAGTACCGAACATCGGTCCAGTAACTGTGACACGACATTATTCCAATAACCCTCAAAATATGAAGTTCTCTAACAATTGGACCACGCCAACTCGACGTGTACTAATAATTACAGGCCACTTATTCCTGATATAAGTGTTGGTCCAAATATGAAACTGCCATTAGACCAACGATACTTTACGGGACAAAATGTTGGCTTATTGTAACGCCCCGAATTTTGGAAACGTTAAATAGACAATTTTATTGAATATTTAAAGAGAGTCTGGCTCATTATTACATCATAATTCTCACAAGAGTATTTTTATTACACAAGGGAGGGAAACTAAGGTTCCTAACTACAGCTCCATCGGCTCCTCCATCCTTGCCAGCTCTTCGGCTCCGAAAACCTCCAAACTGTACAGCTTACCCTGATCATCTACAAAGTCTGACGCATTATACCAGCGTCGCCACCGATATAATATGTCAGGGTCACCAAAGGTAACACCATGAGCTACGAAAGCTCAGCAGAACAATTCTATACCCACTAACCCATAACTTACAAATAACAGATCATAGAGATAACGATTTCCACGTGGCACATGCATTTTTAACAAAATATCTAACAATGATACATCCACATTCTCTATCCAAACTAAAGTTGGTGTCCATGATTTTCTGTATTTCTCCTACGCGACTCGTCGTAGACCATGTCATCGTTTTTACCAAATCAACATTTGCAAAATCTCTTCTTAACACACCCAACCTTGGTTCCGCCGCTCCGGGTTCTCGAGTATCCTCACAATGGTTCTGCCACTCCGGGTTCCCATTGGCACACAAAACATTGAATTTGGCATTGGCTCCTCTCACGGATAACCAATCCACAATTCAAAACCCTCGGTTCTGCTGTTCCGGGTTCCCGAGCATCCCACAATGGTTCCGTCGGTCCGGGTTCCCACTTGGGTTTTCGCAAATCATTAAAATAATTGCGTAAGCTCCTCTCCGCGGATAACTAAATCACAATTCATCCCTCGGTTCTGCCAGTCCGGGTTCCCAAGTATCCCCACAATGATTCCGCTGGTCTGGGTTTTCATTGGGTTTTTCGAAAACGTTTTCACATACACACACACACCATACAATGCGCTACCAAGTCTGGCCCCATTGTGGTTTTAAAACTTATATTGCCTTTAACACATCCTAGGTGTCATGTTTCTACTTTCTCGATTTTTGTGTCACGTTGAATGCATAGACTCCGTAGTAGGACTTTTCATGTACACAGTCATAAATCATTCATTGTAATCTTGAAACTAAACTAGCAAGATCATCCAACTCTATATTATCTAACATGCTCAAATCACAACCTTAAAGCATAACGCCACATGTACGGATGCCCTTGGAGTGGATACCACTTATGCTTTATTTACACAACCACAAGTAATGCAAAAAATCATAACAAACATGTATACGTTCTCATAACCATTCTAAAGATAAAAAATACGAATACATACAATCAAGCGTAGACTTCTATCTTTTAAAACTCGTTCTTTCTTCATTTGTGGGAAGTTTAGAACAACATATGTTTTCCGAAAAATAAAATCGATATATTCAACATACTCCCTTTTCTTTTCATCTATTTAAGAAAAATACATTTCATATTTCTCATGCATTTCTCAACAAACAAGTATCATACAAAGTATTTAGAACTTGACGGGTACGAAAAACTTTAAGTATACTTAGGGAAGGTAAGTAGAGATATTCTACATAATCATACAGCTTTTATACTTAGAATTTGTGAGTAAGGAAAAATCTACTGTTCTTCTTGGCGGTAGGACGGCTACGGAGAATGAGTTTACGATTGGGCAGAGTGACTTCCTACGGTAACCTTCCGGTAGCTTCGAAAGAGAAAGGTTTCTCTCGAAACTAGATCGTGACTAAACTACTAAAATTTTTTTTTAATCGAGAGGGTGGTCGAGTGGTGGTTTAGTAGCGGTCTTGAATGGCTTTCTTGAAGAACTTTAGGAAGAACTTCAAGAAACTAAGAACAAAGTTAGAACAAAGTAAAAACACTAATTTTTTTAGAGAGAAGTTGCTAGGTGAAGGTGTGAGTTAAATGGTAAGGATGAGGTGCTATTTATAGCAAAAGTCTTAGCTGTTACCCAATGAATAAAATTTTTCCTAGCAATTATTGTCCAATGGACAAAGGAATATTGGTGATAATTTGAAATGACAAGTCATGAGAATCTATTGTCCAATGGATAATATTTTCCCTAATATTTATTGTCCAATAGACAAAGGAATATTGGTGATAATTTGAAATGACTAGTCATGAGAATCTATTGTCCAAGGGATAATATTTTCCGTAACATTTATTGTCTAATGGACAAAGGAATATTGGTAATAATTAGGGTTTGAAATGACTAGTCATGAGAATCTATTGTCCAATAGATAATATTTTCCCTAACATTTATTGTCCAATGGTCAAAGTTGTATTAATGGTAAGTAAGGTTGACAAGACTAAACTTACTTCTTTTGAAAGTAAAGTAATGACATGGTCCATGAAACCTACTTGACTTGTCAAATCAATGCTTCATTGGCAAACCAATTTCTATTATCCAAGGGTTACAAATTTCTCTACTATTTTTTATCCAATGGTCAAAGTGGTAAAGGTGAGGAATAGTGACAGTTACTATTCTTGACAAGACATAAAGGTGTCATGATGACTAGTACTATGCTCACATGTGAAAGTGTTATTTCTATGGACCATTGGACAATAACTACCCTCCAAATTATTAACCAATGGGTAAAAGGTGATGGTGATGTCAAGATTATTCTAGATAAGACAACACATAGATTTGGGAGAGTATATTGTCCTATAAGTTGGGGAAAGTACACTGGCACATGGATTGAGATAAGTACAATGATACATATACTTCTAATCATCTTATGAACTAATGGGTAATAATTTCTCTACTTTCTATTACCCAATGGACAAGCAATCATGTCATATTATTCATGACATGACAAGTTAAAGGTACTATGATGACATGGCTTTAACCAATAGTTACTAACTTTCTTAGGTTTTATTATCCACTGGATATATAATCTTATCACACTATTCATGATATGACAAGTCTAAAGTACAATGATGGGTAGTCAAGTCATGCTATTATCCAATGGACAGTAGTTTTCCTAATTTCTATTATCCAATGGATATATACATAGGTTCAAAAGGTTTAACTAGGTTTCTAGAAAGGTCCACCAAGTTTAACTAGGGTTGGGAGGGGTTCATAAGCCTAAAAGATGTTCAAAAGGGTCCATCTAAGGTTAGGTGAAATGATAATTAGGTTTCTCTAACTAATTGGTTGGAAGCTAATTCTACTTGCAAAGTAGAATTTCTTAGGGATGAGCAAAATATCCGTCAAACCGTGAATCCAGTCCAAACCAATCCAAATCGAAAGATTTGGTTCAGTTTTTTAGTAGTATGGTTTGGTCATGGTTTAAAAAAATTAGAAACCGCATTATATGGTTTGGTTTGTGGATTCATGTTTACGGTGATGGTTCCAAACCGATCCGATCCGAACCGTATAATATATATATATATATAATATGTATAGTTATATATATTTTAATTATGATTCACAAAATAAATATGAGGGCCTACTTTCCTAATTTATTGATCCTATTATATCCACCAATATTTAGTTTTCCAATTCCTATTCCTATAATTCCTCTACTACCATTACCAAGACTAATTACCCTAACTTTCTATATAAGAAAACCTATCCCTATAATATATAAACCTAATGTACTAACGTAGCATCCATCTCTTTGCCCTTTTATTTGGTTAAACTATCTTAAGATGTTTAATAAGTGGTATTCTTAATTAGTTCATTTTAGTGACTTACCGGTATTTCGTTTTATTTGTTTGAGGCAATTATTGGTATTCTACTCTTAAATTAGTTGGTTGATGTTAGTTTGTTTTAAGAATTTGAATGAAATTGATTTTAATATAAGTTTTTTTTTTAATTTATCTTTGTAATTTTAAGTACTTCAAATATTTTTTTTGGAGATGATAGCTTAGTTCAAAGCAAACCGTGGTTAAAACCGAAACCGAACCGTAGTCTAATGGATTGGTTTGGTTTGGTTCTATGCGTTTTGTGGGTTGGTTTGGTTCTCAAAATTTATAATCCGTAGGTATTGGTTTGGTTCTTGGTTTACTATAAAACCGAACCAAACCGGACCATGCTCACCCCTAGAATTTCTAGCTAAGAAATATAATTTAAGAATTTATTTTACTCACTAGGAAGATATACAAGTGCTTCTACAAGCATACTTGTCTTTTAGAAAAATGACTAAATTGTCTGGTGCAAAAAGATATAATTTTATAAGTCTTAAATCTAATTATAATAGATTATTTAGAAATTAAAAAGGAATTTTAAAAGAAATTCAAAAATTCAAATATTTAACGAAATTTTTATTTATCAAAAATCAGGATCGTTACACCTATTAAGAAACAACATGTGAACAAGATGAGTGTTGCGGAAATGAGAATGTTGAGGTGGATGTGTGGTAAGACTAGACGAGATAAGATTAGAAATGCAACGGTTCATGAAATGGTAGGTATAGCACCCATAGAAGAGAAGTTGATGGAAAATAGGCTAAGGTGGTTTGAGAATATTTATCGTAGATCAGGAGATGCAGTAGTTAAGAAAGCGGTTAAGATAGTTTTGGGTAACAATGTTACGGGGAGGGGTAGACCTAAATTGACATTAGATGTTATGGTGCGTAACGATATAAGTATAGTAGATTTGTGTGAACAAGTGGCCCTTGATAGAGCCTACTTTTGTCTCACACACCTTCGTTTCAATCTGCAAGTTGTAATAATTTTGGTAAACTTTCGTTTCATTCTACAAGTTGTAATAATTTTGGTGTTTACATAATCGCATGCTAATAATAAGTTGGCATTCGTGCTATGTTTTCCATTCTCATTGCCATCCATTGAACAACATCGAGAATCTTCGAAATGTTAGAATTCAAAACTTATTTGCATTGACTTGGATAAATGAGAGATGTATGTGGGCACAAATTTCATTTTTGTTTCTGACGATAGTTTACTAACTTTCAACTGCGTTAGGATTCACTTTTATTTCTCTGGATAGGGATAAATTTTAGAAGGATTAATTTTGAAAAATAAGCACCGAAAGGGCGATGTAGGGTGCCTAACATCTTCCTCACTCATTATAGTAAAAATTTAGAAAATTCCAAGACCCATCTATGATTTCGTATACCACAACTCAAAAGGAGTCATATTCAAATAAAAACATATTTTCAAGCAAATAATTTCATGAAGCCATTTCTATAGGAGATCAATGTCTTTAAGGGTGACTTAACAGTTAACACATCCGAACTCTTTGTTAAGTGGCAACTCTAATTTTTAAACAAATTACAGCTATCAAATTCATTTTTACATTGTCACACAAAGTCGAGTCTTTCCTCCTACATTAATTTCCCAAGGGGACCGTCGTAGCAGAAAATTCGGTGCTTGAGATCGGCCGTCTTTAAATATAAACGAAAGTACGTATAAAAATAAGAAAGAGAAGAACAAAAACTAACCAACCAAAAAAATAGAACCTACAGGCGCAACCACTTGGACAGTTGGATTTTTGGCAATAAGTTGGGTTGCTGTCTTTAACCTCAATTATTTCCCTGAAAATTCAAAGTTTGACTTTTCAATTTAAGTCATTTTCAAGCTGAGATTGTAGCACAAGTTAAACAATGTAAAATGGAAGTTCATGGGGGAATCTTAAGGCAGGAATCATTCTGCCATGGTATTTGTTGGATATTATGAATGGAAAAATAGCAAAGAGAAAATTATCTTACACCTGCTAACAAAACGCGATGGTCAAAAATACTAGCTTAAATATCCGGCTTGGTCACAGTTAGGGCTATAAATGAGCTGAGCAGCTCGCGAGTTCGGCTCGGTTCGGCTCGGTAAGGGCTCGGTTCGAAGGATAAACGAGCCGAGCTCGAACCTAGCAAGGCTCGGCCCGAACAGGTTCATCTCGGCTCGAAATATATAGGTTCGGCTCGGCTCGGCTCGAACATGCCAATATATAAGTTCACGAACAGGTTTGTCTCTGCTCGAAATATATAGGTTCGGGTCGGCTCGAACATGCCAATATTCGGTTCGACTCAGCTCGTTTAGCCAATTTGACGAATTCGAGCCGAGCTGGCTCGTTTATTCAAGACCGAATACTAACGAGCCGAGCCGAGCTGTGAACATGTTTGTCGAGCCGAGCTTGAGCCGAACTTTTCCGGCTCGATTCAAACTCGAGCGAGACGAATTCTGTTCGAGCCGAGCTCGAACATGCCAATATTCGGCTTGGCTTGGCTCGTTTACACCCCTAGTCACAGTTCAATTTGGTGGGTCAAAATCATGCAGAATGAAAATTGAAAATAACATTATTTTAGTTTTTCATATTTTGGTTTAAGTAGTTTTGTTTGGGAGTTTCAATTTTAGAAATAAGTGTTCTAGAGTATTTAGTTTTCCAATTCTAGTTTATTTAATTTCCTATTTTATGTTTTCTTGTTCTACAATAATTAGCTTGGGCACAGTGGTATAATCAAAAACTAATTATTTTTAAAGTTAACAATGTTGGTGCAAAAGACAGCTCACAATGGTATAATCAAACTTAGCAACATCCTTAGAAATAATGAAATTTTGGGCTTTGGATAACCAAAACTAGCAACATTTTTCAATAATCAAAATTTGTAAACTACACACCACATAAGTTAACTAATTCCAAAATTTGTATATACGTGTGTTTCAATTGGTATTTTTTCTTTTCTTCTTCACCTACTTTATATTTTCTTCACTTCACCCATAAATTATTTCTCTTTCTTTCTCTCAAAAAGTGAAGCTCATATCTGTCGATCATTTACAATTCAACCTATCATCGCCGGATTAAGGTATTTCACTCTTCTTTCTCATTTATATTTTTTTCCCCAAAAAAATTTATAATAAGAGGGAAGAAAGACATTGATTTTTTCCCAAAATTAAGAGAGTGAATCGATCAATATATTTTTGCCAACAAAAAAACGTAAATGAAGGGAAATGAATGGCAGGAAACAGAGGGGGAGAGAGAGTGAAATTGTAGTGGACACTTATTTTGGTTATGGATTAGAAGTGACCATTGTGAAGCTAACATTGTTAAGCTTAGCAATCTCTTAAGTGAATAATCAAAAGCTGATGTGTCAACTTTTGGTTATCTTTTTTTGATTATACCATTGTGGATGGCCTTAGGCCTTTTACAGTGGTATAATCAAAAGTCAATTGTTTTTAAAGTTAACAATGTTGTTGTAAAAAATGGGTCATAATGGTATAATAAAACTTAGCAATATCCTTAGAAATAATCAAATTTTGGACTTTGGATAACCAAAACTAGCAACATTTTTCAATAATCAAAATTTGTGGGGTGCTTAACACCTCCTCACTCATGACAGTAAATTTCCGGAGCAATCTCTGATTTTAAAGACCAAATCTCTCAATTCCGCTGCAGAGAACCCCACCCGCAGTAGAAAATTTGGGACTTCACAGCAGAAAATTAAAATCAATCGAGTAAGATATCTAAAATTTGGGACTTCCCAACTGCAATTAGTCAATTGTAGTCCACAAAGACCACACCACCTAGTGTCAAGGGAGGTGCAGCCCCCTCCATAGAGAGCTCCAACGGGAGCATCACATGATCATAGCTAAAATTTCTAGAAAATATTAAACAAAATGAATTTGTGATTGAGGATTTCTTCTTGCTCATCTTCTAAATGAAATATGATGAAAATGTACAACTACAACTATTAGAGGAATATGACTATTAGAACAATGAACCGACTCACGAAGATTTCATTATATAAACATTTTTATGATTAATATGATGAATATCATTTTTTTTGCGGTCTCAAGTAACATTTTTGTCAATACATACAATAATGCAGTACCAAAAAGTTAGCGCAAATATTTACGCTAACTTATAAAAGATGTTGTCATATCATATACAACTACAAATTCATACAGGCTTGTGCATTCATTTCTACCGGTCCAAATATAAAATATTAAATGAAGTGTTAATTTTTTTTCAGATAAATACAATTTTAGGACAATCATTGAAATCTTTTATAAAAAAAACCTTGAATGAAATGATATTAGATGGACGAACATATGTATTTTTGGTACTTTTCTTAATTCTTTTAAAATTCTGAAGATATCTTAAAAATTCGGTAAGATGGGTGTTTCGAGCTCATTCGCCCTCCAATCCATACTTGAGAATGATACAATAGAACTTGTGACCGAACATCTAGTCTAGACATCAACAAGAAAAGAACATGGCCAGTCCTTGTTAGATGATGACGGTTTATATCAAGATTCACTATCAATATCCAAATTACTAAGAATCTTGTGAGGAAAAAAAAAAGTTACTAATAACCCCAAGGGTTGGCTTGATGGTTTTTGTTTCAGATTTTAGGGTTTTGAATCTTGCTAAGGTCACAAATTTGATTATTCTTATCAGCAATTATTGGGGCCACCTTACGTCGACATTTCCCTCACGCGAAAGCGTGTGAAAATGTTGTGGAAGGGGCTGTCAACAAGAAAAGAACATGGTCAGTCTTTGTTAGATGATAATGATTATATCATGTTTCACCCCCAATATCCAAATAAGAATCTTGTGAGGAAAAAAAGAGTAGTGTAATCGCCCCATGGGTTGGCCCAATGGTTTAGATCTTGGATTTAGAGATTCGAATCCTCATAAGGTCTTAGATTTGATTTTTTTTTTGTTAGCAATTTTTGGGGCCTCCTTAACCGTGTGAAAAAGATGTGGGAGGAGTTGTAAGGTTTAGTCTAACATGTGCGTAAGCTGATCTAGTGCACCCAAGAAAAAACACATTTATTTTGTAGAGCCGATAAACAAACCAAGCTACTTGAGTTCAAGCTTGTATTTGTTCGTTAAAAGCTCATTTAAATTCAGTTTGTTACATAAACAAATCAAGTTTGAACTTTTTTTGAAAGTCGTTAAGTTTTTTAACTAAGTTCGAGTAAGCTACTACTTGGTTCGTTCAATTTATAATGTATGAAAATTACTCCATCCGTTCCTAATTTGAGAGTCCCTTATTCCAAATTGATTGCCCCTTTCCAAAAATAGAAGTAAAATTTGATAAAATTTCAAAGTTGTCTCTTATATGTGAATACAAATAGTGCAAAATAGGTAGAATATATGGGTAACTAGTGCTAACCCGTGCCTACGGCACTACGCATCTCTGTTGGAAGGGGATGGCAGTTGTGTGATTTAAGTGAAAATCATGGGCACTTAACCGGGAAGTGGGAGGATGCACTACAGCCTTTGGATCAAATGAATCTAAGCCGTTCTAACAACTTGTCCCCACACCTTTCTGTTTTATAATACAGATGGTAAAAATCAGGTATAATGATTACATGTCCCTTAAAAAAATTAAAATTCTTAAAAGGGACTCTCATATTGGAAGATTCCTAAGGACCTTTATTTAGGAACGAGCGAGTACAAATTAAAGCTTGAACACGTTTATGAATCCTGTTAAATTTTCAAAAAATCTAAGGCTCTGTTTGGAACCTCTGAAAAGGAAAGGAAAAGAAAGGAATTTTCCTTTCCATTGTTTGGTTTGAAGAGAAAGAGTGAAGAAAATAAGAATTTCAAGTGTAATGAACCGTGAACTTTCCCTTCCATTTCCCTTCTCTTTTATTTTCCTTTATTTTCCCTAGGTTCCAAACAGAGCCTAAGAAAAAAGGCGGTTAAGAACCGGGTCAACCCGTCACCTATGAGTTAATGACCCAGTGCTAAAGCCCTACCCAAAAAGGTTCGTTAGCTTCAAAATTACCCAGTTCCCTGTTTGGCTGTTTCTTCCATTTAACCGATTCATGTGTCTTGTATACCCAAAAAAAAAAACACACAAGAGAAACGAAAATCTGATTCCAGTGCAGTGCAGTGCAGCGTCTCAGTTCTTCTGAGCCGCTTTTAGTACAATCGAGTAGAGCAGAGACCTAACAACAATCATACTATCAGTAATTTCGTACATATAAATAGATACACATGGCTCAGTTCTGGAAACCAGGTACTGAGAGGCCACCCCTCCTCGACGACGACGAAGGAGGCATTCTTCTCTATTCTGCGTCTTCCTCCTCATCTGGGTACTTTTCTTTATTCCTTTTTGATCATATTCTGTGCTTCTTTTCTTTATGCGTGAATTGATAGATAGATAGATATATGTATGTATGTAGGGGTTTGGGAGAAAGTGTATTCTGTTTGTATAATGATGGGGTGTACTATTATCATTACAGATATGGGTATGTTAGCATAGAGAAACAAAGGCAGAGACTCCCTGTGTTCAAGTACCGGATGGCCATTCTGTACCTGGTTGAGACACACGCCACCACCATTGTCGTTGGCGAAACTGGAAGCGGCAAGACTACCCAAATCCCTCAGGTTCACTCTTCCCCTTTTTTACTTTTGCTATTTCTCTCGTCGAGACGAATCGATAGTCGACAAATGTTTGGCGCAAAACTAACCAATGCGAAAAAAATTTGAATAAGAAAAGACAAAACTAGAAAAAGCCTAAAAAGCTAGGAGGAATGGGGGCTAAGCATCTCCAGCCCTGACCCACTTTTTTTTTTTTTTTTATGCAAATTGGGGTCAAAAGCTCTATTTGGGTATGCCTTCTCCAATGATAAACCCTAACTTTTACCCAAATCTAGTGTTTTTTAAGTTTTCCCTCGAAAAATTTGAGTTAAAATGGCACAATTTCAGATACTAAGAAAGTGAAAAGAGGTGGGTCTCCCCTCATTTGGGTAAGAGAAAGGGTAAAACCCAAAATGAGTAGGCAAAAAGGGTATGCCATTGGAAACGGGTTTTTGGTGTTATTACTTAAATTTTGAGTTTAGGTACAAAAAAGGGTAAGGATTGGAGATGGTTATTCTGTGTGTATATAAATGCATAGTTAATAAAGAGATGAAGCTAAGTGATAAAAGTTCATGTTTTTATGCTTAGCACGATTTTGGATTTAAGGTTTTGGTCAATAGGTACAATGACATTAAACTTTGATTTGCACCAACATAAGGTTGGCGTTAAATAGTTATATGATGTTGGATTCTTATTTGTCCCAAGTCATTTAGGTATCTCCTCTATTTGACGTGTAATTATTACGTGTGATACATTGTTCTACATTGTAAAAATACATCTGTTGTAGCTGTACCCTACATTTTTTAGGTTTCTCCTTGTCATGCCAGTGCCCGTACTCGTGCTTCTTAGTAAATAAGTATGTTCTTTTTTGTTGTCTCATGAATGGGAAATTTATATTTTCTTTGCGAGTGTGCGTGCATTTTATGTAATGGGTTTATCATGAAGAACCAAAACTGTGTGAACCAACTAGAAGAAAGCGGATGATTTATGCAGGTGTGTTTTTGTTTATGTATGTAATTGTTTGAATGAATATCTTTTGTCTGATGCCAATTGGGGCTCATGGAAAGTAGTTTAGCAGGTAGTTTCTGATAAAATATGTTTGTTCTGATGAATTTCAGTTCCTCAAAGAAGCAGGTTGGGCTGATGGTGGGCGTGTGATTGCTTGCACTCAACCGAGACGCTTAGCTGTCCAGGTTGTTTTCATAGCTTAAGTTGTGTTACCAGCATCATTTCTTTCTTTTCCATATTATGGTTGAAAATTCTTATCATTTTTGTAATTTGTAATCACTTTAGACTGGTTAAATGGCTTCATGATGAGTGCTTTACTAGATTCTCAATTGCTAAAGAAGCAAGGATGATTCCTTCAAATTAATCACCTGGGAGGGGGAAAGGATATCCACAATTTTATTGAATGGTTGTTTTTATCGATATTTGTGCCTTGTTGGTTTTGTATACTCCCCTTCTCTTATTTTCTGGCTCTCTTTTATATCGATTCATTGTACTTTGCAAACTATAACCAGCTTTTATGATCATATACTTCTTACAAACTCAAGGTTTTGATGATGCACAGGCAGTGGCTTCAAGGGTGTCTGAAGAAATGGGTGTCAAGCTTGGGGAAGAAGTTGGCTATACAATTCGATTTGAAGATCTAACGGATAGAGTGAGTGTTCCCACTGTAATTTTAAGCTTTTAGAGTTGTAATTTATTGTCTTTGACAAAGGTATCTCTACTAGTATCTCCCACAAAGTCTGCCGGATAATTTGGAGGGTTCGATATTAAAATGAGATTTTTCTGCATTATTATTGTGTTCATATTTCAATACCTTCAATGGTGGGAGTTCTTTTCTTTTTGGCAGCACAGGACTCGACTAGGATCAAATTTCTCACCGATGGGGTGCTACTGAGAGAGATGATGGAAGATCCTCTCCTGACCAAGTATAGGTAAGTCACTCTTTAATCATGTATACATCACTACAGCTTATTTTCTCCCCTTATTGTAATTTGAGAAGCATGGACACGTTTGGTGACACTCTTGGAATATGCTAAGGACATACTAAAATGTATTCGTTTGCAGACCGTTGATTTGCATCGTCACAATATTGTTCTTAATCGTGCAGAAGTAATGTTTTCGACTTTAAAATGAATTCATAACATACCTTTGCAACAACAATACATTTTACATTCGATGTGTCCCCAACGCGCCCGTATCCCGTATCTGTGTTCGGGCTTCTTAGATTGGAAATTAATGTCCAGGCATAGTTGCAAGGTTGTTCTACCAAATTCTGGTTATCCCGAAGTGGATCATTCATTAGAAGAGGTCAGTGGCGGAGCCAAGATTTTGATACTGGGGGGCCGGCTTAACACACATATATTTTTTATCGGAACGTATACTTATTATGTCATAAGATTTTTGCTTTTCAGTTCATTACATTTATACATTGAAATGATTCTTTAGGCTATTTTAACTCTCACGTGCTTATTTTTAATTTATGAAAGAAATTGAGAAATGAGAATGGAAAATAACCAGTTTTTTATTAAAGCAAAGCAAAATTATTAAAATTATAAGTAACTATACACGAATAATTATCTATAATATTCAAAATCAGGTATATATAAAATAAAAATTTTAATACTCGGACGCTCGGGGAGCCGGGGCTGGGCCTCCCCGGGCCCCTACATACCTCCGCCCCTGGAAGAGGTGTGATATGGTTAAGAGCTTAGCCTAAAGAGTTAATTCATAATCAAAGAAAGTGCTTTCAATGCGCATGTCATATTCTGGGTGAGTTTGAAGGGAAATCAAATGTAAAGCAAGTGATGCGTCAACTGCAAATTCTTTCGGTGCGAGGTTCGCAAAAGAAGTTCAAACATAATAAACCAAGGATTATGTGCTATCTTGGAAAGAAGTGAATAGAGTGTTTGTGCTTTGAGTCAAGCAGGACCAGTCGATTCATCTACTAATAATGCATTTATTCCCATCCTTAACTAATCTCTCTGTGTCCTTAATAAAAAAATTTTTGTTGTAATATTTTAGTGTTACATTGAACTTGGAAGGGTCCCTATTCTAAAGGTGCAAATTTATAGTTAGGGTGGATTGGTGTAAGAAGAGTGGATAGCAAAGCAAAGTCCATGCAAAAGAGGAAAGAGTGCCATCCCCCTGGTTTCAATGATTTTTACTTTTGGAATATTGTTGGCCATCAAATAATCTCAAAACTTAAGTGCTTTATATACCCAACTAGAAATAAAGTTACCATCAATTCAATATTTACATTGCGTACTACCCTTCATCTTAGAACAAGCAGAGAGTGTATCATGGAAAATTAATTTGCATTTGCTTGCAGTTTTTTTTTTTACTGATATCAAGTTTTGGAATCAAACTTGTAGTTAATTTGTATCGCCTTAGCTACATATATATAGTACTATAGTGCTTATTTCACTCCTTTGACGAAGGTATTCTTGTAGTTGAAATTTCAGATTTTGGAAATTTACTTGAACCATCACTACTTCTTAGATATTGGTTACTGGATTTTGAGCTTGTTTGCTGGACTTCACATAAACCAGTCCTAAAATCTTATCTTTGAGCAAGTCTTATTTGGGTCTTCGTTTGATTGTATCTGTTCGAACCTTTGACCACTGCATCAAACATTTGATATTTCCTTTTCTTTTATGAATATTGAGCATTTCTCAGCTAACTTAATGTAACGATAACTTGTTCTGGTATCATTCTCACAACTTGTTCCGTATTCATCCAGTGTCATAATGGTTGATGAAGCACATGAGCGGTCTATTTCAACTGATGTGTTATTGGGTCTCCTGAAAAAGGTATCCTTTTTTTCCCTATCAAAACATTGTCAATCTATCATGGTTTCAGTTTTTTTTTTTTTTTTTTGAAACGGCGTCTATAATGGTTTCAGTCCATACAAAAAACTGTAGCTATTTTATTTATCAATCCTTTGTGTTCTTTTTGAACCTACTTATGAGTAATGACATTCTAGATCCAACGGCGTCGACCTGAACTGCGTCTGATTATCTCGTCTGCTACTATCGAAGCAAAATCGATGGCTGCTTTTTTTCATACCAGGTTTTTCTTCTCTCTATTTGGATAATATCTAGCTTCTCTATTTTCAGCTTCTCTATTTGGATAATGTCTAGCCTCTCTATTTTCAGCTCTCGCTCTCGCATTCGCTCCCGCCCTTGCATAGCGAACTTGTGAGTTGTGACTTAGGCTACAGGTGAAGAAGATAAGAAGAACGGTTCTGGGATGCGGTTTGACATAGCATTACTTCCTGTGGTTGTCAATAGTTTAAGTTTCATTTTTGTTTGCTTCTATCAAGGTCTATAACCTATATGGAGGATCCCCATACCGCAAGCCTTTGGTGGTTTGGCAGAACCTACTGGGTTCCCATGCACCGACATCCTCATCGACGAGATGGTTATTTGGGTCGGCTCCGTTTGACATAGCTGATTTGAAGAAGATTTCGAAGTTCTCTTTGACCCGCCTTCTTTTTATTGGCAGGTCTGATGCAAAATTCAATCAATTTTCTCCCAAGGAGCCCGAGACTCTCTTCTTTCTACCCAATATCAAGAAATTCCAATTTGCTGCCCTAACCAGCTTGAACATGACCCTGGCACCCCAGTCACTAGTCTATGATCCACACACTCACTTGCCACTAATGCATCTAGAATTTGCCTGCTTGCAACAAAGGCATTTTGAGTTTTGGACACTAGCTTTCCCACCACACACTTCAATTGAGTAGCCAATCTTTTGCCAACAACCTATAATCTCCCTCAAGAGTAGAGCGTCATCCCCATGATCTCCAATCTAACCACCTCCCAGGAAAGTTCAAAAAAAATGTGGAAGTCCCCATCAGGACCCGGGAAAATGCTGCCACTATCTGTTGCTCTTTATTTTAATTTTTATCGTTTGCATTTATATGGAAAATCCTTTTGCCACAAAACATAATTCAGCTATACCTTTATGGAAAAACAATGACAGGTTCATCTTTAGTGTATTTTGCTAAACGTTGGCTTCATAACAATTACTAAGTTTGGGTAATTGCCATTCCAATACTTTACTCTCAAATTTCTGGACTTGGTTTTGGAATCCTTCCCAACTCCCACTTATTTTGCACACTATTTTATTTGTTCTACTTCTACATATTAGTAAAATGTATGCTATAAAAATCAACAATTGGTGCCTTTGCTTTTAAATATGCGATGTCCATCTTGAATTTGAACATCGTGATTTTTTTTTTTTTTAATTGAAACTAGCAAAAAGCGTCGAGGATTGGAAGGTGAAGATTGTGTACCAAAGACAGAGCCTGCCATATTGTCAGTTGAGGTATGCTAAGCTTGTGATATGATAATTATGTTAGTGCTTTCATGACAACTAAACTAACATATGCGTAGTAGTGTTGATCTTGGTGGCATAGTAGGACTTTGTCATGGTTGGTGGTGATAATGTTGAGCTATTACCAATACAATTTCCAGGGTAGAGGATTTAACGTCCAGATATTTTACGCAGAGGAGCCTGTTTCTGACTATATCCAATCAGCTGTTTCAACAGTAATGTCAATTCATGATCAGGTATGTTGAAATCTATGATTAGTGGCTGGAATTCTCTCTTTGATGTCGAAAATACGAGAGCTATAGTTACTATTTTTTCTCATATTTCTGATGTAGCAGTGCTATCGAAATTCTATATCATTTTTAATAAAAATGTCTTGGTGAATCAACATACTTTACAATTTCTGTATTTTATTGCTGACCGTGATGGAATAGTAGTAAACCAAGAAAAGGAGAGGAAAAGGGGATGCTTGTAAAATGATGGATTTCACGAGTTATCCTGAAATTGAGCAACTGGAAGGAGCCGTTACATAGCAGAAGAAGTTTAGATAATAAGAATACTAAGAGAGAGATAAGTATACTACTTTGCAGGGCTTGTCTGAGGTCTGCACTCAGGGTAATTGGACGCCCATGCTCAATCTTTAACAAAGAAAAAATATTCAATGAAACTCCTTGTTTATGGTCAAGGGCCTTATTTATTGATGCACGTTCATGGCTAACACAAACCTTCTATGTTTTGTGGGCTACTATGAGATTCAAAGTCTAGTAAAACATAATGTTCAGGACAAGTAATTGGTTGTACTGTATTGCCTACTTTGATTTCATGTTTCTGTAAAATATATACATGAATCGTTTCTGGATTATCAATGGAACTCTGGATCCATCTCACATCAATAACTTGACCCCCAACACCTGTAGGTAGTTTTAGGCAAGTTTCTTTTAGGCCAGAAAAGGACTTAGGAAGCATCACAACCTCTTCAAATGGTAAATCGATATGCTGTCAATGATTTTTGCTTCCTCTAGAGTTCTCTTTGTAATACCTTACTTGTACCACTTCAAGTTGTTTACCAAATTATACTGTAGTCTATTAGACATGATTAAAAAATCTCCAACTATTTGTTCGCGGTCCAATCCAAATTTTCCAGTCTTTTCATGTACTTGGAATTGGAACCTATTGCCCGAGCCTATGTTTATGTTATTAAATTGTTCTTCAACAACCCAATTTCTGAACCATGAACCAATTCAAGTAAGTCCATTCTTTTTAACTTCAGCTTTTTGGGCGGGGATTGCTTGGCACTGTGGTCAAAGCGTCAAGTTACAAAGCGGGAGAGAATCCTTTTGCATCTAACCAGTGAACATGCATTTAGTTATTTGAAATTTTCTTGTTCCCATGGTGGAGGTTCCCTTTAGAAAGTGTTGACCCTTTTGCTATTAGTTTCTTCAGACGGTTACCACTTACCATAGATGGGTGTCTTCTTGTTCATAATAATTTGATGTAGAGTTCTTAAGAAAGACAAACTAATCGGTTTACATTCTGTTTGTGTTGTAGGAACCAATGGGGGATATCCTTGTATTTCTTACCGGTCAAGATGATATTGATGCCGCAGTTCGGTTGCTTACAGAAGAAGCTCAAAATAACAGAAAGTCTTCCTCAGGTACATTCTTGATAGAGGACTATCCAGGCTTATCTGCATACTGCATAATGTTAGGAGCCTACTTGAAGATACTTTTTCAGGTTTTTAAGGGTGAAAATAGGGTGGTTCATTGATCTCCATGTTTTTGACATATGTTTTTCTTACCTTGAATTACATGTGGTTTCAACATCTGAATCAGGACTACTTGAGTAAGAATAATGCATTTCTGATTTTGGTTGCAGGTTTTTGAAATTTATTGCATGGATGACCTTAAATTTCCCTGTATTTGTAGCTGTTCATGTAGACTTGTGCTTCTTTTCTCCATGTCCTCATTTACTTTGGTTGCTTTATGCGGTTGGATGACAAAGCTTGTCCTACTGCGTACACTTCCCTAATTTAGTTGGCTGATTTGACTATCTTTCTGCCCAATCTTTGTCTACAGGATTGGTTGTTTTGCCTTTGTATTCAGGACTTTCACGTGCAGACCAGGTTAATATTTCCCAGGTTTAGTCAAATTATATCATGCTGATCTTTCTCTTAATTTTCTGACTTGCATTTCCTTCTTTTCGTTGATAGGACCTTGTATTTTCCCCTATTCCCAGAGGTAAAAGGAAAGTGGTGATATCAACAAATATTGCAGAGACCTCGTTGACTTTGGAGGTAATATAATCACAAAGATGTTTTGCTTCCTTCCCACGTTGTTTGAACTTCGCGGCATTCAGCAGGAAGTACTGTAAAAGGTTTGATTCTTTTGTGTTTTTCGTCTCTGTAAAGGGTGTTTCCTATGTCGTAGACAGTGGGTTCTCCAAACAGCGGTTCTACAATCCGGTAACTTTACTTTTCTACACGTTGACTTTTACATGTGTTTTTTGGTAATCAAATGATTTATGCGAACGATGAGTGGTTTCTATGTCGTATGGAATTTTATGCACTTTGCGTGACTTCTAAGATTTTAGCCTATTTAGAGCATTAAGAGCTACAGCAGTATCAGGGTCTCAGTTCATCATTCTTTTCTTGTTAAGTTATGGATCTCTCATGAATTCAATTACTGATGCATTATTATGTGGCATTTTCTGCCTCTTATGAGTTGTTAGAATTGTGCATCAATTTTTGTGTAGCAAGTCATACTGAGGATGATCACCTATCAGAAATGTGTTGACTCTGATGACTTCACATGGTTACGTTTTATGCACATGCTACGTCCTTTCCAGGATTTACATTCAACCTCTTTCACAATTTCCCTTGCTTATTTCTTGTTCTTGGATATATCTTCAGGGGGTGCTACATTTTAGTGATTGTCTTACCATTTTTAACATTAATATTACATCCTGTGTCAGATATCTGATATTGAAAACTTGGTGGTTGCACCGATATCCAAAGCGTCTGCTAGACAAAGGGCTGGTAGAGCTGGAAGAGTACGACCTGGAAAGTGCTACAGGTGCCTAACTTCCTTTGATCTTTACCATTTTTCACTTCAGAAGGCGCAACCACATGCTAAAAGTTTTTCTAGATCTCAAAGAAAAGCAATTATTTAGTTGACAAAGTCTTGTTTAGGACAACCTTTGTATGTTTTTTCCGGTCCAGGGACATGAGGCTATTTTAGTTAAATTTGAGTATTTGGTT
This sequence comes from Rhododendron mucronatum var. ripense, assembly GCA_019656295.1. Lineage (NCBI taxonomy): Eukaryota > Viridiplantae > Streptophyta > Magnoliopsida > Ericales > Ericaceae > Rhododendron > Rhododendron mucronatum. The sequence continues at coordinate 8,752,585 of BPLT01000003.1, read as the reverse complement.
GATTCATTTTCTGTTACACTTCCTTGGTTGTGTAAACAGTAAAGCATTTTATCCTCAAGTCGGCCTTTTAGTACGGTGATGCTCAACCGTTATCTCGATTCTAATCTCTTTCTTTGTGGGGGTGTGTGTGAGCTCATGAGAGAGAGCATTATCCTGTGCTATTGTTATAGATCAGTGTCATTTATCTGGTGCTCACTTTCTTAGTCCATGTTCGGTAGTCTGTCAGTAGGGTCACAGACTAACAGTTAAAGCAGGGGCAGAAAAGCATTAGAAAGAACTACTGCTGGTTGATGATTAACACTCGAGGTCAAATGTTTTCACTTTTGGTGAAACAGTAGGGGGGTTTAGTTTTGATATGTATTGGTGATAAGATGGAGTTTATACTGGGTATGCTGGTTCAATTTTAATTTTGCCCGTACCATGATTTTCCCATTGGGAGCAAATTTTAAAGGTGAATTGAGCTGTGGGCCTATAACTATAACTGAAAGATGTCAGAAGAAAGAGGTAAGCAATGTGGAGGACTTGCCTCAACAGTATCCACCTGTTCCTTTGTCTTATACCTCTTCCAGCCTACAACTTTGGTGGTTTGTAAATTGGGAAAATGATGTATGAGCCACAGCAAGTGGAAGGGGAGTTTTAGCATCTCTTGCCAACTAAAAAAATATTGCTCAGTTAGCTAAATGTTTCCAGTATTAGGATTAATGTGTAGCAGTTTTAGGTCATATTGGGGGGGATAAGTTTAGCCTAATCAGGGAGGCTAGTGCCATTCCAGAAAGCTGGATTTCAGTAACCTCAGGGGAGGTCTGTGTAGTTTCATTGAGAATAAGTTGCTTCTATTGACGATGCTCGTGCTTCCTTCTCGAGTTCTTAGCTGCTGGCTTTCTTAGATACCAATGTTGAGTAGTTGTTATGGCATTTTTTCGATCGTATTTATTTTGAGTTCTCCTTAGATGTAAATTTTTTCTCAAAGAGATTGATGTTTTGCCAAAAACCATTTTTATTGTCCAACCATTCTTTTTTCTGCATTTTAATGTATATTGTCAGAATTCTTCATATTCTAGGGACAAGTACGTTGCTTTCTTGTGCAAGGAATTTATGGGGAAGTTCAGGCAGTTTAGCTTTGTGTTCCTTAGTTATTTTTTTCTTGCGATTGGGAGACAAAGTTAACTGTTGGTGGTCATTACCAGGCTGTATTCGGAAGAGTATTTTGTCAAAGAAATGTCTGCTGAGGGGATACCAGAGATGCAGAGATCAAATCTTGTTTCTTGTGTGATTCAGGTTTTCATTTTGTTGAAGTAATTCTTATTCATATCTCTATCAATCTTACTGAATTTGAGTAGTTCAAGCGGTTGTCATTTACCGAACTGTTTGACTATTGGATTCCCAGGGTGATAAAACTATTTGCGCTGGATATTGCATATCTGTACATAGTATTTCATCTGTTCTGCGATGATGTCTGCCTTTCCAGTTCCATGGCTCTTTTCTTGACATGATGAAAGAGTTGGTCACATCTGTAGATGTATAGTAGAGATGTAGAAGCCATACAGTTTTTGTATATATTGTACAGATTGGTTGCTCCCCTGCTTAAGGCACTCTAAGTTAAAGATTTTACCAGCGCAACAGGATTATTTAGTCCTCCGTGAGTATGCTATCATACTTGTTCTCTATGTCTATCCCCACTTCCGCTTCCCCTTGTGGTTAGGCCCTTTCTTGGTGTGATATCCACTGGATATAGACTTCATTTAACCCATCCTCTATTTTCTCTTACCATCATAAATTATTGGGGATGAACTATGTTAAATTCCATCAGGGTTGCTCGGGGGCTTTGGAGGGGTGTCTGTTAAATATGGAAGGAATTCTTGATATTAGAGTAGGGAGAAGGGATAAGGTGATGTGTTGGCATTACAAGTGGTGTTGTGATGAGCGATTGTGCACATTTTCCCCCTTTCATGCTTCTTATGGATGGGGATTTGAGGGTTGGTCTTTCCGTGGAAAGAAATTTGGTTCTGTTGGAGCCCCAGCTAACCTTTCTTCCTTTGTGGGAATCCTGCCCAGGAAATACTTGATACTGTTGGTGATCGTTGTCAATTGGTGTTGCCTTTACAAGTGACTAAGAGCATCCATAGTGGAATAACCAAAAGTCAATAATCAAAAGTTGCTACATCATCTTTTGGTTATCCATTTAAGGGTTGCTAAGGTTAGTAATGTAGAGGTCTACAATGGCACAATCAAAATTGAATAATCAAAACTTGTCACATCACCTTTTCAACTTTTAAAAATCTAAAAATTGTGGCTCAGAATTTTTTTTTTTAAAAAATAGTTTTCAAAATAATAAAAACAGGTTATTAGAAAAAGGGAAAATAGTTTTTTGAAAACTTTGATTTAAAAACAAAACAGTTTTCGTGAAAAAGTTTTTAAAAAGCAGTTTTTGAATAAAAAAAAGTTCTTGAAAAAAAAGTTTTTTTTTTTTAAAAGAACAATTTTTGGAAAAAGTTTTAATACAAAAATTGTTTTTAAATAAATTGTTTTGGGAAAAACTGGTTTTGCAAAAAACTAAAAATTGTTTTTAAAAGTTTATATTTTTCTTAGAAACATGTTGAAAATGGAAGAGAGAATGTTTTTGTGTAATGATGGTAAACTTGATTGAGGAAATGTGGGGACAATTAAATTTGGTTATTGGCAAAAGGTTACTAGTTTTGATTATCCAAGAGCAAAAATTTGATGAATTTTGCACCAAATGGTGGGAGGTTGGGTACGGAAGCAAAGGCGGAAGGCGTGGCTGCTAGCTCACATTGACCTTTAATAGTATAGAGAACCTCTAATGCGGTAAGATGTTTTTTTTTTTTCTCTCACCATTTTTTCTTCTTGGATGTTAGGGAGGGTTATCCATAGTATGGATCAGTTCTGTTCTTCCCCCCCACCCGCCACCCCCCCCCCCCCCCCTCCCCCACCCACCCACCCAACCAACGTAGTAATCAAAATATTAGCATACCCATCAATCACTAGGGTTGCGTACTTTCCTCCTGATCTATTTACTTTCCTCTATAAACCATTGTTGTATAGCAGTTTATTTGTGTGTAAGTGGGAGCAATATGTATGTAGTTTTCCTTCGGTTTTTTTAGGTAATGCCCTATGAACTTCCAGCTTGAGAACTAACCTTCTCAATAACTGCTGATCTGACTATTTGTTTTCATCTCCCAGTTAAAGGCCTTAGGCATAGACAACATTCTAGGCTTTGATTGGCCTGCATCTCCATCGCCTGAGGCAATGATCAGAGCTCTTGAAGTACTATATTCACTTGGAGTCCTTGATGATGATGCCAAACTTACTTCACCTGCTGGATTCCAAGTTGCAGAGATACCATTAGTACGTTGCTTTCAGCTTTATGCTATTTCCTCATTCTCTATGCATGTTTTTCCGTTTTTTGCTTGCACAATTCCCTTTCTAGTCTTCTAGCAATAGCTGTTTGGTTTGGTTTATTGCTACTTTGGGTTTGGCCTGGGTTAATGTGAAATCATTGTGATCTCTCCCCATCTCTTATTATGAATATTCTTGCACTGAATTCGTTAGCTAATTACTCTCCCATCTGGTCGATTTTGTCTGATTTTCTTTCTAAAGGAAGTAACCTGTAAGATGAATATGGGTAGAGTACACCAACCTCTTGAAGTTTCTAACAATTGGCTAACAGATCTTGAAGGTGCCCTTTTATGCTTTAAAATTTCCCTTATTCTTATAGATATTTACTCGTTTAACGCGGAAGTCAATTTAACTCTTCTCCTCTGATCAGTGGATTATCTCTCTCTTCACCAAAGTGCCCTTCCCTTTTCTCTGTCCTCACCAGCCGTAACTACTGCTCTCTCTTGGAGTATGTGATTTTTTTTTTCCCTTTTCCATTGGTCATTTCGACTCTCTCTCTCCCTCCCCCAAACCCCCAATGTGCACTTCCTTTTTCTCTCTCCAAATTCTCCTCACTGGCTCTAACTACAGTTCTCCCTCTCATCACCCCACACCTCCTCCCCATCTCGATTTTGCAACATCAATATGGAGGGATTTCAAACCAAACAGGTAGCAACGAAGGCCTTGAGTCTTCCTTTGCAAGCATTTATCTGGATAAAGTATTGCACATTCTGTTAAAGCATCCAACTCAAAACCAATTGACAATGAGAGGAGAGGCCGCCCAGGCTCATATACTAGTTTTGGAGGAGATAATTAACCGATGTGGGATAAACTTCAACACCCCCCCGGACGAGCAACCCCCGACTCGCACGAGGAAAGCTAAACGATCCATGACACTTGGATCACACGTGGAATAAACAAACGATCCATAACACTTGGATCACAACAAACAACGGTGCACTTATGGCACAAACAAGGGGGAACAAGTTCTCCGAAACCCTAGCTTTGATACCATGTAAAAGCATCCAACTCAAAACCAATTGGCAATGAGAGGAGAGGCAACCCAGGCTCATATACTAGTATTGGAGGAGATAATTAACCGATGTGGGATAAACTTCAACCCATTCAAACCAAATCGCTGCCAATATATCTCTCACAATAATGTATTGTTTGTCTGTGCATTAAGACAAAGGATAACCATACACACTGTCACAAAAAATTGTGCAAATTCTCTCACATGGGGTGCTTGGACCCCCATGATAATGAGTATGATTCCCTAATAACACTGGGCCTGGGGAATTTTCATTTTATAAACTTTTCGCTCCAATAGGGTCGGAAGTTGTACATAATTTATTTTTCTTTTTCCCTATTTCTTTTCCGTGTGCACGCAAAGATTATATTGGGAGTGGTTTCTTTACTTTCCAGAGGCAATTATTGCTTCTGTTTAGGAAACCCATCCCCCGTTCCACAAATCTCCTATTCTACATCGAATTCATCTAGGTGGAGTCGGTAATTTGAACCCTACTCCCTTTTGCACCTGTACTATTATAATTGAGTATTTCATTCTATTTTAGGAGTTTTTAAATGTTACATGTCGTTACTGTGTAAATAACTGAAAAAGAGATGCCAATGCATTGGGCTCCCCTTAAGTGGGCTCCCACTAGTACTAAATGAATTGCTTGCTTTCCGTATACATCGCTGACTTGTCTAAACCTTGTAGTACGAGTATTCGATTCCATGACATTCCTAGACTTCTCGAACCCAGGCATGAAATGTTGATTCTTGTGAACGGTGCCTTCGGGGAAAGTGAGCTGCACTTTTTCATGATGGAAGAGTGGTATTAGTTGATTGTTTTGTTGTCCTTTTTTTTTTTTATCTTCTTTTGATAGGCTGTACTAATATTGAGCTTTGAAATAGTTTTCCTCTTAATTCCTCTTCTATTCTACATAGTACATATTTTTACGTTTCTTACTTATTTTTTTTTATAAAGAGATATGGAACTGCTTTTGCATCACTCTCGATCATTGCTTCTTCTCCTCTCCTTTCCTCCCTCCTCTTCTGTACTAATGTTTTCGAGTCGGATAATGTGCTGTGACCTTCGTCTCCTGCCCTTTATTATATAAGAAGAGGACAGTGTAGTTTAGACGCACACCTTGTCCTCAACTAGATTTCGAAGAGACCTATATATTTTAACTCAGACTGAAAGCGGAAATCCTGTAAGATAGCAGAGAGATTATCTTGTTGTCCTTATGCTAACATTATTTCGTTCTGCCTTTGTGTAGCATAGGAAGTATTAGGAACGTGAAAAGCTGAATTCCATTGTTCTTATTAACACCTATGTTTATTTCTGTAGGACCCAATGGTCTCAAAAATGATCCTAGCTTCAAACCAGCTTGGCTGCTCTGAGGAAATCATCACTATTGCTGCTATTCTTTCCATTCAGGTTCATTGGTTTTCTGTTCAATGTTTGTTTGCTGGTATAATTCTCCCATATCTTTCGAACCCTCCTGATCTAATGGAATAAATATTTCGAGCAAGATGGCCAGATAACTCGTATAGTCGCATGTATGAATTATATGGTTAAGACTTTCCTTTTGTGAAAATCAACGAGTACTGTACACGCTGAAAATAGTATACCAAATATTCTGTTGAGCAAAAGTTAATGTCTTAATTGCTTTTTCCAGTCTATCTGGATTTCTATTAGGGGGCAACAAAAGGATCTGGATGAAGCCAAGTTGAGGTTTGCTGCTGCTGAGGTTTGATTTTAGTTTCGTATTAGTTTGCCTGAACTCAATTCAGCTTGATTCAACAAATCATACTTTCAGCTAGAAATATTTTGCAGCTTACACAGAAGTTACATTTTACTTTTTATTGAGAAGAATCTATACATGCGCATTTTCGTTTTGGTGTCTTGTATATATACGTACTTACATCCATGTCTGAGTGGGTCACAGATCGTGGTAGTATGTTTTACTAGTAATAGATAGAAAGCAACTCCGATGGTTAGGTTTTTTTGTCTCCTGCTTCTGCCAAAAGGGTATGGCAAAGGTCCTTGCTAGGACATTGGTATTTTGGTTGTACTTGAACAAAATCATATATAGGAAGACACCCAAGAGGAAAGAATCCGTGGTTAGTATTCGCATAGTTAGTCTTTACACCTTTATAGTTAGCCTTTACACCTTTAATCTTTCTGCCCATTTATAAAATTTATGACTCGACTTTGACTGCAAAACAAAGAGTAAATTAATTGAGAATAATTCATATTTATGGTAACATCAAATCAGATACAAGTGAGTACTGTTCAATGCCTCAATTATCGTTTCAATGCTATAGAGCATCAACATGTCAAAGAAGGCGACGTGTCCATATCCAACATTTCTCGGACACATGTCCTAGGACCTAGACTCTTTTCTTCGTGTCCATAATTAGATAAAAAGTCTTAAGTTTGGACACCTGTATGGTTGTATCCACTCTTTTTGCAACTTGTCCGACTTAGGTCTCTATGACTACGAAATTAATACATAATCAACACTTGTTTGACGCATGCTAACATGTGATTACCAAATTCTGAAGTGGGCTATCTTAAGCAAGTTTGGAAAATATTATGGTTGTGGCTAATATTAATTAAATGCTGTTAGAATGTAAACCTAAATGCAAAGTATACGTTTAAGAATTTCTTAACTTTTGTGTCTGTCTAGATTCTTCATTATTTGTTGTACCAATATAAATTGGTGACACAAAAATATTGTTATATTTATACCACACTATATAGTTGAATATAAATAGGTCAACGTACCCGAAATGTGTATGTGTCCTACTTTTTAGAGAAATAATGTATCCAAGTGTCCGTGTCATGTCCGTGCCCTGACTGTGTATGGTTGCTTCTTAGTACAGCATTAGGTGAAGAAGAGATGGAGAAGTTTTATTTATTTATTTTTTGATCAGCAAAGAAAGGTTTCCATATCATTAATAATAATGATACAAATACGTTTAAGAAATTTCAAATATTATGGTTGTGGCTAATATAATGAAATGCTATTAGAATGTACACCAAAATGCAAAGTATAGATTTAAGAATTTCTTGAATTTTGTGTCCGTCTAGATTCTTCATTATTTGTTGTATCTATACAAATTGGGGACACAAAAATATTGTTATATTTATACCACACTATATAGTTGAATATAAATAGGTCAACGTACCCGAAATGTGTATGTGTCCTACTTTTTAGAGAAATAATGTATCCAAGTGTCCGTGTCATGTCCGTGCCTCGACTGTGTATGGTTGCTTCTTACTACAGCATTAGGTGAAGAAGAGATGGAGAAGATGGAACGATATGTTCTAATCAACAAGTGTTGGATAATATACATCGTGTTTCAATGAGAAGTTCTAACCAACATTTTCTTTGGCATAGTTGGCATATGCTACATCGATGCATATTTTCCTATCATATATACTGAGGAGAAAACAATGCTCTAGTGTGAATTTCTACTAAATGGAAAGTAGTGTTGGCAGCCTAAATGGAGAGTAGTGTTGGCAGCGGCAATGCCTTTCATATGACATGGAGCTAGCTTTTCCTCCCTTTTTCCCTTTCCTATCAGCTGCTAGTAATGTTTCATTTGCTTACAAAGCGAGCCTTATCAGTGTATTTATTTTTTTGCTCGGCAAATCAGCATTTTTATGCTGACAACTTAGTGAATTTTGATGATGCTATGCTTGATTGTTGTTGTTTCTAAACTTGTCATCAGCGCTCAAATGAAGTAGGAACCTAATATATAGTGTTATGAAACAGTTTTTTTTAGTGTCTTTTAGATGATTTGTTCTTTGACATACCTAAATGTACACAAGGGAACTACATGGTTTGAGTTTGAATATATTTAAATTTTCCATCTGAATCTGATGTACGTGCAAATACATGTGTGAACGATTTACTTTCCCATACTTTGCAGGGTGATCATGTGACCTTCCTGAATGTTTACAAAGGATTTCTTCGGTCTGGCAAATCCCCTAAGTGGTGTAATAAGAACTTTGTAAACTACCAGGCAATGGTATCTTTCTGGGCTGCTTTGCAATTGTATTTCTACATAGTTTTATGGAATATCTTTTGTATCCAATAGATAATGATCTACTAAGCGCCCCAAAATGGGGACATGATCTATGTACATGTCAACTGTACAGAAGCTAAGCCTTCAGACTCCAAAACTATCAAATTTCCCAAAATCTAGGGACAGAATAATGTAAATTGTGTAATCGGAAGTTCCCTTCATGCAGCCATGCCTATCCCTCGCCCTCCAATCACACCACATAAGAGAAAAGCCAAATCCCTTTGTCATCAGACAGGCAGGTACCACTTGACAGCTCTTCCACGAGTAGTAGATTTTGCAAATATGCTTACTAACCACCAGACCATGGGAAATGGGAGATTTGGAAGGACTTAACACGATAAGGGAATTCAAAACCTGACTGTAGCACCTTTGAGAATGTCCTTTCCAACATTTGCATCTCTTCTGCATCGACCACCTTACTGTGTCCTCTTTATTCCCGGACAATTAGAGGGTTAGATGTTAAGAGCTGGACAAGGAGAGGGTTAAAAGTTCCAACAAAAAGTAGGATATGTGTTCCCCATGTTATTGGATATGTTTCATTAATGTCATGTTGACCTTGATTTGTTTCATGCGCAGCGAAAGGTTGTCGAAATTAGAGAGCAACTCAAAAGAATAGCGCAACGGATAGGCATAGTTTTAAAATCCTGTGAAAGTGATATGCAGGTAATGTGGTGCCTGCTGGAATAATACTTATTTGTGCATCAGTAAATTTTGTGCATTTTTTAGGTCCGATTATTGGCTATTGTAATGCAAGTGCATTGTTAATGTGCTCAACTAAAAACGAATTGGGATTAGTACTGTAGAGATGTTCAGAGTGTTTATAGACTAGTTTGGGAGTTCTTTTACCGATTTAGGCCAAAGCTCTAACACTTTTTCACACATGATGTTGAAATTAGTATAGATGTTCAAAGTGTTCATATGTATATTTTCCCCGTTTTGCAGGTGGTAAGAAAGGCAGTTACTGCTGGCTTTTTTGCTAATGCTTGTAATTTGGAAGTAAGTTTTTGTTTCTTGATTAAGTTTAATTTTTTGAACCTTGAAGTTTCTTGATGAAATCTCGCTCTAAATGGGTACATTCATGATACTTTGGGCGATAATAGGCATTCAGTCACAATGGCATGTACAAGACTATAAGAAGTTCCCAAGAAGTTTATATTCACCCCTCGTCTGTCCTATTCAGGTTGGTATTTTACTATCCTAAGAATACGACGGTTTTGTTAGTAGCCACCAAGCAATAAATTTCCTGTGCATGATTTGTTCAAAATTGGGATCTTTTAAGCGATTTAAGGATATGCATTTTTTGTATAAATATCTGGTCATATTTTACCACTTCAGGTTACAGCACTGATTCTTTTACGACTTTTGTAAGCCTAACTTAGGATTGATTATTTTCTTCTCTTTTCCACCACCCACCCCCCAAAAATAAATGTCTTCCCCACAAAGAACTACAAATCGATGAATAGAACAGGCACGCCATTTCCAAAAAGAAACTGTTTATAGAAACTAAAATGTTATGAAACCAACGACTGAAATTTTCCAGTGAAATTTTATGTCTGATACTTATAGACAGAAGAACAAAAATCACGGAACTCATTGTAAAGAAGTTAACTTAAGAATCTAATTTCGTCGAGTTTTTGCTTGCAGGGTTAATCCAAAGTGGGTTATATACAATTCTCTTGTCTCGACTGATCGTCAATACATGCGAAATGTCATCTCTATCGACCCCTCTTGGCTGATAGAGGCTGCTCCGCATTTTTACCAGCACCACCACCCCAATTCTATTCCTCATTGACAGATACTTGTTGACCGATGGAGGCTGCCCGACATTTTCAGAGAAACAGCGAGCTAAGAAGTAGGAGTATTTTGTTTTTCAAAGTGCAATGAAGGAAGGATATGTTTAGATTGTGTTTCAGATTATTGTCTTGATAAACTCATGTATGATGTATATAACCGGTACCGCTTGGGATTGGGATGGCTGTACAAATAGATTTTAACGGATGGGTTTAGATTATGTTTCAGATAATTGATTCTGAATTACAGTAGAAACGGATAAATTTATTAAAACTATGATTGATTTGCAGCAAAAATTGGCTTTAAAATATAGAGTTGGAGATTAACTTTCAAATTACTTCGATTTTAAAATCTAGTCCTAAAAGCATCCCAAACCGAGCTTTCTCTAAAGTACAATTTTACTCAAGTTTTTACAAGTACGGCCATTAACCTGTTGATGTCCCCTTCCTCCTTATTTTCCACTCAATATTTTTGATCCAGACATGGAAGAGTCAATTAAAGGCTAAAGATTTGGGAAAAATAAGCAAATAAGTTGAATCAACCGGGCTTTAGAAAAACGGAAATAATTTGGACACAGATATCTCGGCATAGATGCGGATAGAGATGTTTTCGCAGCCATTTGATTTATGTGAGTCTCTGAGCGTCATGCGGCATGTTTACCTAAAGGTTTTGAACTTGTCCTGACGTTGAGCTAAACGTTGCTGAGGTATTTCAGGGACTAGTGAAGCATGTGGAAAAGTGGGCTCTTCCTTCAATCTCATAATCTTTGAAATGCAGTTCGTTCCCACTCGTAATCTTTGCGTTTTCAATCTTCATTGGTGCGAATTTCAGTAGTTTATGATGTATTTCAAAGATGCTTTCACGTTCATTCTTGCGCTTTCGCCCACGCACACACATACGAGTTATATGACTGAGGCTCTACCAATATTGCCAATACAATTGTCGTCGCATATATAAAGTCAATTTTGTACAAGATTAAGGCCCAAAAACAACAGCAAGACTACCCTCACTGCTCAATTTCTCACAGTCCATATGAGCAATTAATGGTTCGGATTAAAAAAACTCTTCCAAGGAAGAGCTTTGTTAAAATCCAGACTGTCCGAAACATGATGGATGATCCAATTGAGGGCGGTGGGGGAGCAATGAATGTTGAGTGGTGGGTGGCAGTCATAAATATTGTTTTATTGTTGAATGTTAGGTCCCGTAGTAGTTACCGTCTAACAGTCTTAAGTCTTCAAGTATTCCTATTTATTTACGACGGGGGATCCTCCCTAGTTTTACAATCAAACTTGACATTTCAGTTTTAATTTCTGGCCCTCATTCAGGACTCATGTTACTGATCAAAATCGTTCTTTTGTATAGCTCATCGAGAAATTCAATCATCTCAAAAATAAAGTTGGTATCCGCTTGATATGATTTTGGAATGCAATCTTATTATTATCTTAAAAAGAAGAAATTTTGACACACTAAAGGGAACTAATTTTTCTAGAGACGAGTATGCATTGATCATTTGTTTATCAAAGCCCGATGAATATAATTAATTTTCGGCATGATTAACTTTCTCAACAAGTCCTACAAAGTAAACAAATACGATCATCGAAGCGGACTTGAAATGCTGCCCCAAGATCAAATTGGAAAGGAGCAAATCCTTTTGATATATAAAAAATTTATTAAGTGAGTCTGGCCGTCTTTATTTGACCCTGTAATACAAGATTACGTCCACTCTAGGTAGTTCCCTCTAAAGGAAGTTCTGGTTCATTTGTGGCCTTTTCTAGACCTATTTTGATGATCGAGCCTACTTATTTTTCTAACCTTGTTGAGTACATTAGCATACCAAAAATCATGTTGATCAATTATCATTATAACATATTTAATTTTTGGAACACATCTATGTTGCGCATTTCTAGGTTCAATCTAATACTTCAAACTTTATTTTATTTTTACAATAAAAATGTGTTTCGAAACCATATAAAATGACATTTGATATGCATTACTTTTTTTTTCTCTAGAAAATGAATTCTCGAAGGGAGCCTTGAAAGAACCCACAACTAAATCGAATAGAATGGTCTATTCCCTTATGACCGGATTAGTTTTATGGATATAGATCGTGCGGGGAGACATGTTGGCGAGATGGTTTGTTTGAGTAATTTATAGAAAATGAAATACGTGTGTGTGTGTGTGTGTGTGTGTGTGTATATATATATATATATATATATGCATGCTTGGTTTGTTTTGTGGTAAATATATATGCATGTGTGGATATAGAATTAGAAAGTAATGTGGCATTTTCGTAATTACAATGGCGGGTATGATAAGGGGAGGTGATGTTATCATCTCCGGCTCCGGGCGGATAAACGATTCGGGGTATCACAAACATCAAATATAAATAGTTTAGATATTCTATCCAAAGTGATGTTATATATCCGCCATCTATATTCCATAAGCAAAACGGCCGTTAAAAGTAAGTAGATTTAATTCCTAGAACAAAACGTTGATCGTGAAGTGGAAGTTGAAATTATTACTAATAGTCATCGATCTGCCGGAATCCCTATATGACCATAGGGAATTAATTAATTAAATAAGTTCAACTTGCGTGCACAATTCTCGGGGGGACATTATTGGATCTTGATTCATGGGATCCAGTGATGACTTTAACGAGGTTGCTTGCTATTTGGTCTTACTAATTTTTCCGTTTGAGTGACAATATATACTACCACTAAAAATCTCTACTTGCATGTTGTAGGAACTTTTAAACCACGCAAACTTCACAGTAGGCATTAAAAATGAATCTATCCTAGTACGGCGTGTTTGGGTTCAGACAATAGAGGTTTTGATACGACGTTATTAGGCAATCATCAAATATAATGATCGAATATAGTGATGACTCACTGGATCAAACTCATATGAGGTCAGTTCGTACGAGACTTGCATGTGAAAGTGGCTAATATACTTGATAAGTGTAGTACTTGTAATAAAAGAGAAGAAGAAAAGAAATTGAACCTGTACTAGAGTCAACGCTTTTAGCAGTTGCTAAAAGTGTGTAAGGTGTCACTAAAGGTTAGTCAATAGTGACATTTGTATAAGATTTTATCGCTGGAGAAGTGTGGGGCGAGGCGTAAAGGAGGTCTACACCAACGGCCAAAAGCGCTGCAAAATGAAGTGCTGGTAAGAATAATGTTATATCAGCACTAGTGTAGTGATACAATTACGGTTATCACCGCTAGACGTTTATGCACTGATATAGGTCGCAAAGGTCTATAGTAGCGTTTCGCAGAACATTTACCAATGCTTTTGGCCGCTGCTATAAACTGTTTTTCTTGTAGCAGCCCCATGCTAGTAGATGTGGATTTGATCCCCAAGAAGTAATTGAGGCTTTGATTCCCAAGAAGTAGTTGAGGTGTCCGTATGTTAAACGTTAGTCATGACACCTGAATTACTCCAAAGATAAGCCATCTTGGTACAAACATTATTATTATTTTTTATGAAAAGATCACTTGGTACAAACATCCAATCTAGCCATATTTGACTTTTTTTTTATCCATTCCACTCAATATTTCTTCTGGCATGGAAAAAGCTCTCCAAAATCATGAGATAAGGTTAGAAATATATGGTTATCAAAAAAGGTTACAAGTGTATGTAGAACAACACCTCACCCACCCCAAATTTGCAAACTTATGTACTAATCACCATGTGCAGACTATTCTATAAATTTACTTTGAATTCTTTACGTTGCATATGTTATTTTCATTTATGTTACTTTTTTATTATTATTTATAATTGTGAAGAAGTGTGTAGCATAGTAGAATTTTGTGTTTCATGTATTATACTATCTTTTTTTGGTTCGATTTGTCACGCACTTTTCGCTCATCTGACTTTTTATGATGTTTGTTGTGTATTATTCTTGTCAGTTGCGAATGAGTGTACGCATTGAAAAATATTATTTATAGTTACAAAAATATTTGGTGTTAGTTACGAACCATTTTTATAATTAGGTTACGCAAATATTTGAAAGCCCTCTTAACACAACTTTGTGTCCCATAGCTCTCTCCATTTTTCAAATCCCTTCCCCAAAGCAAACAAAACCCAAGTTGGTCAACACAACACTCAATGCAACATGTGCATAATAATAATCTATAGTATAACTTAGACTATTCTCTTCATCTTAATTTCTTTAAAACTAGCTAGCTAATTACCCATCTCCACAAACCAATAGAACATGACAAGACCCAGATTTATCACTCTTCTTCTCCTCCTCCTCTCAATCACCCACTTGGGTTCTAGCAGAATCATTAGTTTGACATCGGATGGTGCTGCAGAAAGCAACTCTACAAGCAGATCCAGTAGTACTGCTATTCTTAAACTGAAGCTCACCACAACAACAGTGACTTGTGAGCCCGTTTATGGATTCTTGCCTTGCACAACAGAGCTATGGGGGCAACTCTTTCTGATAGTGGTATATGAGTACTTGATCTCACTGGGAAATAACTATGTTTCAGAGGGGTCTGAGCTGTTTTTCAATATGATTGGACCTGGGATTTTTGGTGCTAGCTTGTTCCACATTCTTGGGACTATCCCGATGGTTGTTTTAATGCTTGGTATGCTCCTTTCTAGCTATAATTGGCCTTCTTTAACTACTATATATATGCATTTTTTGGGCACTTCCATCTTTTTAGAAAGAAATCGGTTTCGGTTTTGTTTTTGTTTTAGTTTTCCATTTCCATTTTCAGAAAAGCACACAAAAATTGTTTGGATGCATGACTTATCTTAGCAAAACACCGAAGATGTTTTTCGATTTGGACAATTCCATCTTTTAATTTGAAGTAAATTGGTTCCGCTTTCGCTTTTGTTTTCTATTGTTCTTATTTTCAGAAAACACATAAATTTGTCAGGCGAGTTGTTTTCAAAAAAATTGTTGGATAAGTTATCTCAGCGAAAAACTTGTTAGAAGTAAAAAATAGGGGCCCGTCTCAAAATATGAAGTGTGAAGAGTATTTTATAATTACTATTTATTTCGAAAAAAATAAATTTAATCAGATTATCAAGTACATGGGGCCCATATTCCAAGTTCGCCTATGTTCTCAAAAGGTGCTGGGCCGGCACCTGACATTATCAGAATACAAGTAAGATTAGTTTGGACGTTTAATAAAGCAAAAGAGAACTAATACAAGTACTTTTGATAGAAAATGTATAGATTTGACTTTAGCCAGGGCAAGTGTAAGTTGACCTGCGTTCTTGCATCCAAACATAACCTAAATACTTAAATTTACTTAAACGATTTTTTTGGGTTAGTACTTAAGCAAATTGTTGTGCGTAATTAGTTAGGAAGATGCAGTGATCAAGACCGGTGGTTAAATGAAACGATCATTGAATAGTAGTTTTGAATTTTACTGAAGAAAAACTCTTAATTTGAAATGTTCAAATCTCTAAGTAAAGTCCAAAAATAATGCCAATTTCTCCATCACATGACTTGTACTTTTCGGGGAAAGGATAGATTAATGGGGTAGTTCACGCCTCTACTTCGGATCACGATGTTGTAGGCTTATTTATTGTCAATCTAGATGTATATGAATTTGGATACAAATATTTAATTTTGATTGAAATTAAATTCATCTGGTAGAGTTTGGCAAGCAACTTTATTTATTACTGGTAATTACGTAAATCAAAAACCACTCAACAAATGATCGGAACTCATTAACTTCAAAAATTATGTTTCGATTCAGTGTATCAATCTGTTTTTTAATAGATAAATATAAATATATTATAAAAATCATGTCAGAACGGTATCCGATAAAAACTTTTAGTCTAATTGAACTTTTTCTGATAAAAAAAAAAAGAAAAAAAAGAATTGAACTTCTTGACAAGCTGCACCAGATAAATATGCTGATTATTAACGTTGGCCCAAAATGTCCCCAAAAGTACTGTTAGTTAATTTTTTTTTTCCCTGTTCCCCAAAAGTGTTAGTTAAAACTTAAATAAAAGTATATCGGCTGGATCCATGTGCTTAAAATATGTTTTTATTACGGGGTGTTGGGAAACCTATTTTTTAATTTTCCAGTTTCAACTTTTTGGTTTTTTGACTTTTTAGATTTGGTAGAATGAATTTTGAATATGGTAGAGTGTTTAGATGATATGTCTATAATACATTTTGCAACATGAATAGTGTTTGAGAAATATGTCATAAAAATGAATTATAAATTGATTTTTTACCAAATTACCCTTAATTAATTATTTAATGGGAAAGAAAAGGACCTCCGACGTCACCAATCTCTTTCGTGATTCCTTTTCCCTTCCTTTTTTTTCCATTGTTTCCTCACATTGTAGTGAGAAAGCAGAAATAGAAATGGCGGATCATGGGCCAAGGCCACATAATCCCCTTCCAAGCTCTATCTCTCCAACTGGAACAAAGAGGATTCAACATAATCTTTCTCAACACCCTACTCAGCTTTCGTCTGCTTCTCTCTGATTTCTCTCTCTCTCTCTCTCTCTCTCTCTCCAACAGTGGAAGAACAGATCTGAAATAGAGGAGGAGATAATGTTCAAATTAAAGGGTTTTGTGGAATTATTCCAAAACAGAGAGGGTAGGGATGTTTTTTGGCATGTATGGAAAATGAAAATGGGAAAAGGTGGTGTTTGGGAACCCCCTTTACCATTTTTGCATTCCCATTTTCCCATTTTGAGTGTTTGGTACCCCATTATGAGAACTCATTATGGGAGAATGGATTCATGGATTTTCACTTTAGAAGCGAAAACCCAAAATCAGGTGCGGTGCTTTTCACATTTTTGCCTTTTCCCATTTTCTGGTCATTTACGAAAAATACCCTCCCCCCCCCCCCCCCCCCCCCCCCCCCCCCCCCCCCCCCCCCCCCCCCCCCCCCCCCCCCACACACACACACACACACACACACACACACACACACACACCATCTACTTATTTCCTCACCTGTTCACACCAGATGGCAAATGAACCAACTGTTGGAATTTGATGTTTCATTATTTTTCAAAATAAGGTTGTGTAATGTTGAACTTGTGTGTTTGTTTGTTTTTTTTGCACATCTTTTTTTTTTTTTTTTTTTTCCTTCAATTCGTACTGAGTGTGGTTTGTGTTTTTTTTTTTTTTTGCTTCAGTTGGTACTTTAATTTGTTGGCTAATATTAAGGATTTGTGTTTGTTTTATTGTTCTTTTGTATTATGAGGTATGTGTTTGGCGTTAAATTAAAGTGGTGAAATTTCTTATTTCAAATATTACTTGTAACATGGTCTTATTATTTAAATTTTAAAATACCAAATAAAAATATCGAATATCTCCCTTACACCTCACATATGAAAATTACAAAAATGAAAAACAATTAAATATTATTAAAAAATATTTTAACACAATAATAACTGCCAAAGGCTTTTTAGAAAACAAAATTTGAACACCTTTTAAAACAATAATAAAGGCTAATAAAGGTCAAGGGCAACTTGGTAAAAAATCAATCCATAATTCATTTTCATTATTCATCTACCAAAAACTCCTATGGACCTCTTTCTCACTTCCCTTCTCCTTTTTTCAAATTTGAAAAACCATTCTCGAAGAATGAGTTCTCTGGTTTTCAGCCAAACAACCAAAATGAAAAAAGTAGAAACAGAAAATCTGAAAATGAGACTGCCAAACAGGCGTACATACAATAGTACTTCTTGTCTCACTTTTAACTGTCTCATATGGGAATTCATGCAATTTTAAACTCTAAAAAATATATATTTCTACATAATATTATTGTGTTTCTGTTTGCAAAACACTTGCCAACCTTTTATTTAAGCTTTGTTTTTTGGGTCCTTTTATTGACAGCTTAGTGACAGCTTAGTGAATTATCAATAAGCTTTAAAACATGACCCAAAAAAAAAAACAAGGTTCAATGTACTTTTTACACTCTTACATTTCGGCTCCGTTTGTTTGGGTGTAAAATATTTTTCGGTAAAATGTTTCCCCTATTTTTCGGTGTTTGGTTGTGTAAAAAATGAGGAAAATATTTTATTCCATTAATTGGATGAAAATGACTTACCCTTAAAATCTTCCGCAAGTTATTTTTCGAAATGAATCCGATGCCTTCTACTGCAATTCTCACTGCTCAATTTTTTCGATTGTCTGTCCTGACCCACGTTCAATTACAATATTCTCAGATCTCTCCACCGTTTAAGCCCCCTCTCTCTTTCTACACCATTTTGTCGATTCCTGAAAATACTTTTCAAATGCCAACCAAACACCGGAAAATAAAAGTTTGAAGTTTATTTTCTAAAAAAATATTTTACGTCGAAACAAACGTAGCCTTCCTTACACTTTTCACATATTTCATTATGCCTTTTCAATCTTAACAACAGATTGATGAGGTGTTTAAGCATTTTTATTTATAATATAGTATATATTTTATGGAGGGCTATAATTCCTACGTCCATGCACAAGCCCATAAGCTACTCGGGCTGGGCTAACCCGTCGGCCATACAAGATTGAGCCAGGTTAAAGCATGATGGGCTGGCGGGCTTGGGGGTCCAGGCCCGTCGGAAGAGTCATGAACATTAATAGTATTAATTTGCCAACAGGAAGTCTCAGTAATTGTGCAAAGATCACAAAGTGGAGTCCACCACTGGTCCCACACAAATAATTCGAGTTGTTCGTTAAATATAAAACATTTTTCAAGGGTTCTCGTAAAATATCATGTTAATTCAATACCTGTAGGTGCTCAATCCAATCATTTAACTTTTTAGTAGATCGAGCACCTACAGGTATCCGATTGAGTTGATTTTTCGTGGGACCTTTGAAGAAATGTTTTACATTTAATGAAGGATTCAATTGTTTGTGTGGAATCCGGAGCCGTGATCTGTGCACAATTATTATGCAAGTAGTCGCGTTGATTTGCCAAGGACCATAAAATCTAGCGGTTGAGCAGCATCAACATAAAATCTAACAAAATCAGTTATGGGATTATCATTTCCATTTTTTCCAATACACATTTTTTTGAACGGCAGAAATTTTTTTCCGCTACAAACCTGCCATGCAAAAATGTTGGGCTGTGTTTTCGTCTATTGATACTCAATACAAGACACTAATTTCTGATAATTTCAGCATCAAAATTAAATACTTCCTCCGTCCATTTTTTAAATCCAGTATTTTATTTTGAGATATCCTTTAATAAGTGTTCATTTTGTAAAGTTAATGGGTAAAAATTAGTGTATTTTTCATTTTGCCCATAAAAGTATATTCCATTTCGAAAAGTTAGTGAGCAAAAGTGTATTGATGATGTTTTCATAGAGAGTAAGTAGAGAAAGTGGAGCTAAAAATTGATGTGAAAAGTTTAATGAAAGTCTTCTTAATAAGTTAGAGTTACGAGGTTGGACACTTAGGGGGTGTTTTCGGTAGTGAAAAATTTGTAAATTTTTATTTGTGGTTGAGAAGTTGTTAGATGTTTCCAGTAGTGAATAAGTTGTTGATCGGTTTGTGAGTAGAGTTACTGTAGCAAAAAAGTTTTTGTGACAACTTTTTTGTTCGTAGAAACGAAATGGTAAAATGCTGAAACTTTTTTGTTAGTAGAAACGATATGGTTTAATACGTTAAATTTTTAGTGTTTTTTTGTTAATGGAAACACCCCTTAAAAAGAGACGAAGGGAGTAAGTATAATAATTCAATGAAAGATATAATACAGGTTTAAGTTTCTTTTATTTATTTATTTTCAGTGTCTGGACTTAATTCAAGCACAACAAGTGTTGAAGAACAGGCAGAAATGGGAATGGGGTTCCTAGCTGGATCAGCAGTCATGCTTCTCACTCTAGTATGGGGCTCTTGTATTGCTTTCGGCAGCACTGATTTCTCTAGGACTTTTTCATCACACAATCAAAATCAGAAGCCATTCAGCTTTACAGGTTTTCCAAATACAATTTTGAAAAATTCCACACGGAATTTTGCAGATATAGTTTTGAAATTTCTTCCCAATCAACGACAATGTCGTTGTAAGTTACTAAGTTTGCATAGTTTTCCTGGACGGAATACAAGGCAAGAGGTTGGCTTGGTTGTCTCAAACCAGAGACTTAATAAGAGGAGTCTTCCCTCCTAGATTTTAAGTTCGAAATCTCGTACGTACTACCGTCTCTTATGATTTGTTGTAAGTTACTAAGTTTACATAGTTTTCATGGATGGGATACAAGGCAAGAGGTTGGCTTGGTTGTCTCAAACCGGAGACTTAATTAGAGGCGTCCTCCCTCCTAGATTTCAAGTTTGAAATCTCATACGTACTACCGTCTCTTATGATCGATACCCGTACATACGGGACTTTGCTCCGTCTTTAATCGTGCCCCTTGTTAGCGGTATGTGGAATTGATCCCCCAGATACAAGGCAATGTGCGCGTAAGCTGGCTCGATTAATATGAGTTATCGATCAAATTAGAAAAAAGAGAAGAAAGAATTGTTGGTTCTCCCCTAGTCTTACCATTATTAGAGAGATTGTGAGACACACAAGTGATGATTTCTCATTTGTTTTCTTATCTTTTCTCACCAAGTCACCCAATCAAAAGGAGTTGCTAGGCCAAGGCAATTAAATCTTTCCTTTCACTCCATGAAATCCAAAGTTACTTAATCATGACTATGTTGCATGTGCAGGTTTTGGTGTTAGCACTGATGCTGAAACTAGCTACACAGCAAGAATCATGATTCTATCCATGGTCCCATTTCTCATGCTTCAACTCCCCAAAGTTCTCAATTCATCCGCGGGGACACGTGTGACGGTCCTAGTTTCTCTCCTTGTTACAATTGTGCTCCTTTTTGCTTACTGCTTCTATCAGGTAATTTTGGAGACACCAGATCGCATAACACATATAGCTTAGCTTGCCATATGATTCATGAAAAAACAACTAAAAAATCTACCACATGAGTTTTGTCAGTTCATGTGGTTTGTGAAATTGCCTTTTGCTTTGTTTTGATGGTAAAAATGATAAATAAGGGCGTCATGAATCGATATTGTTGCACTGAAATTAATACTGACCAGTTTTCTATCTACATTCCTACCGCTGGGACCTGGTGAAATAATTTGAACTCATTGGAGTTTTTCAAACAAACAGAACTACTGATCGTCAATCTTGGCCACGGACCACATTGCATGATGTATGGGACGATCCAACAATTCCAATATCAAGTGTAGACTAGAGAGAAATCGACTTCTCAAATGTATATACATATACGTACTTCAATTCATGATCGAACCTTCGACTATATCTCTTGTTTTAAAAATTAAGCTTACACAAGAGGTACGGTATGTAATCGCACAAGCCCAAAACAAAATTGGGAACAAGAATTACTAGCTTGTTTCTTCTTCACATTAGAGGTTTTATGCAGGTTTTCCAGCCATGGATTCAGAAGAGGAGATTCGAATACTTGTTGCACAAATACATCGACGACAAGTTGCTAAGACTTTTCGTCACCAATGGCAACCCTAACATAACATTCATGAAAGAGTAAGATTCCCTATTGGGAAAGAGACGGTTAAGGACGTGTTTTGATAATTAATACCAGTCAATGACATTTTTAGCTTTAACAAATATTCTTAGCTTGTCCTTGGCGGGTATTCATTATCAGAACACGTCCTGAACCGTCATTTTCCCTTCCCTATTTATACGTAATTTCACAGACTCCATCATTGGCTAAATTGTAAAATACTTTTATGATTAAGAAAGGGAATTGATATTCACACTCCTTTTTTTTTGTCTTTTAGCAAAAAAATGCATACACTTTAACACTAAAAAACAAAAAAGGGAGTGTGAATAACAAAAAACAGGAAGTGTGAATATCAATTCCCTTAAAGAAAAGGTTTAATTTTGAAGGGACTAGAGTAAAACTTACAAGTTTTTGGAGGAAGCAAAATACGGAATCAATTTATTATAAATACTGGAATATATGTAAAAAAATGAGGTCAATCAAAAGTTTTGGAATTCTTTGTTTTTTTATATATATTGGCACAAGTCAATATTATTAGAATAATTAGATTAGCACTTTTAAAAAGGATAGTGATAATGCCAAAATTGTTTTTCTTGGTGCCAAAACTTCTGTGCATAAAAGTCTTGTACACTGTACATGGTACAAACCTTTTGTGCACTAGAGTTTTGATACTAAAAAAATAGTTTTGGCATTACCATTTTCCAATTGAGTTGAATTTATGATCTCTCTCCTGGCACCCAGTGGCGGAGGCAATGCGTGACCAGTGGGGGGACGGGCCCCACCGCACTTTCCAATAATTTCAATGTTACCCTTGAATTATAGAAGTCATGACAAATTATATCCCAAAATTATACACGTTTTTCTTTTATATCACTTACACACCCTTGTATGTTTGTCAAGTTTCTAAAATGGGCCTCTTAACTCAATAGTTTTACATAAAGACTCATCATCTGTACATACATTCTAGCAAATGTTCTGTTTTAAGTTCATTTCCTTTTTATTATTTGTTGTTTCATATAAGAAAAAGATGGAAAACTCTAAGACCATTTTTTACGGTGTCCCCACCAAGCAAGATTTTTGTCTATGCCACTGTTGGCACCTAAGTGCACTCTTGATGTCGTTGGGCTAAAGGCATTCACAGACCCCATTCCTCTACCAAATATGTCGTTTGACTCTGCATATATATCAAACTAATTCTGTTCACTTTATAATTTTACAAAAAAAAAAAAAAGGCTATTTCAAGAAGTGGACAAGAATAAGAATGCAAGCATATCGCCAGCAGAATTGAGAGTGCTATTTCTTGGGATACAATTAGAAGAAGAAGGAGAAGCATCGGTATCGAAATATTTTGTGGACAAGGTCATGGAAGCATTTGATACCTCTGGGGATGCTCGCATAGAGGAGGCAGAGTTCGTCAATGGCATGGTGAAATATATTTCAGATGCTGTGCAATCTTCTGATCAAGAGCCTAATGGTTTTAAATTTTTTGGTCGCCATGCTAAGGTAAGTTAAGTTATCCATAATCAGAATACAGGTAGGTTCCAATTTATTGAACCATTAGATCACGGGATCGAGTGAGGGGTGCAAAAGCCGAGCTTCGAAGTGTTCGAGCTCGGTTCGGTTTCTAAACGAGCATAAAACTCGAGCTTGAGCTCCGGTCACTTTTAAACGAGCAGAGCCCAGTTAACTTACTAACGAGCTTTTGTAAATGAGCCAAGCTTCTTCGAGCCCAGCCCAGCCAAGATTTGGAGGGTTGAGCTCGGCTTGTTTACTATACAAGCCTAAAACTTGAGCTCGAGCTTGGCGTGATTTCTAAACGAGCCGAGTCTACCCATAACGAGTCAAGCCTCCAGATGCTCGCGAGTTGCTCGGTTCATTTGCTGCCCTAATTGGAGTGATCATCGTATATTTCCCAAATTGTGATTAAAAATTAAGTGCTCATATATATATATATATATATATATATACACACACACACACACACACACACACACACACACACCACGGATCAAGTGAGGGATCTCTCATTTTGTTAAAATGCGGGACTCTCATTTTCCGATAAAAATTTGAAAATCCGAACTGTTCAATTTGTGCAGAACGTGAATTTAAGGCTCCCCGCGAGAAATTAGCCAAAAAAAGACCGGAAAAGGCTTTATCCGAGCAGTTTTTTTTGAACCGTTCAATGAAAACTGCTCGGATGAAGCCTTTTTCGGTCATTTTTTTTTGCTGATTTCTCGTAGGGACTCTTAAAATCACGTTTCGATCACTTTGAGCAGCTCAGATCATCGAAATTCAATCGGGAAAGGAAGTCCCGCACCGTAAAAAGTGCGGAATCCCTCATCAGAACCGAACTAATATATACACACACACACACACACACCGAGGATCCAATGAGGGATCCCGCACGGGCTTACCGTGTGGGACTCCTCTTTTCCGATCGAATTGCGACGATCTGAGCCGCTCAATGTGTTCAGAACGTGATTTTAAGTATACTAGTGAGAAATCAGCAAAAAAAAAAGATCGGGAAGGGCTTGATCCGAGCAGTTTTTTACTGAACCGTTCAATAAAAAACGGTTCAGATCAAGCCCTTCCAGATCATTTTTTTTGCTGATTTCACACTGGTACCCTTAAAATCACGTTTTGATCACTTTGAGTGGCTCGGATTGTCGCAATTTGGTTGGGAAATAGGAAGGATCCCTTAGGGGAACTGGACTATATATATACTAGAGCATTGCCCGTGCCTACGGCACTACCAACGATGATCCAAACCACACTAAAACTTGAAAATATAATCCAATTGGTTGGGTGTTTCAAAAGAACACGTGTCCCCGTCACCTTTTATCTTTCTCTTTATCACATTCCAAAAAGTCTTTATATCAATACAAATGTACTTCGTCTGAAGTGCGTCATTAAGAACATACACAACCACCTAAGAACATTGGAAAAACCAAAGATGAGGATGATAGTATCAGAGTGAATGAAATCCAATCCTTAAGGCCCCTAACCCATTTGCAAGTGAGCTTT
Organism: Rhododendron mucronatum var. ripense; assembly: GCA_019656295.1. Lineage (NCBI taxonomy): Eukaryota > Viridiplantae > Streptophyta > Magnoliopsida > Ericales > Ericaceae > Rhododendron > Rhododendron mucronatum. The sequence goes on along the minus strand of BPLT01000003.1, from coordinate 8,727,813 downwards.
GGTTGCTGAATACATAAGGTGAGAGCATTTGGGGAGAGCTTTCCTCATGAATGAGGGTGCTTTTTGGGGAGAGAGCTTTGTGCATAAGCTTACCCCATCAACCTAAACCAATAATTTGGACTTAGGACCCAACAATTCCATCGAGGCTCTTATGGCCTTGAAAATCAATCACACCTGAAGAATAAGAAACAAAAACAAAATCAGATTGCATGAACAAAAGTTGACGTCGGGCAATAAAAAAATTTAATAGCACAATTATCATTTGTTAAGTCCACCTGGTATGGTACTAACATTGGTTCTCTTGAAATAGTTTCAAATAGAACTCAAAGGGCTTAAGTTAGATTTCTCTATAGCCATAATCACTAAAGTGAATCACTCAAGGGCCTACGTTGGTTTCTTTTCAAATGGAGGGTGATTGAACAGGTGCAATTTGGTTTCTTTAAGGGCATTAGTTTGAGAAGAAAATGGATTTCACCTAGATTGTTTATGACATGTTGAAGCAAGGATATGTAGATAAACATGAAATCAGGTTATGTTGGAAAGTCAATAACATTGCCCGTGCCTATGGGACTACGGTCAATCCAAGTTTAATCTATGATCAAGGATCAAGTTACAATGCATAAATAGTAACAGAGTCAATCATGGCATAGAATCACTAAAAACTTCTATAGTGTGCAATTGCACTTTTATTTTGCACTTGCAGAATGGAATCAATCACTTATAAGTGTAAAAACTAAAACATACACCCTAGTTAGCGCACAAAAAGTGAGAAGTTACATGATCTTCACAGCCACCATCTCAGCCTAACTGTAATAGTGTAAAAATCTAGTCATAGCAAAGTGTTGAATGAGTATGAAATATTAAATAGACAAAAAAAAATAGCACGTTACTCGCAGCAAGGGATGTGATTAAAACATAATCTGAACAACCGATTAAAGGATTTTTTTCGTTACCTTGATGTCTTTTGAATATCAAAAGAACCCACTTGTGTGTCTTGTCAAAAAATAGAAAAGAACAATCTCCATGAGCACATATAAATACTGGTGACCAAAAGAGACCCAATCTTACATTTTTGGCCTTGAAATACAGCAATCAACAAAGACCACCATTCACCACATGGGTCTGTGTGGTATTGGGAACCCCTTCTGGTTCTGCTCAATTTTGATAAAACTATAGAGGAGAACACTCAAAAGGCGAAATGGAAAGCACAAAAAAGAAAAAACGACAACTTCAGGGCATAAATTTTGAACTGAAGAGAACCAATAAAACAACTCTAGGGCATAAATTTCGAACCGAAGAGAACCCAATTGAAATAGAACCATAAAAGCGCAAAAAAAAATACCAACAGACAAAGTCCAATTAAAAAACCAATAGAACCCAATTAAAATAGAAGCCAATTGAAATAGGAGGAAATGATTTTGGCATACAACCATTTCGTATCTGCCTATGTATGCGTATGTGGAGGACAGAGGGGGTTGAGTTTGATCAAATAATAGCCCCCCCAATTAGGCACTAACCTGACTGTGTAGGCGGTGATTACTTTGAATTCGATGTATCCGGTGAACGGTGGAAGTCCTGGCTTTCGCCGGTTATTACAATCTCACCGTAGTACTTCTTTTCAGACATTATGAGGGGTTTTCCCCTCACAGATTCACTGTTGACAAAGAACTTCGCAGGAAGCCAATCAAGTTTTACAAATCTCCAATGCAATTGCCACAATTGACTACTTGTAGCAAGTTTGATTTCTCAAAGAAATCCCATTTTCTACTCCCCCGGAAGTGTGTGTGTGTGTGTGTGGCAACATTACTTAAGTCGAACACTACATTTCTACTCCCCCGGAAGGTTGCACATGCATTGCCCTGTTGAAATTGTTACGTCCCAGTGTAGCACAAAGCACAAAACAACAATTTCAGCCGTGTAGCACAATCCTAAATCGAACACTACATTTCTCACAGACATTTCATCAAACACTTCGTACACGCACAAACTTAGAGCAATGGATCCCTGGCACAATCAATCAAACTTTTGATAAACCTTGACAACGCGCATTGAAAATAATGTAACTAAAAATAGTTTGCAAAAATAGTAACTCGTGCTTAGATCCTCCTGTACAATTTATTTAAGAGGATAATGTAAGTCCGTCTGATTATCAATTCCGGACAAAAACAACCACTCTTTTGATAAAAGGGCTTACTTGAGAAAACCCTTTCGAGAGAGAGAGAGATACTTCGTGGTGCTGCGCGCTGGTGGTGGGAGTGGTGCCGCTAGTGGTGCTAAGAGGCGCCGTGGTGGTGTGTCGGAGTAAGAGAGGGACGATCGAGAGAGTGGGGGAGGGCGGAGGAGGAGAAGAAGAGAGGAGGCGTTTGGGGGTGGAGAAACCGTAGTGAGAGAGAGAGAGAGAGAGAGAGAGAGAGAGAGAGAGGCGTCTGTCTGAGAGAGAGGGATTTTTTTTTTAATCTGAAATCTGAAATTTGGAAACGTAGTACAGTAATTTGAAACGTGAAAGGAAATGGCATTTTTTGCAATTTAGGAAAAAACAATGGGCACTTCAATAGAGTTAGAAGAATGCCTCTCAACCCTTGGATTAAATAAACCTCAGCCCTTAGATGTGTTTGTGTTTGTGTGGGGCCTACACCATTGTGTTTTATTAGATAGATATATATAGTCTCATTCTCCTAAGAACCACCTTAACTTAATAAAATAAGGACCTCACTTTCCTGATCGAATTTCGATAATCTGAGCCGCTCAATGTATTCAGAATGTGATTTTAAGGGTACCCGTGAGAAATTAGCAAAAAAAAAGACCGGAAAGGGCTTCATCCGAGCAGTTTTTGTTTATTTTTTATCAAACGGTTCAAATAAAAACTGCTCGGACGAAGTCCTTCCCGGTATTTTTTTTTTGCCGATTTCACATAAGTACCCTTAAAATCATGTTCTGAACATATTGAGCGATTCGGATCATCGAAATTCGAACAGAAAATAGGAGAAATGGAGAGGTCCTTATTTTAACTAAAATAATGACCTCCTTATTTGAAAATGACTATATATATATATATATATCGGGGCGTTTTGCATGCCATATGTATCCTGTTGGATATTTAGCGTCAATTGTGCTTGTGTCACTGTTGTGCACTTAGACACAGTGAGCTCTTGTTGTGAGACCTTTATTAGGCCCACCTTAGGTCTTGTTTACATCCTAAAAGTGCCGCCCAATGAAAAAATTCCACGTGGCCCCGAGCGGTACGGCGGTTGCATAAAACCTGTCCCAGTCGAGTACCAATTACAGAGGATTGCGGGAGTTAAAAGGGACACTGTTTAATAGCAAACGGTGTCGTTTTAGAATGAACCGGTGTCGTTTTAGCAGTATTTAAACAATGGTTTTGGAGGTGATGGATCTAACCGTTAAATTGGACTTCACAATCATCGAACGGTGTCCTCGCTGCCCTGTTTTATAAGTGAGGTTAGGTGCAATTGCAGGGAATCATTTTGGAAGGCAAGCACGTTGCATTAATTCACGTTGCTTGAAAATAGGAATCACGATCCAGGAAGTGGCCATGAACACCATGATCGAAGCGAGCAGGGGAAGAAGGAATTCTGGAAGTATCAAGATAACCGTTCGAAGACCCCCCTCAACCGTTTTATGTGGCCAACGTGGGTATCAATCGAAGACGTGGGGATCGAAGGCAAGTTCAGCGTCTATAAATAGAAGAAACAATTGAAGAGAAAGGGACGACACAAAATCCATATCATCTGACAATTCATACAAAATGATTGCTCAGAGATCTATCTTAGATTAGTTTTAGTTTAGAATAGGGTCTTTTTTTGTAAGTTGAAGGCTTATTTGCATGTAAGACTACTTTCGATTAAATTCAAGTTTTCTTATTTCTTTTAAGTTCTTTCCTTACCAGAGAATAGTTGTTTGCAAGTTCGCTTTTGATTAAATTCAGTGTGCTTGCATTTCTTTATTATTCTTGATAGAATCTTAAGAGTGTTTGTATACAAACTTACCTTTGATTAAATTCAGGTTCGTTTGTGTTCAATCATCTTTTCTGATTTCGAAGCGCGTCAATCTTTTATTTGGTTGATACCTTAAGAAAAAATCCTCTTAGTTGAGGTAATCGAACGGATAACACAATTGCCTGATTGAAATTAGTTGTTTCAAATCATTTTGAAAAGAGTAATTTCTTCTTTGAAGTTATTTCTTTTCTGGCACGCCCGCACACAATTATTTGTCGATTGATTTGAGTTAATTCAGCCCAAACAATTTTTGGCACGCCCGGTGGGACTCGAGGGTGTCAAAATGCCAAGGCTTCGAAAGCAGATAGGGACACCTGTTGGTGGTCAAGTGCCAGAGGAACAAGCTGTGCCAGAACAGGCCACGGAACAGGGAACGCCTATGAATCATGAGTTTCCCCAATTGGCTCCCGAAATGGGAGAGCTTCCTTATGAGGAGCCTTCTTATGAAGTACCTCCTTATGAAGGGCCTCCAAATTTCCAAACGGGACAAGCCAGTGGTAAAAACCATGATAAGGAGGAAATGTTCAGAGAAATGATGATAGCTTTCCGAGAGATGGCTCAAACCCAAAGAGCCATGATCAAAAGCATAAGAAGTAGGTTGCCCAACTTAGAGGTAACAAGAAACAGTCCAGGGAATATTGGGCTAGATGATCATGCTAATTCAACTACTCACCAAAGTCCCTTCGAAGGAAGGCTTGGAGAGGATGTTGGTCAGGGTAAGATAAGGTCTAGAAAGGGCAAGGAAAAAATGTATCCAGAGGAAATACCACAATCTTGGTATGAGCCCTTGAAGCCTACAAAGCCTGTCTTCGAAATCCCAGACCAATCCCATGGAATTCCTATTGGAATTCCAAGAAATGTTAGAGACAGGCAAAGCGTTAATCCTCTCTTCGAACCCACACTTGGGGGATGGGAGGATGATGTAGAGCTAGAACGAGGTTATAGGCCTGAGAAAACGAGGGATAACGCACAGCCTTCTCGTCAAAGTCTCCCAAACACCAAAAATCCCACCACAGTGGTTTATGGAGGCCATAGGCCTGCTCGGGTGAACACTACGGCCAACCCAATGCAGCAACCTTGGTATGGGAGATTTCCCAGAGAAAACCAAGAGGATTTTAACACTATAAGGGAAACGCATAGAGATGACTTGGTAGAACCAAATCCACCGGTAGGAAATCAAGAACAAAATTTCCTTGTAGGCAATCCAATACTAAGAGACCAAGTTATGGATCTCATACAAGAAGTTTGTGGGCCTCGAACTCGGGGGGTACAACCTCAAATCTATAGAAAACCATATCCAGAATGGATTGATACAACATTCCAGATCCCTAGAGAATTTAAAATCCCAGACTTTACTTTGTTTTATGGAGATGGGAGACAATCTTCTATAGAACATATTGCTAGGTTTTCTGCCCAATGTAAGAACTTGGCTCAGAATGGTTTCATGAAGTTGAAATTGTTCCCAAATTCTTTGTCTGGGCCAGCTTTTGCATGGTATACAAATTTGCCTGCAGAGTCGATAACAAGTTGGTTTCAAATGGAAGAGGCATTTCATGCACAATTCTTTAATGCTGAACCTGAAGTCTCTATGGCAGACTTAGCTAGGTTAAAACAGAAACCAGATGAAAAGGTAGCAGATTTCATATCTAGGTTCAAAAGGGCTAAAACCAAGTGCAAACTCCATCTGCCAGAGGCAGAGTTTGTGAGATTAGCACAAGATGGTTTAGAAAGGGAGCTTCGAAAGAGGTTTGATTCCACAGAATTTAGAGACTTTGCAGATCTAACCTACAAAGTTGCTAGATATGAATCACTGCTAGAGGAAGATATGGATAGGCATAATTCCTCTTACCCAACATACTATAGGGATCCTAATTATGAAATAGATGCTGCTGAAATTATAGAGCACGAACCTTGTGTTTGTGAGCCCTTAATTCAGAAGAATGTCTCTCTTGGGCAGAAGTTCAAACAAAAGGAAATTACTAAAGTATATTCTTTTGATATATCTAAAGCTGATGAGATCTTTGACTTCTTGCTAAGAAAGAAAATCATTAAGCTGCCTTTGAATATGAAACTGCCCACAGTGGAAGAAAAGAATGGAAAGACCTATTGCAAATGGCATGATTCTTAGTCTCATTCAACTAAATCTTGTAATGTTTTTCGTGACAGAATTCAGGAACAAATCAAGAAAGGAAGAATCAAATTCCCTGAAAAGACTATGGGGATAGATGCAGTGCCTTTTCCAAAGGTAGAAGAGGTCAACACCAGTGTGCCCTCCTCACTGGCTCAAACTGTCAAGAAGTATTGGCAAGACAAAGAAGCACCAGTGAACATGAATACTGTTCAATACGGAAGGGGCAAGCCATACGCTGGCCACCCTCGAGGCATGGGAGCGAGGCCAAGGTCCTATAGGCGAGCCAATGATGGTTTTTCTTTGCAGAAATTCCCAGGTAATAATCACCTGCCTATGCTAGAAGCCTCATTTTTGGAGTGCCTGTGTGTAGGATGCAGGGCCAACTATTTGGTTTTCAAGGACTTGGATAGAAAGGGCGTGAGTTTTTTCCCAAAAGAAATGGGGATGAAAAGAATGACCCCAGTTCAAGCAAAGCCAAGTGACAGCAAGTCTTGGTTGACACCAAAAAGGGACATGCCTACTAGCCCTGTTCCAGCTATTCACAGAAGGGAGCTGCCACCTTCGAAGAAGGCCGATATTGGCCAAACATCGAAGGTGCAAGAAGAGGCTAAAAAAAGAAGAATTTACCTTGGTGAAGGGGGTTCCTGACTGGTTTCTGAAGCAAGTTAAACCTGATTTGTTCCAAGGATACAAAGGTTCAAACAGGAATGCAAGCAGAACTTTCAAGCCACCAGTTTCGAACTCTGGCAACTGGGTGTTGATTAGGGATCCCAAGTCTCAATTACCACAGATGGTTCCATTGCTCTCAAGAACTCAAAAGAGAAAGCTCCAGAGGAAGTATACGCTCTTCCAGTCAGGAGAATCTTCAACGGGGGAAGAATCAAGCAGATGGGCAAAACCTAATCCACGGTTCGATAGGATCGAAAGGGACCCAGAGGAATTTCGAACCCAGTATCACGAGAGGGAGACTTTGGAAAAGGTTCCCTCTGCTATGCTCGAAGAGGATTTTGATCCGCCTTCTCCTAACTCGCTAGCTAGTTATCAGACTGGTTTGCTCGAGGCCATGGTAGTGGAACAACAGGGGATGGAAGGAACCTTTTCCCCTATGGAGGTATCCACACAAGAATTCGAAAAGAAGGATGCTGAGGAGATCGAAGCAGTTAAACCAATCAAAGAAGTGGCTACAATCCAATTTGGAGATCAGCCAGAAGTACAAGTTAATATGGTTTATCCAAGTTCTATGGATTTCTTCTCAAATGGTCAGACGTTCAAAGATCAAGATACTGCTTGGTCGAACTTGGGTGAGCCAGAGAATTCTGAAGAAACTCTGAGTGATAAGGAGTTAAATATCATATGCAACGACTGTGACTTGAAAGAAGTATCTCAGATCGAGATGGGTAAGAACTTGGTACGTGAAATTGAGCAGAATCAAGAAAGTTTGGAGGTAAGCTCAAAAGAAAGTGCTTGTTTCGTGTCAGATTCCATGTCCGACGTCGAATACCCCCTGGTAATAGATTTACATTATGTGGAAATTTCATATCCATTTAAACTGCCTACCAATGCAATGAGACAGCATTTGCGTCCATTGTATATCACTGCACACTTTGATGGAGTCCCACTTAACAGAATCTTGGTGGATAATGGGGCTGCGGTGAACATTTTGCCTTTCCAAACTCTGAAAAAGTTAGGAAAAGGAAAAGCAAAATTGATTCCAACCAGCACATCCATTGCAGGATTTACTGGGGAAAGCCAACATGCCAGGGGAATCATCTCCATTAGATTGGCAGTAGGAGGAATAGAAACTGATACTGTTTTCTTTGTAGTTGACACATATGCTAAATATAATGCTTTATTGGGAAGGGATTGGATTCATGTTAACGGATGTATTCCTTCCTCTATGCATCAGGAATTAATGATTGTTAAGTATGACAAAGGCAAAGAAGTGGGTGTTGAAGGAGTCAAAGCTGATCCACATCCATTTGGTGCCACGGCAAATTTTGCTGAAGCAGAAATGTACAAATCAGATGTAGTTCCTTTGAGTGAACTACTTCAAGCAGCCACCTACCCAGCCAACGAGATGGAACTGGGGGAATTGGCAGAGCTGAAATCGAAGCTGAAACAAGCTGTTGATTATGAATCAGACACCCCAAAAGATGATGCTGCTTGGATGTGAATCCAAGAGAGAGGCCGAAGAGGAAGCCAACTCATTGGCTTTAGTAAAGTATGTTGCTCTGGGGGTCGAACAGAAGATCCAAGAAGAGAACATATGGGAAGAGGTTATACAGAACGATAACCCTCATGTGAAAAAAATCCAACTCACTTCTGAGGAACAGGTTGAATCACAAGATCTGTTGGAAGAAGTAAGGTTGGGAGATGCACAAAATCCCAACCCAGTGCTTATTAATAAACAACTTGAACCTGGTATGAAAGCTGAATTGGTAGCACTATTGAAAGCAAATAAGGAATGCTTTGCATGGAGTTACAAGGAACTACCTGGCTTGGACAGGGGATTGGTGGAGCATAGGTTACCTATCAAGCCACAATTCAAACCTGTGAAACAACCGACTAGGAAGATGAGTCCAGAAACTATTGCAGGTGTTAAAAAGGAAATGCAGAGGCTTCTAGATGCAGGCTTCATTAGAACAGCCAGGTATGTCGAATGGCTATCTAATATAGTTCCAGTCCCTAAAAAGAATGGAACTATCAGAATCTGTGTTGATTTTCGAAACCTAAATACTGCGACTCCTAAGGATGAATACCCAATGCCTAATGTGGATACACTTGTGGACAGTTCTGCTGGCCACAAGATATTGTCTGTTTTAGATGGGCATTCAGGGTACAATCAAATCTGCATAGCAGAAGAAGATGTGCATAAAACAGCATTTGCCTGCCCAGGTAACATTGGCATCTTCGAATGGGTTAAAATGCCATTTGGGCTAAAGAATGCTGGGGCAACATATCAAAGAGCAATGAACACTATATTTCATGACTTAGTGGGAACTTTTCTGGAGTGTTACATAGATGATATCATTGTGAAGTCAAACTCTGATGAGGATCATCTACAACACCTAGAAAAGACATTTCAACAAATGAAACGCTATCAGCTGAAGTTAAATCCAGAGAAATGTGCTTTTGGAGTATCAGCTGGGAAGTTTTTAGGATATCTAGTTCACAGCAAAGGAATACAGGTTGACAGAAACAAAGCTAAGGCCATCATTGAGGCTAAACCACCTTCTACTAAGAAGGAGTTGCAAAGGTTTCTAGGTCAATTAAATTTCCTTCGAAGATTTGTATCTAATACTGCAGGAAAAACTAAAATTTTCTCTTCTTTGTTGAAACTGAAGGAAGGGGAAGAATTCAAGTGGTCAGAGGAGCATGATGAAGCCTTCGAAGCCATCAAAAGATACTTAACCAACCCTCCTGTATTGGCGCCTCCCATTGAAAGAAAGCCAGTAAAGTTGTACTTAGCTGCAACGCAAGATTCAATAGGAGTTCTGTTGGCTCAAGACAATGAGGATGGCAAGGAAAGATCAGTTTATTATCTTAGTAGGTTTTTAAACTCTTGTGAATGCAAGTATGCTGCAGTAGAGAAACTATGTTTAGCTTTATTTTATGCTTCTAAGAAACTCAGGCATTATATGTTGCCTAGAATAACTTATGTTATTTCTCAAACTGATGTAATTAAGCACATGCTTTCTAAACCAGTGCTTAGTGGGAAGATTGGGAAATGGATAGTATCTTTAATTGAGTTTTGTCTTGAGTATGTGCCTCAAAAGTCGATAAAAGGCCAAGCATTGGCCAATTTTTTGGCCGATCATCCAAATGAGTGTGAGGCACCAAGAACATTGGAAGCTAGTACATTGGAAATCAGGCCATGGAGATTATGGTTCGATGGATCAAGAACTATTCAGATGGCTGGAGTGGGCATAATTCTGGAGTCCCCCCAAGGCTTGAAAACCAAATATGGTTTTCGACTCAGTGAGGGACAATGTTCCAATAACCAGGCAGAATATGAAGCCTTGATTATTGGACTAGAAATTTTGCTTAAATTAAGGGTTAGTGTTGCTGAAATCTTTGGAGATTCTCAGTTAGTGATTAACCAACTAAATGGACAGTTTAAATGTGCCAGTCCAGCGCTGATAACTTATTATCAACATGCCAAGAAGTTGATGAATCAATTCTATATGCTTACTTTAACTTATATCCCTAGATTCTTTAATGAAGAGGCTGACGAAATAGCTCAAAGAGCATCTGGCTACAAAGTTTTATCAGAAATTGACAAGGAATTTTGTCAATTAACTTTGAGGAAATCCCTGCCTATGTTACACAATAGATTGATGGATTTCGAAGTATTCAAAGTCGATGCTTTAACTCATCAAAACGCTGATTGGAGGCAAGCATTGATTGAATACCTAACCAAGCCAGATAGTGTTGCAGATAAGGCAACCAAGTTGAAAGCAATGAACTATATAATGTATAATAATGAGCTATTCAAGAGAGGAATGGATGGTCTTCTTTTGAAATGCTTGAGCAAAGTAAATGCATTTAAAGTAATGGCTGAAGTGCATGAAGGAATCTGTGGAGCACATCAAGCTGGCATAAAAATGAGATGGTTAATAAGGAGATACGGGTATTATTGGCCCACCATCCTCAAAGATTGTATAGATTATGCAAAGGGGTGTCAAGCCTGTCAAAAAACAGGTCCACTCAAGCATTTGCCAGTCACAGATTTGCAATATGTAATAAAACCATGGCCCTTTAGGGGATGGGCTATGGACATGATTGGAATGATTTATCCTCCTTCATTGGAAAAGCATAAATTTATCCTAGTGGCTACTGATTATTTCACAAAATGGGTAGAAGCCCAAGCTTGTCAGGAGGTCAAACAAACCCACGTGATAGATTTCATAAAAGGGATCATATACAGGTTTGGGAGTCCTCAAACGATAACAGTGGACAATGGTTCCATATTCGAAGGACGATTGGTGAAGGATTTCGCCACGAATCATGGAATTTCATTAATATATACTAGTACTTACTATGCTCAGTCCAATGGTCAAGCAGAATCAACTAACAAAATTATCAAGAAGGGGATCCAAAAAATGGTGGATCAAAACCCAGAAATTTGGCATGATCTGTTACTTGATGTGTTATGGGCATATAGGAATACAAAAAGGACTAGTACGGGTACCACACCATTTGCACTAACATATGGGCATGACGCTGTGCTACCCATGGAGATCACTGTAAGATCCCAGCGAGTAGCATGTCAAAATGATTTAGATATAGGATCTTATCATCAGGCCATGCACATGGAATTGGAAGATATTGATGAGGCTAGAATAAAAGCCTTAAACCAGATTATGTTACAAAAGGCAAGAATAGCCAGAAGTTATAACAAAAAAGTGGCTCTTCGAAGCTTCGATGAAGGAGACCTCGTATGGAAAGTTATCCTCCCTATTAGAGATAGGAGAGTTAAAAAGGATGGATTAGGGAAATGGGCACCAACATGGAATGGGCCTTTTCAAATCCATAGGGTCTTAAAAGGGGGAGCTTACCATTTGAGAAATTTGAATGGATATGTTCATCGAAGGAAGATAAATGGAAGACATCTGAAAGTTTATGTTCCTCCCATATGGGAGTCCTTCCACAAGCGGTAGTGTAAATCAGTTTGGTTACACATTTGTGTTTCTGACTGGCTGATTTAGTGTTGAGTGGTTTGATGCTAAAAGCTTTTCTATAAAAGTTACCTTTAGCATTCGAAGTCACAAATAAGTTACCATAATACCAATCGAAGCTATAAAGATTCAAGAGTAGCCAAGCAAGAGTTTCATTTCATTAATAAAAAAAAAAACAGACCCAAGCAGGTCTAAGTACAAAACAGACCCAAGTAGGTCTGAACAAAAACAAAAAAAAAGCAAAAATGAAGACCATTGGTGATCTTCATAGTCCCAAAGGAGAATCTTCAAGAGGATCCTCCCTCTGGGGGACTTTTTGCCTCATGGGCCGAGAGGACGGTCGAAAGATCATCCCAGGTCCTAGCCAAGCAGAGGCGTGAAGCTGTTTCCACGCACACCAGCTGACTTCGAAGCTGAGTGATCTCACTTCGAAGGGCCTGGGACTCAGCGTGGGCGTCCCTCTTCAGCTCCATGATCATGTTGGTCAGGTTGGCCAATTGACTCATGAGATCAGCAAGATTTGGGTGGTTCTCAGCCATGTTTGTTTGAAAGAGATGCTGTGATCTATTGACGTCCAGATGTATTTATAACCCAAAGAAATACGGGGAATCCGTCTCATTTATTACCAGTATTAAATTGGTTGCAGACGCATAGAGCCTGGAAGGTGAAGGGTTTGAGAGCGTTAGGCGTCATACGTCAAGAGTATATGATCTTTTACAACTTACGAGGAGACGGCTAAGAAGCTACTGGAATTAAATGAGTTAGTTGGAGCGATTGGAATTATACTAACTTAGTTTTCGAAGCATCAATACACTTCGAAGCAAAAGTAATAAATAGACATGGAGTAAAGGAGCACAGTATTGGAAAGAAGATTTCTGTTTGTCTCTTCTTTCATGCTATCATGTTTTCATTAATAACATTAAATAGAAAGGGATGGCTAAGAACACCAGTTTATTGGTCAAAGCCATTAGGATAAGATCGGTACATTGGTAAATAATTTCTTTGCTCATAACAGTTACACAGAAGGTTACATTGGGGAACCTATCTAGGGCCTAATAATACCATGGAAGAAGATCCCTAGGGATCAACCAACCGAGATACAAAGACTTGAACCAAGCTTCATTGGAACTTGATTTTCTATCTCCTTACAAGCTCCATTGGTAGGGAGATAGAGCTCAAAGCCCATTCTTGTCTTCGAAGCAACAGCCCGGTACAGACACCTCATGAGTGTTGATGTGTCTATACCTAAGGGCTTTAGGGTTCAAGGGAAATATCATGAGAGTTGATGTGGCTATGTTTCGAAGTTTTTCTTCACAAATACAAAATGAGGCTTCATAATGGTTATCGTTCTTGTAGCCTTACTGGAAAGCGTGGTTTGAATGATGCTACGGTAAGGAGAAATGGAGAAGATGATCGGTGAGTTTTTTCTTTCCCCAGAGACCTCTATTTATATTAGTAGATAGTCATTTATGGCTCTTTAAGATACGGTAGGTGAGGAGTTGGCACAGTAAGCTTTTGAGCAAGGAAAGGTACGAACTAGTGTTGATCGTAATTACAGTTGTACTTATCCCAAAAATGAATAAAAAGTACAAGCTACGTGAAGTTACAAAAAGGGGCTTATTACATCATGAATGGTGGTTAGTAGCCCTCGAAGGGAATTAGAATTAGTATCCAAAATTGAAGAATGGACAGCTCTTCTTCTCTGTTCCTCTCGAAGAGAAGGAATAAGCTGTGGAAGTGTTGACTCATCTCGTAATGCTTCATCTTCAAGCTCTGGAAAGCCATTCGAAGCTTCAGCTATCTCTTCCCTGACCTTCTTCATTTCTTCTTGTAACCACTTCATCTTCTTGTCAAGTTCTGAAAGTTTATCCTTTCGGGCTTGATAAAGAGACAGACGAGAAGCAATCTCAAGTGCTTTGGCTTCCAATTTGTTGGTTTTCCCAATGGTTGTGCCAATGCTCTCAGACAAGAAGTGATTATAAGCAATCAATTCACTAAATTGTTTAAGATGCTGTTGAAGAGTGAAGTTGATTGAAGAAGGGAGTCCTTGGGAAAGAAGCAAGGCCTGATAACAAACCTCGAAGTTATAGGTTAAACTATGTTCAAGCAAAGCAGGAAGTCCTAAATGATTTAAAGATTTCAGAAAACTTTTTAGTGTTAAAACTTCCTCCTTTGAAAGAACATGTTTAATTCTAAAGGAAGGTAAGTCAGAAGGCATGGAAGGGCTCAAAAGTTGTTGAAGGCTTTCGAGAGAATTCGAAGAGGAAGGAAGGATGGGTTCAGCAATCTGGTTACAAAATTTTCCCAATTGGCTCTTGAAGAGGGATATATCAAAAACCACTAACGGCAAGTCAATTGGAGCAGAGGAAGATGTGGGATGATCTTCAGGAAAAAGGGCCATATCTGTTCCCTGCATGAGGATTAGAAGGTTAAGTAGAATGTAAAACAAGAAAGGAAAGGTATGATTGAGTATCAAGAGTACCTGATCTGAGGAGGAGGCCAAACTGGAGCCTTGAACCTCAGCACTTCTAAGAATATGACCCTTCGAAGCCAAAATAGGGTCCATCCTTAAAGATCCCTCCCCTGAGACCGATAAGGGAGTAAAGGGGAAGTCTCCCTGAAGGATGGGAAGTGGCCCCAGAGTCTTCGAAGGAGCCAAACTGGCCAGTACCTGTGCAAAGGTCGGCTCAGTAAGGAATGACAGCAAAGTGTGCATGTCAATATCCTTTGCAGCAAAATCTTTCTCTATGGAAAGAGCTTGAACAGGGGATGCCTGTGAAAAACAAAAGAAAGTTAGAGTAAATCCTTTCATAATTCGAAATGCGAGTATTCAGAAGAAACCTTGTAAGGAGCATCTGCTGGCATTTGGATTACAGGCTCTATCACTTCTTGTTGAGGGCAGGGAACAAGAGCTAGGTCCAACACCTTAACAGGGGATGCAACTTGAGTCTACAAAGAGGTTAACAGCAAGTCATGAGCATAGGAGACACATGAGAATGTATGCAGTTTAAACTGACTTACCTCTTTTGGGGAGGAAGGCTTCTTAGGAGAAACAGGCCTCTTGGGAGGAGTTGTTTTCCTCACATAACGGAGGGTCTCCTTCACCTGTCTTGTTTCACCTGGTTCGAACTCAAGAATTAGAATTACAGTAAAATCCTCTTATTCTTAAGGGAATATTGAATCACAAACAAGGGAAATCCTAATTCCTATGAAAAGAAATACAAATTAGGCCTTCGAAGGGCCTGAGTGCTGAGAGGTTGCTTTTTTATTCTCAAAGTAATGAGGAAAGGACCAAGTAACAAGACTATGGAACTTGTTCCATGCGAACTGGAGGAATTTCAGCTCCATTTTCCTCATGTCTTCTTTGGAGTCTGACTCCAATTTTTTCTCCAACAAGGGCCTAAAGCAGAGCACCAAAGCTTTGGCTTTCCTTCGAAGCCGAGCTTCCTTTGTTGGACGCTTCATTTGTTGTCTTTTGAAGCGCCTTCGAAGCTTTTTGTCAGCATGGCCTGGCACCACTTCGAAGGACTCAGCAGTGAAGTTATGGATTTGGTCATGCAGCTTCTCAATCCTTTCCTTGGCCAGATCATAATCTTGAAGGGTTTGATCGAAGCAATACGCAGCGGTATTGGCTTCGAGCCATGACTTGATCACTGGTAAGAAGTCCAGGAAGCAGTGGATTTGATAGGAAACCGTGGAGGGGATGGAACATAACACTAATGTCTCACAAGCCCACTTAAAATTAGTTAGTGGAACTTGTTTTTCCAGGGTAGAAATATCCAGGAAAGAGAAGGCTGCCAGGAGTTGTAGAGCTTTACTCTTGTCAGCAGGGTAGATGGAATAACCATATTGCCATTGGAAATGAGGGGTATTGACGGCAAGGTTATTCACCTCATTGAACCAGTCAGGCTCTTCAGGAAGAGGAGCCAGTTTGTTGGTTTCCTCGAAGTTAGCTGGATAATGTGGGGTTTGCACCTCTGTGAGCCAGAGGGACTGTTGGGTTCGAGCCATGCGTTTGAAGTCGCAGTAAGGGGCGGGCCCCAGATAATTTTCCTCTTGTTTCAGGAAAGGGGAAAATTTGAGAGAGGAGTAAATGGATTCGAGCATACCCATGTGAACAGTGTCGTTGCTGCTCAGGGGTAGGAATTGGCTTGCGAACAGAGTTCGAAAGTGATGGAATTTATGAGGTGTAGGATCAGGCTGATCGAACCTGACCAGAATGGTGCCAGAGTTGGTATTGGTAGAGTTTTCTTCCCATGAGCCCCAGTTGGACCCATCGAACGAGTTCGAACGGGTTAAAGAGGAGTCCCAACCTGTGGGAGATGGGTTGGGGGAGTGGAATGTTCGATCCGAAAGGATTTTGCTTGCCAACATTCGAGGAGAGTTTGGAGGAGACATTTGAGGAAAAGGGGTTTGGCAATCAAGATTGTCTAAAATAAGATTAATTTCTGGAAGAGAGTCCATAAATGTAAGACTTCTTAACAGAAAAGACTCAAATTCGAAGGGTTTATGAAGGATAATGTAATTCGTTAAACCCTATCATTAACTGCCATTTATAGGGAAATTATTGTAGCTATCTTTGGGAAGCTCAATAGACGTGCATGGGAATAACATCCTGTCATGCTTCGTGCATCCGAAGTTGAAGGGATGTGGGCAGAGAACGTGTGCCATTAACATTTATTTAGCATAAATAAAATGTTAATGCGGGGGGTGTGTTTACATCCTAAAAGTGCCGCCCAATGAAAAAATTCCACGTGGCCCCGAGCGGTACGGCGGTTGCATAAAACCTGTCCCAGTCGAGTACCAATTACAGAGGATTGCGGGAGTTAAAAGGGACACTGTTTAATAGCAAACGGTGTCGTTTTAGAATGAACCGGTGTCGTTTTAGCAGTATTTAAACAATGGTTTTTGAGGTGATGGATCTAACCGTTAAATTGGACTTCACAATCATCGAACGGTGTCCTCGCTGCCCTGTTTTATAAGTGAGGTTAGGTGCAATTGCAGGGAATCATTTTGGAAGGCAAGCACGTTGCATTAATTCACGTTGCTTGAAAATAGGAATCACGATCCAGGAAGTGGCCATGAACACCATGATCGAAGCGAGCAGGGGAAGAAGGAATTCTGGAAGTATCAAGATAACCGTTCGAAGACCCCCCTCAACCGTTTTATGTGGCCAACGTGGGTATCAATCGAAGACGTGGGGATCGAAGGCAAGTTCAGCGTCTATAAATAGAAGAAACAATTGAAGAGAAAGGGACGACACAAAATCCATATCATCTGACAATTCATACAAAATGATTGCTCAGAGATCTATCTTAGATTAGTTTTAGTTTAGAATAGGGTCTTTTTTTGTAAGTTAAAGGCTTATTTGCATGTAAGACTACTTTCGATTAAATTCAAGTTTTCTTATTTCTTTTAAGTTCTTTCCTTACCAAAGAATAGTTGTTTGCAAGTTCGCTTTTGATTAAATTCAGTGTGCTTGCATTTCTTTATTATTCTTGATAGAATCTTAAGAGTGTTTGTATACAAACTTACCTTTGATTAAATTCAGGTTCGTTTGTGTTCAGTCATCTTTTCTGATTTCGAAGCGCGTCAATCTTTTATTTGGTTGATACCTTAAGGAAAAATCCTCTTAGTTGAGGTAATCGAACGGATAACACAATTGCCTGATTGAAATTAGTTGTTTCAAATCATTTTGAAAAGAGTAATTTCTTCTTTGAAGTTATTTCTTTTCTGGCACGCCCGCACACAATTATTTGTCGATTGATTTGAGTTAATTCAGCCCAAACAATTTTTGGCACGCCCGGTGGGACTCGAGGGTGTCAAAATGCCAAGGCTTCGAAAGCAGATAGGGACACCTGTTGGTGGTCAAGTGCCAGAGGAACAAGCTGTGCCAGAACAGGCCACGGAACAGGGAACGCCTATGAATCATGAGTTTCCCCAATTGGCTCCCGAAATGGGAGAGCTTCCTTATGAGGAGCCTTCTTATGAAGTACCTCCTTATGAAGGGCCTCCAAATTTCCAAACGGGACAAGCCAGTGGTAAAAACCATGATAAGGAGGAAATGTTCAGAGAAATGATGATAGCTTTCCGAGAGATGGCTCAAACCCAAAGAGCCATGATCAAAAGCATAAGAAGTAGGTTGCCCAACTTAGAGGTAACAAGAAACAGTCCAGGGAATATTGGGCTAGATGATCATGCTAATTCAACTACTCACCAAAGTCCCTTCGAAGGAAGGCTTGGAGAGGATGTTGGTCAGGGTAAGATAAGGTCTAGAAAGGGCAAGGAAAAAATGTATCCAGAGGAAATACCACAATCTTGGTATGAGCCCTTGAAGCCTACAAAGCCTGTCTTCGAAATCCCAGACCAATCCCATGGAATTCCTATTGGAATTCCAAGAAATGTTAGAGACAGGCAAAGCGTTAATCCTCTCTTCGAACCCACACTTGGGGGATGGGAGGATGATGTAGAGCTAGAACGAGGTTATAGGCCTGAGAAAACGAGGGATAACGCACAGCCTTCTCGTCAAAGTCTCCCAAACACCAAAAATCCCACCACAGTGGTTTATGGAGGCCATAGGCCTGCTCGGGTGAACACTACGGCCAACCCAATGCAGCAACCTTGGTATGGGAGATTTCCCAGAGAAAACCAAGAGGATTTTAACACTATAAGGGAAACGCATAGAGATGACTTGGTAGAACCAAATCCACCGGTAGGAAATCAAGAACAAAATTTCCTTGTAGGCAATCCAATACTAAGAGACCAAGTTATGGATCTCATACAAGAAGTTTGTGGGCCTCGAACTCGGGGGGTACAACCTCAAATCTATAGAAAACCATATCCAGAATGGATTGATACAACATTCCAGATCCCTAGAGAATTTAAAATCCCAGACTTTACTTTGTTTTATGGAGATGGGAGACAATCTTCTATAGAACATATTGCTAGGTTTTCTGCCCAATGTAAGAACTTGGCTCAGAATGGTTTCATGAAGTTGAAATTGTTCCCAAATTCTTTGTCTGGGCCAGCTTTTGCATGGTATACAAATTTGCCTGCAGAGTCGATAACAAGTTGGTTTCAAATGGAAGAGGCATTTCATGCACAATTCTTTAATGCTGAACCTGAAGTCTCTATGGCAGACTTAGCTAGGTTAAAACAGAAACCAGATGAAAAGGTAGCAGATTTCATATCTAGGTTCAAAAGGGCTAAAACCAAGTGCAAACTCCATCTGCCAGAGGCAGAGTTTGTGAGATTAGCACAAGATGGTTTAGAAAGGGAGCTTCGAAAGAGGTTTGATTCCACAGAATTTAGAGACTTTGCAGATCTAACCTACAAAGTTGCTAGATATGAATCACTGCTAGAGGAAGATATGGATAGGCATAATTCCTCTTACCCAACATACTATAGGGATCCTAATTATGAAATAGATGCTGCTGAAATTATAGAGCACGAACCTTGTGTTTGTGAGCCCTTAATTCAGAAGAATGTCTCTCTTGGGCAGAAGTTCAAACAAAAGGAAATTACTAAAGTATATTCTTTTGATATATCTAAAGCTGATGAGATCTTTGACTTCTTGCTAAGAAAGAAAATCATTAAGCTGCCTTTGAATATGAAACTGCCCACAGTGGAAGAAAAGAATGGAAAGACCTATTGCAAATGGCATGATTCTTGGTCTCATTCAACTAAATCTTGTAATGTTTTTCGTGACAGAATTCAGGAACAAATCAAGAAAGGAAGAATCAAATTCCCTGAAAAGACTATGGGGATAGATGCAGTGCCTTTTCCAAAGGTAGAAGAGGTCAACACCAGTGTGCCCTCCTCACTGGCTCAAACTGTCAAGAAGTATTGGCAAGACAAAGAAGCACCAGTGAACATGAATACTGTTCAATACGGAAGGGGCAAGCCATACGCTGGCCACCCTCGAGGCATGGGAGCGAGGCCAAGGTCCTATAGGCGAGCCAATGATGGTTTTTCTTTGCAGAAATTCCCAGGTAATAATCACCTGCCTATGCTAGAAGCCTCATTTTTGGAGTGCCTGTGTGTAGGATGCAGGGCCAACTATTTGGTTTTCAAGGACTTGGATAGAAAGGGCGTGAGTTTTTTCCCAAAAGAAATGGGGATGAAAAGAATGACCCCAGTTCAAGCAAAGCCAAGTGACAGCAAGTCTTGGTTGACACCAAAAAGGGACATGCCTACTAGCCCTGTTCCAGCTATTCACAGAAGGGAGCTGCCACCTTCGAAGAAGGCCAATATTGGCCAAACATCGAAGGTGCAAGAAGAGGCTAAAAAAAGAAGAATTTACCTTGGTGAAGGGGGTTCCTGACTGGTTTCTGAAGCAAGTTAAACCCGATTTGTTCCAAGGATACAAAGGTTCAAACAGGAATGCAAGCAGAACTTTCAAGCCACCAGTTTCGAACTCTGGCAACTGGGTGTTGATTAGGGATCCCAAGTCTCAATTACCACAGATGGTTCCATTGCTCTCAAGAACTCAAAAGAGAAAGCTCCAGAGGAAGTATACGCTCTTCCAGTCAGGAGAATCTTCAACGGGGGAAGAATCAAGCAGATGGGCAAAACCTAATCCACGGTTCGATAGGATCGAAAGGGACCCAGAGGAATTTCGAACCCAGTATCACGAGAGGGAGACTTTGGAAAAGGTTCCCTCTGCTATGCTCGAAGAGGATTTTGATCCGCCTTCTCCTAACTCGCTAGCTAGTTATCAGACTGGTTTGCTCGAGGCCATGGTAGTGGAACAACAGGGGATGGAAGGAACCTTTTCCCCTATGGAGGTATCCACACAAGAATTCGAAAAGAAGGATGCTGAGGAGATCGAAGCAGTTAAACCAATCAAAGAAGTGGCTACAATCCAATTTGGAGATCAGCCAGAAGTACAAGTTAATATGGTTTATCCAAGTTCTATGGATTTCTTCTCAAATGGTCAGACGTTCAAAGATCAAGATACTGCTTGGTCGAACTTGGGTGAGCCAGAGAATTCTGAAGAAACTCTGAGTGATAAGGAGTTAAATATCATATGCAACGACTGTGACTTGAAAGAAGTATCTCAGATCGAGATGGGTAAGAACTTGGTACGTGAAATTGAGCAGAATCAAGAAAGTTTGGAGGTAAGCTCAAAAGAAAGTGCTTGTTTCGTGTCAGATTCCATGTCCGACGTCGAATACCCCCTGGTAATAGATTTACATTATGTGGAAATTTCATATCCATTTAAACTGCCTACCAATGCAATGAGACAGCATTTGCGTCCATTGTATATCACTGCACACTTTGATGGAGTCCCACTTAACAGAATCTTGGTGGATAATGGGGCTGCGGTGAACATTTTGCCTTTCCAAACTCTGAAAAAGTTAGGAAAAGGAAAAGCAAAATTGATTCCAACCAGCACATCCATTGCAGGATTTACTGGGGAAAGCCAACATGCCAGGGGAATCATCTCCATTAGATTGGCAGTAGGAGGAATAGAAACTGATACTGTTTTCTTTGTAGTTGACACATATGCTAAATATAATGCTTTATTGGGAAGGGATTGGATTCATGTTAACGGATGTATTCCTTCCTCTATGCATCAGGAATTAATGATTGTTAAGTATGACAAAGGCAAAGAAGTGGGTGTTGAAGGAGTCAAAGCTGATCCACATCCATTTGGTGCCACGGCAAATTTTGCTGAAGCAGAAATGTACAAATCAGATGTAGTTCCTTTGAGTGAACTACTTCAAGCAGCCACCTACCCAGCCAACGAGATGGAACTGGGGGAATTGGCAGAGCTGAAATCGAAGCTGAAACAAGCTGTTGATTATGAATCAGACACCCCAAAAGATGATGCTGCTTGGATGTGAATCCAAGAGAGAGGCCGAAGAGGAAGCCAACTCATTGGCTTTAGTAAAGTATGTTGCTCTGGGGGTCGAACAGAAGATCCAAGAAGAGAACATATGGGAAGAGGTTATACAGAACGATAACCCTCATGTGAAAAAAATCCAACTCACTTCTGAGGAACAGGTTGAATCACAAGATCTGTTGGAAGAAGTAAGGTTGGGAGATGCACAAAATCCCAACCCAGTGCTTATTAATAAACAACTTGAACCTGGTATGAAAGCTGAATTGGTAGCACTATTGAAAGCAAATAAGGAATGCTTTGCATGGAGTTACAAGGAACTACCTGGCTTGGACAGGGGATTGGTGGAGCATAGGTTACCTATCAAGCCACAATTCAAACCTGTGAAACAACCGACTAGGAAGATGAGTCCAGAAACTATTGCAGGTGTTAAAAAGGAAATGCAGAGGCTTCTAGATGCAGGCTTCATTAGAACAGCCAGATATGTCGAATGGCTATCTAATATAGTTCCAGTCCCTAAAAAGAATGGAACTATCAGAATCTGTGTTGATTTTCGAAACCTAAATACTGCGACTCCTAAGGATGAATACCCAATGCCTAATGTGGATACACTTGTGGACAGTTCTGCTGGCCACAAGATATTGTCTGTTTTAGATGGGCATTCAGGGTACAATCAAATCTGCATAGCAGAAGAAGATGTGCATAAAACAGCATTTGCCTGCCCAGGTAACATTGGCATCTTCGAATGGGTTAAAATGCCATTTGGGCTAAAGAATGCTGGGGCAACATATCAAAGAGCAATGAACACTATATTTCATGACTTAGTGGGAACTTTTCTGGAGTGTTACATAGATGATATCATTGTGAAGTCAAACTCTGATGAGGATCATCTACAACACCTAGAAAAGACATTTCAACAAATGAAACGCTATCAGCTGAAGTTAAATCCAGAGAAATGTGCTTTTGGAGTATCAGCTGGGAAGTTTTTAGGATATCTAGTTCACAGCAAAGGAATACAGGTTGACAGAAACAAAGCTAAGGCCATCATTGAGGCTAAACCACCTTCTACTAAGAAGGAGTTGCAAAGGTTTCTAGGTCAATTAAATTTCCTTCGAAGATTTGTATCTAATACTGCAGGAAAAACTAAAATTTTCTCTTCTTTGTTGAAACTGAAGGAAGGGGAAGAATTCAAGTGGTCAGAGGAGCATGATGAAGCCTTCGAAGCCATCAAAAGATACTTAACCAACCCTCCTGTATTGGCGCCTCCCATTGAAGGAAAGCCAGTAAAGTTGTACTTAGCTGCAACGCAAGATTCAATAGGAGTTCTGTTGGCTCAAGACAATGAGGATGGCAAGGAAAGATCAGTTTATTATCTTAGTAGGTTTTTAAACTCTTGTGAATGCAAGTATGCTGCAGTAGAGAAACTATGTTTAGCTTTATTTTATGCTTCTAAGAAACTCAGGCATTATATGTTGCCTAGAATAACTTATGTTATTTCTCAAACTGATGTAATTAAGCACATGCTTTCTAAACCAGTGCTTAGTGGGAAGATTGGGAAATGGATAGTATCTTTAATTGAGTTTTGTCTTGAGTATGTGCCTCAAAAGTCGATAAAAGGCCAAGCATTGGCCAATTTTTTGGCCGATCATCCAAATGAGTGTGAGGCACCAAGAACATTGGAAGCTAGTACATTGGAAATCAGGCCATGGAGATTATGGTTCGATGGATCAAGAACTATTCAGATGGCTGGAGTGGGCATAATTCTGGAGTCCCCCCAAGGCTTGAAAACCAAATATGGTTTTCGACTCAGTGAGGGACAATGTTCCAATAACCAGGCAGAATATGAAGCCTTGATTATTGGACTAGAAATTTTGCTTAAATTAAGGGTTAGTGTTGCTGAAATCTTTGGAGATTCTCAGTTAGTGATTAACCAACTAAATGGACAGTTTAAATGTGCCAGTCCAGCGCTGATAACTTATTATCAACATGCCAAGAAGTTGATGAATCAATTCTATATGCTTACTTTAACTTATATCCCTAGATTCTTTAATGAAGAGGCTGACGAAATAGCTCAAAGAGCGTCTGGCTACAAAGTTTTATCAGAAATTGACAAGGAATTTTGTCAATTAACTTTGAGGAAATCCCTGCCTATGTTACACAATAGATTGATGGATTTCGAAGTATTCAAAGTCGATGCTTTAACTCATCAAAACGCTGATTGGAGGCAAGCATTGATTGAATACCTAACCAAGCCAGATAGTGTTGCAGATAAGGCAACCAAGTTGAAAGCAATGAACTATATAATGTATAATAATGAGCTATTCAAGAGAGGAATGGATGGTCTTCTTTTGAAATGCTTGAGCAAAGTAAATGCATTTAAAGTAATGGCTGAAGTGCATGAAGGAATCTGTGGAGCACATCAAGCTGGCATAAAAATGAGATGGTTAATAAGGAGATACGGGTATTATTGGCCCACCATCCTCAAAGATTGTATAGATTATGCAAAGGGGTGTCAAGCCTGTCAAAAAATAGGTCCACTCAAGCATTTGCCAGTCACAGATTTGCAATATGTAATAAAACCATGGCCCTTTAGGGGATGGGCTATGGACATGATTGGAATGATTTATCCTCCTTCATTGGAAAAGCATAAATTTATCCTAGTGGCTACTGATTATTTCACAAAATGGGTAGAAGCCCAAGCTTGTCAGGAGGTCAAACAAACCCACGTGATAGATTTCATAAAAGGGATCATATACAGGTTTGGGAGTCCTCAAACGATAACAGCGGACAATGGTTCCATATTCGAAGGACGATTGGTGAAGGATTTCGCCACGAATCATGGAATTTCATTAATATATACTAGTACTTACTATGCTCAGTCCAATGGTCAAGCAGAATCAACTAACAAAATTATCAAGAAGGGGATCCAAAAAATGGTGGATCAAAACCCAGAAATTTGGCATGATCTGTTACTTGATGTGTTATGGGCATATAGGAATACAAAAAGGACTAGTACGGGTACCACACCATTTGCACTAACATATGGGCATGACGCTGTGCTACCCATGGAGATCACTGTAAGATCCCAGCGAGTAGCATGTCAAAATGATTTAGATATAGGATCTTATCATCAGGCCATGCACATGGAATTGGAAGATATTGATGAGGCTAGAATAAAAGCCTTAAACCAGATTATGTTACAAAAGGCAAGAATAGCCAGAAGTTATAACAAAAAAGTGGCTCTTCGAAGCTTCGATGAAGGAGACCTCGTATGGAAAGTTATCCTCCCTATTAGAGATAGGAGAGTTAAAAAGGATGGATTAGGGAAATGGGCACCAACATGGAATGGGCCTTTTCAAATCCATAGGGTCTTAAAAGGGGGAGCTTACCATTTGAGAAATTTGAATGGATATGTTCATCGAAGGAAGATAAATGGAAGACATCTGAAAGTTTATGTTCCTCCCATATGGGAGTCCTTCCACAAGCGGTAGTGTAAATCAGTTTGGTTACACATTTGTGTTTCTGACTGGCTGATTTAGTGTTGAGTGGTTTGATGCTAAAAGCTTTTCTATAAAAGTTACCTTTAGCATTCGAAGTCACAAATAAGTTACCATAATACCAATCGAAGCTATAAAGATTCAAGAGTAGCCAAGCAAGAGTTTCATTTCATTAATAAAAAAAAAAACAGACCCAAGCAGGTCTAAGTACAAAACAGACCCAAGTAGGTCTGAACAAAAACAAAAAAAAAGCAAAAATGAAGACCATTGGTGATCTTCATAGTCCCAAAGGAGAATCTTCAAGAGGATCCTCCCTCTGGGGGACTTTTTGCCTCATGGGCCGAGAGGACGGTCGAAAGATCATCCCAGGTCCTAGCCAAGCAGAGGCGTGAAGCTGTTTCCACGCACACCAGCTGACTTCGAAGCTGAGTGATCTCACTTCGAAGGGCCTGGGACTCAGCGTGGGCGTCCCTCTTCAGCTCCATGATCATGTTGGTCAGGTTGGCCAATTGACTCATGAGATCAGCAAGATTTGGGTGGTTCTCAGCCATGTTTGTTTGAAAGAGATGCTGTGATCTATTGACGTCCAGATGTATTTATAACCCAAAGAAATACGGGGAATCCGTCTCATTTATTACCAGTATTAAATTGGTTGCAGACGCATAGAGCCTGGAAGGTGAAGGGTTTGAGAGCGTTAGGCGTCATACGTCAAGAGTATATGATCTTTTACAACTTACGAGGAGACGGCTAAGAAGCTACTGGAATTAAATGAGTTAGTTGGAGCGATTGGAATTATACTAACTTAGTTTTCGAAGCATCAATACACTTCGAAGCAAAAGTAATAAATAGACATGGAGTAAAGGAGCACAGTATTGGAAAGAAGATTTCTGTTTGTCTCTTCTTTCATGCTATCATGTTTTCATTAATAACATTAAATAGAAAGGGATGGCTAAGAACACCAGTTTATTGGTCAAAGCCATTAGGATAAGATCGGTACATTGGTAAATAATTTCTTTGCTCATAACAGTTACACAGAAGGTTACATTGGGGAACCTATCTAGGGCCTAATAATACCATGGAAGAAGATCCCTAGGGATCAACCAACCGAGATACAAAGACTTGAACCAAGCTTCATTGGAACTTGATTTTCTATCTCCTTACAAGCTCCATTGGTAGGGAGATAGAGCTCAAAGCCCATTCTTGTCTTCGAAGCAACAGCCCGGTACAGACACCTCATGAGTGTTGATGTGTCTATACCTAAGGGCTTTAGGGTTCAAGGGAAATATCATGAGAGTTGATGTGGCTATGTTTCGAAGTTTTTCTTCACAAATACAAAATGAGGCTTCATAATGGTTATCGTTCTTGTAGCCTTACTGGAAAGCGTGGTTTGAATGATGCTACGGTAAGGAGAAATGGAGAAGATGATCGGTGAGTTTTTTCTTTCCCCAGAGACCTCTATTTATATTAGTAGATAGTCATTTATGGCTCTTTAAGATACGGTAGGTGAGGAGTTGGCACAGTAAGCTTTTGAGCAAGGAAAGGTACGAACTAGTGTTGATCGTAATTACAGTTGTACTTATCCCAAAAATGAATAAAAAGTACAAGCTACGTGAAGTTACAAAAAGGGGCTTATTACATCATGAATGGTGGTTAGTAGCCCTCGAAGGGAATTAGAATTAGTATCCAAAATTGAAGAATGGACAGCTCTTCTTCTCTGTTCCTCTCGAAGAGAAGGAATAAGCTGTGGAAGTGTTGACTCATCTCGTAATGCTTCATCTTCAAGCTCTGGAAAGCCATTCGAAGCTTCAGCTATCTCTTCCCTGACCTTCTTCATTTCTTCTTGTAACCACTTCATCTTCTTGTCAAGTTCTGAAAGTTTATCCTTTCGGGCTTGATAAAGAGACAGACGAGAAGCAATCTCAAGTGCTTTGGCTTCCAATTTGTTGGTTTTCCCAATGGTTGTGCCAATGCTCTCAGACAAGAAGTGATTATAAGCAATCAATTCACTAAATTGTTTAAGATGCTGTTGAAGAGTGAAGTTGATTGAAGAAGGGAGTCCTTGGGAAAGAAGCAAGGCCTGATAACAAACCTCGAAGTTATAGGTTAAACTATGTTCAAGCAAAGCAGGAAGTCCTAAATGATTTAAAGATTTCAGAAAACTTTTTAGTGTTAAAACTTCCTCCTTTGAAAGAACATGTTTAATTCTAAAGGAAGGTAAGTCAGAAGGCATGGAAGGGCTCAAAAGTTGTTGAAGGCTTTCGAGAGAATTCGAAGAGGAAGGAAGGATGGGTTCAGCAATCTGGTTACAAAATTTTCCCAATTGGCTCTTGAAGAGGGATATATCAAAAACCACTAACGGCAAGTCAATTGGAGCAGAGGAAGATGTGGGATGATCTTCAGGAAAAAGGGCCATATCTGTTCCCTGCATGAGGATTAGAAGGTTAAGTAGAATGTAAAACAAGAAAGGAAAGGTATGATTGAGTATCAAGAGTACCTGATCTGAGGAGGAGGCCAAACTGGAGCCTTGAACCTCAGCACTTCTAAGAATATGACCCTTCGAAGCCAAAATAGGGTCCATCCTTAAAGATCCCTCCCCTGAGACCGATAAGGGAGTAAAGGGGAAGTCTCCCTGAAGGATGGGAAGTGGCCCCAGAGTCTTCGAAGGAGCCAAACTGGCCAGTACCTGTGCAAAGGTCGGCTCAGTAAGGAATGACAGCAAAGTGTGCATGTCAATATCCTTTGCAGCAAAATCTTTCTCTATGGAAAGAGCTTGAACAGGGGATGCCTGTGAAAAACAAAAGAAAGTTAGAGTAAATCCTTTCATAATTCGAAATGCGAGTATTCAGAAGAAACCTTGTAAGGAGCATCTGCTGGCATTTGGATTACAGGCTCTATCACTTCTTGTTGAGGGCAGGGAACAAGAGCTAGGTCCAACACCTTAACAGGGGATGCAACTTGAGTCTACAAAGAGGTTAACAGCAAGTCATGAGCATAGGAGACACATGAGAATGTATGCAGTTTAAACTGACTTACCTCTTTTGGGGAGGAAGGCTTCTTAGGAGAAACAGGCCTCTTGGGAGGAGTTGTTTTCCTCACATAACGGAGGGTCTCCTTCACCTGTCTTGTTTCACCTGGTTCGAACTCAAGAATTAGAATTACAGTAAAATCCTCTTATTCTTAAGGGAATATTGAATCACAAACAAGGGAAATCCTAATTCCTATGAAAAGAAATACAAATTAGGCCTTCGAAGGGCCTGAGTGCTGAGAGGTTGCTTTTTTATTCTCAAAGTAATGAGGAAAGGACCAAGTAACAAGACTATGGAACTTGTTCCATGCGAACTGGAGGAATTTCAGCTCCATTTTCCTCATGTCTTCTTTGGAGTCTGACTCCAATTTTTTCTCCAACAAGGGCCTAAAGCAGAGCACCAAAGCTTTGGCTTTCCTTCGAAGCCGAGCTTCCTTTGTTGGACGCTTCATTTGTTGTCTTTTGAAGCGCCTTCGAAGCTTTTTGTCAGCATGGCCTGGCACCACTTCGAAGGACTCAGCAGTGAAGTTATGGATTTGGTCATGCAGCTTCTCAATCCTTTCCTTGGCCAGATCATAATCTTGAAGGGTTTGATCGAAGCAATACGCAGCGGTATTGGCTTCGAGCCATGACTTGATCACTGGTAAGAAGTCCAGGAAGCAGTGGATTTGATAGGAAACCGTGGAGGGGATGGAACATAACACTAATGTCTCACAAGCCCACTTAAAATTAGTTAGTGGAACTTGTTTTTCCAGGGTAGAAATATCCAGGAAAGAGAAGGCTGCCAGGAGTTGTAGAGCTTTACTCTTGTCAGCAGGGTAGATGGAATAACCATATTGCCATTGGAAATGAGGGGTATTGACGGCAAGGTTATTCACCTCATTGAACCAGTCAGGCTCTTCAGGAAGAGGAGCCAGTTTGTTGGTTTCCTCGAAGTTAGCTGGATAATGTGGGGTTTGCACCTCTGTGAGCCAGAGGGACTGTTGGGTTCGAGCCATGCGTTTGAAGTCGCAGTAAGGGGCGGGCCCCAGATAATTTTCCTCTTGTTTCAGGAAAGGGGAAAATTTGAGAGAGGAGTAAATGGATTCGAGCATACCCATGTGAACAGTGTCGTTGCTGCTCAGGGGTAGGAATTGGCTTGCGAACAGAGTTCGAAAGTGATGGAATTTATGAGGTGTAGGATCAGGCTGATCGAACCTGACCAGAATGGTGCCAGAGTTGGTATTGGTAGAGTTTTCTTCCCATGAGCCCCAGTTGGACCCATCGAACGAGTTCGAACGGGTTAAAGAGGAGTCCCAACCTGTGGGAGATGGGTTGGGGGAGTGGAATGTTCGATCCGAAAGGATTTTGCTTGCCAACATTCGAGGAGAGTTTGGAGGAGACATTTGAGGAAAAGGGGTTTGGCAATCAAGATTGTCTAAAATAAGATTAATTTCTGGAAGAGAGTCCATAAATGTAAGACTTCTTAACAGAAAAGACTCAAATTCGAAGGGTTTATGAAGGATAATGTAATTCGTTAAACCCTATCATTAACTGCCATTTATAGGGAAATTATTGTAGCTATCTTTGGGAAGCTCAATAGACGTGCATGGGAATAACATCCTGTCATGCTTCGTGCATCCGAAGTTGAAGGGATGTGGGCAGAGAACGTGTGCCATTAACATTTATTTAGCATAAATAAAATGTTAATGCGGGGGGTGTGTTTACATCCTAAAAGTGCCGCCCAATGAAAAAATTCCACGTGGCCCCGAGCGGTACGGCGGTTGCATAAAACCTGTCCCAGTCGAGTACCAATTACAGAGGATTGCGGGAGTTAAAAGGGACACTGTTTAATAGCAAACGGTGTCGTTTTAGAATGAACCGGTGTCGTTTTAGCAGTATTTAAACAATGGTTTTTGAGGTGATGGATCTAACCGTTAAATTGGACTTCACAATCATCGAACGGTGTCCTCGCTGCCCTGTTTTATAAGTGAGGTTAGGTGCAATTGCAGGGAATCATTTTGGAAGGCAAGCACGTTGCATTAATTCACGTTGCTTGAAAATAGGAATCACGATCCAGGAAGTGGCCATGAACACCATGATCGAAGCGAGCAGGGGAAGAAGGAATTCTGGAAGTATCAAGATAACCGTTCGAAGACCCCCCTCAACCGTTTTATGTGGCCAACGTGGGTATCAATCGAAGACGTGGGGATCGAAGGCAAGTTCAGCGTCTATAAATAGAAGAAACAATTGAAGAGAAAGGGACGACACAAAATCCATATCATCTGACAATTCATACAAAATGATTGCTCAGAGATCTATCTTAGATTAGTTTTAGTTTAGAATAGGGTCTTTTTTTGTAAGTTGAAGGCTTATTTGCATGTAAGACTACTTTCGATTAAATTCAAGTTTTCTTATTTCTTTTAAGTTCTTTCCTTACCAAAGAATAGTTGTTTGCAAGTTCGCTTTTGATTAAATTCAGTGTGCTTGCATTTCTTTATTATTTTTGATAGAATCTTAAGAGTGTTTGTATACAAATTTACCTTTGATTAAATTCAGGTTCGTTTGTGTTCAGTCATCTTTTCTGATTTCGAAGCGCGTCAATCTTTTATTTGGTTGATACCTTAAGGAAAAATCCTCTTAGTTGAGGTAATCGAACGGATAACACAATTGCCTGATTGAAATTAGTTGTTTCAAATCATTTTGAAAAGAGTAATTTCTTCTTTGAAGTTATTTCTTTTCTGGCACGCCCGCACACAATTATTTGTCGATTGATTTGAGTTAATTCAGCCCAAACAGGTCTGTCTATTTGATTTGAACAGTTTATTTTCCCCTAGTTAAGTAGGTGACCCATGCCAAAATTTAGATTGATTTAATATTAATAGCTATATGATGGGAGCATATCGACCTAGCTTACAGTTTGTTTTCATCGTCATTCTCAGCTTCTTCTTTTTTCAAATATGTGTTTCGATCGTATAAATGCTTATATCCAATCAATCCAAATTTTCAATTTTGCATGTGTGATTTAGGAATTGGGGGATGGTGCTGTGGGCAGTACCGCCTCGTTTGGTTAAATAAGCCATTTGACTTATCTTTTTTGTCCTTATTCAATTTTTTTCGCATTTGTTAATTTTTTCATCGATTTTTTTTTTGAGGATTATTGCTTTATCATGACGAGAGGAATCTAAAAAGTAAAAAATTAAGATCGAAATCCGTTTTTTTAATAACAACAAAAACAAGCCAAATCCATTTATTTTTGAATAAAGACGAAAAAATTAGCTTATTTTCGTCTTTATTCAAAAAAATTTAGATTTTGATTGTAATTTTTTACTTTCTAGATTTCTCTCGTCATGACAAAGCAATAATCCTTAAAAAATCGACAAAAAAACTAACAAATACTAAAAAAATTAAATAAGTACAAAAAAATAAGTCAAATAACTTATTTAGCTAAATGAGCCTTGAGACAAGGAAACATAGAGAATAAACTATTCACATCGAATACCATGTCTGGGAGTCGGCTCGATACGGGGGCTCATGCACACATGCACTGCATGTCTAAGTGTAAATTGACAATTGACACTCTAAGGATTCGCCAGGTGCACATAATTTGCACAAACATCTTACTTCATAAAAATAAAAATGCACAACACAAACCACGGAACCCCTTTGGTTTTACCTACTTGTTTACATCCTAAAAGTGCCGCCCAATGAAAAAATTCCACGTGGCCCCGAGCGGTACGGCGGTTGCATAAAACCTGTCCCAGTCGAGTACCAATTACAGAGGATTGCGGGAGTTAAAAGGGACACTGTTTAATAGCAAACGGTGTCGTTTTAGAATGAACCGGTGTCGTTTTAGCAGTATTTAAACAATGGTTTTTGAGGTGATGGATCTAACCGTTAAATTGGACTTCACAATCATCGAACGGTGTCCTCGCTGCCCTGTTTTATAAGTGAGGTTAGGTGCAATTGCAGGGAATCATTTTGGAAGGCAAGCACGTTGCATTAATTCACGTTGCTTGAAAATAGGAATCACGATCCAGGAAGTGGCCATGAACACCATGATCGAAGCGAGCAGGGGAAGAAGGAATTCTGGAAGTATCAAGATAACCGTTCGAAGACCCCCCTCAACCGTTTTATGTGGCCAACGTGGGTATCAATCGAAGACGTGGGGATCGAAGGCAAGTTCAGCGTCTATAAATAGAAGAAACAATTGAAGAGAAAGGGACGACACAAAATCCATATCATCTGACAATTCATACAAAATGATTGCTCAGAGATCTATCTTAGATTAGTTTTAGTTTAGAATAGGGTCTTTTTTGTAAGTTGAAGGCTTATTTGCATGTAAGACTACTTTCGATTAAATTCAAGTTTTCTTATTTCTTTTAAGTTCTTTCCTTACCAGAGAATAGTTGTTTGCAAGTTCGCTTTTGATTAAATTCAGTGTGCTTGCATTTCTTTATTATTCTTGATAGAATCTTAAGAGTGTTTGTATACAAACTTACCTTTGATTAAATTCAGGTTCGTTTGTGTTCAATCATCTTTTCTGATTTCGAAGCGCGTCAATCTTTTATTTGGTTGATACCTTAAGAAAAAATCCTCTTAGTTGAGGTAATCGAACGGATAACACAATTGCCTGATTGAAATTAGTTGTTTCAAATCATTTTGAAAAGAGTAATTTCTTCTTTGAAGTTATTTCTTTTCTGGCACGCCCGCACACAATTATTTGTCGATTGATTTGAGTTAATTCAGCCCAAACACTACTACAAACACAAAGTTGTAACATATCTATTACTCCGTATAAGTTTGTAAGATACTCACGAGTCACACTCCAAACACATAGTATAAATTTTGAACACCAAATTTAGTGTGGTTGGTTTGATACAGCCCCTTCCGATCTCGAATTCGAGTTTTCATGGACGAGAATCACGAGATGCTCGACTCCCATTGTAACAACTACAATTAACCCTTAACATCCTTGGTCTGCTGATTTTTGAATTGCACGTATATGCAGAGTGGTAGTAAGGAAGAAGAGAAGAGCTTGGTGAGCCAAAAGAAGCACAGCAGCAAAAGCCCACAGAGTGGCAGTAGTAAATTATGGTTGAACTACCTGAAAGCCTCATTTTACTTGATTCTTGGGACTGTCATTACCGCCGTACTGGGAATGCCCCTGATAGAGGCGGTTGCGGATTTTGCTACTACTGTAAACATCTCCTCGTTCGCTGTGTCATACGTGGTGATTCCCTTGGCTTTGAACTACAGACAGGCGCTGTCAACAATCACTAGCGCAAGAAAGAAGTCTCAGAAGGCCATTTCTTTGACACTGTCTGAGGTTTCATTTCTCTCTTTTTCTAACACCATTTTATTTTCATTGCAAAATGATACGCATAGAAATATAACACAAAGTAATGCAATTTCATTTTTCTTTTGGTCATAGTTGCGTACTTTTTTTAGATGGAGCCCGTCAAGACGTCCGAATTATTAGTTTCGAAAAGATGACACAAGTCCAACAAACAAATTCGAAAAGAATACGCTAAAAAGATTCAAGTTTTTGGCCAAACTGTCTTATCACCACTTCATGTAGCAATCCTAAAAACTAATAATTCTCCTTCATCCTGATGACCTCCATACAGAATGAATGCAGTGTTGCCAATACAACATTATATACAATTTCGTTCGAGTCTCTATCTTCGTCTTATTACTGGTATTCAAATATTTTCTTTCCATTTCTCATGTTAAATCTGTGTTCAAAAAATAAAAAACCGATTAATTTTTGTTTATGACTTGAATAACTTTTACAGATCTACGGTGCAGTGTTCATGAACAACATGATGGGATTGGCCATGTTTTTAGCACTTGTGTACATAAGGAACCTCTCATGGGACGTCTCGGCTGAGGTTTTGGTGGTTCTGGTTATCTGCACGGCCATGGGCGTTTTTACCAGTGTGTGCACAAAATTTCCAATCTGGACAAGTTTTGTGGCATTTCTTCTGTACCCAATTTCCCTGTTGTTGCTTTATGTTCTTACCACCGTGTTTGGATGGTCTTAGGATGACTATGGAGATTTTAATTTTTACCAAACGGAGGATGATTATATAAGATACTTTCAAAAAAACATTTCCATCTATCTATAACTTTACTTTGGGCTGTGAATAGCATTTCTCATAGAAAGCTACGAGTAACGAGAAATGTAGAGAATAGTCCATATTTTCACACCCCCACCCCACCACATCCCCCCCCCCAGCCCAAATTTCTTACCACCGGTTGAAAACCAATTTCACAAAAAAAAAAAAAAAAAAAAAATGAAGTAAACTTGACATAATTGGATTTTCCAGTAATTGGATTGCTTGAAACTTTTCGAAAGAAAGGAAAAATAAGAAAAAAAATGATGTGGAGAAAGAAGAAAATCACAAACTAAGGTATTGAGCTTATCTCCCTTATATTTTTTTTTCTACTCTCCTCTCTTTATTTAAACAAAGCAATTTTGTGTACAGCAAAAAGAGAATTTTATTAGTCTTTGAAGCAATACAAATTAAAGATTAAACTGATAAGGAGAAAAACGACATCATAACAACGAGAATAAAGTAGAGGGACCACTCAGACAATCAAAGCTAGTGATTGGGGCATTTGATTTTGTTTACCTAGCCGCTCGACAATAATTAACCAAAGCATAAAGCTAGTGATTGGGGCATTTGATTACTCCATATGTTTACCTGGCCATTCAACTCTTTTGGACCACAAAGTTTCCCTACCTCCCAACAATCAATAAAGAAACAAATGAAAAGGAAAAGGGGAACAAAACCTTGAGAGCAGTCTCACTATCCTTTCTACTTTCCAGAGAACTAGAAAAGTAAATACAGTTGGTTGAATGAAAGGACACGAAGGCGTACGCCAACCAAGACCCAAAAACAAGAAATATGTATGTAATGGTAATTGTAAGTTAGTAAGATTTAACTACATATTTTACATAGATCAATATTATACTTTCAATTATATTAACAGACTTTTTCCAAATATCAAAATACTTCATCTGTCCTTTTTTAAGAGTCTCACTTCGTAAATTTAACTTTTTATGAAGATATTATCATTACACTTTAAAGTTATAACTTTCCCTACTTACTATTTATGGAGACATCATTATTATATTTTTACTTACTAACTTTTCAAAATAGAATATACTTTTAGGAGCAAAATAAAAAATATATCAACTTTTACTCACTAACTTTATAAAATGGACACTTATTAAGAGACAATTCAAAATAAAATACTGAACTCTAAAAAATGAAAGAATATACTGACTCTAAAAAAATTTGTCTAGGGTCCACTATAGCATGTTAATTTGTAACCCACCAAGTCCACTTCTTAAGTTTGTAACCCAACAAGTCCACTGATAATGTTTGGTAAGACCTTAAATCCACTTCACTTAAAAAAGGAATTAGTTTAGGACAAAAATACCCTTACTTTTAGAATCTGTTATTCTCTTATATCTCATTCCCATTCAAATCCCCCATATTACGTTGTTACCATATATCCAGAGGAGGGAGGGAGAGAGAGAGAGAGATGATTGAGAGAGAGAAAGACAATTGATCGATGACGATCGACGGCTGTTTGTGCTCATGATCGACTACTTTTTTGGATGCTCGTGCTGTTCGTGATCAACTTTTGTTCATGATCACGGTCGACTGGTGTTCGTGATCGAACTCAAGTATTTTTCGTTTGCATCAAAGGTACGTATGTTTTTTATCTTGTTCTGACATTAATTGATTATTGATTAGAGTTACACAGTACATAATCTCGTGTGTGTGTGTATATATATATATACACACACACACACGCAAGATTATGTACTGTGTAATTAACTCTAATCAATAATATGGTTTTAACATATAACGTTGTAATGTTATATGTTATCGTATAACATTATATAACGTTATACGTTCTCCTTCTTGGAGTCAGGACTGATGCTCACATGTAACCATATATAAGCTTATATCTTGAAATTCAAGAATAACCACATATATACATATGTATACTTGTGCTTTGTACTCGATTAAATTGTGTGTTTAACTGACATATATATATGATTATATGTCCAAATCTGTTCTCTGCATGTTATCAGAAGCAGGTCAGTGAGACCGCTGTGCGACCTAATTCAATAGGTGATGGACAACTTGCAGATTCTTCCGGTGAGGTGTCACAAGGCTACGAAGCATAACCAAAGGACATGTAAAGAGCCAAGCGATCACTACTACAATAATGCATAAATATCACACTAAGGAACTTGGAAAAGATCACGCTTTTGGCAAAACCGTGATAAATAAAGTGGGGGTAAACTTTTAATCTCACCTTTACTAATAAACTGAGATGGTAAATACATTATGAAAAAATGTAATGGTCTCGGTCTTTGATCACGCTATGTAACTGTGATTGAAAATAGAGGCAGGCTTTTTTAAGGAACCACAAGGTCCACAAGACTACACGATTATCCCTCCGCCCCCTTCTCCTGCTCTGTCTCACTACACGGTAGAAACCCTCGTTGAATTCCTCCGCCACTCTCTCTCGTTGTGCAGCAAAACCCTAGTACCATCAGGTAGCCATGGCTCAAAACATCTCTCTCCTGTAGTACCACCGCATGACGGGTACCGTCGGGTAGCTATCACTATCGGTGACTCCCAACCATCTTCTGAGCCATCAGGTATGTTTCGTCCCCCATACTCCCTGCTCTCTCTTAGCGTGTATGTATAGATGTACATATGTGTGTAACTTTGTATGCCCTAATCTGTTATCCCTAAATTCAAAGTTGTAAACCCTAATTTTTTTCATACCCTATGCAGCATTTGCAATCTACTGTGTTGTTTTTGGAATGGGATCTGCACTCACCCGAGGTATACTATAAGCGTAGTTTCAGAAGGGGACAGAGTAATGCATTCAACATTTTGTACAAGTCTGATTCTGACCTTGAATGGTCAGGGAAAAAAATTTCGCCCTCCAAGTGTTTGTTTATATTACTCAATCAATTGCCATTCAATAACTCTCTGCTTGTTACTAGGAAAACATGGTAAATGTGGCAAATGGAGTGGTATGGAACTCTAACTTGTGTTAGTAGTCGTACCCTTATGCTCTTCTGTATGGAACACAAACTTTGGTTTGTTAAGTTTTCTTTCACATTGTCATTTTAGTTGCTAGTAAACTAGGAGAAAAGTGAACAAATTGTTTGCAAGGTGCCTTAAGTAAATTGGGGATCATAACATCGTCAATTGCGTTTCTTTTCAAGTTTTGGATTCCTTTAATGGATTGAGATCTATGTGTTTGTATTCTTTGTATAGGGTTGATGTTAATGTATTCAGAAATTAATAGGACTTCAGAGTATTTAGACAGCTGTGTAGGAGGAACCACAACAGTCAGGCCCAACCTCCTGTTGGGTTACTCTCTTTATCCAATTTGGTGCATTTGCACTTTATTTGAAGAAGAATATGTTTGTGCTTGAACATAATATACATGTCCTCTAAATAAGTATTTTTAAGTTGCATATTTTGAAGGTGGCTATAACACGGTTTGGATTGGAACTGGCAGAGGTAA
The DNA here is from genome assembly GCA_019656295.1 of Rhododendron mucronatum var. ripense. Lineage (NCBI taxonomy): Eukaryota > Viridiplantae > Streptophyta > Magnoliopsida > Ericales > Ericaceae > Rhododendron > Rhododendron mucronatum. The sequence continues at coordinate 8,690,067 of BPLT01000003.1, read as the reverse complement.
AAGCTTAAAGAAAGGGTCAGGACTTATTTATACTTCGCATTTTGAGTTTCTTTACTTTCTCTTAAGTACTTGTTCCTTAACATATTTGTACGATTTGAATGGCTTTTTAACATTAATCAACTAATTTGATGCTTCTATGCAGGTAATTCAATTACGAGAAGCATGTAGCCATCTGGCATCCTCAACTCTATCCTGGTAGTGAACCTGAAGTAGGAGTGGATGTTGGATGTAGCTCAAAATCCATTTATCCTCTTTATTGTTCATATGAAAATATTCAAGAAGCTACATAGTCTTTGACTATCTATCTTTGCAAGCTCTAAAGTGTGTGTGCAATCTATGTTTATTGTATTAACGTTGATGAGTGATGTTAATCCGTAGGTTGAGGAGTTTTTTTTGATTGAATCGTCTATTGAGCTTGCGAACCTTGATGAACCTGCTGGTTAGGTAATTCTTTTTTGCCCATCTACATTTTACTTGTGATTGCTCTTAGAAGTTCGATGGTAAATTATATTAAGTAGTGTTGATTATGTTTTCGCATGATAGTTGTATCAGGTTTGATCAATGCAGAGAATGATATCCTATTGTAGCATTTGAATGTTGTGTATGTTTCATTATAGGAGGGATCTTTACCAGGTATATGTGTGTTTATGCAATATCTATCATATAATATTTTTTTGGTTAATCTGATTTGGGTTTTGGAAGTTTTAGTCGCACTTTCTTGGTTATTACTCAATGGTCCTTCCATTTCTTTTCATGCCTAACTGTCTTTTTTGTATATAGAACGCGTATTACGGACATAAACAGCGATGAGAGTTTCTGACTCATGGAATTTGCATATTATGAGTTACTTTTGGGCCCATAATTAAAGGTTGTGTTTGACTCATGCGCAGGTATGATTCTGAAGATATTGGTATAGCTTTTGGTCTTATTTTTCATGTATTACATCCTAATGCATATTGATTTTTTTTACTGTAGTTAAGATGATAATATTGTAGCACAACAAGCTTGATCAGAGGAAAGGATCAGTGAATTAGGAGATAAGTTTTTTTTGGTAGTTTAGTAGTTCTCTGTCCAAGACTCGAGTGAATTATGTATTAATTTGACTGAATACCAAGTGGTTGTACAACAGAATTGTCGTTTAACACATGTATCATACAGTGGAAAAGAAATATATAGATTGATTTTGTGAGCAAGTAAATGTTCTTGGTATTCTTTTGTGATTTTGTTTGCATTATGTTACGAGAACGATAGGATTTGTATGAAATATGATCATCCAGGGCAGGAAAAAGTATTTTGGTTGAAATAGCAATTCATTACGTTTTTGTGTGAAAATGAGTTCAGAAAAGACCACGGTTTTGCATAAAAGCGAGATTGTTCCATCATGTCTTCTCATATTTTCAATCACAGGCAGAAACCGTGATTGTATGGGCACATTTAATCACGGTTTCAAAGGAAAACCGTGATCTAATACAAGAAAAGATCACGCGTATTAGTTTTCTATCTCAGGTTTCGCCATTTTCCATCACGCTTTTAAGGCGTGATCTTTTATAACTTTCGATCACGGTTTATTGCCGTGATCTAAAGCAGCGAACTTACGATCACACCTGGAAAGATCACGGTAATGGAACTGTGATTAAAGACATACAATCACAACTAATAACTGTGATTGTTATCGTTTATTGTAGTAGTGGATATATGAAGTAAAGTGCCGAGTAAATGATAGAATGAAGGACATGTTAGGATGAACAATTGGATAAAGTGGGATGAAGCAAAGAGCAAAGTCATGTATGATAGTTCTAGCTTGTTTATTTTTTTGTTGGCAAAAAGGAAAAAAAATAATGTTGAATGATTTGTTTGTTTTAGTGATTCTTGAATAGTACATTATTTTTGTTGGAACAAGGATAGATAAAGAGAGTTCTATCTGTGCTAATGATGACAAATTTTGACATATAACCAAATATGTAACCATGTTATAGCGGACCCAAGACTAATTGTTGCATATAAAACCATATATGTCTCTCATATCTATTTGTGTCGTTGACAACATATACAACCAAATATGTCAGAGATGATAGCATGGTACAGAGTTAATTTAGATATACACTTTAAGCATTATATGTACTTGTGTTGGCATAACACACATTCCAGATAACCATACATGTCTCATATCTATCTTTGTTTTTAATAACGTATCGAGAACAGATTAAAACATATATGATTATATGTGCACTTTGTTGGCATGAATATTTTACAATGTAGTACCAAATTAAACACAGGTGAAGATTTATATAATTCATTAACAAAGAACAATCATTGAAACCATAACATCTGCCAATCAAAACATCTGTGTTCCAAATAAAAAAAATAGATTCAGAGTCTGCTATTGTTCAACTACATATTTATAAATTTGATCGATAGATCTACAAAATGGATTTAGAGTCTTCTGAATAGCAATATGAAAACAAGACAAAGAAATTACAACAAAAGACTTTAACCAAATTAAAATTCTAAATCTAATGTTTTTGGCTGTCTTGTCAGGCTCAACGATCATAACGTGCCTCTTAAACTTCATTAGATACCTTCGGTAGAAGAATTTGATGTGGAGGGCTCTTCTGAGTTGGAGTTCATCCTAAACTCCATATCACAGTGTCATTATGGTGATACTTCAATTTGCAATAAATTGGATTAGGCACTTCATGAAACCATACTCCTATTTCTTTTGAATTTGTCATTTCTGCACATATAAGAAAAAAGTTAAACAGATGGGAACATATAGCTTTATATGTTAAAATAAGGATTCAAAAATTCGTATATCACCATATATGTTTCATGATATCAGCTGTCAAACGAAAACCTAAACGTTATATGTCTCATGATACAGTACTATAACAAAAAATCACATATAACCATATATATTAGGAATGATAGCATGATACATGGTACATAATTGGATATATAACCATATGTGTCTCGTATACAGAGAACAGACCATATTTTAAGTGGTTATATATACAAATAAAATTATACATGAAAACTAATAAAACTACTAAATTTACGTTATTGAATTGGTCCGCACAACGGCCTAATAGACCTGAATATATAACCATATAATCATATTAAAACAGTTCATATGGTTACATATGATGACATGATACAGAGTACAGAATTGGATATATAACCATATGTGTCTCACATATAGAGAACAAACCATATTTATTTAAAATATGGTTATATGTACAAATAAAACTAATAAATTTATACAAGAAAACTAATAAAACAACTAAATTTACTTTATTGAATTGGTCCGCGCAACGACCTAATAGACCTGAATATATAACCATATATTAGAGGTGGCAAACGGGCGGGTCTGGGCGGGTTGAAACGGGTCATGGGTCAAATATGGGCGGGTCGTATATGGGTCAAAAAGTAAACGGGTTGAAATGGGTCGGGTCAAATATGAGTCAAGCCAAACCCAAACCCGCTCGACCCGACCCATATTTAACTCTTTTTTTTTTTTTTTTTTTCATTTCCAAAACAGTCACGTAACTTTAAAAAACAACTCCCGCCTGTCATCTTTGAACACAATCCAACCGCACCCCTTTTCCTCTCTCTCTCTCTCTCTAAATTCCCAACCAAAACATTACTTCTCCCGTGCGCCAAGCCAAACCAACCAACCAACCAACTCCAGAATGGAATTGCCCAAGTATTTCATTTTATAGCCTTTTTTCATTCTCCTTATTCAAATTGTTTTCGCATCGATTTGTTTTGAGACAAATTTTTTACCACTATTGATTGGTTTTAACGGGAAAAGTCGGAAAAGTAAATTTTTTTTACTTTTACCTAATACTCCTATTGTTTTTGTGATATCCAACATTTTAGACTGTAGTTTAGTTTTGCATCAATTTTTAGTGGATTATTGGTTCGACTCGACAAAAAGAATCAAAAAAGTAAAAAATTATGATCCTAACCTAATTTTTTGAAAAAAGACGAAAAATTTGATTTATTGGCTTAAGTTTTGTCTTTATTAAAAAAATTGAAATTTCGATTGTAATTTTTTATTTTTTAGATTCCTCTCTTCATGAGACAAGATAATTCACAAAAAATTAAGAAATACGAAAAAAAGTTGAATAAAAAAAAAAAAAGCCAATTAACTTATTTAAGTCAAAATGTAGCCTCGATTATAACTATAACTTATATCTCCAATGTTTAGTGGGTCTTGAAGATAAGGAGTCTTTGAAATGGAGAGAGAGAGAGAGAGAGAGAGAGAGAGAGATCCATTTTCTAGCAAAAAAATGTAGCTTCGTTCTTGTTTTGTCTACGTACAAGAGGCGAGAGGCCATGGTTAACAATAGTTCACTCTTGTGCAAGAATGGGTCTTACATATGTTCTACATCAAGAGGAGTGTTGGATGGACGATCTGTTCGGAAGACGAAATCGAGAGAAGTTTGTTTTCTTTTTCTTTTTTTTTTTGAAATAAACATGAACCAAACAGTTCCTTGAAATATTAAAGTGTTTATTGGAGCAGTAATTTTTTTGAAGATGAGGTTGTGATAAAGTGAGCTGAGGGGCTGGGGTATGTTTTGGTCGAATTACGCAGTCTTGTTTTCGTGGAGTAGTCACCTGTGCCTTTTGCAATTACAGACTCTGGGTTTTTCATTCAACCCATATTAAACCCATTTTCAACCCACTTAAACCCACTTAAATATGGGTTGATATGGGGTTCAACCCCATATCAACCCATTATATAATATGTGTGGGTTGGGTTGGGTTGTAAGTGGGCGGATTTGGGCGGGTTAATAAATACGAGTTGAAATTGCCACCTCTACCATATATATTCACAAAACAAAATGACAACCGAACAAAATGATATAATACCATACATATTCACAAAACAAAATGACAACCAGAACAAAATGAAATATAAACAACCAAAATGAAAATATATAACGTCATACAATAACATATAACATTACAACGTTATATGTTATAACCGAATGTTATATGTTTACATCTGAACTCATACATATACATTCATATATATATATATATGTATGTATTATGTATGAGCACAAATACTCACATATAACCAAATATGTCATTCAAGCACAAATGCTCACATATAACCATATAAGCACGGCTAACCGTAACTAAGCCTCTAGAAATTATAGATCCTCAATGACAAAAGATATATGAGTTCCACGTACAGTCAACAAAACTAGTAAACAAACAATCAATAATAATCGATCCAAACATAAGACAAACAAGAATAAAGTCAAAATTAGGAACAAAACGTAAAGTACAATTGCAATTTGGTCGGAGAAGATCGAGGAGGAGCAGATCTGGACGTTGAGTGGGGAATCGGTGCGATGGACTGGTTCGTATTGTCACGCCCTCGATTTTAAACATAATAATAAATGAATTTCCATAACTGAAACCTCACTTTAATCCCTGCAATACCCCAAAAGAGTTTAACATTCCCATTTTTTTTAATAACACCCTCAAGTCCAAAAAGATTACAAAGGTACATGTTTAGCTCCAGGGCCCAAATCACATAAGCATTGAATATCAAACCGGAATTTAGAAATTACAATATTCATTAGTCAAAAGATTTCAAAAAAAAAAAAGTTACGAATACATCTTCCAAAAATAAATTACAAGATGTCTTAATAACTCCTCGATGCTAGCTTTCAAAATCGTGTCCACAATTCACGCATTCCCATCATGAAGTTACTGTTCAGAGTTAGCACCTGAAAAAAAATAAGTAAGGTTTGAGCTACACAAGCCAAGTAGAAAGCTCTAATCTCACCATGTATGCATATGAGATGCAAGAACGGTAATAAGACGAACAATGACTATAGCATCCAATGGAAAGAGCAACAAGGGGAAATCAATTTTCAACCTTTAATTTCCAAAACCAATCATATGTTTCAACGAAGACCTTTGAGAGCACCATACGCCAAGATGTGTCTCGTACATGTGTCATGGGCCGAAGCTCCAACTGGGCCAATTAAAGGACCCCAATGTTCTCTGCCAGGCTCTTTACCCATTCGGGATGTCCTGATGTATCAAATAAGAGCATATAGCTCACCTTGGGCCCCCAATGTCCTCTGCTAGGCTCTTTACCCATTCGGGATGTCCTGAAATGTTCTCGTCGTGTTCGTTGCGTACCAAATCTTTTAACCGTCATGATATTACCATTTCAAACGCAACTTTGATATGTGTGTAAAGTAAATTTCGGAAAATCATACATAACCGAGCATTAAAGCTTGTGGATATGTTTAATGTTGTCATAAGGCAAGAATGATCAAGTTTGAGATCATTAGAATAGTGTTTAAGATGGGCTAGGCTTGATTGGAGCCCAAAATAATGGAATGGGAAACAAAGGTGGTCAAACAATACAATCAGGAGTTGTATCGATAACAAATGAAAGAAGGTATCGATAACTCACGGTCGAGATTTAATACAGCACAACGTTATCGATAACAAATGAAAGGGTATCGATAACTTCGGGGTTATGGTCGTTCCAGACGCAAGGGTATCGATAACAATGGGAAAAAAGTATCGATAACAAGTGAATTTTTGGCCTTTGGAACAAGGGGTTATCGATAACAATAAAAATGTTATCGATAACAATAGCCTTCGAGCAGATTTTTGACAGATTCACCTGGGTTTCTCAACAATAACAATACCAACAACAACAACGATGATCACAAATGAGAATCAAGCAACAAGAAACATGTCATAAACATATATTGCAAGTTAGAACTCCCTACCTCACGATTAAAGAACGAAATCAAAGAATCCTCTAAGCCCTAGCCTCAAACTTTGAAAACGGAAGGGATACAACTCCACCGAGCTTAATCCGACGAAAAACGAGCTCCAATACGCGGAGAAATGATAGGTAGAATGGTGTTTTGTGTGGGTTGTGGGTGAAATTGTGATAGAGGGGAGTGAGAGAGTGAGACCCGAAAGAGGGAGAGAGGAACGGGAGAGTGAGAGAGAAAACAAGGGGAAAATTGTTTCCCTACCTCTCACACACACAAGATACATACACACATTATGCACACATCACACATTTACCCTTCAAATACAACACTATATCACATTAGTCCCAAATCTCGATATTTCGAATCAATTTCCTCATTTTTTTTTAATTCCTTAGTAAATATTTAGATAAATTTTATGAATTTATGGGCCTTTACACGTATGGTAGTGGAGAAGGTCATCGGGATATACTTGGGCACGACGAACACGGCTATGGCGGCGATGGAGGGCGCAAGGAGGAGGAATGCACTAGCAGCATCGATGAGTAGGCGAGGAGGAGGAGGAGTGCATCAGCAGCAGCGACGTGCAGGTAATGTGAGAGAGAGAGAGAGAGAGAGAGAGAGAGAGAGAGAGAGAGAGAGAGAGGGGGGGGGGGGGGTCCTGCTACAAATCTGTAATTTCTAGGGTTTTTCTCTTATATGAGTGGGTTATATAGGATGCGCATTGTTGTCATTGGAATTATTTTATTAGATTAGTGGACTAGAGGGGTTATGAAGTTTAGAAGTGGACTAGATGAGTTTGAAAACGGTTATAGTGAACCTATGGAAAATTCTCCCGACTTTTACACGTTATTCACCGTCTACAGTCTTGGTTGGGGTTTGCATTTGCTAATGAAATACTCTCTCTGTCCGTGTTTATTAGTCCACTTTCACTATTTCACCCACCTTAAAATATTGTACATATTTTTTTAATACAAATCTCTAAAAATATGCAATATAGATCTTATTTGAGTGATCTCAATTAATTCTATTATACAAAAATTTTAAAATCATGAAATCTATTATAAATTAAAAGATATAGATAATTTAAAACATGACACGAATACCGAAAATAGACCAACAAATACTTGTTGGCAAAATGTAATACAATCGGCAAATTCCAGAATATGAATTCCATTACAATACAAGGACAAATAACAGAATACATGTTGCATGTACAAAATGTCAAAAATACGGAAATAAGAACATCGAACCGAGCCCTGAATCAGTCTCCTTAAAACAGATTCACCGCCTCACCGTTGGGTGTTGGAGGTTGACCGGCGTCTGTCTCCCAGGATAGAACGGTTAGACCACGGCTATCGGAACACCACCGGAAAGCCGCCTTGGCGAACCGAACACTGCGTCTGTTTCTCTCTCTCACACAAGAACTTTATCAAAGTGGATTTGTGACTTGTGAATTCGTGTGCCTCTTCTGAAAAAGGGATGCACATTATATAGCCACAAATGACCAGGTGTAACAGCTAGACCATGAATTCTGCCTTGATTACTCAGCCATGAATAGGAGATAATGCAAGAAACTGCCAGGAAATGAATTGGAGGAGTGAATTCTACCATAACCTCTCTTCATGGGCCATTTACCAACTGTAAACAGCTGGAACTTGTAAGGCCTCGTCCAGATACAATGAACTTACAGGAGACAATTCGGTTGCCTCGGGAGACCCTCCAAATGTCCCAATTATCATTCACAAAATCTGGAAAATTTCCAACAATACTTTCGGAGGGAATACTTTTACTTATTATTACGTCCAGTTGTTCTTCTGACACAATGTGGGCTAGGTGGAGTCAATAATTGGACCTTTTTTGTGGTTAATTAACAATGTTTCTCCATTTCCAATTCCCCACATGGGTGCCAATCATGGTGGGAGCGAAGGGAAGCCAGTCACCTGCAAATAATCAATTGGCAACTGACCCACAACTTCATGTGCCAAAAGGCCCAAAATCTTGTTTGCATTGTAAAGTCACTTTCTTAACCAGATTTTCAAAGGAATGTCCACCTCCAATAATGTCTGGTGAACTGGTGATACATTTTGCACATCATTGCCTTTTATTTTATAGATCATATTGTCATACGTATTGCGTCCAACAAGATACGTTAACAAAAATTAATTGGCTATTAAGAAGTAGTTAGGGTCATTCTTGACATCTTACAGGCTCGAGGCGAACTTCAAAGAAATAATCAGGATTGATGCCTACAAGAAGGGCTTCAAGCATGCCGTTGTTGTAATGAATGTACCTACCGACTCGCTTTCCATGGGATGATCCCCAACTTTTGAGATCTAATTGTTGCTCCTCAGAAGCCGACTCCCCTCTGGTCAAAAGACTATTTTAGTCTTTTGTTTCAATTTTGTGATCGACTCTAGACAATCGCAACAAGTTGAACCACTCTTTGTAATTATTTTTGGATTGACCGGTGCCAAACAATTAGCTAGCATCTACAGGATCACATGCATGGCTTCTCTTATGGTGCGGCTAGCGCTGACAATTGACCACTGCCAGGTCACCAACGTGTAAATCTTTTTACTTTCTACGTGAATTAATGTGGTATACACAAGTTTACACATTCATATTTGCTTAAATATCCTATTTGCCTGTTTTGCTTAGTGTTTAGCCCTGCTCCCACTCTGGTTAAGCCAAAGATATACTCTCGGCCTAATCTTGAGCAACATACTTGGAATAAAAATAACTTTTTTTTGCAACTTGGCTTTGTCTACCCAATTTGTCAAAAATGTGCTAAAAAATCCCACCGTACAAAGGGCACAAGGTCATTGGCCGAGATACCAATGAGACTTATCATTTGTCAATTTTGCCCCGCACCATGAAGTTTGCACGTTCACTAAGACCATTGACTTATACGAGTCACCCTCATCCATGTGCTCAAGCAAAAGTGGTTAATATGCATGTGGCCATCAACTAATATGCCTTGATCGTTCAGCATTCCCATCGGAATGTTAACGTCATTCGATCTTATCATCGACAAGCATAACAACATAAATAACAAAAAGTAAAACAAGAACTATTGAGATTTCAGTCATAACATCAGTAAACATATGGAGTTAAAATAGTACTACATACAATGACCGTATAATACAACTCTATTGATAATACTTCCTCAAATTCAGGGCATTCTAACAACGTGGGACTAGCGATTGTCCATATTCTCAAGCTTGTATGCCCTAGTGCCTACTACCTTGGTACGTAGTGCAAAACAACCATTTCCAATTAGGACTAAACATTTTTTTCCTTCTTTTTGACAACCTTTCTTAAGACCTGCTCTGGCTTGGTACCCCTTCCACATTTTTTGCTGATAACCCGTTAGACAAGCCGTTGGATGGATTTGTGACCAATCTCGCTTATCTTCAGCCCGGTCAAGGGCAATACCTATGGCATCAGTTTTCTATTCGGCTTGGAAGTGCTTGGTAAGTATGGTCGGCAGTCCGACCTACATACATTCATTTTCCCACTCATGAAATGATAATCTTTCCCTCTTTGATCGCCATCTTTCTGCTCTTGGTTCGTACTTCCCAATAAACGCGATCATTATGACTCTCTTTGTACCATTATTGTCTATCTTTTCTTGATGGCGACCAATACAACTTTAATTTCTTAGATTTCAATCAATTTTAAGTGAACCTCCACACATACATTGCACAACATAGGTAAGTTTTTGCGCACTCACTGATATTGTTCCTAGCTATGATTTTCCTCCAACTAGCTACTAGTAGAATTTCTAGATCCACGTACTGATACGGGAGTCACCATCACGCATCAGCCAATACCCCTTTTTAATTTCCTAGAAAAAATGACTTTCTTCTTTTGTTAAAACGACGATTCGAAAAAGACTTTCTCAGTCAAAGGAAGTTAGGGCACTGAAAATGACAAAAGATATATCAATAAGCCTAGACCTTGGGTTGTGATTTCACTTCAGTTGCCACTTTAATCATCAATTTGAAAAGCTCCATCCATTGTCGTATGTGGAGTGTTTGGACCCAGATTTTGGAAATGTGAAAGCAAAGATGTCCTTTGAGAAAGTAAATGGTCAGACAATTTTACCTTTCGTGATGAAAACCTGAAAATCAATAAAAAAACAAAATGGCGAGTGTGACACTTTATACTATTTAATTAAGACAAAATTGTCCCTGCTACGGTGCTTATGGTTCACATGGGACGTTTATCTCCCATCACTACTTAATCGAATGTGCCACAGAAGTAGAACTACAATTGATGGCTATGTCGAATCTCCCAATATTTTGTAATCTCTCAAATGAAATGACTCTAACACTACGAAAATATGGGAAAACATTTTTTTCTAAAAATTCCCTTAGAATGAATGAGGGACATGATGTTCATATACCAACTCATATGTCTGAGTATCATATTTAATTTTTCCTCCTCAAATTCCTCTACAAATTCATAATTAAAATACAGATTTAGGTCAAATTTAATTGATCGATGTGCCTTAAAATTATTCCATTCCTGCAAAAACAAAAACAAAATTAAAAAGAAAGCATAAATCTTAAAAATTAAACAAAGAGACCAAAGTGCCAACCACATTACACTTGAATTAAGAGTACTAGGGGGAGAAAAACCAACAAAGATTCAGCAAACTAGCCAAATCTACTGGAAATTTTTAAAAGAATGAAAAATCAAATAACATGAATTAATCAAGATCTTCTGATCCTTCCACTGGTTATGAATGCATAAGACAGCTCCAATTTCCTGGAAAATTTCTCAATGTGATCAAAGGGTGTTCGGCCTAAACAATTATTTGCCGACAGTTGGAATTTTTTATGTTGACAAATTCTTCTGTGAGTGTTTCGTTAATATTTTTTGGATTAATCATTCATCTCGACAAGAAGAATTAAAAATTAAAAAAACAAATCCGCCGAAGTTGAAAAAAATCCAAACAAAGAGACAATACAATTGGATTTTTTAAACTTTTTTCATATTTATTTGTGTGTGTGTGTGTGTGGGTGGGGTGGCGGGGGCTACATAATTTTACAAGTTTTAGATTATTCTCATTGAGACTAAATATTTATCCAAAAACCTTAACTAACAAATATTACTACTTATAAACCTTTAGGTTATGTTTGGAACTTAAGGAAATAAATTGAAAAGAAGAGAAATAATTAAGAAGAAAATAATATGGAAAATTCGAGAGAAATTAGAACGATTTTTTAAATTTTTTTTGGATTTTCGCTTCACAAAGAGATTCTTTCCACAAGTTCCAAACACAGCCTTAGTTAAAATATGCACTAGGGGAGGCAAAAATTGCAAAAAGAAAAAAGGGAAGATGAATTGAAACAGGGAGGCAAGAGAAAAATCAGAGTTGAGGGGTTACCATGTGGAAATGGAATAACAACATCTGGTTTCACTAATTTTGATAATGTAGTAGTGAGGAGGCAGCAGGAGAAGTCTTGTTTGGAACTGGCTTACGCTTTTCCTCCCCTCCTTGAATTCCATGGGAAACGAAATACCCCGGAAACCCATCTCCGGTACTGAAAGGATTCGAAGACGGACCCACTTGAGGAATCTGATCATAATTTCCCAGGTTGGAAATTGGAGAGTTCATCAAAGCAAGAAATGATGGAGAAAAACTGGACTGAAGGGTTCCCCCTCGAGAAAACAACTGGTCTTGGCCTGCAATGTTAGTAGTATTATCCAGCAAGTTGGGGTGGGAATTGGAATTCCAACTGATAATTCTCTGGGAATTTCCACTTTCCACTGCTTGGGACCAACTCATGGGTGGCGGCTGTGGCGGTGGCTCACTTGGGGAAATGGCACTCAAATGGTGATGAAATTCATTGGAATTTCCCTCGTTTCGAAACCCAGATGAAGATGACGGTGGAAAGAAGCTGAAACTGTTAATGGGTGGTTGTAGTTGTTGTTGTTCTTCATTCAAATGGGGCTGACTCTGATTCCCAATGCCATACCCGGAGTAGCGAAAACGCTCTGTTTTCCCCTGTTCTTGCTCTGGGTTTTGGCCAGCTGATTCGAGAGCATCGATGGCCGATTTGGCCTCCTTCATGAGCCAGTCGATGGCTTCGCTCGGCCGGTCGCAGCCGAGCCGGTCCTGGACGTCGTAGAACTGAATTGCGGTGTGAGCCGATAGACGGAGCCGCCGGTCCTTGGGACCCTTGGCCGTGCAGATTTTGCTGTGCCGGTCTTTTCTTCCGGTGAACCGGAGAATCCGGCCTCCTTGCAGGTCTGTTCGCTCTCCTCTTGTGCTGTTTATCCTCATTCTCTCTGTAGTTTTGGCATGGCAGAGTTGTTTGGGTGCCAAATTTTGAGAAGAAGGTGGTATGGGGAAATGGGTTTCTTTGGATTGGGTGGGAAACCTCCTGTTTACTTGGTTTTCCACTAATGATTGATCCTGATGTTGATTTTGATCTACTTCTTCATCATCTGAATGTGGGTATTGACACCTTGGAAAATCCAGCTTTGAACTTCACTTTTTAGCTTCAAAAACAGTTGCTTTCTGAACTCTTCAACCCTTTTTAGTGAGTCTGCGAGGGTTTTTTGCTTTACCCTTTATGATAACCTGTTTTTTAAGTACAGTGCCTTGTTCTCTTTAGAACTTAAAAAGAATTTTTCAAAAAATTCCCTCTAGATTCCTCCTAAATTTCTCATACTTTTAACGTTTCTCTCTTTATCTCTCTCCACTCATTACCCCTACTATTTTTCAAAAAAAAATTCAAATTTCAATCCAAACAAAGCATTTGTTTCTACAAAAATTAGCGTATTGCCCGATCGATGCATGGAGACGGAAACAAAATCAATAAGAACTTTTTCTCTATTGTCTTGTGCGTTAGAGGGTCAGCGTACGTATATGGTTCTTGGAATTTACTCTCTTTTCTCTTGTGCGTTAGAGTGTCAACGTATATGGTTCTTGGAATTTACTCTCTTTTCTCCTGTGCATTAGAGGGTAGCGTATATGGTTCTTGGAATTTATTCTCTTTTCTCGCAAGAGAAAAATAGAAATCCACAGCAATAAAAAAACAAAGTAAATGAAGTTTTGGCAGGCTCAGCTTATATGGTTCTTGAAATTTACTCTCTTTTCTTGCAAGAGAAAAATAGAAATCCACAGCAATAAAAAAACAAAGTAAATGAAGTTGTGGCTAAAGTAAAGTTAATCGACTGCCTAAAGTTTTAAATACCAACATTTTGCATTCAGGAATTATAAAATTTGGCTAAAGTTTAAATTTTATTCTTTCATAATAATATGATAGTTTTATGAATTAACGAATGCTAATCCATAGAATTAACAAATGCTAGTCCATAGTTTTAAGAATTACAAATGCACTCTAAATTATGTAAATGAGATCGTGCGGTAATGACATTGCATGTTTTCGAATGATATAATAGCTACAATACTTGAGATTAATTCTTCAATTTATCAAAATCGTTCATTAAAAACTTGAATGACTCGATTTAGTCTTGAAATATCACTAAACAAAAATTCCTTTCATAGTTAACGTTTGGCCCCCTACTATTTCATTTCTTGGCTCCGCCACTGTTGAGAAACTAGACCTTCTGTTTAGTTATTACTTCTATTTCTTTTCGGAAAAGATTACCCTCTTTGTTTATATTTTGGGTTGAATATAACATATCAATAAAATTATTCTACTATTTTGAAGGAAAAAAAAACCTGTTAGTACTAGGTTGTCAAATTATCTGACATGACACATCAAGTGAAAGAATTGGCATGTAAATTCAATTAACCAAATTGTCAAATGTTTAGGTGTCATTTGACATCTCTTATCTCATGTCAATTTTGACATGTGATGTCAAATTTTTTCCCTAAGTTATTTTACTTTCCGTAACTTAATAACTATCCTTAAATAAATAATTAGGCATATTGGTTGGATTGGACATTAGGATATCAAATTCTAATATGTCAAATTGCCACATAAACCTCTAAATTTTTTTTGATATCCCTACTTTTGGAGCTAAGGTTGGAGATGCTCCCACAGAGGAAGCTGGTTGTGGCAAATTAATGCATAGGGAAACTGAGTAAGGGAAAAAAAATAATTTTTACGCTTTTTTTTTATTATGGCACTCTTCTTTTTTTCTTTACACTTTTTTTTTGGAAAAATAATTTTCACACACATTTTTTATTATGACACTCTTTTTTGTCTTTTAATAAAAAATGCACATAAAAGTTTCACTAATGACAGAAAAAAAAAGTGGTGATGAATCTCCGAAAATAGTGGGTCGTCTTATCTTCAAGAGAGAGAGAGAGAGCGCTCTGTGCAGATGAATAGTAGGAATCGTCCTTGTGATGCATGCATGGCTGATGCCTAATTTGATTGTACGCAGGAGTAGGAGTGAAGATTGTACTGTACAATCTCTCACCTATTCATCAGTATCCAGGCGCTGCTTTCTGCTTTCTGCTTTAACTTCTGTCCTTTGTACCTCATTGCCGATATTTAGAGGTGTCAAATGGGCCGGGTCGGCACGGGCACGGCACGGGCACGGCACGTTTGAAGGCGGCACGGCACGGCACGGGCACGGATTTAATCCTGTCACGGCACGGAACGACACGGTTGTAGTGGGCACGCGGCACGACACGGGCACGGAAGTGAGCGGGGAAGACACGGGCACGGCACGGAAATTGGCCTGGTACGGCACGGCACGACACGGTCTTAGACGGGCACGACACGGGCACGACACGGAAGTGGAATGGGGCACGAGTAACGGCACGGCACGGCACGGTTCTAGACAAGCACGGCACGATAAGGCACGGGCACGGGGCACTAGCACGGGCACGGAAATGAGGGGGAACGACACGGGCACGGCACAGAAGTTGGCCTGGCACGGCACGGCACGGCACGGCACGACACGATCTTAAACAGGCACGGCACGGCACGGGCACGGCACGAAAGTGGAATTGGGCACGAGTCACGACATAGCACGACACTGTTCTAACCAGGCACGGCACGGGCACGGGCACGGGCACGGAAGTAGGACAGGCATGGCACGACACAACACAATTTTAGTGGCACGGGCACGGCACGACACAACACGGTGTCGATTCTCGTCGGGCACGGCACGGCACGAGGAATGGAAAAACCAAAAAAAATATGTTATTAAATAAATAAGAGATTTTAGATTACAGTTTACTTTATTTCTATGTATTTTTTGATAATCCAACAATTTATTAATCTTTTCCTTTTATTTAAGTAAAATAAGTTTTTAAAATATTTTATATGATTAAGAAATTTTGAATCAAAATTCAAACATGATAATATACCAATTACTACACATATACTATTAATACTAATATACATTACTTTTTATGTAATAAAGTTTTTTAAAAAAATACATAGAAAATAAATAAGAAAAAAACTAATTTAAAAAAATGGTTTAAAAAAAATAATCTCTATGGAATTCAAACCATAGAGATTATGGTTGACAAACATCTCAAACCACCAAGGGGGCGAAGGCCAACAATCTTTTTGTGCTTATAATTAGAACAAATAATATATATTATATAATTATATTCTATAAAAACGGACCTCTTGTGACTTGTATGCTAACCACATGATTGCGACACAAGTAAGACGATCCATATTGTTCATTTTGTTGTTCTTGGTGTTTTAATCACTCTCGCAAATTTTCAGGTCCATCGGGTTTTGGAAGCCCTTCCACTGGGACATAGATTTATTAATAATTTTTTTATTATTTGCGATCAAGTATATTACGATAATTAATTTACTTCATTTTTTGCACGAATGATATAATCACTCCCACATAAAAGATAGACGGTTCCGATTTTCAGAAAACAACTCGGGTGGCCCTCAACTAGTGCATTATAGGACTTTAACGCGTTTAGAAGCACTGAATGTGTTCTGATCACGTGGTTTCCGATATCCGATTATCACCTATTTAGGGGAAAATTAAAATTTTTATAAGATCTTAAATTGTAACGGTTTAGATCGAACATTTGAAAAAATGAGTCTACAGCTACCTTTGAAATCTATACATTTAACTTATCAGGTTCTAAACCAATGTACTCCGCTATAGTCCAATGTACGCTAGTTACACAATTACGACACAAGTATGATGATCCATACCGTTCATTTTGTTGTTTTTAGTGTTTTAATGACTCTTGTAAATTTTTGGGTCTATCGGGTTTTGGAAGCCCTTTTATCGAAACGTAGATTTATTAATAGAATTTTTTTTTATGTGCGATCAAGTATATAACGATAACCAAGTTACTTCATTTTTTGCACGAATGATATAATCACTTCCACATAAAAAATAGATGGTTCCGATTTTCAAAAAACAGCTCGGGCGGCCCTCAAGTGATCCATTATAGGACTCTACGAGAGTTTTTCTTTATTAAGTGCATGTGCATCATGGTGCAACTGTCGCACATGATCAGGCACAACACTGGTATAAATAAGAAGAGAGGAGACCGAGATCAACCCTAGCAGCCCTCTCTCTCTCTCTTTGTTCTCAGAATCTCAGTTCTCACAGACTCACTCTCGTCTGACTCTCTCAACGGCTCTCTCACTAAGTCACTCTCTTTATCACTCTCAAGTCTCAACTCTCAACGTCTCTCTCACTCTCACTGACTCACTCTCAACGTCTCTCTCTCTCTCTCTCTCTCTCTCTCTCTCTCTCTCTCTCACCGTCTCTCCCTCTCTCTCATCGTCTCTCCCTCTCAACCTCAACGCCTGAGGAGTGAGGGCTGAGGCGCGCGCTCTCTCTCTCTCTCTCGACGCCTTTCTCTCTCCCTTTTAGCTCTCAAACAGTGATAGTCGGTGACCACTGTTGCTGTTGCTGTTGCCGTTCAGTCTGTTCAACGGTTCAGCTTTAGCGACTCAAACGACTCAAACCCTAGATCTACGGCTAGATCTGAGTTTGACCGACTCACCTCCGTCTCTCTTCGTTTCCGGTGACACACAACACTCAAACGGTGAGTATTTACAACCTTGACCCATTTTCGTTCACGCTCGTCAGCTTTGGGCCGTTTCACTGCAAATATTTGGGGGTTTTGATGTGAAAACATGTTAATTACTGCTACTGTTTTCGTTTTCTTGTTTTCGTAATTTGATTCAGTTCTGAAATTAGGGTTTTTACTTGGTTTTTGAAATTAGGGTTCCGAAATTAGGGCTTTTGTTAATTGTTATTAATTTCTGAAACTAGGGTTACGAATTCAGGGTTTTTGTTAATTGTTGCTAATTTCTGAAATTAGGGTTACGAAATTAGGGGTTTTGTTACTAATTTCTAGAATTAGGGCTACGAAATGGCTTTTGATGTGAAAACATGTTAATTCCTGCTACTGTTTTCATTTTCCTGTTTTCGTAATTTGATTCAGTTCTGAAATTAGGGTTTTTACTTGGTTTTTGAAATTAGGGTTCCGAAATTAGGGCTTTTGTTAATTGTTATTAATTTCTGAAATTAGCGTTACGAAATTAGGGGTTTTGTTACTAATTTCTAGAATTAGGGCTACGAAATGGCTTTTGTTATGAATTTCTAAAATTAATAATTACAAGAAATTAGGGCTTTTCACTTTTGTTACTATTTTCAACAAATTTTCGAAACTGATTTTGTACACACACCTGCACTAATTTCGTATGTTAGAACACACATGCACTATTGATATGTAACCACTGTTATGGTGTTTTTTGTGCAGATGGATGCTGGTAATTCTAGTTTTGGCAGGGGGGAGGTCCGGGAGGCTCGTGACCCCCACTCAGATTCTTCTTCTGATGATGAACTACCACGAAACCCACGAAACCTTGTGGTGCAGCAGGGTATAAATTCTGTAGGAGAGGAGGCTGCTTCAAACATTGTTGGTGGTGGAACAGGACCTTTAGGTTCTGCTTCTGCTCCAGCAGATTCTACTCCTGCAGATTCAGGTGATAGTGGTTCAAAAATGTCACGACGCAGATCATGGGTATGGAATCATTTCTCTATAAAAAAACGCTTCAAGGATAAAAGTGGTGTTAACATAGGACCAAGGGCTGTATGCAATTATTGTGACACAAATTATAGCTCCAATAGTAATCATGGCGTAGGGCAACATACAAGACATCTTAAGAATAAACATGAAGATAAAATTAGTGGTGCATCTAATAGTAATTTTGTTTATTCAAAAGAAAAAATGAGACATGGGCTGGCCCTTTATGTAGCTGCAGCAGAACAGCCGTTCACTTTTGGTGGCGATATTAGATTTGAATATTTTGTCCAAAATTTTCTGAATCCTTTATTTGCTAAAGTTTCTAGAAATTCAACACGTAGTGATACGAAAAAAGCTCATAGTGAAGTGAAAAAAGAATTGATGAGTGAATTTGCAAGTCTTGGTGCAATAGGTTTTACTTCTGATATGTGGTCTGGTATAAATAATCGTGGTTATATTTGTGTGACTGCTCATTATATAGACTCTAGTTGGACTTTGCGAAAAAAAATCATTGCTTTCCGTTTAGTGGAGTTTCCTCATGATGCTGAACAGATTTTTGAAAGTATTATGGGTGTTTTAAGGGATTTTGAAGTTGTTGATAAAGTTTTTAGCATTACTTTTGACAATCATACTGCTAATACTGCTACAATTCCATTGTTTAAAAGAAATTTGACTCCTCCTTATTTTGGTGAATTATTGCATATTCGATGTGTATGTCATGTCATTAACTTAGTTGTGCAAGATGGTTTGAAACATATATCACCACAGATTAGAAAAATTAGAGATGCTGTTCTTTTTATTGCTACTTCCCCATCTAGGCAACAAGAATTTGATAAATTGTGTGTATCATGTTACAATGTTAAACCAAAAAATATGAACTCTGATGTCCAAACTCGTTGGAATTCGACCTACATTATGTTAAAGTCTTGTAGGAAATATAGTGATGCAATATCTGCTTTTGTTAATCAGAGGTATCGTGGTAATCCTTTAACTCCAGCTGATTGGAAAATTGGTTTTGAGTTCATGAAATTTTTGAAAGTGTTTTATGTTGCTACCGTAGCTTGTTCGGGTGTTCGTTATCCTACTTCTTGTATTGTGCTTAATTATCTTTACAATATCAGTCTCAATTTTCTTAATCATAGGGAACAACCAAATTTGGTAAGTGCTTGTATAGATATGGAAGGAAAATTCAGAAAATATTATGAGGAAATGCCACCAATATATCTGTTAGCTGCAGTAATGGACCCTAGGATTAAGTTAGAAGGTGTTAGCTTGCTCTTAAGTGGGATTGGTACGAATTTAGGGATTACTACTTTACCTTCTTCTGCTTTTGTGAATGATTTATTGACTATCATGTATGCTAAATATGACACTAAATTTGGTTCCAATGTTACACGTACTGCTGCTCCTTTAACATCTCCTACAAGTAGTAATGATGCATCTTGGTTTCTGCTTAGTTCAAGTTTAGGAATAGGAAGTAGCAATGTAACTTCACGTGTTGAACTTTCGAGATATTTGGAACTAGAAACTGTTAGCGCAAATGACAGGATTAATTTTGATATCTTAGCCTGGTGGAAAAAAAATGAAGAAAAATATCCCGTTCTTTCAATCATGGCACGTGATCTACTAACTCCTCCTGTGTCTTCAGTGGCATCCGAATCTGCTTTTAGTGCAGGTAAAAGAGTGTTGGATGAGAGGAGGAGCAGACTAGCTCCGGACATTTTGGATTGTCTCATATGCTTAAAAGATTGGGAGGATGCACGCCTTGGAATTGAAAAACGCTCAGCTAAAGATGAATTCAGAGGCTATTTTGCAGACTCTGATATAGAGAGTGATTAAGGGGACCTGCTGGCATTTGGTTTGTACTTGTTATTCATTTATTCAGCTGGGGTTGTGTCTGTGGCTTATTCATTTCAGTATTGTGTATTCATGGCTTATTCATTTCAGTAGGTGAGCTAAAGTGGACGTTGTGGCAACTTATGAATGCCTTAAATGGCAACATGATGTTGCCCCCACTTCAGTTTTTGGCTATGAAGTATTTTCTTAAGTAATATCTGAGCCTGAGTTTTGCATACCTTGTGGTCTGTTTGGCTTTCACTTCACTGAAGTGGATGTTGCCTGCATGCATTGTAGTGTATTTGTGTTTGTGGCTTATTCATTTCAATAAGTGGGCTGTAGTGGATGTTGTGGCAACAGGCAACTTATGAAGGCCTTAAATGGCAACTTGATGTTGCCCCCACTTCAATGGATGTTGCCTGCATGTGTGTGTGTGTGTGTGTGTGTCTCCTTTTAGTCTGAAATGAATAAGCCACAGACACAACTCCAGTTTTTGGCTAAGCGAAGCGTGATTGTGTTGCAACTTATGAAGGCCTTAATGGCAACTTAACGTTGCCGCATCCATTTCAGTTTTCCGGCTATGATGATAAAAAAACTAATGTCTGAGCCGTTGTGGTATTGTAATGAAGTGATGTTGCAACTTATGAAGGCCTTAATGGCAACGTAACGTTGCATCCATTTCAATTTTCTGCTGTGATGATAAAAAGAACTCATATCTGAGCAGAATTCAGAACTAAGTACATTTACCACTAAAATGTACCTATATCTGAAAAAAATGTACTTAGTAATTGTTCTTAGTTTATTTCTGCTGATATTACGAAGTGCTGTTGCAACTTATGAAGGCCTTAATGGCAACTTAACGTTGCATTCATTTCCATTTTCTGCTATGATGATTAAAGTAACTAATATCTGAGCAGAATTCAGCACCAAAATATATCTATATCTGGAAAAAAAAAATGTACTTAGTAATAGTTCTTAGTTCATTTTTGCTGATGTTACGAAGTGCCGTTGCAACTTATGAAGGCCTTAATGGTAAATTTCAGTTCCAATATTTCAGTTACTCTAATTTCTATTGGTATTCAATCTTTCTATTCGCTTATTGCTTCTCTTATTGATAGGGTATTTAGTGAGGAGGAGAGGTTCTGTTGAGTATGCCCAAACATGCTCTTGTAGAAGATGGGAACTTAACGTTGCCGCATCCATTTCAGTTTCCGGCTATGATGATAAAAAAAACACTAATGTCTGAAGGTCGATTTTCTCACTTATTTTTGTATCCATGGCTTTATGTGTTAGTAGCTTTTATTTAGCTTGGTGGATACCTCTAACCTGGTTTTATGCCAAACTTGAGGTGTAACGAAACCAGGCTAAATATTGAGTTTGTTTTTAGTTAGTATAGTTAATTTTTATTTAATTGCATTGTTTAACCGAGGTGGTGGCATAACCCCTCGCATATTTTCTTTTTGCTGAGTTGAGGTGGCGGTCTAGCCCCTCCAGTCTGTTCGTGTTGTTAGTTTGAGGTGGCGGCCTAGCCCCTCAATTGTTGGTTTTTGTCCAACTTATCTAGACCATTGTGTTTATTGCTGGTAATTCACAGAATCACAGACATCTTTGGAATAGGATGCTTGTCTGAACTCTTGTTTGGAAAGAGAGAATTTTTCTACTAGAATGGAGGAAAGATTACTTTGGAGTCTAGGAATCAGCTTGGAATCTTTACTCAAATTTTTTACTCTTTACATACTTGTCTGAACTCATCACTTGGAATTTTACTTTTTAAATCCCATGGTGTGTCCAAGGGTGTCCCCAATACTTGTATTATAATTCTTTACTCGGAAACGTTGTGGAGTTTATAGGAGACTTTGGGGACACCCTTGGACACTTTAAGGACACACCATGGGATTTAAATGAAAAATTTGAAACTTGGTCCACAGTCAAAATTTCTATGAATGTTTAGTTCATGATTACTTACATTTTTACCGTTATATTCATAACATCAATTCTATTTGTGTCCTATGACTCCTATCCATTGTGTCTATATCCTTGTGTTTTAGTGGATAACAATTCGCTTAGTCCTATTCTTCGAGATTGAGACAGGAATTGGTGTAATGAATGTATTTGGAATGAAGGATTTATTTCCTGAAATAGACATATATTAATGATAATTTCTACTTTCGTTCCAACTAGTGTTACTGTTAACGAAAGTAGTGTTACTGTTTTGTCGCTGCCGGTTGTACACTTGGGCATCCAGAAGTTCATGTATTAGATTGTTTCTGCTCCGTTTATTTCACATAAGCTGCTTTTTTGTTACTGTTCAAAATGTTTCTGGTACTGTTTAGTAGACATTGGAATATGTATTTTATGCTTAACCATCAGGGGCTGTCGTTGGGATCTCCCTTCACAGAGGGGGACGTCCTCTGTATAGTATATTTCCTCCAAGCCTACCGTACTGTTTAGAGAAGAATGTGCAGCTTTATCCATGTCTACTGATTAGGGTAGTCCTGCTGTTTGTATTATCCATTTGCTGCTATGCTGCTGCTGCTGTTGCTGTTGCTGTTGCTGTGCTGTGTTGCAGCTGCTACTGCTGCTGTTTTATGGATGAACCGTGAGAGCAGGTACATTCTCTGGAGAGCTGGGGTCATCCATGTTCCAGCAGCCCAAGTCAGTCAAAGCAGCTCCATTTATAGGTTCTCACATCTGAGCCTCCTATTACTTCTAAGTATTCAGTTGCTCCACTACTGCTACTGCTGATCAGCTACTGCTGCCGTTGTATTTTACCTCTGATATGCTGCTGCTGCTTTTCTAAACCTTATGAGCTGTATTGGAGCATATATGTTCAATTAAGGTTCTTCAAGTTCTTCAGGTTCTGCACTCACAAGAGACAGATTCTTCAGGTTCTGCATCTAATTAGATTGATACCGATGGTTACATGCCCAAGAATATGGTTGTATGTATTGATTGATTCCCCTATTTGTCATCTCGCAATAATAGTAATTACTCCCTATTATTCCGGTCTACTGAATAGATTATTTGGCGAAATAATGAGGTTTATTATTCAAGCGAACTTACGGAATTTTGTTAATTGCAATAGCTTGGAGCAGTTTAGTCATCTCAATTGTTGGTTTTATTTTTGATTTGGAGTGATAACTGATAAGCATTTCCTGTTCACAACCATTTCCTTGCTTAGCTGAGTAAGGATTTGGGCCCAGTTCGTGGATGGTTGATTTATTGCCTTATTGCCTTATTGGTAGTAAGGCCCCAAGTTACATAATATGACGGTAGTGGTAGTGGGGTAGCCTTTGTATAAATACTAGTATGGCAAAATAGTAGGGAGTAGTTACTTACACACTTATTGGGGTTTTTTCAATTATTGGTCTGACCGTTTCATTGTCTGTATCGTTCCAATTTTATTGGATGTCCTTGAAGGGACGACTGTTTCATTCTATAGGCTTGTAACAATAGTTTGTTAGGGGGAGAGTTATTCCTCCAATTTTTTAGGAGAGATGTAATGAGTCCAAGTCAAAGTAATTTTTTAGTAGTTTATACAACTAAAACCTAAGTTTTCTCCTATTAATAAGAAAATTTCTAAGAGTTCTTCCATATTAATACATGGCAAAGCAACAAGCAGCAGGAATAAGTGCTCTCGTCGTCAATCTTCCTTCTGACTCCATCTATGGGTCCTTGCATAATATAGAAGAAGATTCAGATTATTCCCCTTCCGATCCTTACTTATCTAAGCAAGCGATTTCTTTACCTTCAAAAGAAGGTCTTTTATGCACTAATAAATCAAATAAGAAAGAAGGTTTTAGCAAGAATTCGTCAACAAATGGCACTAGTCCTCTCGGATGTTTCAAAGGTTGATTTGGCTCAAACTAAAGGAGCAAAAAAGACCTCGGGTCAGGAATGGAATCACGACACAATTAAGGACCGGCACGGCACGACATCGCGACACGAACCGACAAAAAAGGCACGGCACGACCCGACAAAAAGCACGGCACGAGTCACGACACAACCCGACAAATAAAGCCATGGCACGACACGACAAAGAAAGGCACGGCACGACCCGACCCTACAAAGAAAGGCATAGCACGACACGACCCGACAAAAAAAGGCACGGCACTATGCGGCATGATTAATTAACAGGGCACGGCACGGCACGACACGATTTAAAAATGGCACGGCTCGACACGGCCCGCCAAAGCAAAAATGGCCCACCACGGCACGACACCGGCACGGTACGGCACGGCACGGCATGGCACGATGAAGTAAACGGGCACGGCACGGCACGACACGAAGCACGATTGGCACGGAAAAAAATGGCACGGCACGACACGACAGGCACGTTTGACACCCCTACCGATATTGCCTCACTCTCGGTTCTGTCGTATCAATTTCCCGGTATTTGGAGTGAAATTGATACGACAGAATTGAGAGTTTGTTTTTGATTTGATTTGATTTGATTTTAGTTTTAGTTTTATTTTTTAATTATTATTTAATTTTATTTTTCAATCATAATTTTATTTCTTTGATTGTTATTTTGTTATCTCTTTCTATCTCATTATTCTTATTAGAGGTGACAAACGGGCGGATCTGAGCGGGTTGAAACGGATCGTGAGTTAAATATAGGCTGGTTAAAATGGGTCAAAAAATAAACGGATTGAAACGGGTCGGGTCAAATATGAGTTAAGTCAAATCCAAACCCCACCCGTTTTTCCTTTCTTTTTTTTTTTGGGTTTCCCTTCTTCTCTCTTCCCCTTCTCCGATTTGTCTCAATAAGGAGACTTAGAAAAGTAAAATTTTATAATTAAAACCCAATTTTTTTTGAATAAAAATGAAGCAATTAGAGGCTAAAAAACTTTAAAAAATCAGGTTTCTACCTTTTTTTTTTTTTTTTTTTAAATTTCCAAATAGTAACATAATTTCGACGAGAAGTCAAAGGCCGCATCTGTCACGCCCTCGATTTTTAACATAAATAAATAACCAAATTCAAGGAAGATTATTGCATAATATGGATAATACCAAAAATAGGATTTCCACCTGTTTGATTACAACAAGGTCCACAAGTTTAAGAGATTACAACTTTGGCACCATGGCCCAAATATAAGTTAAGTACATGTACAAAGTCTCATGTATATTACAAAGGTTTGTCAAAAGATCAAACAACGAAAAATCAGTTACAACACCATCTCTGTCCAAAAGTAAACCAATACAAAGATGGACGAGTAGCTAAATCATGTTAGCTCCCAAAAAGTCGTCGTTTCCGAAAATGCCATGTCATACAACCTACTGCCCTACGTTTGAACCTGAAAAGAAGGATTTTGTTGAGTTATACAAGCCCAGTAGGAAGTTCTCTACAAAATCTATATGTAATGAGATGAAGAGCATGAATGCAGCAAACCAAATTTAACATCAAATCCAAATGAATGTAAGCTAACACCATTTACGTGATATCATAACATACTCATACACATATGCACACACACACACAACTCCCAAACAATCCTCCACCCTTTTCGAAATTGTGTTTCCACACCTAGCGACACAATAAACTCCACTTCTCGCGGCATTGTGTTTCCCACACCTTGCGACACAATGTACTCCACCCCTTGCGCTATTGTGTTTCCCACACCTTGCGACACAATATTCTCCACCCCTCGCGAAATTGTGTTTCCCACACCTTGCGACACAATAACCTCCACACCCGCTTCACATCAACAACCAAACACGTCACATGTAACTCATGAATCATAATACCCAAGTCCATAATACTACTTTCAAAGAATACGCAATTCTCGAGTCACAAAAACATTTCATTCAACCATTTATGGCAAATAAACACTTAAAATCAAGCATAATCATCGCAAACATGTAGAAGATGAGAGAAATCCCTACCAAAGTGGGTTTTGAGCAAAACCCTAGGTCCACTAAGAGGAAATGGCTCAAATCTTCCAAGAACAAGCTACTCCCAAGTTTAGGTGCAAGATCTAGAGAGAAAGAAACCCAAAAACATGATGAATAAGCAAAGATCAACAAGTGATTGAGAGGAGAGAGAAAAAAACGTGGGTGAGGGCCAAAAAGTTGAAAAAGGAACACCAAACTTACCTCTTGTTCACCAAATGTAAGATTCAAGTGATTTTGAGGTTGGAAACCCTTGGATCTTGAAGAGTTGAGGTTGAAATCAAGAGCTTTGGGTGAGATTGGAGTTGGGTAGGTGAGAGGGGGTGTTTCTAGGGTTTTGAATGTGAGAAATGACAAAAGGGGGTATTTATAGGCGTCTGAAATGCGTGCTGAAAATCGCAGAAAAACACACTATGTACCGGTACAGGAAAATCTCGTACCGGTTCAAGAGCCTTCACACTATGTACCGGTACAGGAAAATCCCGTACCGGTTCAAGAGCCTTCAAAATGCCAAAATTTACGAGTTCTGGGCATTATGTACCGGTACAGGAAAAACCCGTACCGGTTCATGCTGGACAGAAAATGAATTTTTTTGTAACTTTTACCAAAATCAATCCTATTTGTTACCAACACCTCCGAACATCATCACAACATCAAAATTCACCTTTTATCATTCTCCAAGTATCCAATACACCACAATTAACATATATCCGTACATCCCACAAACAAATACTCAACTTTATTAATAATTTCGATTCCTTTCAAGTATTAAACGATTTTTTTTTTTGAAATTTTAATAATTTACGGGCCTCTACAGAACCCGCGTGCCTCTATTACTATGACTTCGTGCTACGTCATTCGGCTTCAACGCCTTCGCGCACTCGCAAAGCATGACGGGAAGTACACTTGAAACGGCACGTGCTTGTCAACGGGCAAGGCAAGCCGCACTTCATGAGCACGAAAAAGGAAAGTAGGCAATCCCATGACTCAGTGGAAGGCAAGGCATGGAACAACTCTATGCTAAAAAAAAAGACCGAAAAAGCCAAGACATGGCAAGCCGATAGCTTGTCACCGGGCCAGGCAAGGCATTGCTCACGGCAAAGCCATTAAGGCAAAGGCATGGCAAGCCGATTGCTTGTCACCGGGCAAGGCAATGCATTTCTCACTGGCATCCCTAAGACCAAGGGTGGCCAAGGCATGACTCACGGCATGCCAAAATAAGGGGTGGCCAAGGCAAGGCTCAAGGCAAAGCCATAGAAAAGGTTTGGCTCCCAAGTTGCTGGGTAACGGCAAAAAAGTTGCTGGATAACGGCAACTAGGTTGTCGGGTAACGCTGGGTAACGGCTAAAAAGTTGCTGGGTAACGGCTAAAAAGGTTGTCGGGTAACAGCTGGGTATCGGCTAAAAATGTTGCTGGGTAACGGCTAAGAAGTTGCTGGGTAACAGCAAGCAAGTTGCTGGGCAACGGCTAAAAATTTGCTGGGTACCGGCTAAAAGAGTAGCTTGTCGCCAGGGCAAATCAATGCAAGCATCAATATGATCTTGTCAAAACGCCCCAAAAAGCTCTTGTTTATTCACCATCTTTTGGAAATTTCGCAATGTTAGTTTTTAATCTTTTTTAATTTTTATTTTTAAAGCGTTTTTAAGTCATAATTTGAACATTTTGTATTATAGATGCCTCATTTTTCAACCCAACATATTTACATAATTATTGTGTAGCTTGTTTGTAATTTTTCGTAATTTTTTCATACTTTTTTTGTATTTTTTGGTATTTTTTAATAATTTTAATCTATTTAATTTTTGTTTAATTAATTAAAAATTATCCTTTTGGCAAAAAATTCTGAATTTTTCGGTGGAGTTGCTCTAATATTTTGTGAAGATGTTCCAATTCAAAGTTCATGAAAAAAAGTTGTGAAACTCAAAAAAAGGCCCAATGTCCCATTTGGGACATATTGATGTTCCTTCCTGCCACAAGAGCAAAGGCTAATTTTACTACTATAGGGGGGGGGGGTGGTGGTCTCCCTCCCACGGGGAAATGGCAAAAAAGTTGCTGGGTATCGGCAGCCAAGCTGTCCGGTAATGCTGGGTATCGGCAACCAAGCTGTCGAGTAACGCTGGGTATCGGCTAAAAAGTTGCTAGGTAACGGAAACCTAGCTGTCGGGTAATGCTGGGT
Organism: Rhododendron mucronatum var. ripense; assembly: GCA_019656295.1. Taxonomy (NCBI): domain Eukaryota; kingdom Viridiplantae; phylum Streptophyta; class Magnoliopsida; order Ericales; family Ericaceae; genus Rhododendron; species Rhododendron mucronatum. The sequence continues at coordinate 8,661,434 of BPLT01000003.1, read as the reverse complement.
ATCGGCTAAAAGTTGCTGGGTAACGGTTAAAAAGTTGTCGGGTAACGCTGGGTATCGGCTAAAACGTTGCTGGGTAACGGCAACCAAGTTGCTGGGTAACGGCTAAGAAGTTGCTGTGTAACAGCAAGCAAGTTGCTGGGCAACGGCTAAAAATTTGCTGGGTACCGGCAAAAGAGTAGCTTGTCGCCGGGCAAATCAATGCAAGCATCAATATGATCTTGTAGAAACTCCACAAAAACTCTTGTTTACTCACCATCTTTTGGGAGTTTCACAATGTTAGTTTTTAATCTTTTTTAATTTTTATTTTTAAACGTTTTTAAGACATAATTTGAACATTTTGTATTATAGATGCCGCATTTTTCAACCCAACATATTTACATAATTATTGTGTAGCTTGTTTTGTAATTTTTTGAAATTTCTTTTACTTTTTCTGTATTTTTTTAATAATTTTAATATATTTAATTTTTGTTTAATTAATATAAAATTATCCTTTGGGCAAAAAATTCTGAAGTTTTTGGTGGAGTTGCTCCATATTTTTATGAAGATGTTCCAATTCAAAGTTCTTGAAAAAAAGTTGTGAAGCTAAAAAAAAAGCCGAATGTCCCATTGATGTTCCTTCCCGCCACAAGGGCAAAGGCTAATTTTACTACTATAAGGGTGTCTCCCTCCCACGGGGAAGTCGTGGCCACCCAACGCTGGGTGCCAAGGCACGTTGCTATCGAGGCCACTCGGGCAATTCTTGGCCATTTGGCACCCAACGCCGGGTGCCAAGGCACGTTGCTATCGAGGCCACTCGGGCAATTCTTGGCCATTTGGCCTCGGTTGCTCGAGAAAACACTACTCATCGGTAATGCCTAGAAAAAAACTGAAATGCCCCTGAATCGAAATGCTATTTTAAGCCGTCCCGCAAGGTAAAGCACGGCTCTATCGGGCAGAGCAAGACTCTGTCGGGCAATTCTTGGCCGTTAGGCCTTGGATACTCCCTGAAGCACTACCCGTCGGTAATGCTCGAGAAAAATACCGAAATACCCCCGAGGCAAATTGTTCTTTTAACCGGTCCCGTGGGGCAAAGCACGACTCTATCGGGCAAATGTTGGCCGTTAGGCCATGGAAACCAGTAAAAAGATGAACTGTCGGTAATGCCCGAAAAAATTGCCAGTGTAAAGGCATTCCCTAGCCAATGAAAGGTAGGGCAAGGCAGAGTAAACAATGACACTATCGGGCAGAAACTAGAATTTCATGGCAGTTTGGTCTCGAATGCTCGTGATTTCATGCCCCGTTGGTAATGCTTGCAGACTCACATCCTCCATGATGCATTGGTGTTCCCATCGGGGGATGCCTCCTTGCTGAGAGGTAAGCATGACGCCCAGATGATGAGCGTCGGTCGATGGATCTCCGTTGGCTATGGCACCTTCCCGAGGTTGCATTGGCGTCCCCACACGGTATAGCGTATGTAGCGACCCGGATAATTATTTCATGGAAAATACGTCAATATCACGGGTGGCATTGGTGGTAACGTGCAATAAGTTTGGAGTTGGGGCCAATGCGTAAGAGAGGGAAAATATGTATATATGTATAGGGGTGGGGTGGAAATCAAAACAAAAAAAATCTCCTCTCCCTCTCTCACGTCTCCCTCTCTCTCTCTATACCCCTCCTCTCCAAACTTCATCTCCCACAATTTCTCCACTAAACCCACATCAAAGACCTTCAATCCTTGCCCCTTCAAGCTATAATTTCGTGGGTCTAGTTCGGTGGGAGTTGGTTCGGCTCGGTTTCGAAGTATTTCAAGATCTAGGGCTCGATTGGCTCGGGGGAAGTCCATACGACCTTGAGGTAGGGATTTCTTACGCTTTTTAGGTGTTTATATGTTGATTACGTCGATAGATCGCGCTTAAAATCGTTCTTTGAAGCTACCCCTTTCATTTCTGAAAATCTGCAGAACAGGGTCTTCGTTTTTGGGGTTTTACGCCTTCTTAAGCTCAGATTTGAATTTTGGTTCCTTCATATGAAATAGAGTAGACTCAAAACCCGTTCTAATGCTGCTAGAATCACCTGAAACCGTTGAGAATTGAATTAATAGTGGATTTTAGAAATCAGGTCGCGAATCTGCCACGTTTTCTGTTCGACAGATTCGTATTGCTTCAGTAAATGCTTGTTTTGCTAGATTTCGAGAGCGAATCTGACTAGGGTTCCTTCGTATCTTTTGTACTTCGTTCAATTACGCAACTATTAGGACTGGAATCACTCAAAAATACTCCCTCCGTCCCAAAATGATTGTCCGGTCCGCAAAACGGAGTGTTAAAAATAATACAATTTTTTCAAAAAAAAAATTAAACTTTTTTCACAAATTAAAAATACTCATTGATATCTAGTAAATTGTTAAAAAACTTTTGATTTTTTCTTGCAAAAATTGTATTATTTTTAACACTCCGTTTTGCGGACCGGACAATCATTTTGGGACGGAGGGAGTATTAAGAATTCAATTTATAGTGATTTTTAGAAGATTGCCCTGCAAGTTTCAAAATCTGGGCAGCTTATAGAGCTGTGTTTTTCTTCATCGCTTGTCATGGCTAAACGACACTATTGGTTATGGGTCCTTAAGGGTTTTAAAGATTTGTAAGTTGGTGATATTTTGGCATTCGAGTCATTGGAATATATTGAGTATGCAATTTTTAATGATGTTGTATAATCGTTTTAATTCGATAATGGGTGTAAGATTGATTATTGGTGGATTGTGCATAATGAAGGATGTTTATGGACCTATGATTCGAATGTCATGGCTACGTGTGATATCGCACTTTGTATGTATCGTGGTGTGGCATGTCATAGCATACGGACAACGGATGGAGTCGTATCCAATTTAGGATGTCGACGAAGGTTACGGGGCCTAACACCGCCCGGATTTCACGTCAATATGGACGGAGCCCGGTTCGCCTTCTTGGTGGGACCTTAGCAAGGGTTACGGGGCCTAACACTGCCCGGATTTCACGTCAATATGGACGGAGCCCGGTTCGCCTTCTTGGTGGGACCTTGGCAAAGGTTACGGGGCCTAACACCGCCCGGAATTCACGTCAATATGGACGGAGCCCGGTTCACCTTCTTGGTGGGACCTTGGCAAAGGTTACAGGGCCTAACACCGCCCGGAATTCACGTCAATATGGACGGAGCCCGGTTCACCTTCTTGGTGGGACCTTGGCGAGGGTTACGGGGCCCAACATTGCCCGGTGCATTGCCTTGCATCACTTATCTCACATTGTTGATTGGTTGAGCTAGACTTATGACTTGTGTTGCTTGAAAAAAAAAAAAAAGAGATAAAGTTGTTAATCTAATGTTTGGCTTGTCAATCGACTTTGAATTGTATCTTGGATTGCCATCCTTCCCCATTGAGCTTCTTGTTCGGTGATTGAACATAACATGTTTTTATGTATTTCATTTCAAGATTTCCCTACGAGCTAGTAAGCTCACCCTTCCTTGACATTTTTTTTTCAGGTTCAAATCAAGGAAACTAGTTCTTGTTGCATGGAGTGTGTGCCTGCAAGAAAAGACATCTTTTGTGAGCTTATTGGACGGTTATTTATACATCTACACTTATAGTCTTTTGAAAATTGGGTAGATGGCTCTGTAATCGTATTTTGACGTTTACTTTTGATATCGGAAGAATGTAACTAACTTTGTTATTTTCCGCCCGTTAACTTTGATAGTTGGACTTTCTCCGATTTATGCTAAACTCAAAGGGACCTTTTGGTAATATTGTTATTTTGAAAATTTGTTTAAATAGTTGGGCGTGACAAATTGGTATCAGAGCTATAGCTTAAAATACCTAGGGATCATGGGGAGGCTTGCCTCGGGGTTTTCAAAAAAAAAAAACACAACATGATTTCTCAACAAGTTTGGCATATGTATGCTTGTATGTGAATGTTGTGCATAACATGAGCTGACGTGATGTTTTACTAAATGTGCCTGTAGAGTTGAGTTGTAACCCGTGTTGGGAAGGCGTTGGGGGCTTGAACCTTATACATAGATTGTGGCTGACTTTTTTTTCCTTTTGTGTATTCTTATTAGTGAAAATGCCGCCTAAACGAGGATCAATTAGAAGGGCTAGGAATGTAGGCCGAGGTGGGGGTCGGGCCCGTGGTCGGGGCCGTGGCCGTGGCCGCGGGCCGCGCGCTAGGGATGAAGCGAGTGAGCATGTGGAGAGCCACCCACAGGACAATGCAAATGAGAATAGGAATGAAGAAACACCGGAAGCGCGAAACCAATTTGCCTTGGACCTTGCCGCGGCCATTGCCGCATCCTTAAATCAAACCAATAGGGCTAACACGGGCGATAGGGTGATGAATGCCATGAGGGAATTTCGTCGTATGGATCCGCCGAAGTTCACAGGAGGGGATAACAATCCTCTTGCGGCTAATCATTGGTTGACGGAGATGCGAAGGACTTTCACCTCGCTAGCTATCGATGAGGATGACACAAGAATCCGTATCATAGGTATGCAACTTACTGAAGAAGCGGGTGAGTGGTGGGAAGCGACTCTTGGGGCTAGGAGATACGCGCGGAGAGCGGCTAGGGTGGAGGCTAACACTCCAAATGCAGTGGATGTGGATAATATGACGTGCAATGAATTCGAAGAGTTGTTTGAGAATCAATACTTTCCCGAGACGTGTCGCAAGATACTTCGAGATCAGTTTGAGAATCTTAAGCAAGGCCAAATGACTGTCTCTGAGTATGTCGTCAAATTCCAATCTTTGTCTCATTTTGCACAAGAGTTTGTCCCGAATGAAGAGCGAAAGTGTAGGCGTTTTGAGAAGGGGTTGAATCCGAGTATCCGGGTACATGTGGCAGCTTCGCGGTACAATCGGTACCAAGACTTGGTGGAGAGTGCTAGAGCCATGGAAGGGAATCGAGATGGACCTAAGGGTGCGAAAGTATGGGAACCTAGGCAATCGGCCTTGAGTTTGGGATTATCTTCGGGTACTACAGGGAGCTCCGAAAAGAAGAGGTCTAGAGATTCATATCAGCCCGTTCCGAGTCAGAGTTTGAGGGCACCTTCGGCTTTGAGGTTTCGGGGAGACGCATCGAGAACTTCTGGTACTTGTCACAAGTGTGGTCAGCCGGGTCATTTGCGAGCTTAGTGTCCGGTTGGAGCGTGTTTCACTTGCGGCCAACATGGCCATATTGCTAAGAATTGTTCGCAGGGTAGTAGGGCGCGGAGTGAGTCGGGTTCCGCGCAGCAATCAGGGTTTAGACCAGGTTTTAGTCAGCAGCAGAGGGGTCTGCAGCGGTCACAACAGTCTCAGTTGCGTCAGCCTTCTGGTGGTCAGGGTTCTCGTGTTGACCGGGGTGCTTCTTCTTCTGCTCCGAGTCAAAGTTCTATTCAGAGGGGTGGTGCTAGTCAGACTACCCAAGGGAGAGCTTTCGCTATCACTACTGCTTTTCCACAGCCTTCTACTTCTCAGGCCCCAGAGACTTCCGTTGTGAGGGGTACATTCTTGTTGTTCAATTCTTTTGTTAAAGTTTTATTTGATTCTGGGGCATCTCATTCATTTATTGCTTCATCATTTGTTCGTACGTTGGAATTGGAAACTGATGAACTTAGTCCTCCGTTGTTTGTTGAGACACCGTTAGGAGGCAAAGCACCCTTGAATCGTATTTGTCGTGACTGTGAGTTGGTTATCCTTGACCGTCGGTTTGTCTTTGACTTCATAGTGTTGGGAATGTCCGGTTTTGATTTGATCTTGGGTATGGATTGGTTGTCGACGTATTATGCGACAATAGATTGTTTCAAGCGACGAGTACGAGTTTGTCCACCCGAAGGGGAATGTTTCGAATTCTATGGGGATCGTCGAGAACTGGTAGAACCATACATGAGTGGGCCGAGTGATCAAGAATATGTGCATTGTTTGTTGGCCAGTTTGACATTAGATGAGGATTTGTCCACGCGTGGAGAGCTACCACTTATTGTTTGTGATTTTCCGAATGTGTTCCCGGAAGAATTGCCCGGTTTACCTCCTGAAAGAGAAGTCGAATTTACTATTGATCTTGCTCCTGGTACTTCCCCCATTTCTATGCCTCCTTATCGTTTTGCTCCGGCCGAACTTCGTGAATTGAAAGTCCAACTCCAAGAATTGCAAGACTTGGGATTCATTCGACCTAGTACTTCACCTTGGGGAGCTCCAGCTCTCTTTGCTCAAAAGAAAGATGGTTCTCTTCGTTTGTGCATTGATTATCGAAAACTCAATCGTGCCACTATCAAGAACAAATACCCCATGCCTAGAATCGATGATTTGTTTGATCAACTTCGAGGTGCCACTTGTTTCTCCAAAATTGATTTGAGGTCCGGTTATCATCAGTTGAGAGTTCGGAAGGAAGATATTCCCAAAACTTCTTTTCGTACTCGTTATGGCCATTATGAATTTGTTGTAATGCCATTCGGTTTGACAAATGCTCCCGCTACTTTCATGGACTTGATGAATCCTATCTTTCGGGCCTATCTTGATCAATTTGTTGTGGTTTTTGTTGATGACATCCTTATCTACTCACCTTCAGAAGAAGAACATCAATCTCATCTCACCATTGTTCTTGAACTCTTGAGAGAACACCGTTTGTATGCGAAACTTAGTAAGTGTGAGTTTTTGGTTGTCCGAAGTGAAGTTCTTGGGCCATGTAGTATCGCAAGGGGGTGTGTCCGTCGATTCGGGGAAGATCGAATCCTTTATGAATTGGGAGCGACCAAAAAATGTGTTTAAGATTCGTAGTTTCTTGGGCTTGGCCGGGTATTATCGTCGATTTGTGCAAGACTTTTCACTTTTGGCGGCACCAATGACTAGATTGACTCGTAAGGGGACACAATTTGTTTGGGACGATGCATGTGAAAAAGCATTTGAGGAGTTAAAACAACGTTTGACTAGTGCTCCGGTGTTGATTGTGCCCGAACGGGGAGTTGGTTATTCCGTGTATTGCGATGCTTCGAAAGAAGGGCTTGGGTGCGTGTTGATGCAGTTGGGGCGAGTTGTAGCGTACGGTTCGCGGCAACTTAAGACACATGAGCGTAATTATCCCACTCACGATTTAGAATTGGCGGCCGTGGTGTTTGCATTGAAGAGTTGGCGACATTATTTATATGGCGAGCGATTCGAGGTCTTTTCCGATCACAAGAGTCTAAAATACCTATTTTCGCAAAAGGAGCTAAATCTACGTCAACGCCGTTGGATGGAACACATTGAGGACTATGACTTTGATCTGCAATATCACCCGGGTAAGGCAAACGTAGTAGCGGATGCTCTAAGTAGAAAACCGACGCATTTGGCGAGTGTGGCGATTCATGAGTGGACAATGATGCGAGACTTGGGTTTCTATGCTTCACATTTTGAGGAGGTTAGCGATGGAGTCACGTTATGCAATTTGACCGTTCAATCGACATTAGTGACTCGGGTTATAGATGCTCAACGAGGTGACGAGGAAGCAACCAAATTTTGTATTGATCTTCTTAGTGGAAAGGCACCGGAGGGGTGGGTAATCCATAGTGATCAAGGGTTGCGTTTTAAGGGAAATTTGTTCATACCCGTTTCGCGTCGTGAGGAAATTCTTCGGGAATATCACCATTCTCCTTTAGCGGTTCACCCGGGAGGGACGAAAATGTATCACGACTTACGTAGGCAATATTGGTGGCCGGGGATGAAAAGGGATGTTGCGACTTTTGTATCTAAGTGTCTCACATGTCAACAGGTTAAAGCAGAACACCAAAGACCGGCCGGGGAATTGCAACCGTTACCGGTAGCCGAGTGGAAGTGGGAACACGTGACTATGGATTTCGTGACGGGTTTGCCGAGATCGTCAAGGGGACACGACGCCGTTTGGGTTGTTGTTGATCGTTTGACTAAGTCTGCACACTTTTTGCCAATGCAAGTAACCGATTCGATAGAAACACTTAGCCGTTTGTACATACGGGAGATCATTCGTCTTCATGGGATTCCAGTTTCGATCGTGTCCGATCGTGATCCGCGTTTTACCGCTCATTTTTGGTGGGGGTTGCAATCCGCACTTGGGACCGATTTGTTACTTAGCACCGCTTATCACCCGCAAACGGATGGTCAATCGGAGAGGACAATTCAAATCTTGGAGGATATGCTTCGGGCTTGTGTAGGGGGATGAAAACAATCAGTGTTCTGGACAACACCAATTTGTAGCGGCTACACGTACCCCTACACCGGAACCCTAGCTCTTCGTCGGAACCCTAATCTGCAAAACGGACAAGGGGTGAGCGCACCTTTGCCTCTCGTGGCAAAGGCCCTCCGATGCTTAAGTTAGTATCACGTACTGGTCTAAACCCTAATTATCAGTAGGAAAGCAATAAGAGATGGCCCAATATTGCGTACCTTTTACCTCCAGGCTTGCCTCGTATTTATAGGCTCACGGATGCTTGCAGTCCAAGCATCCTTGTTGCCCCAGGATCCCTACCTCGTATAGGAAACCTAGTATCTTCTGGATTCTCATTCCCTTATCTGTACGCAAGCTCAATCTTTATGGGTCTCTTTCCCATAATTATCCGAACACCCCACTCACGTTGGGTCTCTTGCTTCGATCCTTTATACTCGGAATCTTATCCTTCCATGGAATATTATCATTCCAGAGTATTCTTGCCACGTCAAGATTTAGGGTAACTTGCTTCACTGTTCGGCTTCCTCTTTGCCGAACAGTCCTCCTGGACCAATGACCTCACATGCAACTGGTCCATGTCATTATACCTGGACAAATGACGTCACATGTCTTTGACCTTATCAGCCGAACAGACTGTCTGGACCAATGACTTCATATGTCACTGGTCCATATTACCACTCATCGAACTGCCCGGCAATAAACCTATCGTGCCTGCCACGTGTCCCTAACACATCACGTGTTCGGCGACTAATCTTATCTGTTCGGGAATACCTCCCTACAATTGCTCCCCAGCCCCATCCGTTTGCCACTGCTCGGGGGCAATGGATGGGGCTTTTTAGAAACAACCACTCTGGACCATATTCGTCCAGACCCGAGCTGTCATCACATCTGATACCCTTTGATATTCTTGGCGGCTTCGTCATTATACCATCTCGGGGAAATAACGCCACGTGGCATGTTTCGTATGCCCTTCATAAATACTGAACTGACGTCTCTTAAACGGCGTCAGAACGATATCTTTACTTTCCGTTACTTTTCGTGTAACGGCGTAAGAGGTGACGTTTCGACTCTGTCAGTTGCGTTTTAAATTCTTAAGAAAAGGGGGTTTCAGCCCCTTTTACCAAAACTCAACCCCTTCTCTCCCATCTACTTTGAAAACCGGACGAGAGGTGTAACCGCCATTGCTGCCGCCTGCAACTCGATCGCACCTCGAGCAACCGCTGCAAAAGCTTCGTAAGAATCCCACCTTTCCTTTTTCCTCATTCTATTTCTGAGATCTTTGATCTTCAACCGTACCTATCAGTAGGGTTTCATTTTTAGGAAGTCGTAGAGCTTTCTATAACAGTCATGGCGGATGGGAATGAAAATGTTCCCAAACCCAGTAAGTTTAGAAGACTTTGTGAGAATCCTACAGCCATGGCGGCTTTTAGGGCGGAGTATGCCATCCCTGACAATGTGGGGCTTGAACTCGCCCCACTGGGGGCAGACAGGGATGGTGGCTCATGGGACAGGATGTGCATCCCTATTGTGGCCATTGTTGAGGGCGGAGTGCGTTTTCCCCTTCATCCATTACTCCGCCAAATTCTGAACTGGTATCGCCTCACCCCTATGCAAGTCTCAACCAACGTCTTTAGGTTGATAATGGGGGTCATAGCTTTAAATAGGATTTTGGGGACTCAGTTGGGAATCTGGGACATCCAATGGTGGTACAGCATAGTATTGAACCCTGATTACAATACATTTTACTTCAAAGTTAGAAGGGCAGACAAGCGTCTCGTGCTAAACCTGCCAGATTCCGCTCGCGACCATGAAATCGACTTCCTCTACGTGACTGGTGCCTTCGAGCCAATAGGGGAAGACGGCCAAGTGGTAGGCTTGCATTGCCCCCACATATGGGGTTACCCACGTATGCTTCTAATTTGCCTTCGTAATTCTCGTTTACTGTTTTCTCTTTAATCCCTGGATGCTTTTAAATTCGTATTTATGCTTTCTTTACTTCAGCGGAGAACGCAAACAAGCGCCCTCGTCGAGAGCCGAATTACGTCCGAACAGAAGAAATAAACAGGATATTGAAATACACGGGTGAACCAGGTACCCGAACAGCTGGACGGGGTCGTAATGCTGACGTGCTATTAGGATACGATCCTGCCTACAGAGGAGTTATTGATAGAAGACTTGCCCACCCAAGCACAAGTATCGCTTCCACCTCAACTGCTCCCCCGCCGCAAGGTTCAAGACTGCAGGCAGGAGTTACTCTTGCCGGGCAATCAGGTGAAATTCAGGTTCCTGAAGGCGTTCTCCAAACGCGTGTAGTGCTTAGAAGATCAGGGCGAAGGAGAAACACCGCCGAGCATCTCTCTCAACAGGCCATTCCCCTTTGTGTCACTAGCCAGTCGTCATCTTCAGGGTATTCCCAGTCCCCTACGAACCCAGATACAATGGCTCGTCAACCTATTGACCTTAGCACACTTCTGACTGTATCCACACAGAATCGTGGTGCCGCCGGCAGGGCGGCATCTACTGGTGCTGCCCCACCACCACCTCGGCGCACGAGGGGGAGGTCAACACGCTCGTCCTCATCTCCACGGGATAGCTCCCTTGAACCTACGGATGCTCATCGGGACAGGCGTCCCAGGACTGAAGATCCTTCCCCTACTGACATACCTACTGATGGGGGGAATATCCAACCCCAATCACCCCCTGGCGAGGTTCTTCCCCAAACATGGGCCCCCTTACTGACTAGGGGTGATCGTCCCGTGCACATTGGGGACACCGCCAGTTCATCAGAGACGGCAGTCGCTCTTGCACAAGGGTTGTTGCTTCCAGTTGACATGCAAAAGGAAGCTGGATCTACATCTGAACGGCTGGTGTCCACTGGTCTCGTCAGTGGGATCAAGGTAAAGTATATTCAATACTTCACTTTTTAATTTTTGACGTCTTATTCATAACGTTGTTTTCAATACTTGGGAATTTTCAGTTTATCCAAAAGATGGTGACAATGGGGCAGAGGATGCAAGAGACCGAAGCTGAGCGTAACAGGCTTATGAGGGATAACACCAGGCTGCTGCAGACTGTAACGAGGCTAGAGAGAGAAAGAGATAAAGCCAAACTAGAAGCAGATAATACCAAGGCCAAGCTGGACACAGCCGAGGAGAGCCTCAACCAGGCCCTATCTGAAATCGACAGCACCAAGAAAGCAGCCTATGAGGAGGGATACCAAAAAGGGTTCGATGCCACCACTGCTAGCTATGTTGAGCAGATGCCCGCTATCCAGGACCAAATCTGGGTAGCATGCTGGGAGACCTGCTTAACAAAAGTTGGGGTTGCTGAAGATTCCCCCTTTTGGGAGGACAATGACCTACCAAGCAGACGTGCTCGAGGTGTAGAAGAACGTCAAGGCAACCCAGAAGATGACATCGATCAACAGATCGAAGATTTTGCCGATGCTGAAGAAGATACACCTACTGACGTTCTGGGGGCTGTTGCTGCGGAGTCACCTGCTCGGGAATCGACCAACGATCCCATCGTTGTGGAAGGAGATACTGGTGGTAGTATGCCAAGAGAGCCAAACACTGAGACGATAAACCAGCCTGCTCCTGAGGTCCAAGAATTGGACTAAGTGTGAGTTTTATTCCCCACCTTCGGAACAATTTACAGGTCCTGTGTGACCGTAGTTTGATCTAGCCCTGCGTGGCATCAAATCATCTTTTCTTGTTGTTTTACGTAAGTACTTTGCCCCTCGTGGCATGACTCTCTTGATTTCAACTGTTTGCTCGGCCCTTCGTGGCCTTTAATCTAGTACTTTTAGTTGTTTTGACATGTTTCGTCATAACAGAACCAAGCCTTTTCGTGCTTGATCTCTTGCATGTTCATATATGCAAGCCGCGTGTGTTCTATATTCATTTCAAGTTTTTCATACTTGGGGTAAGTTCCCAATACTTAGATTTCACTAAGTGTTTGACATGTCTCGTTATGCCTCGCAGAATCAAGTATTTCGTACTTGATTATTTTGCATGTATACGTATGCATGCCCCAGAGTATATTCGTACGTGGGCATGTTATAAGTATTTCGTACTTACAGGTATCTCATACCAGGTTATGATTTAAAATCCCTTTGAATTTAACTAGTTAACAGTAAGTTTCTCGGACTTATAGTATCTCATACTCTTTAGCACAATCATTTACTCGAATGATTGTACCCGAACAGCTGCATGCAACCCAATCTCTTTCATGCTTGGGGTACATTTGTTTGCAAATTTCTCATACTTTAGCGTTTGTTCGTGCGCGGTTCTCAAGCTATCGAGCAAAGATATATTCATATATGGCGTTCGTGCCAATCCCATGCTCCCCAATATGAATAATGAAAAGAAAAATCAGGATTCATATTAAAAAACCAAATATTTGAAAAAGCCAAATATACTGTGAAGAAAAGGGTGTCTGTATTCATAGACTGAACTTAAGAAACAGAAGGGAACTTTATTCGTAATTCCCACATAATCACGTGGTGAAACAAAACTAAATTCTTTTTAAACAAAGAATTTTCTCAGATTATGAGCATTCCATGGCCTTGGAATTGGGACGCCGTCCAGATCAACCAATCTGTAGGCCCCAACGCCCACAATCTCTGTCACCCGATACGGGCCTTCCCAATTGGCTCCTAGCTTGCCTTCGTTGGCTACCTTGGTGTTGCCGAGCACCTTCCGTAGTACAAGGTCCCCAACACCAAATTCTCGTGGGTGAACATGCTTATTGTAGCTCTTCATCAACTGTTCCTGGTAGGAGGCCAAATGGATTAGGGCCCTTTCTCTCCTCTCCTCGGCGAGGTCAAGCTCAATTTCGAGGGCTCTGTCATTGCCCCCACTTTCAACCAACACAGTCCTGTTCGTTGGAAGTCCTACTTCTAGAGGTATAACTGCCTCTGTACCGTATGCTAACGAATAGGGGGTCTCTCCCGTAGACCTCCTCGGTGTTGTCCTATGAGCCCATAAAACAAGGGGCAATTCATCAGGCCATTTCCCCTTTGCCTTATCCAACCTCTTCTTGATCCCATCAAGAATGGTTTTGTTAGACGCTTCTGCCTGCCCATTACTTTGAGGGTAGGCCGGAGTGGAATAATAATTTCGAATTCCATATTGGGCACAGAACGCCTTGAATTTCTTTTGAAATTGGGACCCGTTATCTGTGATCAGAGAATAAGGAACCCCGAATCGAGTAATAATACTCTTCCACACGAACTTCTCAACCATGGGCTCGGTAATTTTGGCCAGTGGTTCAGCCTCAATCCACTTGGTGAAGTAATCGGTTGCAACTAAAAGGAATTTTCGGTTCCCAGTTGCTTTATGCAATGGACCCACGATGTCCATCCCCCATTGAGCAAACGGCCAAGGACTTGTCAAAGGCACCAAATCCTCCGCAGGTGTTCGAATCATTGGTGAGAATTTCTGACATTTCTCACAAATTTTAACATACATCTTTGCATCCTCCTGCATATGTGGCCACCAGTAGCCTTGGGTAATTGCTCGGTGGGCAATGGATCTTCCTCCAGCATGACTTCCACATGTTCCTTCATGTATTTCGTGAAGAAATCTCTGAACCATCTCGGGGTGCACGCACAACAAATAAGGGCCTGTAAAGGACTTTCTGTAAAGCTTCCCCTCTGGGGACAACCAAAACCTTGCTGACTTGGTTTTGACCTTATGTGCCTCTTTCTTGTCAGCGGGGAGTATTTCATCTCGTAAAAACTCCACAATTGGGTCCATCCAACTTGGACCTTGGTTCACTTCCAAAACTAACTCCACGCTTCTAGCAATGCTCGGCTCATTCAGATATTCAACTGCAACTCTTCGCTTGAGTTCAGTTGGGACTGCTGCAGCCAGCCATGCCAATGAGTCGGCATGTGCATTTTGTCCGGAGCTTATCTGTTCAATGTGGACCCTCTCGAAGGTGTCAAGCAAATCCTTGGCAGCTTCCACGTATGCCGCCATTTTTTCGTTCCGGGCCTGATACTCGCCGGACAGCTGATTTACCACAAGCTGCGAGTCACAATGCACCCTAACTCTTTTTGCCTTCAGAGTGTTCGCACTTCTTAACCCAGCTAGGAGTGCCTCGTACTCCGCCACGTTATTTGACGCGCTGAATCCCAGCCGAACAGACAGTTCTATCATAATTCCTGCAGGAGAAAAAAGAACAACACCAATTCCTGAACCAGTATTACAAGATGATCCGTCAACGAATAGATTCCATTCCGTGCCATCCTGTTCGGCTGAGACCTTGTCCCTCGTGGACAAGGTTCTACTCTCCTGTCCTTTTTTCGTAGGAGGCAGGGGAGCTACTGTGGGAGAAAGCTCTGCCACAAAATCAGCCAGCACTTGGCCCTTGATCGCTGTTCGTGGTTGATAATCAATATCATACTGACTCAACTCGACGGACCACGTCGAGATTCTTCCAGAAAAATCTGCCTTTCGTAGTAGTGACTTCAATGGAAACTCAGTGTACACTACAACCCTATGGCTTTGGAAGTAGTGTGGCAGCTTTCTCGTTGCTGTCCTAAGTGCCAGGACAAGTTTTTCCAGGGGCAGATATCTCGTTTCTGCGTCTAGTAATGTTTTGCTAACATAGTAAATTGGGATTTGCTCAACTCCCAAATCCCTTAACAGGACTGCACTAACAGCATGCTCAGAAACAGCTAGGTATAAAATCAAGGACTCACCTGGCTGTGGGGTTGACAGAAGTGGTGGCTCAGCCAGATACTTCTTCAGGTCCTGGAAAGCTTGCTCACATTCTGCTCCCCATTCAAATCCTTCCCTTTTTTTTAACAACTGAAAGAAGGGCCTACACTTATCGCTCGATCTGCTGATAAATCTGTTGAGGGCGGCAGCCATCCCAGTTAGTCTTTGAACCTCCTTCGTGGTTCTGGGACTTTGCAACTTCTGTAAGGCCGCAATCTGGTCTGGGTTAGCCTCAATCCCCCTCATAGTCACCAAGTGCCCTAGGAATTTTCCAGAACCAACCCCAAACGCACATTTCGAGGCGTTGAGTTTTAATTTGTATTTCCTCAAGATCTCAAAGACCTCTCTTAAGTCCGTGAGATGCCCTCGCTTGTCTCGGCTTTTCACCACCATATCGTCTATGTAAACCTCCATAGTTCTCCCGAGCAGTTCCTTAAACATGAGAGTTGCAAGTCTTTGGTACGTCGCCCCTGCATTTCTCAGCCCAAACGGCATCACACTATAGCAGTACAAACCCCGTGGGGTGATGAAAGACGTTTTCTCTTGATCGGGCCCATACATAGCAATTTGATGGTATCCTCGATACGCATCAAGAAAACTCATTCGCTCATAGCCAGCTGTTGCGTCAACCAACTGGTCTATCCTCGGGAGGGGGAAACTATCTTTAGGGCAGGCTTTGTTCAAGTCTGTAAAGTCCACACAGACACGCCACTTTCCATTCTTTTTCTTCACGACTACAGTGTTGGATAGCCACTCGGGGTAGTGAACCTCGCGTATTGCTTTTGCCTCAAGCAATCGATTGACCTCTTCAACAACAGCATCCACATGCTGCACGGCAGCCCTACGCTTCTTCTGAATAACCGGTTTATGCTGAGGGTCAACATTCAGATGGTGACAGATTATGTCAGCATCTACTCCAGGCATCTCTTCTGGTACCCATGCAAACACATCAACATACTCCTTCAGAAATTGTATTGATTCGGTCCTTTCCATTGCAGGTAACGATTCCCCAATCAAAAAATATCTTTCAGGATCAGCCTCGTTGATCTGAATCTTCTCCAAACCCTCGATCACCTTATCAGCCGGGCTTCTTCCGACGTCCTCGATAGTCGGTTGATCTGGCACTTCCAGTGTGTGAACATGATGGGCCTTTGGGGCCTTCCTAATGATAGAGATCAAACACTGTTGCGCCGCTCTCTGGTTACCCCTGATTGACTCGATCCCATTGGATCCTGGGAATTTTACCATCTGGTGGTAAGTCGAGGAGACTGCCCTCATCTTGTGTAACCATGTTCTTCCTATAATCGCGTTATAAGAAGAGGGGACGTCTACCACCAGGAAATCCGTCCTTAAGACAACTGAACCTGCCCGAACAGGCAGGGTCACCTTTCCAAGGGGCCACACTGCCCCTGCACCAAACCCAATCAATGGTGTTGTGGACTGTTCCAAATCTGTCTGGGCCAGTCCAAGCTTTTTGAACGCATCGTAGTACATTACCTCTGTACAACTTCCTGAATCCACTAGGATCCTTTCGATGTCATACTCCCCAACTCGTAGGGTTATGACTAGAGCATCGTTATGAGGTATCTGGACCTCTCCCAAATCATCATCTGTGAAGGCTATGCTTTCTTTGCATACATCATTCTCTCGCCCTCTTTTATTGCCCAATCGCATCACGTGCTGATCGTGCTTAAATTGCCTCTGTAAGAGTCTAACCTCATTTCTCGTATAAGGTGCAGCCAACCCATGTATCATATGGATTACTCCTTTAGGATTTTGCTCATAATCCAGTTCCATGGCCTTCTCCCTTTCCTTGGGATCCTCCTGGATGAATTCCTTGAGATAGCCCCGAGAGACCAAATCATCGAGGTGTTTCTTGTACATCTCGCAATCTTCAGTCATGTGGCCCCAAGCCTTGTGGTAGCTGCAGTGCTGATTCGTAGCACGTCTAGCGTCCTTATCTCCGCCAAGGCTCGGAGGCCACTTGAAATATGGTTGATTCTTTATTCGATAAAGAATCCTATAAATTGGCTCCTTCCAAACAGTATTGATAGAAAAGAAGGACTTGGGGTCTGGGGCTTGCTTTTCCTTATACGGATCCTTCTTAGCCTGCCCGTAATCTTTGCGCTCCTTGTATGTTTTGGGCTCAGGCTTGTCCGCCTTCTTTGATGGCGTCTTAGGCTCTTCGGTAGCAACCCTGCCGTCTTCGCGGAGTATGTCATCTTCCATTCTGGCATGCTGCTCTATTCGCTCCATCAGTTTCGCCAGCGTAGACACCGGATGTTTATTCAATGAGCGGCGCAGTTCTCCCCGAACAGGCAAACCAGTTTTGAAGGTTGCTATGGCATACTCTTCATTGCAACTTTCAATCTCGTTGAAAGTTTCCCAGTACTTCTTGGCATAATCTCTGATCGGCTCACTTTCCGCCTATTTCATAGTGGATAGACTCTCAAAGGTCTTTGGGGCCTTTCTGCTTGTCAAGAACCGAGCAGTGAATTCTTCAGCCAACTGCCTCCATCCTCTTATGGATCGTGGTGCCAGTTTATGAAACCAGCTTAGGGCCACCTTGCCAAGACTTGATGGGAACATTTTGCAGAGAATGGCATCATCACCATCATGCATGAACATGGCCTGTTGGTAATGCTGTATGTGAGACACAGGGTCCGTGTTTGTCTCGTAAAGCACGAACGCTCCGTGCTTCACTCTGCTCGGCAACCTGGCCTCCTGCAGCCTTTTTGCAAACGGGGAGGCTGCGATGTTACTCAGGGCTTTACGCGCCGCTTCTCGTGCGGACACTGTCCCTTCTTCTTTTTCAACCGTCTTATGAGCTGTGGCTTTGGCCCAATCAGCATCAGGTCTCTCGTACCTGTCACGGTGGTGCTTCCTCGTCTTTTCTTCAGATGAGGAACTTCGTTCTCTGCTTCTTCTCCTTCGTGAAGACGCCCTTCGCCTTTCTGGCGTACGGTCTCTACTTCTGCTTCTCCTTCTCCGTGGGGAAGCTTCACACCGTCTCGTGGTGGGACTGTTACTCCTGCCTCTTCTTTCTCGTGAACGGGGCTGTTTATGGACTAGTAAAGCCCTCTCGTCTTCTCTAGAACTCCTTCGCGAAAGTCCGGAGTCCTCCGGGTGATCTCGTACCCGCTGTAGCTCTCGTATCTCGTACTCTCGTCTCTTAATCAAACGAGCGTACTCCTCAATTTCTTTCCTCTTTGTGTCGAGGATATCTTCACTGTTATGAACACTTTTTGAACGGTCCACCGATGCCTCTCTTCGGTGGGACTTGCTCCTTCTCGTGGAACCAGTAGCCGCTCTATCCTCTCTTCCAGCGGGCTTTCTCGGAGCTCCTGGTGGAGATTTATCCCCTCCACCAGTTAACTGGTTCTTTGGATCGAACGGCGTGGTTGGATCTTCTTCCATCATGGTTATATTTTCACGAACTGGTTCTTTTCCCACAGACGGCGCCAATTGTAGGGGGATGAAAACAATCAGTGTTCTGGACAACACCAATTTGTAGCGGCTACACGTACCCCTACACCGGAACCCTAGCTCTTCGTCGGAACCCTAATCTGCAAAACGGACAAGGGGTGAGCGCACCTTTGCCTCTCGTGGCAAAGGCCCTCCGATGCTTAAGTTAGTATCACGTACTGGTCTAAACCCTAATTATCAGTAGGAAAGCAATAAGAGATGGCCCAATATTGCGTACCTTTTACCTCCAGGCTTGCCTCGTATTTATAGGCTCACGGATGCTTGCAGTCCAAGCATCCTTGTTGCCCCAGGATCCCTACCTCGTATAGGAAACCTAGTATCTTCTGGATTCTCATTCCCTTATCTGTACGCAAGCTCAATCTTTATGGGTCTCTTTCCCATAATTATCCGAACACCCCACTCACGTTGGGTCTCTTGCTTCGATCCTTTATACTCGGAATCTTATCCTTCCATGGAATATTATCATTCCAGAGTATTCTTGCCACGTCAAGATTTAGGGTAACTTGCTTCACTGTTCGGCTTCCTCTTTGCCGAACAGTCCTCCTGGACCAATGACCTCACATGCAACTGGTCCATGTCATTATACCTGGACAAATGACGTCACATGTCTTTGACCTTATCAGCCGAACAGACTGTCTGGACCAATGACTTCATATGTCACTGGTCCATATTACCACTCATCGAACTGCCCGGCAATAAACCTATCGTGCCTGCCACGTGTCCCTAACACATCACGTGTTCGGCGACTAATCTTATCTGTTCGGGAATACCTCCCTACAGCTTGTGTCTTGGATTTTCGGGGTAGTTGGGAAGATCACTTGCCGTTGGTCGAATTTGCTTATAACAATAGTTACCAATCAAGCATTGAAATGGCACCATTTGAAGCCTTATATGGTAGGCCGTGTCGATCACCCGTTTGTTGGACTGAATTGGGTGAGGCTACGTTTGTGGGACCGGAACTTGTGAAGGAGACATCCGAATCCATGAGGGCCATTCGTAAAAGGCTTAAGGCCGCGCAAAAAGCAATTACCGAGAAAGTGAAGACAATTCGAAAGAGGTTATTGACGGCTCAGAGCCGAAATAAGAGTTATGCCGATCGTCGTCGACGCCCGTTATCATTTGAGGTTGGAGACCACGTATTCCTTAAAGTATCACCGCGTCGGGGCTTGTCTCGTTTTGGACGAGGAGGGAAGCTATCACCAAGGTACATTGGTCCATTCGACATCATCGAGAGGATTGGGGAGGTGGCATATCGCTTGGCGTTACCGCCAAAGTTGTCAGGCATACACGATGTGTTTCACATATCCATGTTACGGAAGTATGAACCGGATCCATCACATGTACTAGAGTGGTCCGATCTTGAGTTAGAAGCCGATGCGTCACTTTGGGAAAAACCGATACGTATAATGGACTCTCGTGTCCAAGAGTTGCGAGGCAAGAAGATACCGCTAGTTCAGGTGTTGTGGAATAACTTTGGGGTAGAAGAGTCTACTTGGGAAAGGGAGGACGAGATGAAAGAGAAATATCCGGACTTGTTCGCTTCGACTTGATGTGAGTACATTACGATTTTAGTATATACATGTTGTTGAATTAATACGTCGTGTTGGACGGTTTGGCATGACCATTGTTTGCATGTTTTGGCATGGCGTAACCTAATTGACATATGAGTTTGGTATGGGAATAGCACTGGTACGCAAATTTCGGGGACGAAATTTCCTAAGGGGGATAGGATGTAGCGACCCGGATAATTATTTCATGGAAAATACGTCAATATCACGGGTGGCATTGGGGGTAATGTGCAATAAGTTTGGAGTTGGGGCCAATGCGTAAGAGAGGGAAAATATGTATATATGTATAGGGGTGGGGTGGAAATCAAAACAAAAAAAAATCTCCTCTCCCTCTCTCACGTCTCCCTCTCTCTCTCTATACCCCTCCTCTCCAAACTTCATCTCCCACAATTTCTCCACTAAACCCACATCAAAGACCTTCAATCCTTGCCCCTCCAAGCTATAATTTCGTGGGTCTAGTTCGGTGGGAGTTGGTTCGGCTCGGTTTCGAAGTATTTCAAGATCTAGGGCTCGATTGGCTCGGGGGAAGTCCATACGACCTTGAGGTAGGGATTTCTTACGCTTTTTAGGTGTTTATATGTTGATTACGTCGATAGATCGCGCTTAAAATCGTTCTTTGAAGCTACCCCTTTCATTTCTGAAAATCTGCAGAACAGGGTCTTCGTTTTTGGGGTTTTACGCCTTCTTAAGCTCAGATTTGAATTTTGGTTCCTTCATATGAAATAGAGTAGACTAAAAGCCCGTTCTAATGCCGCTGGAATCACCTGAAACCGTTGAGAATTGAATTAATAGTGGATTTTAGAAATCAGGTCGCGAATCTGCCACGTTTTCTGTTCGACAGATTCGTATTGCTTCAGTAAATGCTTGTTTTGCTAGATTTCGAGAGCGAATCTGACTAGGGTTCCTTCGTATCTTTTGTACTTCGTTCAATTACGCAACTATTGGAACTGGAATCACTCAAAAATATTAAGAATTCAATTTATAGTGATTTTTAGAAGATTGCCCTGCAAGTTTCAAAATCTGGGCAGCTTATAGAGCTGTGTTTTTCTTCATCGCTTGTCATGGCTCAACGACACTATTGGTTATGGGTCCTCAAGGGTTTTAAAGATTTGTAAGTTGGTGATATTTTGGCATTCGAATCATTGGAATATATTGAGTATGCAATTTTTAATGATGTTGTATAATCGTTTTAATTCGATAATGGGTGTAAGATTGATTATTGATGGATTGTGCATAATGAAGGATGTTTATGGACCTATGATTCAAATTTCATGGCTACGTGTGATATCGCACTTTGTATGTATCGTGGTGTGGCATGTCATAGCATACGGACAACGGATGGAGTCGTATCCAATTTAGGATGTCGACGAAGGTTACGGGGCCTAACACCGCCCGGATTTCACGTCAATATGGACGGAGCCCGGTTCGCCTTCTTGGTGGGACCTTGGCAAGGGTTACGGGGCCTAACACCGCCCGGATTTCACGTCAATATGGACGGAGCCAGGTTCGCCTTCTTGGTGGGACCTTGGCAAAGGTTACGGGGCCTAACACCACCCGGAATTCACGTCAATATGGACGGAGCCCGGTTCACCTTCTTGGTGGGACCTTGGCAAAGGTTACGGGGCCTAACACCGCCCGGAATTCACGTCAATATGGACGGAGCCCGGTTCACCTTCTTAGTGGGACCTTGGCGAGGGTTACGGGGCCCAACATTGCCCGGTGCATTGCCTTGCATCACTTATCTCACATTGTTGATTGGTTGAGCCAGACTTATGACTTGTGTTGCTTGAAAAAAAAAAAAAAAGAGATAAAGTTGTTAATCTAATGTTTGGCTTGTCAATCGACTTTGAATTGTATCTTGGATTGCCATCCTTCCCCATTGAGCTTCTTGTTCGGTGATTGAACATAACATGTTTTTATGTATTTCATTTCAAGATTTCCCTACGAGCTAGTAAGCTCACCCTTCCTTGACATTTTTTTTTTCAGGTTCAAATCAAGGAAACTAGGTCTTGTTGCATGGAGTGTGTGCCTGCAAGAAAAGACATCTTTTGTGAGCTTATTGGACGGTTATTTATACATCTACACTTATAGTCTTTTGAAAATTGGGTAGATGGCTCTGTAATCGTATTTTGACGTTTACTTTTGATATCGGAAGAATGTAACTAACTTTGTTATTTTCCGCCCGTTAACTTTGATAGTTGGACTTTCTCCGATTTATGCTAAACTCAAAGGGACCTTTTGGTAATATTGTTATTTTGAAAATTTGTTTAAATAGCTGGGCGTGACAGCGTACCTGGCTAATGGTCATTGATTCCTAATGCCAGGGTGCGTAGCCCCAGGGATGCGTCCTTGTTGAGGGAGAAGATTGTCACCTAGGCGACGAGCGCCAGTCGATGGTTCTCCATTGGCTATGGCAATGTCCCTTCGATAATCTTCCTCCATGATGCATTGGTGTTCCTTTCGGGGGATGCCTCCTTGCTGAGAGGTAAGCTCAACACCATGGTGATGAGCACCGGCTGATGGATATCCGTTGGCTATGGCTTAAACCCGATGACGCATTGGTGTCCCCGCACGGAAAAGTGTAACTAGCTAATGGTCTTCGATTCCTAAAACCATGTTGCGTAGCCTAGGGGTTGCCTTCTTGTTAGGGGAGAAGCTTGTCTCCTAGGCGGTGAGCGCCGGTCGATGGTTCTCCATTGGCAATGGCATAGTCCCTTCGGTAATCTTCCTCGATGGCGCATTGGTGTTCCCTTTGGCGGAGGCCTTCTTATTGAGAGGTAAGCTCCTTGTCTATTTCAATGAGATGGGCGGCAAGCGCCAGCCGACGGATCAAATCTATCTGCTACGGCAATGTCCCTTGGGTAATCTTCCTCCATGATGCATTGGTGTTCCTTTCGTGGGATGCCTCCGTGCTGAGAGGTAAAGCTCGTCGCCTTGGTGGTGAGCGCCGGCCGACGGGTAACTGTTGGCTATGGCACAATCCCGATGATGCATTGGCGTCCCGACACGGCAAAGCGTAGCTGGCTAATGGTCATTGATTCCTAATGCCAGGGTGCGTAGCCCCAGGGATGGCTCCTTGTTGAGGGAAAAGCTTGTCGCCTAGGCGACGAGCACCGGTCGATGGTTCTCCATTGGCTATGGCAATGTCCCTTCGACAATCTTCCTCCATGATGCATTGGTGTCCCTTTCGGGGGTTGCCTCCTTACTGAGAGTTAAGCTCAACGCCATGGTGATGAGTGCCGGCTGATGGATATCTGTTGGCTATGGCTTAAACCCGATGACGCATTGGTGTCCCCACCCGGAAAAGAGTAACTGGCTAATGGTCTTCGATTCCTAAAGCCATGTTGCGTAGCCTAGGGGTTGCCTCCTTGTTAGGGGAGAAGCTTGTCGCCTAGGCGGTGAGCGCCGGTCGATGGTTCTCCGTTGACTATGGCATACATAGTCCCTTCGGTAACCTTCCTCGATGACGCATTGGTGTTCCCTTTGGCAGATGCCTTCTTGTTGGGAGGTAAGCTCCTCGTCTAATTCAACGAGATGGGCAGCGAGCACCAGCCGACGGATCAAATCTATTGGCTATGGCGATGTCCCTTGGGTAATCTTCCTCCATGATGCATTGGTGTTCCTTTCGTGGGATGCCTCCTTGCTGAGAGGTAAGCTCGTCACCTTGGTGGTGAGCGCCGGCCGACGGGTAACTGTTGGCTATGGCACAATCCCGATGATGCATTGGTGTCCTCGCACGGAAAAGCGTAACTAGCTATTGGTATTTGATTTCTAATGCGACAATGCGTAGCTCAGGGGTTGCCTCCTTGTTGAGGGAGAAGCTTGTCGCCTAGGCGGCGAGCGCCGGTCGATGGTACCACATTGGCTATGCATTGTCCCTTCGGTAGCCTTCCTTGACGATGCATTGGTGCTCCCTTTGGGGAAAGCCTTTTTCCTGAGAGGTAAGCTGGTCGTTGCTCGTTTGTGAAATAAAATGTTTTAGAATATCATTCTTTGTTTAAAAATCAAAATTGAATTTGTAAAAAACCTCCTTTATGATGCAGTGGTGTTTCCTTCGGTTTATGCCTCCTTGCCGAGGGGTGATCAAAAATGAATTTTAAAAAATATTCGTCGACGACGCATTGGTGTTCCTTCACGGGATGCCTCCTTGCCGAGAGGTAAGCTCGTTGCCTTGGTGGTGAGCGCCGACCGATGGGTAACAGTTGGCTATGGCACAATCCCGATGATGCATTGGTGTCCCCACACGAAAAAGCGTAACTAGCTATTGGTCTTTGATTCATAATGTGACGTTGCGTAGCCCATGGGTTGCCTTCTTGTTGAAGGAGAAGCTTGTCGCCTAGGCGGCGAGCGCCGGTCGATGGTACCACATTGGCTATGGCACTGTCCCTTCGGTAGCATTCCTTGATGACTCATTGGTGCTCCTTTTGGGGAAAGCCTTCTTGCTGAGAGGTAAGCTGGTTGTTGCTCGTTTGTGAAATAAAATGTTTTAGAAAATCATTCTTTGTTTAAAAATCAAAATTGAATTTGTAAAAAACTTCCTTTATGATGCAGTGGTGTTTCCTTCGGTTTATGCCTCCTTGCTGAGGGGTAGTCAAAAATGAATTTTAAAAAATCTTCGTCGACGACGCATTGGTGTTCCTTCACGGAATGCCTCCTTGTTGAGGGGTAAAGACGTCGTTTAGGCGTCATGCGCCGGTCGGTGGTTCCCCATTAGCTATGTCGCAGTCCCTTCGGTAACCTTCCTCGATGACGCATTGGTGTTCCATTAGGGGGATGCCTTCTTTTTGACAGGTAAGCTCTTCGTTTATTTCAATGAGATGGGCGGTGAGCGCCAGCCGATGGATCAAATCTATTGGCTACGGCAATGTCCCTTGGGTAATCTTCCTCCATGATGCATTGGTGTTCCTTTTGTGGGATGCCTCCTTGCTGAGAGGTAAGCTCGTCGCCTTGGTGGTGAGCGCCAGCCAACGGGTAACAGTTGGCTATGGCACAATCCCGATGATGCATTGGTCTCCCCGCACGGAAAAGCGTAACTAGCTATTGGTCTTTGATTCCTAATGCGACGTTGCGTAGCCCAGGGGTTGCCTTCTTGTTGAGGGAGAAGCTTGTCGCCTAGGCAGCGAGCGCCGGTCGATGGTACCACATTGGCTATGGCACTGTCCCTTGGGTAGCCTTCCTTGATGACTCATTGGTGCTCCCTTTGGGGAAAGCCTTCTTGCTGAGAGGTAAGCTGGTTGTTGCTCGTTTGTGAAATAAAATGTTTTAGAAAATCATTCTTTGTTTAAAAAACAAAATTGAATTTGTAAAAAACTTCCTTTATGATGCAGTGGTGTTTCCTTCGGTTTATGCCTCCTTGCTCAGGGGTAGTCAAAAATGAATTTTAAAAAATCTTCGTCGACGACGCATTGATGTTCCTTCACGGAATGCCTCCTTGTTGAAGGGTAAGCTTGTCGTTTAGGCGTCATGCGCCGGTCGGTGGTTCTCCATTAGCTATGTCGCAATCCCTTCGGTAACCTTCCTCGATGTCGCATTGGTGTTCCCTTAGGGGGATGCCTTCTTTTTGAGATGTAAGCTCTTCGTTTATTTCAATGAGATGGGCGGTGAGCGCCACCGATGGATCAAATCTATTGGCTACGGCAATGTCCCTTGGGTAATCTTCCTCCATGATGCATTAGTGTTCCTTTTGTGGGATGCCTCCTTGCTGAGAGGTAAGCTCGTCGCCTTGGTGGTGAGCGCCGGTTGACGGATATCCGTTGGCTATGGCACAATCCCAATGATGCATTGGTCTCCCCGCACGGAAAAGCGTAACTAGCTATTGGTCTTTGATTCCTAATGCGACGTTGCGTAGCCCAGGGGTTGCCTCCTTGTTGAGGGAGAAGCTTGTCGCCTAGGCAGCGAGCGCCGGTCGATGGTACCACATTGGCTATGGCACTGTCCCTTCGGTAGCCTTCCTTGATGACTCATTGGTGCTCCCTTTGGGGAAAGCCTTCTTGCTGAGAGGTAAGCTAGTTGTTGCTCGTTTGTGAAATAAAATGTTTTAGAAAATCATTCTTTGTTTAAAAATCAAAATTGAATTTGTAAAAAACCTCCTTTATGATGCAGTGGTGTTTCTTTCGGTTTATGCCTCCTTGCTGAGGGGTAATCAAAAATGAATTTTAAAAAATCTTCCTCAACGACGCATTGGTGTTCCTTCGCGGAATGCCTCCTTGCTGAGGGGTAAGCATGTCGTTTAGGCGTCGTGCGCCGGCCGATGGTTCTCCCTTGGCTATGTCGCAGTCCCTTCGGTAACCTTCCTCGATGTCGCATTGGTGTTCCCTTAGGGGGATGCCTTCTTGTTGAGAGGTAAGCTCTTCGTTTATTTCAATGAGATGGGCGGCGAGCGCCAGCCGATGGATCAAACCTATTGGCTACGGCAATGTCCCTTGGGTAATCTTCCTCCATGATGCATTGGTTTTCCTTTCGTGGAATGCCTCCTTGCTGAGAGGTAAGCTCGTC